>CAWUFW010000459.1:3080000-3680000 GCA_963921515.1 Calotriton arnoldi
CTTACGCTGTGGAGAATTTGGGCCAGTGCAGCCATGAGATCCCGTCTCTGATCCTATCCATGCAAATACAAAGTGACAGGTTTTACATTAAGTGTATAAATTGCATTAAATCACTTACGCTGTATGTGTTGTCAGAGGATTTAGGCAATGGGTGAAAAGATTAATTAATTAATTAATTAAAAGATAATAAGCACTAACATTAAAAAGCCCTGCATTGGAAACAGATGATTCTGTGTTCAGATATCTGCTCTCCTGATCTGCAGTAAAACAGATTACCTGTCAATCATGAGAACAGCTTGCATTTCATCCAACCAGGGTGCAGCTGTGCATCTTTTGTAGGACCAGGCGGCGTCAAACCGCCGCTTGCGGAACTCCGTGGAATTTCACTGAGTTTATCTGCAACTCTGCGGGCTTCGCCCAAGCCTAATCATAAGTGGCTGAAACATGTTGACCCTAAGAGGAAGTAGGGGTAACTAGTGCCCCAGGACTTCTTCACTTTTCCAATTTTTAATCATACTGGCTGGTTCCCAGATTAAAATGTTAGGGCTTCCAGGCTGGTATTTTTAAAGAGTAACCCTACCCCCACTCACTGCCCTATTCCTTTTCCAACAAAGTGCTCCAGTGCATCTCACAGGTTGTAGCATGCTCCGTTCCGCAACAGAACAGAAAGGAACTCTATGATGAAGCATGTCACCAAGGGGTACCCCTGGTGGGTGAGAGTTCTTTAAACCAAAAGATCAAAGACAGGGTTATTGAATTGATCCAATCGAGTTGGACTCTAAAGTTTGTGTAAAGTTCTGTGTCAGAGGAGGGTTAGCCCATGCTCTACAGCACCTCTTCACTCCCCTTAATTTGTTTATGGCTGATCACATATGAACCAGGAGCTGGTCGTTCTACTCAGAGTCATTGCTGTCTGTATGTGACTGCCTTTGGAAAATGGCAGGCAGATGATGCAGTTTATAATGGCGGAGACTGGATGCCATAATATTGGGGTAGTTTGATCCTTAGAAAATATTGTGCAAGCTTCAGAGGCAAGTAGTGACCTGGGGCCAACTCCCTTCCCAAAACTTGTATTTATCTTAGGGATGAGCTGCACTTTTTGTTGTCACTGGCCTCAAGAAAATGGGAAGTAGCTGTATTGGGTGAACACATTATCTAGGAAAACATGATTGCAAGGATAGTATCGCAGGCAGCTTTATGATC
Organism: Calotriton arnoldi; assembly: GCA_963921515.1. Classification (NCBI taxonomy): domain Eukaryota; kingdom Metazoa; phylum Chordata; class Amphibia; order Caudata; family Salamandridae; genus Calotriton; species Calotriton arnoldi. The sequence goes on from CAWUFW010000459.1 coordinate 3,081,204, forward strand.
ATCATATGTCTCCCCATTAAGGGCTGTGGCTAATTAATAGGGATATTTGGGAGAGCACCCACTGTGGCTTCTACAGCGTGCCTCATGTGTGGGGAATTTCCACACCAAAGACATGAACACTATACCCAGGCTACAGGATAGAGGAGCATTTCACATGTCCTCTCCTTCCTCCTATCTCACTGGTCTGTAGACAAAACACTTTTGCCATTATAAATGTGAGTACAGCTGAGGGGGAGAGAGGCAAGAGCTGAGGGAAAAGGGAAGCAGAGGAAGAAACAGGAAGATAAGTAGAGGGTGTGGAATATAGAGAAAAGGAGCTATAAAAGGATAAAGAAGAGGGTAGAGATAGATGGGTTAATGGGGTGTTCACTTGTTGGCTTCTGGGGATGGATTTCCTACTTTCATTAGGGACACTGGCACCCTTGCTATGTCACTGTGCATTTCACTACCAGTGAAGTGTGCCATTACAGCCCTAGGTTGGCATGGTTGTTCCGTTACTAACATATCTGAGTAGATGATACTTCCAACTTGTACAGTCAAAACGTCATGATGAAATGGACAGTCTTGGTTCGCCCAACTTATCAATGTCCCAACTCACTCACGAGGACAACGCCATGACCTATTTTCCATAATTACTGGACTCCTCTTTATAGGCTCCCAGCGGTTATCTTGGCCAGACTATAGTTTAATTAACTTCTCCAATGAAAGAGAGGTAAAAAAAATTGTAATATTATTTCTTCTGCTCCAGAATACTGTATTCCACTAAAAGCTTAAAACTCAAATCTTCTGTTTACACACAACTACTTTTGAACTCCCCTCCCTCCCCCCACAACCTCATTTGGAGGCACCTGAGGAAGTTCTAGTTCATCTAAAAAATATTCTTGTCCACCTGCAAGACTAATCCCATGAAGACCACATAGTGGTTCACAAATAATCTTTGATAAAATGAAACATCGAGACAGAGGACTAGAAAGATAATCGAAAAAATTGAAGCTACTATCTCATCACATTACTTGCATAGTGCATTCAATCAGCTTGCACCAGTGCTAAAAAATTATACTTCCAAGCCCAGACTCAAGAGGCAGATAATTCAACAAAACAAGATGACGTCGACTCCGGATGTGTCGTCAGTGGAGCCATATAAGTCCCCTTTGGCGCGCTGACATCAGTTTCTTCTGTGAAACTTCTGTGCTAAACGCAGAAACACAATAGAAACCGGCTGTGGAGACAATGTGCCAAAAAGGGTAAAAATCTTGTTCAAAATTTGGTTTTAAAGCAGTTTTCCACTGATCTTCTTCCCTGACACGCAACAGTTGTTAGGTCCCATGTAGGACTAACTTAGTGAAGATGATTGTGATCATGGGCATCTTAAGGATTTTGGGGGCCCCTGGGCCCAACATAATTTTGAGCCCTCTGCTCGGAACAACTCGAAATTTAGTATCCATTTTAAGCTCACTCACACCGTATGAGACTATAGTCAGATCATTGACAACCCTCTTCCTTGGCCAGCCTACATCTAGGCCCAACACTGAAGCAAACAGTCACTCTCAGCACCAGGGAAGCAGATAGACTAGGGGCATGAACCAGTCTGCTGCATGTGGTGCAGTGGGCTGATCTTTCACTATTTTTTGGCCTGCGCACATCAAGGGGTGCTTTTTAGGTCGAGCCTAGACAGCGCTGTCACTTAGCGACCTGTTATATATGCTTTGTGGGGTTTACCTCCGCCCATTGCTTTTCATTTGTCTATTTCAGTGTCCTTTAAAGATCCTTGCTTGATAGTGGTCAGTCAGAACTATGCTTGGAACCATGGAACATCAGTATGTAGGGACTGAGTCACCATACCACCTCGGTATCTATGAGTCCAACTAGCTATAGTGTCTGATTTGCCCTCCTAACCTTACCAGAGAAACAAGTGAATTAGCACCCCAGAACACAACACTCTTGACCCTCTCAGGGATCGCAGTAACAGGACACCCCCTTTCGCTCTCTCCCTCGTACTTGTCCACAATAAGATAAACAGGAGACACGAAGGCAGTTTAGAATATTTATTTAAACTATCGTTCACTGAAATGCCACATTCACTAAACAAATGCATACTAAAAATACTGTTAGCATGGTTCATAAACCGTATTCCATGAAAAGCCCTGTCATTATATAGGACAGAGTAGCCTAAACCCCCCTACCCTGCTGCTGAAGCTAAATGATATCAAAGATCTCTGGGATTAGTGAAGGTCCCCATACCTTAGCATACACAGATGAATGTTCTACATCTCAGCAGACGCAGTGTTCTTGTCTCAGAACTCTCGATACATGGGTCTGTTTTTGGCTCCTGTGCTCATCTATATTACAAGAAGTGTGCACATAAACAACAGCTGCATTCTTGTGTTATGTCTAGGTGCTAGTGCCTGACCAGAAAGAATAACAAGAAACTTTGTTGTTTAACCTTGTTGGTTGTGTTCAGACTAAATCCCAGGAAAAGAACAGAACGTGAAAACATATGCAGGTTCCGTAGAATGTGGCACAATAGTAAGCATGCTTATATAGTAACTTGTGCAAAGGAAAAATAAGGGCAACAACGTGCACAGTTAGGCTAACATAGGGAGAACTACAATGGGCCATGTAGGAAACACATGACAGCCTCAGCTCTTGCTCTATTTACATACCTATCGGGAGAAATGCGAGTATAAGCATTGAAACACATAGATCGCTGGTGATGTCAGGCATTTACTTAAATGGAGCATTACGAAGCCAGCGGTTTATGTAAAAGAGCATTAGGTTATATCATTGGTTTATGTAAAAGAGCGCCATGATGTCATCAAGAGACATGGTATAGTGTTCTCACTGTGATATCAGAGCTGTACCGATATCAGTTACAATGCTGTTTTATGTTTTTGTTTATGTGCATTATTGCCTGCAAGAAAAGTAAGCATTAGAGAAAAAGAATAGATGTTGCACGTAATTGCTTAAAAATGGTTGTATGATGGAACCACGCATGCGCTTACCACACATGCCGGTTCCACGAAGGCTAAACAACGAAATTCTTAATCACGAATATGCCTTTACCACGCATGCCTTTACAACGGCTCATTCGTTGTTAAGGCATATTTGGTAAATACATATCCGTGGTTAAGAATTCACAGGTAAGTCTTAACCCGCCGACCCCTGTCTGAGTTCCTAAACTACCCCACTACGCCCCAGCCCTAGTAACTTTTTCACCCCTGCCCTCCCCATATCCCTAAAAACTACCCCCTAAGCCGTAAAAACGACTATGCCCCCCTAGGTCCTAAATGGTATCATGAACCCTGCCCCGCGCCCTGAACCCTAAAACGGCCCACCAAGCCCTGAAAGCTAAACTACACTCTAAGCCCTAAAAACGACCCTGCCCCCTAAGTCCTAAGAGGAATCATGATCCCTGCCCCCCGTCCTGAACCCTAAAATGGCCTCCCAAGCCCTGAAAACTAAATTACCCCCTAAGCCCTGAAAATGACCCCGCCCTGAACCCTAAAACGGCCCCCAAGTCCTGAAAACTAAACTAACCCCTAAGCCCTAAATATGACCCTGCCCCCCCTAAGTCCTAGGAGGTATCACGATCCCTGCCCCCGTCCGGAACCCTAAAACGTCCCCCAAGCCCTGAAAACTACCCTGAATCCCCCCCCACCCTCCCAGCCGTGAAAACTACCCCGAACCGCCCCCAGCCCTCAAAACTACAGCGGCCCACCCCCCAGCCCAGAAAACTACCCCCAACCCACCCTCAGCCCACAAAACAACCCCGACCCCCCCAGCCCACAACACAACTCCAACCCTACTTACCTCACCACAATCTCTTCCTGCTTCCGTCCGTTTGCAAGCCCTGCCGCGCATATGCCTTAACCACGCACATGCGTGGTTAAGGCATATGCGCAGTAGGGTTTGTGTAATACAGCCTTCATTGTAAAGGCTGTTCGTTGTTCAGCCTTCGTGGTAAAGGCAGTTTCCCCTTAAAAATATATTTTCTTGGTTTACATTCAAGTAAGGCAAAACATTCAACTGGACCATTCCCAAGAATCTACACACCACAGCCCTATACAAAACTATTTCACCCAGATTAAAGACACGCCCAAGTATTCATTGAGCAAAGCCCATTATAAATAAAAAACATTTTCAAGCAAAAACGGAATTTAATTGCAAAGTTAACGCAGCGTCGCTTTAAATGTCACTTTGTCAGCCAAAGACCATGAATATGCTGTCCTCAGTAATACACGCATTCGTTTCTGGAGTGAACAACCTTGACCAGCTGCTGCGCAGTGTTGTGGTTGATTTCTCATTTGCATGCCAACAAACCGAAGTGACTTGGGAGAGGCAAGGTGTAAAATGACAATACTTCCCTATTTTACTTAGTGTCTGGCTCTGGTGGCACAAACACAGGGATAATCAACAATGGGGAAGGCATGCATTTACAATCCGAATATAAATGTTTAACACTTTCGGTGCGTCGGACGGCTGGGAGCCATCCGAAGTCACGGTGGGCGTGTGCGTCGGACGGCTCCAGCCCGTCCTAGCACCAACCCACGGGGTAAGCGCTGGTGCTCCCCCATGGGCCACCCTTCATGCTGCCCCCCGCTCCACCCTCCACGTCATTAGATGCAACCGGGCACGCTGGAAGCCATTTGCTTCCAGCGCGTCCAAGGAGGAGAGGTGAGCTTCTCCTCGGGGAGGGTGGGAGGATTTAAAAAAGAGGCATCGGAGGAAAGGAAAGGGTTTTCCTTTCCTCCGATGTCTCTTTTCAGCATTCCTGCTGCACGAACGTGCATGGGGCGCGATCGTGCAGCAGGAATGCCCACTAGATCCCAGGGATATTTTTTATTATTTTTAAATAGCTTGTGTTTCGGGGAGCGGCTCCTTGGGCAAGGGTCGTTCCCCTTTGGGGAGCAATTTGTTTGGCCGTTTCTGCCGCCCCTGAGGGGGGCAGATCGGCCCCAAAAAATGTATCAATTTGTGTGCAAACGAGGCCACCAGGGATTTAAAAAAAAAATATGTTTCTGTGTGCGGCCCCTTAAGCAAGGGTCGCTCACCTATGGGGAGCATTTATTTTGGCCGTTTCTGCCCCCCTTGGGGGCATATCGGCCTTATGTTTTTAGGCCCATCTGCCCCCAAGGGGGGGGGCAGAACCCATTAGACACCAGGGATTGTTTTTGTGTTGTTGGGGAGCTGCCCCTTGGGCAAGGATGCTCCCCTTTATGGGCTGATTATTGTGGCTGTTTCTGCCCCCTTTGCGGGCAGATTGGCCATATGTTTTCAGGCCCATCTATCCTGAAGGGGGGGGCAGAAGTCACTAGACACCGGGGCTTTTTAAAATGTTGTTGGGAAGCGGCCCCTTGGGCAAGGGTTGCTCCCCTTTTTAGGGGTGATTATTGTGGCCATTTCTGCCCTCTTTGGGGGCAGATCAGCCATATGGTTTAAGGCCCATCTGTCCCCCAAGGGGGGCAGAAGCCACTAAACTCCAGGGTTTTTGAAATGTTGGTGTTGGGGAGTGGCCCCTTGGGCATGGGTTGCTCCCCTTTTACGGGGGTGAATATTTTGGCTGTTTCTGCCCCCCTTGGGGGCAGATCAGCCTTCTGCTTTTAGGCCCACCTACCCCCCCAGCTTGGCTGGTGGATTGTGTGTGGACTGGTGTATTATTTGCATATGTGATTGTAATGTTTTATTTCTCAGTTTTGCGTAGTTGCATTTATTTGGTAAGAAAAACATTGTTGTTGTGTTTACTCCAAATGAGTATTATTGTCATGCATGAATGATTTTTTTGTAAGTGGTGTCATAATAGCAGCATATTTAGTTAGTGTTTTGAGCGTGAAATTCTTTGCGATGAGTTTTGCGTTTTCTTATGTGTAATTTTCTTTTCTTTTTCTTTTTTAGTGGGATGTTGTTGGTCCTTGCTGTGTCTGTGCAGAGTAGGTGGTTGCTTCTGGCAAGCGAGTGGTATAGTTTTGGAGTATATACGTCTTTGTGATAAGGCCACATTTTGTTTATTACTTATTTTACAAAGTGTTTGTTGTTGTTGACTTGTTTTACAAGTTATCTTTATTAGTAAGGATTATGGCTAGCCGCAGAATTACTGCTCAGCAGGTGGTTGGTATGCCTTTTTGAATCTTCCTCTGACCACGATTATGAGACTGACAGTGCTTCTGAGGGAGTGCAAGATTCTGGCAGTGAGTTTTCTGTCCACAAGAAATCATCTGATGATGAAGCTACTCTCAGTGCAGGTGAAGCTAATCTCATTGCGGATGAAGTGCCTGTTTTAGAGGAGGAGGACTGATGTGTCGATGGTGCAGCAAGAGGCGTCTGGATTGCAGCCTGGGGCTGCAGGGATTCCCATTGGAAGTGCTGAACTCTGGGTTGATCCAAACATGGTGCAGTCAGTGTTGCCTGCCTTTAGTGGTGATGCAGGGTGTAGAGTGAATTGTGAAAATTGTTTGCCTACACAGTTTTTTCAGTTGTTTATGGATGATATATTTTTGGCTGAGATTGTTCAGCAGACTAAGTTGTATGCTGAACAGTACTTGAGGGACAACAGTGCCAGACTTAGGCCCTTCTCTAGAGCTATCCGGTGGACTGCCACAAATCTGGATGAGTGAAGAGGTTTTGGGTTTTACTTTTTTGATGGGCTTGATAAGGAAGCTGTCCCTGGCTTCATATTTGTCTACCAGTCCATTGATGGCAATGGCCATATTTCCTTCAATTATGAGTCGTGATCGGTATTTACTTTTGCTTCTGATGCTGCATTTTGTTAATAATGCTTTGGCGTTGCCACGCAATCACCCTGACTATGACCGTCTTTTTAAGATTCGGCCTGTTCTTGATCACTTTGTAGATCAATTTTCAGAGATCTATACTCCAAGGAAAGAAATAGCTGTTGAGGAGTCTTTGGTCCTGTTCAAGGGCCAGTTTTTAGGCAGTACATTCCTAGCAAGAGGGCACGTTATGGAATTAAGATGTATATGTTGTCTGAGAGTAGGACAGGATATGTCTACAATTTCCGGGTGTACACAGGAAGGGATTCCACTATTGACCCCCCCTGGTTGTCTGTCCACTTTAGGAGTTTCAGAGAAAATTGTGTAGGAACTTGCTAGAGAGCTGTTTAACAAAGGTCACCATTTGTACCTAGATAACTTCTACACAGCTGTGTAATTGTTTAAGGAAGTGTTCAAAGTGGACACTCTTGCTTGTGGCACAATCCGCTCTAACCGTAAAGGTTACCCAAAAGAGCTTGTTGGCAAAAAGCTTCAGAGGGGACAGTGCAGTGTCTTGCGTAGTGATGAACTGCTAGCTGTGAAATTTGTGGACTGGAGGGATGTGTACATGCTGACTACCATCCATGATGACAGTACTTCACCTGTGACTGTTTGGGGTCAGGTTGCTGAAGTGCGCAAACCTCTGTGCACTGTAGACTACAATAAGCACATGGGTGGTGTCGATAGAGTAGATCAGAGGTTGGAACCTTACACTGCTGTTCATAAGGCTTACATTTGAGATAAGAGGTTGGCCATCCATCTTTTCAATTTAGCAACTTTTAATGTTTTTGTTGTGTTCAAGGAGTGTTCTCCAGCATCAAAGATGACTTTTGTTCAGTTTCAGGAGTCTGTGATAAGCAGCCTTATTGTAGTGGAACAGGCAAGTGTTCCTAGAGTTGGAGTGGTGGAGGATGTGGCTACATTGAAAGATCACCACTTTCCCAATTTAATTCCTCCCACGCCCAAAAAATAAAACCCTGTAAGAGATCTAGAGTCTGTTTGCGAAGAGGTATGCGGAAGAAGAGTCATTTGAACTGTGCTGATTGTCCTAATCCTGGGCAGTGTGCGCCCAAATGTTTCAGATTGTATCACACTGAAAAGTGATTCAACCGTGAGTCTAATAGTGTACTGCCTGGTCTGCATGGTTTTATATTTGTTGTTTAGTTTCACGGTTGGCATTAGAATTATGTCTTTAGTTACTACTGTTGTGTTGGTAGTTATAGTTTTGTTTCTAGGTCCCATTGGTTTGTGTTTTCTTTATTGTTAAAAAGAATTTGATGACAGTGTGCGTGAACTGGCGCTTGGCTGACGGTGTGCGTGGGCTGGCGCTTGGCTGGAGGTGTGCATGGGCTGGCGGTGTGGGTTGGCTGGTGCTTGGCTGGTGGTGTGGGTAGACTAGCGTTTGGCTGGCGGTGTGGGTAAACTGGTATTTGTCTGGTGCTGTGCGTGGACTGGCGCTTGACTTCCGGTGTGTGTGGTCTGGCATTTGGCTGACAATGTGTGAGTAGTGACTTGCTGCTGGTCATTACACACTCTGCTAGCCAAATGCAACTGCACACACTATGTCAACGACTAGCCGGTGTGATTGCTGTGTCAGTCATGTGGGCGTATGAAAGTGATGGGCCCTTGAATGGCCCTGTCTGTTGATGTGAATGTTGTAATGTGCTGCTCCCGCGGCTGGCAGTGTGAATGGTCTTGTGTGTCACATATAAAAGGTTTGGGAATGGCCTGTAAAGAGGTTAGTGCCTTTCCGTGGCTGTACATCTCATAAGCTGCGAGTCATTGGGTTTAGGTTTTTAACCTTTTAATTATTAACATTGTGTAGGAAAGTAGGATCTGCTTTTATGGTTACCCCCACTTTTTGCTTGGTGCTAAGCTGTTTTTGACTAGTCTGAATGGGATCCTGCTAATCAGGACCCCAGTCTCTCTGCTTTCTCCCCTAAATCGTTATGTTCAGTACTTGGGTACATCCCAGATTGGATACTGGGGTACCCTTATCAGTCCCTAGTATATGGTACTAAGGTATCCAGGGCATAGGTACCCAAGAGGTCCCCCATGGGCTGAAGTATGTATTATGCCACCCTTGGGAGACCATTCAAACTGTAACTACAGGCCTGCCATTGCAGCCTGTGTAAGCTTGTGCTTGCACCACTTACGAAAGATATACATTTCCTATATCTATGGTCACGGCACTTAAAACCTATAAGTCACCCCTATAGCAGGCCTTTACAATCCTGAGGGCAGGGTGCTTGGTTCTAAGTTGCCAGTATCACGGTAGGTCCAGGGATCCTGATCCCGGATGATATTGCACAAGTTTGGTTTTGATGGGTGGAGGAGAATGGCTCGAGGCACTGGACCTTTCCAGCCTCGTTTATGTAATAGTACAGGAAAAATGTGAGCATCTACTCCTCCTTAAATAGTAAGGGGCACATGCATCAAGCTAGGCAATTGCGATTCCTTAATAGCGATAATTAAGGAATCGCTATTAAGGAATCGCAATTGTCTATGCATGTAGGTTTTGCAAAAATATTTGCGATTCCTACACATTCCTTAATTGCGAATCGCAAATTGCAATTCGCAATTAAGGAATGCCTTCCCATTCATTCCTATGGGCCTAGAGGCCCATATGAATGAATGGGAAGCCATTCGCAATTTGCGAGTACTACATAGGTACTCGCAAATTGCGAATGCAATTTGAAGGATGATAGGGGGCCTTAAAGGCCACCCTGCTGCACCCCCAAATTTGACATGTGGGCTCATGTGGTGCACACATATGCCCTAAGGGCATATGTGTGTGCCACATAGCACTTTGAAAAATGCACTTTTGTGCATTTTTCAAAGATTTTACAAATTACCATCAACTTCCAGTTGATGGTAATTAGCGTTTCCTAAATGCGAAGTCGCATTTAGGAAAGGCTTTGATGCATCCCTAATAGGTAATCGCAATTTGCGATTCCCTAAAAGCATTCGCAATTTAGGTAATCACAAAATTTGCGATTACCTATATTGCGATTGGGTTTTGGGTTGATGCATCTCAATTGCCTAAATACCGGTCGCAAAGGGGCCGATTCTGTGAATCGGCCCGTTTGCGATCGGTATTTAGGTTGATGCATGTGCCCCTAAGTATTTTGAGCATCAGAAAAGACTTGTATTTGAATTCTGGTTGGTTTTGAAGAAAGCTGATTTTTTAATTCTTTTTATCATTTCTTGTCATGACCAAAAATGTTGGTTACATCCTTGTTGTTCCAGAATTGTATTTGGGTTAAATTGTAAATGCTCCAACAGCCGACACGTGTTTCGCCACAGGTGGTCAATAGGACATGGGTTTTCTCAAGGCTTCTTAATTAGTCGGGGGCGCTAGGTGGCGCACGACTAAGATGGCCGCACATCAGTGAGGCTCCAGCTCAGCCGAGCAGGAAAACATACATCAAACCCATCCTGAATCGCTAATGGGTTTCCCTGACACCACCACGCGAAACCGGAACCACGGCTGAAGCCGTGGATGCCAAAACCGGATGATCTGACCGAGCCTTGCCCCGCAGCCTGAGGTACGGACGATACCGCTGGAAACATCCGAGGCCGCAGAGGCGCGTAACCTGCGAGGCCGGAGAGTGGACGGCGGCGCGGTGTGTTGAGTGCTACTCCCCCCCCCTCTGGATTGACCGCTGCAGAGGATACATACGTGAGCGGCGAGGAGGGAGGACACACGCACTGTGTCCGAGCTGTCTGCGCCGCCTGCGGGGTATTACATGCAGCCTCGATAGCCTGGGACGCCCGACATCACGGAGCGGGCTGGTGCTGGTTTGGGGCGCTGAGGGGAGCGGAGCGCAGATAACAGCCATCCGTGACTGGGGGAGCTCGAGACGGCGCGCTTCCGGACGCGCTGACCCTGCCTGGTCCACCTTAGCCCATCTGCTGTCTAGGATTGCCGTCTTGCTGTTGCTGCCGAGGGTGGCGGCCGCCATTTTAGACCATCGCGACGGCACCGCTGTGGAGGGGTCCTGCGAACAGATCACAGCGGGGAGCTGCGCACCACCTCTACTACTCGTGTGGTGCTTGCACTGGGCTGGTACACCGGCGATCGCCTTGCGGTAGTGGATGGGACGACTGCGGAGGGCTGCGGGGAGCAGTGGACACCATTATCTAGTCCCTCCCGTACTGGGCCGCGGGGGGCCTGGCTTACCCCCCCCGCTTGCTGTGGTCTCGGCGCCCTCCCCTTCCAGTCGTGGTTACCACTGCCCATAAAGAAGCCCATATTGCTGCAGCGCATCTCCTAACACAGAAGCCCGAACCAGCTGGTGCACACGGATAGCCCGGAAGGGCCGCCTCGCAGCGAGGTGCAGCAGGAGCCGCTCACCAAGACCCTCACGCAGGTGGGGGCGGAGGGCACCACCGGAGATCCCACTCCGCGCCTTCGCGCTGACTGCAGATCTCTACGATGGGGCGCACGGACACTAAACAGTCCAAAATTCCATTCGAAGCGCGCAAGACCCCCAGATCGCAGTCACTCGAGAATGCGGATTCCGATGCAGCAGGCACGTCTGAGGAAGACTGGAAGGCTCTCCTGTTGAGCATGAAGCAAAGCCTCACCTCTATAGACGCCAAGATGGACACTATGAATATGAGAATGGAAGCTGTGGTCAACAAGTTGGACCAACATGACCAACGCTTGAAAGAAGCCGAAACTAGAGTCTCGGAGCTAGAAGACGGCGCCATAACCAACAAGGAGCAGGTTACACAAATGAATAAACTGCTTAAGGTAATCGCGGATAAAAACGAGGATTTGGAGGCCCGCTCCAGAAGAAATAACGTCCGCATACTTGGCCTGGCGGAAACTACCAACGTGGGGCGCATGGAGGACTTCATCGAAAGCTTGGTGGTGAGCCTATTCGGCCGGGATTCTTTTTCGGCGCACCTCACAGTGGAGCGGGCGCACAGGTCCCTGGCGGCCCGCCCGCCCCCGGGGGCACCACCGAGACCAGTTATTGCCCGCTTCTTAAACTACCGCGACAGGGATGCGGTCCTACGAATGGCCCGTGAAAAGAAGCAGGTCCACTACGAGAATACTACACTAGCATTCTTCCCGGACTTCACGCAGTCAGTACAGGATGCTAGGCGTAAGTTCACGGCTGTAAAGAAAAAACTTCAACTACAAGAAATCCCTTACGCCATGCTATACCCGGCGAAATTGAAGATCACCCATCATGGGAAACAGCACTACTTTCTGAGTCCGCAGCAGGCTGAAGAATACCTTAAAAGTCACCGCCGGGCGGCATCCACGGAGTCGGGGGCGAATGGTCGATCTAGATCCCACTCTCCTCTATCGGAGCCAGGCTGAGCTGCGTAAGGAACATTGATTTTTCTGGAGCGCTCATTGCTTTGGAACTGTTGACGAACTGACTCTAGCTGGTGATGTACTCATAATTTTTCTGCTTATCTTTTTGTGATAGCTATCCTGCTCGGCAACTCACCCCCCGTCCCGCCGAAGCTGCACGCCTTACAGCGGTGTAGCAGGTGGGTGCGAGCAAGGAGGGGTGCGAGCAAGGAGGGGAGTGAGCAAGTCGTGGGCCCCTAGCGTGTTTCCCAAGAGGGCGTACCCCTGAATTTACTTTACGGATAGTAAAGTGGTTGTTTACTTTTGATGTTTACTTGGGTGGGGATAACTCATGTGCCCGGCAAGTTGGGGAAGCCGGGGTGGGAGGAGGGGGGAATGTTCATGTTCGCAAGGTCTCGATCCACCCAATCGCCGAAGGTTTTCACGATCTGGTTAAATATAATTCCTCATAACAGCAACAATGGCAGACAGCGCGCGCAATTTAAATAATATCAGGATCGCGTCGTGGAATGTGCGGGGGCTCAACAACCCCAGAAAGAAAAGGCAGATACTAGGGTATTTAGACAGGCATCACATCACAGTTGCAATGCTACAGGAAACGCACCTAAACACTGGGGCCGTCCCCCTATTTGCCTCGAGATGGGCCTCGCATCGCTGCTTCGCCTCTTACTCTAGTTATGCCCGAGGAGTAGCTATCTTGATCAAAAGAGGAGTGCCGTTCGTGCCCTGTGGCACGGTAGCGGATGTGGGAGGTAGATTCTGCCTGCTCTGGGGGAGGCTACATTCAACTGATGTAATGTTCGCAAATTACTATGGCCCCAACACCGATGACCCTCGGGCTCTCCTCCAGCTCTGGAGTAAAATCCAGGAGATTGGTACCACCTATGTCATATGTGGGGGGGATTTTAATACTGCACTACAACCCAGAATGGATAGGTCCCGTGCAACCCCGGCCCATTACACAAACACACAAAGAACCTTGCAGGACATAGTAGCAGAGAATCGACTACTGGATTCCTGGAGGTACAAACACCCAATGGTACAGGAGGGTACACACTATTCTACAATTCACTCATCTTGGGCCAGGTTGGACTACATGTTCATTTCGATAGGTATGGCGCACTGGCTGAGCCATGCGTCCCATCTGGCCCGCACATATTCCGACCACTCCCCAGTTGTGGTGGAGCTACATCCCCCCATACGACACTCCCCATATAGCAATTGGCACCTTAACCCCTTACACTTGCAGGACACAGTATTCAGGGCTGAATTGGAGCAAGAAATACAGGATTTTTTTGCACGTAATATCTCATCAGTTCCCAGTGTCATCACGGTCTGGGAGGCGTTCAAGGTCACGGCCCGAGGCTGGTGCATGGCTAAGGGAGGGGGAATCCTGAAAGCGCTGCGTAACGACCTCACCAAATTGGAGATGGAACTCAAAAAAATAGAGAAGGATATCAGTATCAGCTCAGATAACCTGACATTCAAAGTCACCATGCGCAATAAGCTTACCGAATATGGGAAACTTGCGGACAGGGAGTGTAACTTTCGGGGGAAATCCCATATGGCGAGAATATATGGTGAGGGAGACCGGCCAGGGAGGGCACTAGCAGGCGCGTCCAGACCCCCCAAGTTCTCCAACTATGTCACAGAGATACAGGATGCGCAGGATGTCACGCACAGAAACCTTCCTGATCAATTAAAAACATTTAGAGACTTCTATAGTGCTCTGTACTCTTCCCAAAGAGGCGCCTCGCTCGACTTGTCGAGCTACCTTGACGATACGGCGCTGGCATGGCTGGGAGACACCCAGCGGGGATTTCTAAGTCTAGAATTAGAGCTCGACGAAATCACAGAGGCCATTATGAGTATGCAATCTGGGCGGGCCCCGGGGTCTGACGGCCTACCCATAGAGTTCTACAAAACTTTTGCCCCGATTCTGGCTCCTATCCTGAAGGAAGTGTTCTATGAGGCACTGGAGGTGGGCTGCTTGCCTAGGACTATGCGTGAGGCCCTTATAACCTCGCTTTTGAAACCTGGGAAGTCCCCCCTCCAATGTGACTCGTATCGGCCTCTGTCCCTTCTGAACTGCGACACTAAAATTCTTGCTAAAGTACTGGCGACCAGACTCAATCTACTGATGCACCGCCTGGTGCTTCCGGATCAAGCGGGGTTCATCCCTGGTAGAGCCACATCACATAATCTAAGAACCCTTGCTGCAGTCCTACAGGACATTGATCCGAACTGCTCAGCGGTGGCGGTGTTCCTGGACGCCACTAAGGCATTCGATTCCCTGGAGTGGGACTACCTGCTGGGTGTCCTGAGCCGCATGGGAATGCCCGCTCCTTTTCTCCAGTGGGTGCAACTGCTTTACAGTCAGCCGGTGGCATCGGTGCTTCTAAATGGAGCCCGGTCCCCCCCCTTTAGCATCGCCAGAGGCACGCGGCAGGGCTGCCCCCTATTCCCCATCCTCTTTGCCCTAGCCATAGAACCCCTAGCCGCAAAGCTCCGACAACACCATAATGATAAAGCGCTGATCTACCCTAATAGGCAGTTGCTACTCTCTCTCTATGCAGACGATATGGCCCAGGACAATCTCAATCCAATATTGCGGGAGATAACTAAATTCGGTGTCATATCTGGGGTACATATAAACTGGTCAAAATCTGCGGTTTTCCCTCTGACAGATAATACCCCGCAGCACCTACTGGACTATCCTCTAACGTGGGAAACTGAGGAACTAAAATACTTGGGCATCCATATTACTAGAGACAGAGACGCGTTAATGAGAATCAACTATGGCACAGCCATGGACAAAATAACAGATACTATCACTAAGTGGCTACGACTTCCCCTCTCTATGGCAGGGAGAATCTCCTTAATCAAGATGGTAATTCTGCCAAAACTTTTGTACCTTTTCATTAACATACCATACCATCCCGGAAGCTTCTTCTTCAAGACACTTAGATCTCAGCTCATTAGGCTCATATGGGGAGGGAAACAGGCACGACTTAATTTAAACACGTTAATGCTCCCATACCACCAGGGAGGATATGATGTCCCAAATTTTGAATTTTACTATTACTGTGCACAGGCCCATTTTGCAACATATTGGTTTCACCCACCACCTTTCATGCCTCATCTGGCAATCGAGGAGGGCTACATGGCTCCGACACCCACCTCCGGTTTCCTATTCACAACAGTGAGGGAACGCGGACGAGACCCGTCCACAGTTGACTGCACGATACTAGCATAGCACCGGATAGCGCGCAAATTGGAGAGCCCTATGCTATACTCCCCTAAAATGCCCTTGATACGGAACCCTTTGTTGCAAGTCACGTGCGAAGGGATATGCCGAAGGATGCTAGGAAACCTCAAGTACCACACCTGGGGAGACCTGTATGTTGAGGGGCATTTTCGCACCCAGACACAGTTCTTCGGAACACACCCCCCAACGATAATGGACATATTCATGTACACTCGCCTTAGGCAGAGTCTAAAGGCCGTAACCCCTTCCTTTCCGGAAGAACCGAACACACTAGCGCCGTTACACGCTTTCCTTCAGACAGCGCCCCCTGTACATGCTGTATCTCTCCTATATAGGCACACTCAAAACGCACCACCAACTCACCCTGTCCGTGCCCGTAACGAGTGGGACAGGGATCTGGATGTCCCTCTGACTGATGACCAATGGGAACTTAGCTGTTCACAAACAAAGTCCATCACTAGCAACAGCAGACTACGCCTTATACATTTTAAATTCCTGCACCGGATATATCACACCCCGGCTAAACTTCACAGATTCCGGCTAAGAGATAATGATAAATGCGAGAGGTGTGGCCGGGAGGAAGCGGACTTCATCCACCTGGCGTTGAGCTGCCCTGGGGTGGCGGAATTTTGGGAACAGACGTTTAGTGGTCTCTCGGACATGCTAGGTGTACAGATGGTGCCCAGTCCTCTTGTGGCCCTCTTGGGGCTGATTCAGGGTGTCAACACACAACAAAAAAAGTTCCTAGCAATGGGGCTGCTATTAGCAAAAAGACAAGTTGCATGCCAATGGGGGAGAGGCCGTGCCCCCAAGTTCAAGGACTGGGACCACACAATGACCACCTGGCAAGAAAATATGCATCACTATGCAGACTTACTTCCCATCAAATCACGCCCGAAGGATATTTGGGGCCCACTGACCGCCTACCTATTAGCACGGGAGGCGGAGCGCGAGTCATGAGAGTGGAATTGCTGTGGGGGGGAACGTTGGGACTGAGCCTGCGGCTCGAGTCTCACCCACACAGGAGGGGTCACCAAGGGCGCAGCCTCGCCCAGAGTCGCAGCCGTGTGTATAGGCTCAGTAGATTAATGAAAGCGCGACACTCCGCTTGGTTGTCTGGCACGGGCGCAGTGACAACGAGAAAAAAGCCTCTGCACCACTGGGATATGTAAATACCCGGAGTTCTCTTACTATTGTACACGCCACTGCACTTTCCTGTCCGTATGTTGTATGAATATACTGTACCGATCGCTTAGGGATTGCAATCACCGGAGGATTGACCTGCACTTTTGTTTGGGGGGTAGAATAGACTATGTTACACTGTTACTGAAATGGGAAGGTGCTGCTAATATGCTTTATTAAATGTTATTCAATATGCGACGTTCTATTACACTGATGTACTGTACAATCTTTCAATAAAGGTTTTTGAAAATCAAAAAAAAAAAAAAGGCTTCTTAATTAGTCAATGGATCATGGTTATTTCCTTGAGGCATATTAAAAAATGCAACAGTCTTCAAGTAAACATCATAAGTGCAGAAATTTCTTTAGAGAGGAACGGCAGTCCTGGGTCAAATTTGCCGCGACGTTTGAAACACGGGATTGCCCCAGGACTGCCGCTCCTCTCTAAAGAATTTTGTGCACTTATGATGTTTACTTGAAGACTGTTGCATTTTTTAAATGCCTCAAGGAAATTACCATGATCCATTGACTAATTAAGAAGCCTTGAGAAAGCCATGGTCCTATTGACCACCTGGGGCGAAACACGCGTCGACTGTTGCAGCATTTACAATTTAACCCAAATACAATTCTGGAACAACAAGGATGTAGCCAACATTTTTGGTCATGACAAGAAATGATAAAAAGAATTAAAAAATCTGCTTTCTTCAAGACCAACCAGAATTCAAATACGAGTCTTTTCTGATGCTCAAAATGCTTACTATTTAATGAGGAGTAGATGCTCAAATTTTTACCTGTGCTTGGTTCTAAATGTGAGGGTGCCCCTGCATGAGCAGGATACCCTACAGCCTATGGAGTCCATTCTCCCGGGTTGTAAGTGAAGCAGCCATATACCATATAGAGGGGCACTGCGTAATTACACGATGACCATCTCGGAAATGGCTGCAACGAATCCTATCATGTTTGGTATCAAACATGTTGGAATCACACCCCCACACTGTAAACGGTGTGGGAGGTATGATTCCAAGTACTGGAAGAGCCCTCCGTTAGGCTCTCAGTGCTCCCGGTACCAGTCTTCTAGACCCGGACAGCACAACATGGCTGCTGCCGACCAAAGACACAATTCTGCCCTCTTGCTGCTGAGCCAAGTTCGAGCAGGGGAAGGCAGAACAATAGGTATCCTGTCACAGGGAGGTGTGACCACCTCCCAAACAGGATTTAGTGTATTGGGGCCGGGTGGGTGCGCTTGCCAGTGCCACTCAGTCTGCATGAGGGGCACATTTGTTGCCTCCTTGCGTAGTCCAGTTCAAACCAGCTCTGGGAGCCGTTGGCTCCCGCTCTGGTGCAAAACTGGACAAAGGACATGGGAGTAACCTCCCCACTGTCCAGTCCCTCCCCTGGGAGGGTCCCCTGAATCGTCCCAACCCTTTCCTAAGGGTACTTAAGGGCTTACCTGTGGGTGGGTCCCTAGATTCGTTGTGGGACACAATTCAATTCAGACACCACTTCAACTTCTACCGTCTGGGCACTCTGGACTTTGCTGGACTTCGTTTGGGCTTGACTTCGTCCCCATTTCAGTCTGCTGCATCGTCTGTGCCTGTGCACCATACAGAAACATTCTAAGGCCTGTGGGCATCCAAGACACTTGAAGTAATCTCCCTTGAAGTGAAGGAGTCACTTCCCTGCATCTGCAGGCACCGCAACTAAGCTGACCGGTCTGCTGATCCTGAGCTCCTACGGACTCTGAAGAAGAAGTTACTTACCTTCGGTAACAATATATCTGTAAGAGACAGATTAGTTATGGATTCCTCACCTTAGAATTACCCCCAGGCATCAGACTGGATCCGGAGAATTTTTTCCTCAGCAGTACGCCTGCTCGTCGATAGGTGTCGTCGGTCGACTTCGCGTTAGTCGTTGGCGTCGTGGTCACCAGAATGTCGTCACGGTATCTACTTAGAGACCGCCCTCGCGCGCTGACGTCAGTTCTTTACACAACATTCCACGCCAGAAGTGCAGAGCCATGCAAGACACTGACCACTGGTGCACAAAAACAAGGGCCCTGAATGGGAGTTCCTTGCCCTAGAAGTCAGTTCGCAGAACGGGGAGGATGGGTGGGGCGGTGAGGAATCCATAACTAATCTATGTCTCTTACAGATATATCGTTACCGATGGTAAGTAACTTGTTCATCTGAAAGAGACAATTAGTTATGGATTCCTCACCTTAGAATAGATACCTCAGCAATGCCAACCCCGGAGGTGGGTCTGCGAACTAAGTTCACACCAGGAAGTCCTGTAGAACTGAACGGCCAAAGAAGCCGTCTCTCCGGACTTGGCTGTCCAGGCAGTAGTGTTTAGTAACCGTGTGCAAGGAAGCCCACGTAGCTGCCTGGCAGATGTCATGAAGGGGGGCCCCACGTCCCAAAGCAGTAGTGGCTGCCGTCGCCCTGGTGGAATGGGCGCGCAACCCCACTGGAGGTTCCTTTTTCGCTAAGGAATAGCAGATTTTGATGCAAAGAACGACCCGTCGAGATATGGTTCGTTTTTGCACAGCCCGACCTTTCTTGGCGCCCACATAACCAATAAAGAGCTGGTCATCCACCCGGAATGGTTTTGTGCGATCCAGATAGAACGAAAGCGCACGTTTTGGATCCAGACAGTGGAGCCTCTCTTCCTCTTTAGAAGGATGCGGAGGTGGAAAGAAGGTGGGCAAAGTGATGGTCTGAGCTATATGGAAAGAGGTAACCACTTTGGGAAGGAAAGAAGGCCTAGTGCAGAGGACAACTTTGTCCGGATGAACAGCCAGGAAAGGAGGCTTAGAAGAAAGGGCTTGGAGCTCCCTCACCCTGCGAGCAGAGGTGATAGCAACCAGAAAGGCAGTTTAAAGGCTCAGGAGTCTGAGAGGACAGTTATGCAGCAGCTCGAAAGGCGTGCACATCAAATAAGTAAGAACAAGGTTCAAGTCCCACTGGGGCATCACAAAAGAAGTTGGAGGAAACAAGTGAGTAATGCCCTTAAGGAAGCGATTTACAATAGGGGACTTGAAAAGAGAAGGCTGGTCAGGTAGCCGAAGGAAGGCCGAAATGGCCGAAAGATAGCCTTTGAGAGTGCCCAGAGCACAGCCCTGCTGGGCCAAAGAAAGAATGATGAGAAGAGAACCTCTGAAAGGGGGGCAGAAAGATGATCCACTGCCTTTGCTGCGCACCATGCCACAAACATGTTCCATCTACAGGCATATACCATTTTGGTGGAGGGACGCCTGGCTGCCAAGATAACATTACAGACTTTGGGTGGAAGGTCGAAAGCTGTCAACTGTCGCCGCTCAATCTCCACGCAAGGAGGTGGAGGCTGGACAGGTTCGGGTGCAGGACCGACCCCTTCTGCTGCGAAAGAAGATCCTCCTGAAGAGGCAGTCTGATCAGAGGATCGATGGCCATGTGTAATAGCTCGGGATACCAGACTCTTCTTGCCCAATCCGGAGCCACAAGAATGACTTGGGCCCGGTCACGCTTGATGATCTTCAGCACTCTGGGCAGAAGTGGTATAGGCGGAAAGGCGTATGGAAGACCACAACTCCACTCCCGACGAAAAGCGTCGCCTAGCGAGTGCCGCCTTGGAAATTCCAACGTGCAGAACTGCTGACATTGCACGTTCTCTTCAGTGGCGAATAGATCTAACCAAGGCTCTCCGCACTGCTGAAAGAGACCTTGCACCACCTCCGAGTGAAGACTCCATTCATGACCCATCATGCACCTGCGGCTGAGTTCGTTCACCCTGGCGTTCAAAGAACCTGCCAGGTGTTGAACCACCAGAGATATGCCCTGATGTTCCAGCCATGTCCAAAGGCAGAGAGCCTCTTGACATAGGGTCCATGACCCCAACCCGCCCTGTTTGTTGCAGTACCACATGGCGGTGGTGTTGTCCATGAACACCTGCACTACTCTTCCCCTGACAGAGGGAAGGAATGCCTTTAGTGCCAGACAAATCGCCCGAAGCTCCAGAAGGTTGATATGGAGTCCGGACTCCGCCGGAGACCAGAGGCCTCTGATCTCCGCCTCTCCCATGTGGCCGCCCCACCTCAGCAGTGATGCATCTGTCACCACTGTGAACTCTGGTTTAGGAAGGAAGAGGGATCTGCCGTTGACCCAATCCCGGTTCGCTAGCCACCACTGCAATTGGCGTGCAGTGCCCTCCGAGATCTGGACGCAATCGGAAAGATTCCCCCGATGCTGTGCCCACTGGAACTTCAGGTCCCACTGCAGAGCCCACATATGCCACCTGGCATAGTCCACCAGCAGGATACAGGAGGCCATGAGGCCCAGTAGCCTCAGGGTCATTCTGACCGAAACCCGGGATAGAGGATGAAAGATCGGAATCATAGCCCAAATATCCCGGACTCTCTGCTCGAGAGGATAAGCCCGAAACTGCGCTGTGTCCAGAACCGCTACGATGAAAAGGAGCTTCTGAGAGGGAATCAGGTGCGACTTCGGCACATTGATGGTGAACCCCAGTGAATGCAAGAGGTCGGCCGTAGTCTGGAGGTGGGAGACGACAGCCTGGGGCGAGCCCGCCTTCAACAGCCAGTTGTCGAGATAGGGGAAGACTGGAACCCCTGATCTGCGCAGATGAGCTGCGACCACCGCCATCACTTTCGTGAACACCAGAGGGGCGGTGGTAAGGCCGAAGGGGAGCACGGTAAACTGAAAGTGCTCGTGGTCTACAGTGAACCGTAGGTAACGCCGATGGGCCGGCAAGACGGGGATGTGAAAATAAGTGTCCTGCAAGTCCAACGCTACCATCCAGTCTCCAGGGTCGAGAGCAAACAGGACCTGAGCCTGGGTCAACATTTTGAATTTCTCCTTCTGGAGGAAGCGGTTGACGTTCCGGAGATCCAAGATACGACGCAGGCCCTTGTCCTTCTTGGGCACCAGAAAGTAGTGGGAATAACAACCACAACCTACTTCTGGGGCAGGAACGCGCTTGATGGCTCCCTTGGCCAAGAGAGCCGTAACTTCCTGCCCGGAGAAGGGCCAAGTGATCCTCCGACATGCGATGGGTCTGAGGTGGCATGGATGGAGGGGTAGTCTGTAAGGGGAGGGAGTAGCCCCTTCGGACTATCTGCAAAACCCACCTGTCCGACGTGATGTTGAGCCAGTGGGGGAGGTGATGGTGAATCCTGCCACCCACTGGCAAAAGGTGGCCCTGAAAGGTCGGACTAGGAGGGCTTTGAGGCTGCTGCAGAGAGGAGCACTGGTGGACTGGCCCCCAGACCCCCGACAGTTGGTCCCAGGTCCCCGGCTGCGCAGACGCTGGACAGCTTGCGCAGGCCTGTGGCTCTGGACGGAACGTGATGGGGCACCCCTTCCGTAGCCACAAAAGGGGCAAAAGGCAGACTACGCTGGGCGGGAAGTGGATGCGAGGCCCAAGGACCTGGCCGAAGCCCTAGAGTCCTTAAAATGCTCAAGCGCGTTGTCCGCCTTGTCACCAAACAAGTGACGGCCATCAAAGGGCATGTCCAAAAGCGTAGCTTGGACATCACCCGAAAAGCCAGGAGACCTCAACCAGGCGAAGCGTCTAAGGGCTACCAACATGGAAATTGGCCTGCCTAGTGAGTCGGTGGTGTCCAGCCCACATCGGATGGCGAACTTCGCTGCGTCTCTTCCCTCTGGAACTGCACGGGAGAGAACAGCCCGGGCCTCCTCCGGGCACTGTGGCAGCACCTGCGCAACTGTGTCCCACACTGAGTGGGAGTAACGGCCCAAAAGACATGCGGTGTTCACCGACCGCAGTCCTAAGCTGGAGGAAGAAAACATATTCTTCCCAAGGTGGTCCAGCTTCTTGGATTCTCTATCAGGTGATGCATTAGGGAATGCGCCCTTGGAAGTCGAGGCTTGGACTACCAAGCTCTCAGGGATGGGGTGGTGAGAGAGGAAAATGGGGTCGCCCGGGGCCAGGTGGTGGCGTCGTGCAATCATCCTATTCACAGGAGCCCCTGTGCCCAAAAGGATGTCCGTGAGGGCCTCATTGAACGACAGCAGCGGCTCCGAAGAGGCCGATGCCGGCTGAGTCGGTCAGGAGGTTAGTTGTGACTGCCACCGTAGGAAGCTCGAGGCTTAAGGCCTCGGCCGCCCTACGCAACACCACTGCATAAGATGCACCCTCCTCCGTAGCCACGGTAGGGGGAGAAAGCATGCTAAGGTCTGGGAAGGTGTCCAGACCACTGGCATCACCCAACTCCTCTCTTCAGTCCGGTTCTTCTAACTGGTCTGCAAAAGGGTCCACAGACCCCTCCCAGTCCTCCTCACCCTCTTCTGGTAGCCACTCAGGGCGGTAGGAAACATCAGGGGAGAACAGTGGTACAAAAGTACCAGTCGGACGACGTCGGTCCGGCTCCGTGTCCTCATCGAGGGGGAGGCTGGGGTCGACGCTGGCTGGGGACACAACCGGCGTAGGAGGGGGCAGAGGTGTCATCATTGGATTCGGCGCCGGAGGTGCCACAAGGACAACCAGCGCCAATCTGGATCCAGGCCTGGATCCTTGGGGGCCCTGCGGCGCCGAAGCTGCCGGCATCGAAGGCCTAGAACCCCCAACCGAGTCCACGGGGCCCGAGGGCGCGCCGGCGGAGTCGGGCTGCCCAAAGATGGAATGCAAGGCTTTGTAAAAGTTGCGAAGCTGGGCAAGGGTCGCTCCGGCTCCCGGAAAGGCTGGAGTCGACCCAACAGGCTCCGCGGGCGAGCCGGAGGACTACCTGCCGCTTCCCGCGTCGGCCGACGGACAGGGAGAACGCGAAGAGCGACGATGCTTCTTCGCCTTCTTCTTGTGCTTCGACTTACCCGAAGACGAAGACTTCGATGGCGAGTGGTAGTGGTGGCTCCGTGATCGGTCCCGCTCCCGTAAAAGACTTCGGGTTCATGGCCCAGCAGTCGGAGTATGACTTCGGGTCGTGGTCGCGCTCCAAGCACCAAAAGCGCATGAGGTGCGAGTCCGTGACCGACATCAATTTGCGACAGTAGTCGCATGCCTTGAAGCCGGTCCGACGTGACAGCCCTCCGTGCACCAGGCGTCGAACGACTCAAAAAAGATGTTGACAAAAGTCGCAAAAAACTGAATCAAAAAGTGACTCGAAGTACCGCTCTCTCTGGATCTGCGCTGGCTGGCGCAGAAAAAGAAAGAACTGACCTCAGCGAGTGAGGGCGGCGTCTAAGTAGCTACCGCGACATCATTCCGGTGACCACGACGCCAACCACGAACGCGGAGTCGACCGACGCCACCTATCGACGCGCAGGGGTACTGCTGAGGAAAGAATTCTCCAGATCCAGTCTGACGCCTGGGGGTAATTCTAAGGTGAGGAATCCATAACTAATTGTCTCTTTCAGATTGGTTCAACAACACAGGTGGTGGTTCTCCACAGCTCTCGAGGCCTGCCCTGCCCTCTCACCAAGTTTGAGGCCAGTATCCCTTGTGGGAGCCGCAGGAACCGAACCCCTGTGCACTGCATTGACTTGCCGTTGCAAAGGCTTGTTGGCTGCCTTCCATCAAGATCTTTGGGCTCCAAGTAGCCCCAACCTCATGCAGCTACAGTGACCAGAAACTTCGTCCACACCGCATCGTTTGCATCATGGCCTGCATCTTTTTGGTGAGCTGCTCAAGGTCCTCTTGCGGCTCCAGTGCCTCCGGCCTGTGGGTCCTGTTGAGGGTCACCTTTGTTTCCTTTGGGCTCCCTGGATTGCTCGGGGCCTTCCCTGACTCCCCTGCTTGTGATGAGTCCCCTGGACCTTACTGGTCCCAACATTGCACCTACTTCGACTTCTACGTTGTTTGCAGCTGCCAAGGCTTGTTGGTGCTCCCGAAGGACACCGACCCCTCAGCCCTCCACATCCGACGTGGGACAGCTTGTGCACGGCTTGTGGTCTTGCTCGGCATCGCTTGGTCATCACAGCTGCAGAGTCATGGTCACCGTCAACTTTCCTGCAACACTTGACATCGGTGGGCATTCGTCTTCCAGGTCTCCGGGTCACTCCTGAGTGACATAGACTCTGTCCCCTCTGCTTGTAGGTACCTCTCAGCTTGAATCCACCTTTGGATTCCACCAAACACTTTCTCCTCCTCCAGCAGCGGTACTTTCCTGAAGTCCTCCATTTGGGTTCTACTGCGGTTTCCGACACATCTTCACATCTATGCACCCGGCTTCCCTGGTGTGGATAACGTGGGTACTAGCGATTCCACGGGTGTGGTGGCTCTCCAACCTTCTGTCTTCCACGGGGTTTCTTCAGGGTCCACTGGGAAGGGTCCTTTTTCTTTAAAATTGCAACAGCGACTTACACGTTGATTTGTATGGAGAACACGGTTGTGTTCCTACGCTGCACACATCATCTCTGTGGGGTTCCTAGTCACTCACCTTGGGTGGTTCCTTGAGTCCCCTGCACTTCTACGTCCTCTGGACATTGTCTTGACATTGTCTTGACATAAGTCGTGGTTCTTATACCACTTTCTTAGTATATGGTTTGATCCCCCCCTGGGGTCCACAGTGTATTCTGTGCTATTTACGTGATTTATATGCAAAGTATTGTGTGCATTGTGCTTATCTCCAGGTAGGAGATACCTAAATGTGTTAGAGAGTATTCTATAATAAATACATATTTTTATAAGTACCTTGTGTGGTTCTTTTTCATTTAATCTATACCTGTAAGATTGCATTCTGAAAAAACAAACTGCTTTACACTCCTCCTGGACTAAGCCTGAAGGCTGCTCTCTACAGCTACCACTTAGAGAGCTTTCTATGGTAGTCTAAGCCCTCCTAAATCACCATAAGGGATGTCTGGACTGGTGCAGGGTGTCCACTTACATAAGTGTATATCATATACCAGGCCAGCCTCTCACACATTGCATTTCCTTTTTGTGAAATCTATCGTTAATAAAATTTTATGCACTGAACCTTCACTCACCCTCCTGCCAAATCCAACCAGTATGTGTGTGTACTTAAGGAATAGTTCTTTTGAAGTAATGTTTGTCTTTTCTGTCTTTCTCTGCCAGGGTGTACATTGTCTCTACATTGTCTGCTGATGTGAGGGTTGTAAATTGCTAGGGCCGCAGCTGGTGGTGTGAACGTGTGTGTCAAGTATGAATGGCCTGTAAAGAGGTTGGTGCCTTGCCGTGGCTTTACAGCTCACGAGCTGTGAGCCATTGGTTCAGGTTTTTAACCTTTTAATTATTAACAGTGCATTTCCTTATTGTGAAATCTCTGTTAATAACATATACATTTTAAACCTTTCACTCCCCCTTGTGCCAAATCCAACCAGTATGTGTATGTACTTGAGGAACAGATGGATAGGCAGTCATATTTTTCCTATCTGTCTTGCTGTGCTAAGGTGTAGTTTGTTTCTAAGGAAAATTTACCCACTCTGATATTTTTGTAAACCAAAATAAAATGGGGAGTACTGGGTGGTGTGCCTCTCATGGATCCCAACAAGTTTTTTTACTCAAAATGTGACCATAGTCACACATTTTTTTTGCATTACTGTGTCATGATCTTCTGGTATAAGAAAAACCACAATTTTACTACGATCCGGCGGAGCGGAATTTACTGGTGCTCTCACCCCTAGATTTCATTCCCCAAGAGTAGTGTGCCAGGGGGCGTGTTTGCAGAGTGGTTAGGAAAGAGGGCGGGCCTTCAACGGGGTCTGAGCAATCCCACTGTGGGGGACTTACTTGTGGCAACAATAGGGGGTTTTGGCCCCTAACGACCCTCAGCAGCCAAGGGGACTAAATCCTCCAACCAGTAGTGCACCAAGAGGTGCATTTTCAGAGTGGTTGAGAAAGAGCGCGGAGCCTCCGATGAGGTCTGAGCAATTCCGCTTCGGGGTACTTACTTGTGCCAACAAAAGGGGTTCTTGGACCCCAACGACCCTCAGCAGCCAAGGGGACTTCATCCCCCAACCAGTAGTGCATTTCTCAAGGTTTCAGGTTACACACACACATGCCCTTGGGGCATGTGTGTGCGCAACATGGGTGCACATCACAATTACAGGGGTGCAACAGGGTGTCATTTTGACACCTTTGCACCCTCGAAATTGTATGCGCAATTTGCGAGTACCGATTGGCACTCGCAAATTGCGCATGCAATTTCCCATTCATTCCTAGGGGCCTGTAGGCTCATAGGAATGAATGGGAGGCCATTCCTTAATTGCGACTCGCAATTTGCGAGTAGCAATTAAGGAATGTTTAGGAATCGCTATTTTAATAGCGATTCCTACATGCATAGGCTTTTGAGAGTCCTTGCCCGAGTATGTATGTATGCCTATAAGTAGTTCTAAGTTTAGGCACTTCTTTACAGTGCCCACACCCCTCCTAAAACAAAACTGCAGATCTGATAGGATCGAATTTTCTTCAGCCCACCTTTCAAGTCTCTCCAGCAGTATTCTACCAACCAATTTCACTAACGCATCCAAAAGGGAGATTGGATGATAGCACTGCGGGTAAAGCCTATTGCCTTTCTTAAAAATTTACACTATCACCGACTCAGGCCAAGATGCAGGCAAGACTCCCTTTCCCACAGCTGTCAAAACATTAGTTTATTTAGGGGGCCTTAAAGTGATATTGTCTTCGCAAATATCAATAGACACCCCATCAGTACCTGCAGCTTTCCCCAGTGGCTATTGTTCAGGGCCAAATACACTTCATTGATGGTAAACTGGGAATGGCAATACACTGTTTCTATTATTCCACTTTGACTTGCTTCAGTGACTTTATTCTCCTCGTTCAGAAAAAGTCTACCATAATGTTCTATCATATTTCTTCTTGAATCCCTGGCTCGATAATTGGAAAATCTGTTTCCCTATAATAAGGCGAATTACCAGTCTGCCAAAATAAGATGGAATCTTTTCTGTTGCTTGCCTGTACCAAATTCTCTCATGCCTCTTCTCTGAACTTATTTTTCTGTACCTTCAAGACGTGTTTGTACTTTAATCTACAGAGACGAATTGCACTTTGCATTCTTTGTTTAGTATTTAGTGTTTTTTTTTGTTATTATGAGCTCTACTTCATGCCTGGTCAAATCCACCCCTAAGATACCCTTTCCTGGGTTGTCTGTGGTTCACATGGATTTCATCTGTGGTAGCGCAAAAGGCTTCAACTGCAGGTATAATCCAGGCCCGGGCAGAATTCGAGTAGTTGCGCTTCGGAACTCCACGAAGTTGCTTGTCCTGCCCGTTCGGTTCGCAGGGGCACAGCCATCTTGTTTTTGTTCTCTTTATGGTGGTGGGGCCTACCTTTTGAATCCCTCTTAATCTATCTAATCCTACCCTTCTGGAAATTATCTACCCCTCATTTGTATTTATTACCTTACCCTGTGTCTTTGTGCTTATGTATGTTTTTTCAAAAAACAATTTGTGTTTTTGCGTGCCTTTTGTACTTTTTTCTTTTTCACTTTACTTTCTTATTTCCTTCTTTCTTTTTCCTAATTGTTTCTACTTTCTTCTCTTCCCCCACCCAGCACCATAGTAGAGCAGGGGAGAGGCAGCACAAGGCCCCCCCCCGAACCAGCACCACCAGCTGCCTACCTTGCGGTCGGTGGCGCCATGAAGAGGTGCAGCACTGCGCGATCTTTTCAGAGGTGGAGTTGGCTGTGCTAGTTTTATTTGTGCGTAGTAAGATAAACAAGGGTACCCCAATCCTTGAAGCTGGGGCGATATAATGTTTTAGAAAACAATGGTTACTACATACCCTCTTGTCCTGAAGATGATCTCAAGTCATTTAGATCAAAACGCCGTCGACCCCCTAGAACAGGAACTCCTTGCATTTTCTATAAATTGTTAATTAGGAGTTTCCCTCGTGTATTGTCAATGCGATGTATATATTTTAAAGTCACCCTCACTTACCACATCACGCTTCCTGTCACTTTTTTATATGAGCACCTGAACTAATTTTGCATATTGTTAAAATAAATAACATATGTTATTTGATTGGAATGTGTCCCTGGTAAAATAATTCCTTGCTACTTCTAGCACTAAATGCCTGTTCTGATTGAGACATACTGTTCTAATTCGCACGCAATTCTTGCATCTATCTTGGACCACATTGGCCACTTAGTAACCATTGTTTTCTAAAACAGTTTTATATGTGCAGCACCACCTCCCCTCCACCCTGGCAGCAGGCAGCAGGCAGCAGGCCTGGCAGTGGGTAGGCACTCCTGGAGCGCAGGCAGCAGTTGGAAAGGGTGCGCCGGGCTGTGCGCAGCTGCTTTGGGGTCCGGCGCACCCAACAGCAGCTTACACACCAGTGAGCTGACATCCTGGATAAGGACCAGGACCTGCTCGACCTGCTGGGTGTGGAGGTTGCGGGGCTCGGTGAGTAATGATTTATTTGTTGTGTTCTATCTATGCTAATATTTTTTTCCCAAATACCAAGAATACTGCTCACACTCAGGTAAGCTAAGTTTATGTTACAAATATTATGTGATCATAGAGTAGACAAGTGCTCTGTAGCGCTACCAAATCCTACTCGTTGACGCTCGCTTGGGCTGTTTATTTAAGTAGTCATGCAGAGACTCCTCTGTCCTGTTACTAAGACAGTGGTAGTTATTAGTATTAGTGAGTTAGCGCGTTCTCTCACTTCTCTGCACCTATATTTTTTTTGCAGCTTGTACAGTCCCCAACCCCAAGCAATTTTCCCATTGATGTGTAGTATGCATGCATCTATACATTGAAAATTGAAGAAAAAAAATGCAGACTGAGTTGGCTCCATCAAAGGGGGTAACATGAGATTGAGAATGAAATGAGAAGCAAAGATCATTTGTTGTAGTTTATTAGTAGCTCCAAAATGTAATTTAAGAAATTTGGAATAGGGTTAGGTTTAGGAAATTAGGAATAGGTCCACAATACAAGCACTATAGGAAATCTGATTTAGAAAAGTTCAGTGTTACTATGTTTGCCTTTACCTGTCAAAATAATTTTGTGGAGATTATTAGTAACTGTACCACTTATCTTATTTTATGTATTTCTTACTTTAGCATCCAAGGGCAAGAAGAGGGATGGACCTGGAGGATCCAGCAAGAAGGGCGAGGAAGCTGGAGGTGCCACTGTCTCCACAAGTGACTCAGCAGATGGCTCTGCTGGCCTGAGTAAGTCCTCCTGTTGTTAATATTATTATTTCCCTAACATTTTCCGCTCCACATATAGAAATATTTTTCCTTTTTGTTGTGGCTCTATCCTATTTTTTTCTAACTCTTCTTCGTTCTATTTGTTTGTTTCCTAAATCTTTCTTATCCCTGCATTATCCTATTTACTTATTTTCTATAGTTCAAGTTACTGTACTTGACATCAAACTGTCTAGACTAGTCTGTCTGTTCTGTAGCTTCCTTTATTCTGCATTATCAGTAAGCTTTCCCTCTCACCTTATATATCTTGTGGACTGGTGGTACTGTAAGACTCAGGTAATCCACTATAGGTCAGTTATTACTACTCTACTGTGATGATTGCATGCCCAGGTAAGGTATTGTACGCATGTTTGTTGATGAAGGCTTTCTTCTTCTTGCTCATGCTCAAACACTAAAACAAGAGAGTGGCCATGGTCATGGTGGCCCCCCCATCCCCAAATTTTTGTATGTATTATTATTATAGTATACCAGCAGTTGATGACAGTGCAGATTGGCTCAAAGTATGAGGACGGCCCCATTGCATTTGCCAACCAAGACTAAATGTCCTTTGTTGATCAATTATTCCACCCCTTCATAACGCTTCATTGACTAGGATTCATCATACTAACTTCTGCCTCTCAATTACAAAATGTTTTTGGTTGGCTTGACTACCTGTCTTTTCAAACATTGCCAACTAACAAAATGCCGAACATGATATTTTGAAAGAATAGATACTGTAACCAAATTGTAATGATGTATTGTGGTTGTATTTTGACAAAAAAAATATATGTGTAATGTTTTTTCTAGCCACACAGAACTCCAGTGCCGGAGCCGGGAGCGAGGGCGCCAGTGGAGCGGATGCAGCAGCTGTGGATGAAGGGGCAGTCCCAGCAGCGGCAGGGATGGGCGCTGGTAAGTCACATTGCTTACTGATTAACAATTAGTAATGTATACTCACTGCAAGGGTGTTGACTCCTGAACACCCAGCTTTACCAGATACAGCGGGAATTGAGTAGTTAATGGCCCCTTTATCTGGGACTCAGCAGACAAAGTTTGATAATAAATGAAGTTTAACAACAATGGGTTGATAGAAAAGGGAAAAAATGATGGAAGGATGGGTGGAATGTAATATGAGTGAAAGGATGCATAAAAGTGGGTGATATGATGCATGGGTGAGTGAAGGATGGATGAAAGGATATATGCCGTGAAAGGAGGCCTGCCTGGGTGGTTAAAAGGGTACAGGTGAAAGGATGCCTGCCTGGGTGGGTGAAAGGAATGCTTGGTTGGGTTAAAGCAGGATGGTGTAAATGGTTGAAAGTAAATGGTTGTAAATGAGTGAAAGGATGTGTGGGTGGGCAAATGGATGTTGAAGAAAGGTGCATTGAAAGCAATGTTTGGATGGATGGATATATGTGGGTGTATGAGAGAATGTATGTAAAGCTTAAATGGTGTGTATCCAAGCCAAGGTGGATGAATAATAGAACAATAAAATGATGAGTGGATAATTGCTTGGATGAAGAAACAGGGGAACTCTTCTGCAAACGGGCATGCTCACCTACTTCACTTGTGTAGAATGGTTTCATCAAAGCGTTGAGTCAAAGGGTTGGGGTGGTATTTCTGTCTACTCCATTGACTCACAGTATTTTTTTAAAGCAAGGCAGATATTTGTACCCCACCCATCATCAATCATCACCTCCCGCCCGACCCATGGCATTTTACCAGTGCCACCCATGATGACCTAACCACTGCAAGGTTAAATTTGTCACTGTAGTGTTGGCTTTGCAATGTGCATCTGCTTGAGTTAATGAGGCGTTTACAAAGTTTTCAATGCATGGCAATGCAAAAAGAACTAAGAAGGTGTGTTTCCCTTTCCTCCCAGTGCCCACTCAGTCACTTCTTACCAGCACTTCACTCCTTTATTCTTTCCCAAATTCTGTTCTCCCAGCCTCCCGAAAAATTTGAAAAATCCATTATTTGCATGCGCCACATTTTTCTAGCCAAGTGATATATTTCATCACGGCTTCCATAATGGATTCACGCCTGTTGAAATTCTTCCCTTTCAACATTGTCAACCACAGTGACTCAGAAGTCAAAGCTTAGGCACATGATGATGATCAGTAAAATGTTTACTTACCCGGTCTTATCCCACTTACTTTCCCGGCAATAGAGTAAGTTAATTTTCCTTTCCTTACTGCCAAGCAAATGTATTTGTTGGGGATTTATAAAGTATGGCGGAGGGTGAGGCCATGGAGTAAAATGGTTCTAAGTAACTGCCTTGACTTTTGCGGATGGTATAGTCTGTGGTGAATGTGTTAAATACAATCTATATCCCATTCTTTAATCCTTTCCCTGTACTGCAGTGCCTCGCTTTTCCCACCATCTACTTACGGCAGACAGGTTGTCCGCAAGATTGATACGTGACGTGTATCAATATTCGTCTGCCTTGTAGTCAGGTTAAGATTAATTTGAAAGGTATTTTGGAGAAGAGCAGGGCCATTGGAATAAGATAATTGTCTATTACAGCGGCCCCAGCTGCAGACTGCAGAGAGCTGCAAAGTAGCTGCACCCCCCTCAATTTCTGATCACAAACTCCGCCGCATCATGTTCAGGCTGGACCTGATGGAAGCCAGGCAAATTAAGATGGAGGGGCACCTTAAAAAGCTCCTAGTGCCCTCTGTGCCCCTTTTTTAACCTTTGTTTTGTTGGATGGGACTCGTTGTGGGTGGGATGGGAGATGGGACCGGGACAGTTGGACTTTAGTTTTACTTTTTTGGGACAGTTTGGACATTGGTTGGGGACGGGGAGAATTATTTGGGGAGAGGGGTGGACAAGTTTAGGGTTGAAGGGGTGGGTTTATATAATATTTTTGTTAGGGTAATAAATATTATTATTAATGCTTCAAATCTTTTTCGGGTGCTTTACTTTGCACTGCTGCCCTTTGGCTAAGCAGCGGTCTGTTTTTAAAATCAGCTGATAGAGTAAAATAATAAGTTATGAGTTACCCTTGTCCTACTACTTCTCTCCTAGTCTATGCAGTCTACAATATTGACCAATAAGAGGGCGTGGGGGGGTTTCCAACTTTCAACTTTCCATTCCTCTATTGCCTAACAACGCTCCATAGTTCTCTTACTTGAATAGATGAAGCGATGGCTGATAGTTTCCAATGGTGCCATGGTGGTGGTTAGTGCCTAGTGCACTAACAGTGAAGGAGAAGCAAGGTCCCACTCCCACCTACGTGAACTCCAAATGTTGGATTAATTGGAAGGATTATTCATCGCAGGCAACTACATTCAAAGAAAAACTGAGTTAGTGGGTTATATATATAATGGTATCATAGCTTAACAAACAATTGAGACTAGACTACTACACAACAAGAATTCCTGATAGTGAAAATATAACATGCAATACTAAATTATTCAGAGCAATGGTGAGCTAGTATTTTAATTAAAACTAAAGTAGTAAATACTTGAATCGTGAATGGGACAAAGTAAAGTGTTTACGCAAAACAAATGCCTGAATGATGATGCTGATGAATTATGTTCTTCTATATCTAAAATATTGATCACTTTTTTGCGTGTGTGGGTAAATGGGGCCAGTGTGGGCTATCGTTTTGGTAATAGAAGTTGAACTGAAGATACGGCACTGAGTTGGTGTTGCTTTCACCACATCCACCCCACCAAGTGTGTGATCAATTAATGGTGTAAATTTTAAAGTCACACCTCAATAAATCCCACAGCCCGGGAGAATAGGGTTAGGGGTTTCATGAATGGATGGGAAAGGGGATTTGGGGAAAGGTATGACAAAGACAACCACTACATCAAGACAATATTCATCTGGGAAATGAGCATCCAACCACCATCAATCTGTTGTGGGAGTAAAAGGAAACGAAGGAATGATTATGACACAGTTAACTTAAATGCAGTGCAACCAAAACAGTCCATCAGCTCCAGAGAGACTCAAGTTATATTTATTATATATCTAAATGTTCTGTCACCTAGGTTGGGAAAATAAAACAGTAAATACAAATTATGTAGGAGTGAGGTGAATAAAACACACAGTTCTAAAAAATTATTATTGAAGGAAAAATGATACTGTATTGGCAAATTGGGAGGTGCATCTGCATTCTTCTTAGATTGTCCGTCAATCCTGGGTGACTGCCTGGCTGATGTGGTCCGGTAACATAAGCATGAGTGTTATGGTGTTTTTGCCTTTTCGTGCAGGAGAAGAGAAGGCCTGCAGATTGTAAAACAAAAATGATATTTTAGAATCAAGGTGAAGGGCAGAAGTTAAACTTCATAAGGACTGCACCAAGAAGACTCATAGGCAGCGCAAGAGTGAAAAATAGTCCTTTTTGCAATCATTCATTTCATGACTGATGTGCTATCCATTAGGTGAGAGCAATTACAACAACCAACAATCACAGACAAGTGGCCGCATGTACTACGGGACCGTTCAAACTCACAACTGTCATGATCATCATCATAATACTAATAATAATATTAATATGTAGCCTAGCACGTGCATAATGTGATGATCACCACATGTCTGTCTCCAGTTATCTACAACAACAGCCCCCCGACCCAACCAACACATAGTTTCAAAATTTGAGCAAGCCAGCACACACACTCAGCAACATTGCATTTCACAAATCAAGTCAAATTAATGCACCTCTCTCACCACCACCCCATAGAGTTGAGTAGACCTCTTAGAGTCATCACCAAATGTTGGTTCTGGTGGCAGTTGTTGAAGTAGTCACGCCCTGAGTCCTTCCATCATCCTCCTGACTCTGTCTAACTAACGTATCCAACTCCGTACCTACTGAGTCCTGACTCAAATGCGATAGATCGACCTGTAGTCCAATGCTGTTGATGAACAAGAGAAACATTGAGCCACTTTTTGTGTAGACTAGATTTGTGTTTGTTAGCTGAAGGGACTGGTTTTGGTTGGGTGTTTGAGGAGTGTGAAGCAGAAAACAAAGGTGTGTGGCGGACCCAGCAAACAAATCTCACCAAGTATCAAAGGGGAAGGAAAATATCACCTTCAGGAATGATCACCCATTGTTAGGCCACCAACATTGTAAATCAATCATCACAAACACAATCAAGCTTAATAGTTAGATTAAAAAATAACCACCCAGCCTCACTGCCTGCCACCACATGAATCATCTCAACAATCACTCTCAATATATATCAACCTTTAGTGTGTACATGTCATTTACCTGTTCCAATTCAGGCGTGATGATGGTGGTACATTGCGGATCACTTGTTTCACACAAAAAAAAAACACATTGGTCAGTCTTGTAAATCAAATAATGTGGGCTGTCCGGCTAGGGGAATAAAGAAAGGATGGATAGGCATGGGATGGAGGCAGGCACATAATTGTCTCTCCAATGTCCTTGAGGGAATGGTAGGGGAGGCTTCTTCACTGCACACTGGTCCAACTCCAGTTCAGCAATAAAATGTGTCTAAATTGGTGGGGCTGCATTAGTCAGTCAGACACAAACAAAATAAAATTCCCCTAGAGCGAGATATATATATATATATATATATATATATATAATTATTTTTTTATTTCGTCAAAGCAGTTTGGTGATAGAAATAGAAAGTTCTATGGTTGGTGGACCAGGCCTAGTAGTTAGGGAAGTATAGTTCATCCTCAAACTCAGGTGGTTCACCCAGAAGTAGGTCAACTAACACATTACTACCATGACCTGAGTCTGGCCATCACCCTCATCCTCCTACTGTCGTACTTCAGGTATGGTGTAATTCGGTGGTATACAGTGCTGATTCATTTTGATTGTGGTTTACCTCTCCACGTTTTGGGGCAAGAGACTGGTTCTTCTCACTGTGACAACTACACAAGTTGCACTGAACACACACTCAGCAGACACACTGGGTACCAGGCAAGATAGATTGTTTATTGCCATCCTGCTGAGCACTGGCCATTGGCGCTTCTTCCCATGCCAAAACACCAATGGTTTTGATCAAGACAGGCCTCTGTTGGGTCATCCAGATAGGCCTGGACCATCCTCTCAATAGTCATTACTGCTCTACCTTGCTCAACCTCTTTTGTCTTTGCCTCTGCACTGGACTTAAGCCCTGTCTGTAGAAACAAATCATATTGCAGATTTTGGGGTTGATGCTCCTATTCTTGCTGTTGTTGGTATTCTTGCTGTTGGTTTTGGCTGCTATGAGCCAACGGCACTGCTCTCAGGCTCTGAAGTTGAAGGCTGCACTGCAGAACTTGTGCCCTGGAGGAGTGGGCCTCTCATTCCCAGCCGTTCTTTTTCTAGGTCACTGGCTTGCTCGGCAATCCACTTCTTGTAGTTTGAAACACCCCCTTCTAAAAAAGGAATGAAAGTGGACAGTAATTGTTTGTACCGTGGATCAGGAATTGTGGCACAGATGTAATGTTTGGGTGAATGTCTCTTTGCACCCTTGTGTTAACAGATAACCGAAGGATTAGGTTCTCCACCAACTCATTCGCATCTTTTTTTTCATCCACACCTTTGTACATTTCCGACACCTCCTTTAGCTATTATGTAGCATATGCAACAATGGGATAGCTTGGCCTATGGTACTGTCCTCCTTGCTGACTTCCCTTGTGAAAACCTCAAAAGGAAGCAGCATCTCTGTCAAGCATTGGACTAGACCCCATTGGTCCATTTCAATGATCATGCCTTTCACAGTTGCATTCCCTGTTTGCATGACATATTCATTGATCGGTCTGTACTGCTCAGACGTTGTAACAAGTAAGTCGAGTTCTAACATGTTGGCACCTCCTGTATGAGTGCTTTCACTGGTATTCTATTATCATGCTGACTGACTCTCAGCTGCTTCCAGGCGTTAAAAGAATGGCTGAAATGAGGGCAGATTCTTCTGCAGGTGGGCAGTAAGTTGCTGACTTGATCTTTTTTGAGGAAGTCCTGTACAATGATGTTGATGTTGTGTGCCAAACACAGGACCCTGAAATAGCCCCCATCTGCCATGGCCTTAACTATATAACTGCCATTGTCCGTGGCAACAAATCCAATGTTAAGCCTTCTTGGTCGCAGATATTCAAAGACCTTGCTGTCTTACAAGATGTTTGTAGCAGTATGTGATTTCTCCATAGCGAACATGGCTACTGTTGCATGCTTCCGAGCCCCATTAAAGATCCCAGCAGTGTCAACACCTGCAGATATCATTTCTCTAACCCCCACAAAAGAGATCCAGTGTGCAGTGATGCGCATGTAATCTGGCTTGGCAACTGGTCCACGTGTCTGTCATTAGTGGATAGTGTGAACAGCACTCTGCAGCAAAGCCTACTTCTACTGAGATGGATGTAGGTCACTGCCGGGGCCTTGCAAATATGGCAGCTGTCAGTGGTGGTTGTACCTGTGCCACATCCCTCAGAGCAGATTGAGATGGGGTAATGTTGGTCTCCATAAGGGCTGGGCATCCATGATGATTGGCTCGTCATCATCCTCCTCTTCTACATCCTACTGTAAGGCTTTCTGGAACCTTCCTTTTCTCTAGCCTCTCCTGGTGTGTCTCACTCTCAGACTGAGGCAGGATCCAAGTGGAGTCTTGGTGATCAGAAGGGGGGCTTGGAGAAGAAGTTGGTGGAGTAATGCTCCTTTTTCTTGCTGGAGATCTGAAAGAGTTGCTTCTTCTACTTCCTCAGCATGAAGCTCAATCTCCTGAGCTGCTCCTACTTAAGGAGGAGCTACTATTGCTGGCTGCGGCTGTTGTTGTCCACTTATCTGAGTTTCCTGCAACAATTGGGTACTACTTTGCGAAAGAGAAGTCCATTTCAACATCACTGCTCATCGGCGTTGCAATGATTAGACTGGCTGCCTCGGTGCCAGACATGGGCTTGGGCCTAGGTTGGGGTGGGTCAGCTGATGTGGGGGTGCTGCTCCCAGTCTGCTCTCCGGAGGCCGGTGCAGCAGGCACAAGTTTGCCAAAAACAGTCTTGGCCAGCACGCCAGTGGTGGAAATCAGCTTCTTCTTCCTCTCCCCACTGGCCACTTTCTTGGCAGCACCTTTCTTTGGGGCCATCTTGAAGCTGTCAGTTACCAATGGTGTAAGAAGTTGGCCTGGTATATGCTGTCCACTAATTAAAGTGGGCACCTTGCACCAGTCCAAACGACCCTTATGATGTATGAGGTCAAAGATAACCTTTAGAAAGCTATCCTAGTGGTAGCTGTGGAGAGCAGCCTTCAGGCTTAATCTTAAAAGGAATGTAAAGCAGCTTGTTTTACCAGAATATCACCTCCTATATTGACTAAATGAAAGGAGAACCACACAGTAGTTATATAAAAATATGTATTTATTAATATAACACTCTCTACTATCCTCTACAGGAGGATAGAACACAAAGCACACAATACGAGATCAATAGAACAGTTGTAAGTAGCACAATACACAGTGGGCTCCAGGGGTAGACCAAAGCATATACTAAAATAGTGGTATAACAGTCACGACTGAGATCAAGACAAGGTCTGGAGCACGTAGAATCGTTGGACCCCAAGGAACCACCCAAGGTGAGTAGACAGGGACCCCACGGAGGCCGGGTGCAGTGTGGGAACACGACCGCGGGCTCCGTACAATTCGATAGGAAAGTCGCGGTTACACTTTTAAAGTTTAAGGACCCTTCTAGAAGGACTTTGAGCGAACCCTTTGGAACTTAAGAGTTTGAAGAGCTACCCCACCTGTGGATACCGAAGTACCTGCATTACCTATCCCAGAGGAGCCGGGTGCATAGGTCTGAAGTGGCGTTGGAAACTGCCGTCGTTCTCAATGGAGGGCTGTGAAGAAGTACTGCTGCCGTGAAGGTGAAAAGGGTCCGGTGGAATCCAAGCCTGGATTCGGGAAGGAAGGAACCTGAAAGCAGAGGGGACAGAGTCTGGGTCACTTCAGAGTGACCAGGGGCTAGGTAGACGAATGCTCACCGATGTCGGGTGCTTCAGGTGCGAAGAAGGGATGCTTGACTCTGCAGCCATGAGGACCAGGAGACGTTGAGGACAACCAGGAGCCGGAGGTGAGCTGTCCCACAAAGCATGTTGAGTGCTGAGGGGTCGGTGTCTGGCTGCAGCACCAACAAGCCTTGGCAAAAGCAACCCTTGAAGGAAGGTCAAACAGGTTACGGTGTAGACCAGCAAGGTCCAGGGGACTCACCAAGCAATGGGAAGTCTGGACACATCTGGAGAAACCAGGAAAGTCCAACAGAAATCAAGATGACCCTCTGAGGGACCCACAGGCCGAAGGACCAAGAGTCGCGAGGGGACCTCGGCCAAGATTGCAAAGTACCAGCCCACGGAGCACTCGGTGCAAGGAGGCCGGAGATCTTTGGTGCAAATACTGCTCAGGGTCAGGATTGCACAGAGTCCAATGCACAAGCTCGGGAATTGCCAACAAGCATATGCAACTGCAAATGGACGCGGTGCACAGAGGTTCGGGTTATGCAGTCCCCACAAGGGATACTGGCCTCAAACTTGCTGAGAGGGCAGATCGACCTCAAGGACCTTCGAAAATCCACCTCCTGTGTTGCTGAAATCTTCAGAGTCTACAGGAGCTCAGGACCAGCAGACCAGTCAGTTGCGTTAAGGTGCCTGCTAGGGCAGGGGAGTGACTCCGTCACTCCAAGGGAGATTCTTCAGTTGTCGTTAGTGCACCACAGGTCCTGCACAGAGCCTGTATGGAGCAAGGGCACAGACAAAGCTTTGGACGGAGAGGGAGACGAAGTCGGGCCCAGTCGAAGTACAGTATGTCCAGACGGTCGAAGGTCAGTGGTTTCTTCTTGTAGAATCTTGTCCACGTAAAATCTAAAGTCTTACAGCCAGGTAAGCCCTTTTGTATCCACGGGAGAGGGTTGGACAAATTTGGGGGACCCTCCTAGGGGAGGGTCAGGACAGAGGGGTGGTTACACCCATGTCCTTTGTCCAGTTTCGCGCCAGAGGAGGAGCCAATGGCTCCCAGAACTGGTTTGAGCTGGACTATGCACAGGGACACCAAATGTGCCCCGGGTGCAGACTTTCAGGCACTCTCAGAGTGCACCCACCCAGCCCAATACACTAAATCCTGTCTGTGAGGTGGTCACACCTCCCTGTGACAGGATGCCTATTGTGCTGCCTTCCCCTGCTCGAGCTTGGCTCAGCAGCAGGAGGGCAGAAGTGTGTCTCTGGTCAGCAGCATCCATTTTGTGCTGATCCGGTCGAGAAGGCTGGCACCGGATAGACCAGCGACCCCACGAAGCTCGCTTCTGAAGGGTGGAATCATACCTCCCACGCCGGTTACCGGTATGATTCCAAGGTGTTTGTTACCAAACACGATATGTTTCTATGCAGCCATTTTCGAGATAGCATTTACCGCGAGGTTATAATGCACCTCTACCTATATGTCCGGCTGAGTCACAGACAACCCGGGAGAATGGTCTCCGAAGGCTGCAGAGAGGCTCTGCTCATGCAGGGGCACCCTCTCACTAAAAACCCAGCACCCTGCCTTCAGGATTGATAAGGCCTGCTATAGGGGTGACTTATAAGTTTTAAGTGTAGTGACCTATAGATATAGTGAACCTATATCTAAAGTAAGTGGTGCAAGCACCAACTTACACAGGCTGCTGTAGCAGACCTGCGGTTCCATTTTGCATGGCCTCTCATGGGTGGCATAATACATGCTTCAGCCCATGGGAGGCCTCTGTGTACCTATGCCCTGCGTACATGGGTATCATATACTAGGGACTTATAAGGGTATCCCAGTATCCAATCTGGAGTGTACCAAAGTACATACATGACAATTTAAGGGAGAAAGCAGATAGCCTGGGGTCCTGATTAGCAGGATCCCAGTCAGACTAGTCAAAAACAGTGAAGCATCAAGCAAAAAAGTGGGGGTAACCATAAGAAGCAGATCCTACTTTCCTACAAATGGCACATAGCTTCACAAGTTGAAGAGATGTCCATGAGATGTCATGTTGTGCACAGGCCATCTGTCTGACAGTACTGTGGGTGCTGTTGTCTCTTGTACACCAAAAAGCAAACAAGCAAGAAAAGCATTAGTGGAACGTGGCACTGTTGCAGTTCAATCAATAGTACAAACAAACAATATCATTTAGTGTGGTCACTGGTTACTTGAGTTATTATAAATAATTAACAATACAGTATATCCATTCGTAACACCACACCAACATAAAAGTTCATGGTGTACACTCAGGAAGGATAAGAAAGAGCAACAACATAATACAAATGTAACTGCTTGTGTTGATCAAGTTGGAATGGGATGTGACAATGGAATAATCCTTAGGCAATTAATGCGTTGTGTGCCTATAGCAGACATTTTAAAAAAAAATAAAGTAAAATTTAAAAAAATTTAATTAAAATAAACAAATGTAAAAAATTACAATTTAAAAAAGGTAAAATTAAAAAATAATTCAAAATTACAATTTAAAAACCTAAAATTAAAGAATTACAATATAAATGTTTGTATACATAAGTGAAATTATCCTCAAGCATATAAATTTATTAAACTTGCTATTTCAACCATGTGGAACAAAGAAGACATGCAGGCCTATGGCAAAAGCACACAGACTGCCTACACAAAATGGCCACTGACCACATGGTCAAACAGCTAGCAAGGAGGCATGGCCACAACAAAGAACACATGCAGGCCTATGGCAAAAGCACACTGGCTGCCTACTCAAAATGGCCGCCAGCCATGTGGTCACAACAACAACAACTAGCAAGGCATGGCCAAAACAAAGAAGACATGCACGCCTATGGCAAAAGAACACTGGCTGGCTACAAAAAATGGCCGCCAGCCACATTGTCACAACAAGCAGGAGGCCTGGAAACAAAGAACACATGCTGGCCTATGGACAGTGACGATACAAATTGCCCCCTGGCCACAAGGTATGGGGAACAAAGACAAATGGTGGCCTATGGCAAACACACACACACACATTGGCCAGATATAGGAGGCATGGTACTACAGAGAACATAACATTAATTCAGCAATGCCAAAAACAAACATTAAAAGGGCTAAAACACACACCCTCCAAAGGCATCACACCACCCTATACACTGTTTGTAACCAAAAAAAAAAAAACATAGAATACCGCAAAAAAAAAAAAAAAACATTTTGTATTTTAACCCAATGCCCTCCATGGCCTAAATGATGTTTCTATTAAACAGACACCACAGAAACAGTTGTTTCATGCACCTATGACTAGCACCTGGTCCTACTGGCTGGAAGGACCATTGACAGACTCGGCCACATAAGGAATTAAAAGAATATTGCAAATTTATTGAAAAACATGGAGTAAATGTACTAAACCGTGCTACATTTTTCCTTTACAAAATAAGGAAAATTACATGCAAAAAATAACTAGACCCCTACTGAAACTGCAGTCCAACCGCACCACTTTAAAAATTGAATAAACATAGAAATAAATCCTGGTGCATGCCCTCTATTAAACAAACAAAACCCTCATAAGTTGTTTTTTTTAACTGGTTGATTCTGCAATATACCACTTTGGTTCTTTTGAACTTCCATGCATGATATATCTTGCATTGTGTTATGCTCCCCTTCACTGAGACTGCAGTTTATGGTTGAGGTACCTGCGCATTAGGCTTTTTATTTTTTTCAGATTCCTTTCTTTTGGATGCACCCATAGCTATGTATTTGTCCTGATGATGACCTTAAAATAATATAGGTCGAAACTCCGTCGATGCCTACCCTTGGCTTATAGTTTGAGGTAGCACTGACTGCTATTTTCTGTTCTAGTTATTTGTTGGACTGATTTTTGTTTAAAAAGTTTGTTTCCATTTTGCCATTGTTTTCAGTCTTACACTCTATAGTATGTTATGAATGATGTTTTCTGTGAGCACCATATTCTTGGAATTGTCTTTTTATATCTTGTTATTGTAGTAAAGAATATATTTTTGTAATAATTTGTGTTGGGTACCTCTATGTATTTCTTTGTTCTTTTTTTGTCTGATGTCTTCATGTAAATACTTGGTATGTTTTGTTGATTATAAATTATTATTTCTTTTCGATATTTTTCTCGAACCATTGTAGCTTTAATAGTGTTTACTTACCCCAGGTTTGGGAAATAGGGTTAGCCCGTTTGTTGTAATCTCTAGTATACTATAGTGGCAGTTCCTCCCTGAGGACAGAGGAGCATCGCCCCACCACCTGCTGCAAGCACATCAGCAAATGTAAATTAATAAAATTATTATTACCATTTTATTATAAAGTGCTGTGCCGAGCGCTGTTCTGGCTCAAGTTTGAGCCAGGGCGGGGCAGAAATTAATTCCAGATGATTGACAGCAGGGATGACTAAAGCGTAAAGTGAGGAGTGCACATGACGGATTGGCTGGCTGTCTTGCGATGGGCAGCTCGACATGCGCATTTCAGACCACACCAATACGAGTTGTTTTAAACAGCCAGGAGGATTGATTACACAGGCTCCTAGTCAGGAAACTGAGCACTGGGGTAGCCTGCTCCAATCAATCCTGGCGCTTCTCTCAATGAAAACAGCATGAGGATTGGTTAGAATGCTTATTTAAGCACCAGTGGTTATGGCGCGATTCATTGAGCTCTGAACCTGAAACTGAAGGTAGGGTCTGCACATTTCTCGCAGTGCCAGTGGACAGCGTCTACACCTGCCATCAGGTAAGGCACACATTACACAAATTTTATGGAGCAGCAAATAAACTACTTGCATTTTGTGTAGCGCCGGCATGTTGTTGCGTCCATGCACTTTACAGTATTTCGAATCCCTGATGGGAGGAACAAAGAGCCGGGCTCGCTCTGTTCTTTTGGGCCCGTGCACTCTATCACTCACTGCTTTTTTACTCATTTTAACTCCAAAATAATTGAACTGCTGCAAAACAAAACAGTTGTTTGATCGTCAGAGCGGAAAAAATCAGCTGTAGGAAAAGTGAAAATGTAGCAAATGATATTACAGAAAGCGCCCCTGCTGTTGTTTCCTGTTGAAAAAAGGCAAATTGGTTGCTTGTGCCGCGACGAGCTGCCCGGGGAACATATGCCATTAAGGAAAAGAAAACAAGTTAAGATATATGTACCCTTCACCTTGCTGTCATAGCAACACTACAACAGACTTTGATTCAAGCTGTTTATCGCCTGGTCATTTCTAAGGCAATTTTTGCATTGGTGTAAGCCCAATTGCCTCCGTACTATCACTGAAAAATGACCAACAGTTTTGAGATACCGCCCAAAAGACTGTTTCGTAGTGCTTCTCACGGGCTGAGCAGCACTACAAGTTCCATGCCCACTGGCTGGCATGACGCACGCTGCCATGTGCTTGTGAAGACAGCACTCACAGGACAGACACTGTAGTGACCTGGGTCAGAGGGCACTAGGACCCTGCACCCGAACGGTGGGAGGGGACAGGAACCGGACACCACTTCTGGTCAGGGAGTGGGGAGGGATTCCTGGACAGCGAGGGCACGGGCAACGACGTGCATGTGGGCAGCAGAAAGAAAAGACCAATAAAGCAACGCATGCAACTGACCTGTCTCTGCGTGGGTTTGTGCATCAAGAACACGACAACTGGCGACGAAGGTGGCGGGATAACGAGTCACAACAAGAAGCGTGTTGTGCCCCTCTACGACATCCACACGGAGCTAGGAGCCCGCCCTGGTCCGCCGAGAAACAAACCGCGAAGTCGGGATTACCAGGAAACGAAACCAGGAACCTACCCTAGTCCGTCGGAACAAAAACGCGAAATCGGGAGCCCACCCCGATCGAGAGAAAAGCGGAGCCAGGAGCCCACCCTGGTCCGCGTGCCAGCGCCTGCAGCGACATCGGGAGCCGACCCCGGCAGCATCAAGCAAGGTGAGAGGAGGGGAGGCGGAAGGCACCCGACCGCGAAGACAGCTGACCGCTGACTGCCAGGAGAGCTTTGAGCTTCCCGCGTGCAGATTTCAAGCAGAAATCTCGCGAGAGCTCGACGGCCATCTTGGAGTCAGGCGGGACAGCCAATGAGAGGCTGAAGAACACCTGGCGGCCATCTTAAGGTCAGGCCATACAAAGAATAGCAAATCTCGCCCCACTGAACTCTCGGCGGCCATTTTGGGGTCAGGCAAGAAGGCCAATAAGGAGCCGGGTATAGAGAAGAGGCCATTTTGAAGTCAGGCAACT
The DNA here is from genome assembly GCA_963921515.1 of Calotriton arnoldi. Classification (NCBI taxonomy): domain Eukaryota; kingdom Metazoa; phylum Chordata; class Amphibia; order Caudata; family Salamandridae; genus Calotriton; species Calotriton arnoldi. The sequence goes on from CAWUFW010000459.1 coordinate 3,126,022, forward strand.
CCAAAAAGGCCCAAAAAAAAGGAGGAAAAAAAAAGGTGAAATAAAGGAGAAACAAAAGAAATTACAGGAAGAAAGGAAAGAAAAAAGAAATTTAGCACAGCATAAAGAAGAAGATCGGCACATCAACAAAATGACAGAGCCCGCAAGTGATAAGAATAGCGCACAGGCAATATTCCGCAAACCACTACCATTCAGCTTATCGGAACCACAGACCGGTATCAGGTGGGAAAGATGGTTTCGACAGTTCGAACGAAACATGCGCGCCACTGATATCGCCGAGGCCAAACACACAGATCTATTTCTAAATTTCATAGGGGATGAAGTAGAGGACCTGCTAATAACATTTCCCCAAGATCAAACAGCAACATACAAAGGACTGATAAAGTGCCTCACGGATAAATTCGAACCGCAAAGAAACATAGATTTTGAAAGGTACACCTTCAACACAGCGTGTCAACGAGCAGAGGAATCCCTTGACGACTTCGCAACAAGACTGCGAAAACTGGTCACATATTGCGAGTTCAAGAAGTTTGACAATGAACAAGCGATACGACTACGCATCATTGAAGGCTGTCAGTCTGTGGAGTTCCGCGCACGAATTCTGAAAGAGCCAACCTCGCTAGAACAAATACTGACCATGGCCCGAGCGGAAGCAAGAGCAACAACACATGCAAAAGAGATGGAACTGGGGAAAAAAAGAAGAGCGGAGCAAGCGAACCGTCTAACTGGAAACAGCAAGAAGAAAGACAGAACACCGCCACTGCCAAGAAAGAAGCAAGAACGAACGTGCTATCGATGCGGACTCGAGTTTCCACATGTTGGCGCGTGCCCGGCAATGGGCCAGAAATGCAGGAAATGCAACAGAGACAATCATTTTACAAGCGCCTGCATGAGTGGACAGTTCAAAAGTGAGCGAGGGCGACCAGCAAGACCACGGACGGTGACGAGCAGGTATGCCCAGCATATGGAAATGGCGAATCGCAGTTCCTCTGCTGAATCGGAAGGAGCAGCTGCGCCAGAGACTGTGGAACGACTATATCTGATGTCAGATGCTCCAGCAGAAGAACGAATACCAGAACACGTTCATCTCGTGGAGAAACATCAGATCAAAAAAACAGCAACAGTGGACAATGAAGTAGGAAGACACAGTACACGTTTCGTGCTAGACAGTGGGGCCACATGCAACATGTGCATGTCAGAGTATGAGAAGATAAAAGTGAGGCCGCCAATATCACCGTCCACTGTTGATGTGTTCACCTGATGTTCGAAGAAACCAGTAGTAAATATGGGGCAGTTTACAGAGAGATTAACGTACAAAGAGAGGTCAAGCAAAGAGGAAATACATGTACTACAGGGAGACATTCCAGCACCATGTCTGCTAAGCAACGTCACAGCGCAGGTGATGGGCCTCCTCGCAATGACATACATGTCAGAGAGACGGAACATTTTGCGAGAACATCCGGTCATACTACAAGGCCTAGGCAAACTAAAAGGACAACAAATAACACTGCACATCAACGAAGCTATAAGACTGGTTGCTCAACATCACTGACGAGTGCCCATACACCTGCAACCACAGGTAGAAGAGGAAATACAAAGCCTGCTGGCCCAGGACATCATCGAGCCAGCAGACGGGCCGACCCCCTGGGTGTCTCCAATAGTAGCGGTACCGAAAAAGAACACCTCAAAGATTCGCATATGCGTTGACATGAGGATACCAAATACGGCAATTGAGAGGGAAAGGCACCTTGGACCACACCTCAATGACATGATCAGCTGTCTCACTGGTGCATGTCGATTCTCGAAGCTAGACCTGTGCAAAGGATACCATCAACTGGAGCTCGACCAGCAGTCACGGTACATCACCACCTTCTCCACGCACATGGGCCTGTTTCGCTACAAACGACTGAGTTTTGGCATATCGTCGGCCGCGGAGATATTTCAGGAGACCGTAAGGCAAACAATAAGGCCGGTAAAAAACAGTTTGAACTACATTGATGACATCCTGGTGTTTGGTCGTTCCGATGAAGAACATGACAAGGGATTGCGTGAGGTCTGCCTGCAGCTGGAACAAGCAGGACTAACACTAAATGAAGAAAAGTGCGAACTGGGGAGAAATGAACTGGTATTTTTTGGACACATCTTCTCAAAGAAAGGAATGAGGCCGGACCCAAGCAAGCTGGAGACATTAGAAAAGGCAAGTCCTCCAACAGACGTCGCAGAAGTGAGGTCATTTCTTGGTCTTGCCAGCTACTGTGACCCTCTAGTGCTGCCAGAAAACAAAGATAACTAAAACCAGGAGAGCATGAGAAACGCTTCACATGTTCGTGGAAACAATCGCCTCACTCGCGATGCATCGTGGTTGGCAAATTGAAGGGAAAAAAAACAGTGGCAGCCAACCTAAACATGGCGGCACGTCGTCTACGTGGCACTGTATGGCTCACGGCACGTCCAAGCTGAGAGGCGTCCACCAGCAGCTTGTGACATGGACGTCACAGAAGATCCCTCGAGATGAAGAGCGTGTCTTGCAGGTGAATTTGCGCACTATAGAGAGCTCGAGCCACATTTTTTTTATTTAAACCGCAACACGGCGGATTACTAACGCCCACTGTCGAGGAGTAAACAGTGCAAAACAAATGATAAACAAAAATTGGCTCACCTCTCAAGTCCTCCATAAACAGCATTTGGGCATTTGCCACTGCGTTCAACAAAGATAACTCTGTAATGCCACTAACGACCATTGTGCCACCCATAAACAGCGTATTTTGCAGAAACAGGCATATTTGTAAGGCGCAGGCCACTCAGAAACTTGCCTCAAAAGTTGTAGAAATCCCATACCAATACGTCCACAGCATGGTTCCACTATCGATGCGCTTACAGACCAGTGGTCAAGAAATCCAGTTTGAAAACCAATTAATTTCTTAATCCCACGATGAAAAACCTTAAGTCAAATTACTTTGTTAAATTTACTTTGTTCCATGCTCTTTATCTTCCATCTTTCTGGATACACGCTGACCATAAGTTGACTTTACTCCAAGTAGCCAAATGTTCAATGCCATACATTTTCCCTCTTTTCAGGACACACGCCGACCATTTCCTCAGTAAAAATAGTCTATTTATGGCCAACAACAGGGGCGGGGTGCTTCTTCAAGTTATCGCCATACACACAGGTTATCTTCTGGGTCAGCAGGATAAAAACAGCTTACTTCTTCTGCTGCACACTGCGCTGGTTGAGGCTGTCTGTTCAATTAGACACTGGTGGGGCTACCAGTCACAATTCTTCATCCCAGGCTCTCATCTTAGTGTTCAATTATTATATCTTCTTGTCTTCTTTTCAAATTCTTCTTTGTTTCATGTGACACTTCAGATCTTTTGTGGCCTTGTATTAAACTTTCCTTCACGCTTGGCTCTTTTCCGCTCGTCGCCAGTGTTACAAATGAAGAATGATGCTCAGGCAGGTCTTGTATATAAAAGGTTGTAGATTTATTCTTCAAGTTACTTCATAGGTTACAGGTTACAGGAAGATGATATGATCAATATTATGCCCCACCAGGAGCAGCCTCCTCGCTGCTCAGCCCTTCCACACCAACTGATTCACCCTTCAACACAAACACACTCAACATTCCAATGACCTCACCATTGGCTGAGCAGCAAGGCAGAGAACCTAAATAGGGAGGATGCATTAAGCAACAAGTACATTATAACAAATTTCTCATCTAAGTGACGAGGCGGGCGTGCAGAGGTAATGTTTAAACCAAGCCTCGTGAGGGCTGTGGAGTCCTGCTGGTAGGGCGACTTTAAAATACTCAGGCCCAAGCCGCTGCCAGAGGCCTAACAAAACATGAGAGGGCGCCGCTGCACGATGTGCTGAAGGGGCCCCTCACACTCACACCAGTAGCGGCTGAGGGGGGCACCCTCCAGTATGGGTAAGACTAGGGGCCCCCCCGCACCACGGGGGCTTTGGGGGCCTTTGTTACGCCCCTGAACACTGCTAATCACCCCCGTAAATGGACCTCTACGGAAAGCCGATGTATGGTAAAAACGTCACCTCATGCACTGGTGTACTACTGTTTCATCTTCACAAGCCCCTTATGTTCATGTTGGTCCTGGCTATTTATTCTGATAATTCTAATGTCCTCTTTAAGAGATTTATGGAGATGTTGGGGCATTTTTGAGCTGCTCCTCTAACAAACATTCACACGTGTGGTAGAACAGTGTTTTGCTGTGTAAGCAGCTAAAAGGGGAATGTGCACTTATGAGTTGACTATTTCACATTATCGCATAAATTTGGTATTGACACAATGTTTAGGAAGTCCTTGGTTCATGTAATTAATTCTAACTCTTCACTCCCCTGCAGTGACTTCCAAGATTCGAGAGCGGTTTTAGGAAATGATATTGGGCACTCAAGCCACACAACAATAAGGGGGTGTGGCCATTTCCTTAACTTTTATTCCTCACCACTTTCAAATGTCACTAGCCGCCACAGCTATAGTCATTTGAAGACTGGCATCTTCTTCCAAGCACAACTCAAAGTCTCCCTTGGTGCGAAATATTAGAATGAGCAGAAACTAAGTCGGTCAACCCCAGACAATTTGATGCAAGTTCCAGTAGGTTGAATAGCCTTCATATTGCTTACAAAAACCTCCATCTTTGTTTTGATACATCTAATTTTAAATCTTTCTTAACCAAGTTATGATCACTAATGCATGTAGGAACCACGTCAGACCCTCTAATACAGGAGAGTTAGTCTTCCAAGATGTAATAAATAGTGGTAGTAGCATCTCGTACTTTAAATGTTGGAGGTAAAACTCCAATAGATGTATTTGTGTCAACTGCAAGATTCAAGTTATGGCTCGTAAATAAGTCATTCAGTGCACTGTCATAGGGTGTATGACCCTCTCCCATATTATACATATACCAACAAACCTCCTCAGATGGAAATGGAGATTGGTGGATATTAATGTCCCCTGCCCAAGACAAGTGTAAAACCTTTGCAGTTGCCAAACTACAATTATCTAATTCTTGTTTCAACAAGGCAACTATATCACCCTACTAATAATTGTTATAATAATCAATAATTAAGACCACAAGATCTTCACTGGTAAGAGACTCGAAACTAGTATTACCAGCCCCCATTTGGCTCTCTCTGAGTTTGAAGGTAGTGCCGGGGAATCCTATGGGTTGAAACCATCAACATGAAAACTGTTGACTGCCCAGGTTTCCTGGAGACAAACAGTGGCATATTTTGATAAATGCATTATCCAGTCACTATTCGTGAGTATGCTACTTATCCCTGCCACATTCCAGAATGAAAGGATAATATTATCATATCCTAGTTAGCCCATGGGACACTATTATTAGACCCCACAGGATTAACTGCTCCCCTCACTAGTTCTTTCACCTCTACATTCACATCTACTATTTGAGGATTTTTCATTAGTTTCATCTATGTTTGTATGTAGGAAAGTAGGATCTGCTTTCATGGTTACCCCCACTTTTTGCTTGATATCAGTATGTTTTTGACTAGTCTAACTGGGATCATGCTAATCAGGACCCCAAACACTGTACTTTTTCTCTAAATTGACCATGGTAAGTACGTGTGTACATCCATTATTGGCTAATGGTGTACTCTTGTAAGTCCCTAGTATATGGTACTAAGGTACCCAGGGCATAGGAAGACCAGGGGGCTCACATGGGCTGCAGCATGTATTGTGCCACCCATGGGAGTACACTTAAATTGTGACAATAGGCCTGCAATTGCAGCCTGTGTGAGTTGGTGCTAGCACCTCTCACGATGGATATAAGTTCCCTTATATCTGAGGTCAATACACTTAAAACCTATGTCAACTCTATGGCAGGCTCTTCAGTCCTGAGGTCAGGGTGCTTGGTTATACGTGTGAGGGTGCCCTGAATGAGCAGGACACCCCTACAAACCCCAGAGTTGATTCTCCAGGCTTTGAAGTGTGGCCAGCCATTTTAATAAATACATTCAGTGGACATCAGTCAGTACGAGATGTCTAACTATATAGTGGCTGCAACGAACCCAGTCATGTTTTATATCAAACATGTTGGAATCATATCCCAACACAGATTCCAGTGTGGGAAGTATGATCCCATGTACTAGGGTGCTACCTTGGGGTACACCCCTGTACTACCGGAAACAGCCTTTCAGGGTCTGACAGGAAGCTAATGTTGCTGCCGACCACAGAAACGATTCTGCCCTCCTGATGCTGAGCCAAGCTTGAGCAGGGGAAGGTAGAACAGTAGGTTCCTTGTCGCAGTGAGGTGTGATCACCTCCCAAACATGACTTAGTGTATTGGGCTGTGCTGGGGGCTCTTGCCAGCGCCACCAGACTGCTTTGAAGGGCACATTTGGTGCCCTCTTTCCATACTCCAGTTTGAGCCAATTCAGGGAGCCCCTGGCTCCCACTCTGGCGCAAAACTGGACAAAAGACATGGGAGTATCCTCCCCTCTGTCCAGCCCCTCCTCTGGGAGGGACCCCTGAGTTGTTCCAACCCTTTCCTTTGGTTACTTAAGGGCTTACCTGTGGGTGCTTCCTTAGATTCGTCGTGTGACAAGACTCAAACCTGAAACCACGTCACTCTTCGACCATCTGGACACTTGGACTTCACTGGAGTTCGCCTGGAAACAAGACTGCACCAAGGAAGATTCCTGCTGCTCCTGGTCTTGCTGTTCTGTAAGTCTTATATGTCATCTGTGTCTGTGCTTCTTCCAGGATCTTCACAAGATCAAGGACACCCGAAGTAATCTCCCCTGGAGTGAAGGAGTCACTCCCCTGCATCTGCAGGCTCTGCAACAAAGCTGACCGGTTTGCTGAAAGGCTCAGTAAAACAGGTTGGGGTCTGCAACTCTCTCGAGGCCTGACATGTCCTCTCCGCAAGTTTAAGGCCAGTATCCCTCATAGGAACCACTGGGACTGAACCCCTGTGCACTGTGTTGACTTGCCGTTGCCAAAGCTGTTTGGCTCTGCATTCCAAAGATCATTGGGCTACAAGAAGCTCCAGCCTCCAGCGTCTCTTCCTGCCAAGTACAGCGTCCTCACCGCATCCTCTGCACCATGGGCCTTCTTTCTTGGTGAGCTGCTCGAGGTCCTCTGGCGACTCCTGTGCCTTTGGCCTGTGGGTCCTCCAGAGAATCTTCTCCTGCTTCAGTGGCCTCCCCTGCTTGCTCGGGCCTGCTCTGACTCTCCTGCTTGTGGTGAGTCCCTTGGACCTTGCTCGTCCCATTGTTGCTCCTTCTTCGTTCTCCACACCAGTTGCAGCTACCAAGGCTTGTTGTGGCTCCCGCCGGACACTGACCCCCTCGTCACCGACCTCCAACGTGGGACAGCTCATTCACGGCTCCTGGTCTTCCACAGCGTCGTCTGGTCCTCACAGCTGCAGCGACAAGGTCACCGTCAACTCATCTGAACCATCCGACATCGGTGGGCATTGCTCTTCCATGCCTCCTGGTCACTCCAGAGTGGCATAGACTCTGTCCCCTCTGCTTGCAGGTTCTCCACTTCCAGAATCCCCCCTTGGATTCCACTGGACTTCTTCACCAGAGGCACTTTTCTTCAAGTCTTCCATTGTCATCTCGTCTAGGGAGGTTTCTGACATCTCTTCATCGCTATGCACATGGCTTCCCTGGTGTAGGTAACCGGGTCTCTAGGGCATCCACGGGTGGGGTGGCTTTCCAACCTTCCGTCCTCCAAGGGAACTCTTCTGGATCCTCTGTGAAGGGTCCTTCTGCAAAACTGCAACCGCGACTTCTCTATTGACTTCGATTGGGCATGCAGCTGTGTTCCCACTCTGCACACAGCCTCCGTGGGGTTCCTGGGTACTTACCTTTGGTGGTTCCTTGTGTCCCCGGCTCCTCTGAGTCTTTTGGTCCAAGTCCCATCCTCCTTTGCCGTTCGCATTCCACTTTCTTAATATATGGTTTGGTCTCCCCCTGGAGACCACTCTATTATGTGTTACTTACCTTATTGCAATTGGAGTATTTTTGGTGTATTGTGTTTATATCTCCGGATAGGAGATATACCAATGGGTTAGAGAGTGTTGTGTAATAAATAGAAGTACTTTTATATATATTCTGTGAGGTTCTTTTTCCTTTAACCTACACTACATGATTAAACTGGTAAAACAAGCTGCTTAACACTCCTTCGAGATAAGCTTGAAGGCTGCTCTCCACAGCTACCACTATCAGGGCTTTCTATGGTTATCAAAGATCACTAAAATCACCAAAAGGGTTGCCTGGATTAGTGCAAGGTGCCTCACTTAAATAAGTGCGCACCATATACTAAGCCAGCCTCCTACAATGTAATTGTGAGAAGTTGGCCTGGAATCTGCTGTCCACTAATTAAAGTGGGCACCTTGCACCTGTCCAAACAACCCTTATGGTGATTTAAGAGGTCAAAGATAACCTTAGAAAGCTATCCAAGTGGTAGCTATGGAGAGCAACCTTCAGGCTTAGTCTTGAAGGAATGTTAAGCAGCTCGTTTTACCAGAATGCAACCTTATTGTATTGGTTAAATGAAAGGAGAACCACACAGTAGTTATAAAAATATGTATTTATTAATATAACACTCTCTACTATCCTCTACAGGAGGATAGAACACAAAGCACACAATACGAGATCAATAGAACAGTTGTAAGTAGCACAATACACAGTGGGCTTCAGGGGTAGACCAAAGCATATACTAAAATAGTGGTATAACAGTCACGACTGAGATCAAGACAAGGTCTGGAGCACGTAGAATCGCTGGACCCCAAGGAACCACCCAAGGTGAGTAGACAGGGACCCCACGGAGGCCGGGTGCAGTGTGGGGAACACGACCGCGGGCTCCGCACGACTCGATAGGAAAGTCGCGGTTACACTTTTAAAGTTTAAGGACCCTTCTAGAAGGACTTTGAGCGAACCCTTTGGAACTTAAGAGTTTGAAGAGCTACCCCACCTGTGGATACCGAAGTACCTGCATTACCTATCCCAGAGGAGCCGGGTGCATAGGTCTGAAGTGGCGTTGGAAACTGCCGTCGTTCTCAATGGAGGGCCGTGAAGAAGTACTGCTGCCGTGAAGGTGAAAAGGGTCCGGTGGAATCCAAGCCTGGATTCGGGAAGGAAGGAACCTGAAAGCAGAGGGGACAGAGTCTGGGTCACTTCAGAGTGACCAGGGGCTAGGTAGACGAATGCTCACCGATGTCGGGTGCTTCAGGTGCGAAGAAGGGATGCTTGACTCTGCAGCCATGAGGACCAGGAGACGTTGAGGACAACCAGGAGCCGGAGGTGAGCTGTCCCACAAAGCATGTTGAGTGCTGAGGGGTCGGTGTCTGGCTGGAGCACCAACAAGCCTTGGCAAAAGCAACCCTTGAAGGAAGGTCAAACAGGTTACGGTGTAGACCAGCAAGGTCCAGGGGACTCACCAAGCAATGGGAAGTCAGGACACATCTGGAGAAACCAGGAAAGTCCAACAGAAATCAAGATGACTCTCTGAGGGACCCACAGGCCAAAGGACCAAGAGTCGCGAGGGGACCTCGGCCAAGATTGCAAAGTACCAGCCCACGGAGCACTCGGTGCAAGGAGGCCAGAGATCTTTGGTGCAAATACTGCTCAGGGTCAGGATTGCACAGAGTCCAATGCACAAGCTCGGGAATTGCCAACAAGCATATGCAACTGCAAATGGACGCGGTGCACAGAGGTTCGGGTTATGCAGTCCCCACGAGGGATACTGGCCTCAAACTTGCTGAAAGGGCAGATCGACCTCAAGGACCTTCGAAAACCCACCTCCTGTGTTGCTGAAATCTTCAGAGTCTACAGGAGCTCAGGACCAGCAGACAAGTCAGTTGCGTTAAGGTGCCTGCTAGGGCAGGGGAGTGACTCCGTCACTCCAAGGGAGATTCTTCAGTTGTCGTTAGTGCACCACAGGTCCTGCACAGAGCCTGTATGGAGCAAGGGCACAGACAAAGCTTTGGACGGAGAGGGAGACGAAGTCGGACCCAGTCAAAGTACAGTATGTCCAGACGGTCGAAGGTCAGTGGTTTCTTCTTGTAGAATCTTGTCCACGTAAAATCTAAAGTCTTACAGCCAGGTAAGCCCTTTTGTATCCACGGGAGAGGGTTGGACAGATTTGGGGGACCCTCCTAGGGGAGGGTCAGGACAGAGGGGTGGTTACACCCATGTACTTTGTCCAGTTTCGCGCCAGAGGAGGAGCCAATGGCTCCCAGAACTGGTTTGAGCTGGACTATGCACAGGGACACCAAATGTGCCCCGGGTGCAGACTTTCAGGCACTCTCAGAGTGCACCCACCCAGCCCAATACACTAAATCCTGTCTGGGAGGTGGTCACACCTCCCTGTGACAGGATGCCTATTGTGCTGCCTCCCCTGCTCGAGCTTGGCTCAGCAGCAGGAGGGCAGAAGTGTGTCTCTGGTCAGCAGCATCCATTTTGTGCTGATCCAGTCGAGAAGGCTGGCACCGGATAGACCAGCGACCCCACGAAGCTCGCTTGAAGGGTGGAATCATACCTCCCACGCCGGTTACCGGTATGATTCCAAGGTGTTTGTTACCAAACACGATATGTTTCTATGCAGCCATTTTCGAGATAGCATTTACCGCGAGGTTATAATGCACCTCTACCTATATGTCCGGCTGAGTCACAGACAACCCGGGAGAATGGTCTCCGAAGGCTGCAGAGAGGCTCTGCTCATGCAGGGGCACCCTCTCACTAAAAACCCAGCACCCTGCCTTCAGGATTGATAAGGCCTGCTATAGGGGTGACTTATAAGTTTTAAGTGTAGTGACCTATAGATATAGTGAACCTATATCTAAAGTAAGTGGTGCAAGCACCAACTTACACAGGCTGCTGTAGCAGACCTGCGGTTCCATTTTGCATGGCCTCTCATGGGTGGCATAATACATGCTTCAGCCCATGGGAGGCCTCTGCGGTACCTATGCCCTGCGTACATGGGTATCATATACTAGGGACTTATAAGGGTATCCCAGTATCCAATCTGGAGTGTACCAAAGTACATACATGACAATTTAAGGGAGAAAGCAGATAGCCTGGGGTCCTGATTAGCAGGATCCCAGTCAGACTAGTCAAAAACAGTGAAGCATCAAGCAAAAAAGTGGGGGTAACCATAAGAGGCAGATCCTACTTTCCTACAAATGGCACATAGCTTCACAAGTTGAAGAGATGTCCATGTTGTGTGGTCACGCATCATGTTGTGCACAGGCCATCTGTCTGACAGTACTGTGGGTGCTGTTGTCTCTTGTACACCAAAAAGCAAACAAGCAAGAAAAGCATTAGTGGAACGTGGCACTGTTGCAGTTCAATCAATAGTACAAACAAACAATATCATTTAGTGTGGTCACTGATTACTTGAGTTATTATAAATAATTAACAATACAGTATATCCATTCGTAACACCACACCAACATAAAAGTTCATGGTGTACACTCAGGAAGGATAAGAAAGAGCAACAACATAATACAGATGTAACTGCTTGTGTTGATCAAGTTGGAATGGGATGTGACAATGGAGTAATCCTTAGGCAATTAATGCGTTGTGTGCCTATAGCAGACATTTAAAAAATATTAAAGTAAAATTTAAAAAATTTAATTAAAATAAACAAATGTAAAAATTACAATTTAAAAAAGGTAAAATTAAAAAATAATTCAAAATTACAATTTAAAAACCTAAAATTAAAGAATTACAATATAAATGTTTGTATACATAAGTGAAATTATCCTCAAGCATATACATTTATTAAACTTGCTATTTCAACCATGTGGAACAAAGAAGACATGCAGGCCTATGGCAAAAGCACACAGACTGCCTACACAAAATGGCCACTGACCACATGGTGCAGAAAGAGACAATAGGGGTGCAGAAGGAAGCAAATGAGGTGCAGAAAGAGGCAACAGAAGTGCAGAAAGAGGGAACAGAGGTGAAGAAAAAGGCAAGAAAAGTGCAGAAAGAGGCAAAAGGTACATAAAGAGACAACAGGGGTGCAGAAAGAAGCAAGACAGGTGCAGAAAGAAGCATGGAAAGTTCAGAATGAAGCAACAGGGGTGCAGAAAGAGGCAAGAGAAGTGTAGAAAGGAGGAAGTGAGGTGAAGAAAGAGCCAACAGAGGTGCAAAAAGAGGCAAGAGAGGTGCAGAAACAGGAAGAGAAGTGCACAAAGAGGCAAGAGAATTGCTGAAAGAAGCAACAGAGGTGTAGAAAGAACCAAGAAAAGTGCAGAAAGAGGCAAGTGAGATTCAAAAACAGGCAGGAAAGGTACAGAAAAAGGGAAGACGAGTGCAGAAAGAGACAACAGGGGTGCAGAAAGAAGCAAATGAGGTGCAGAATGAGGCAACAGACGTGCAGAAAGAGGGAAGAGAAATGCAGAAAAAGGCAAGAAAAGTGCAGAAAGAGGCAAAAGAGGTACATAAAGAGACAACAGGGGTGCAGAAAGAAGCAAGACAGGTGCAGAAAGAAGCATGGATAGAGCATAATGAAGCAGCAGGGGTGTAGAAAGAGGCAAGAGAAGTGTAGAAAGGAGCACGTGAGGTGCAGAAAGAGCCAACAGAGGTGCAAAAAGAGGCAAGAGAGGTGCAGAAACAGGAAAGAGAAGTGCACAAAGAGGCAAGAGAATTGCTGAAAGAAGCAACTGAGGTGTAGAAAGAAGCAAGAAAAGTGCAGAAAGAGGCAAGTGAGATGCAAAAACAGGCAGGAAAGGTACAGAAAAAGGGAAGACGAGTGCAGAAGGAGACAACAGGGGTGCAGAAAAGAACTAAATGAGGTGCAGAAAGAGGCAACAGACGTGCAGAAAGAGGGAAGAGAACTGCAGAAAAGGCAAGGAAAGTGCAGAAAGAGGCAAAAGAGGTACATAAAGAGACAACAGGGGTGCAGAAAGAAGCAAAACAGGTGCAGAAAGAAGCATGGAAAGTGCAGAATGAAGCAACAGGGGTGCAGAGAGAGGCAAGAGAAGTGTAGAAAGGAGCAAGTGAGGTGCAGAAAGAGCCAACAGAAGTGCAAATAGAGGCAAGAGAGGTGCAGAAACAGGCAGGAGAAGGGCACAAAGAGGCAAGATAATTGCTGAAAGAAGCAACAGAGGTGTAGAAAGAAGCAAGAAAAGTGCAGAAAGAGGCAAGTGAGATGCAAAAACAGGCAGGAAAGGTACAGAAAGAGGGAAGACGAGTGCAGAAAGAGAAAACAGGGGTGCAGTAAGAAGCAAATGAGGTGCAGAAAGAGGCAACAGACGTGCAGAAAGAGGGAAGAGAACCACAGAAAAAGGCAAGAACAGTGCAGAAAGAGGCAAAAGAGGTAAATAAAGAGACAACAGGGGTGCAGAAAGAAGCAAGACAGGTGCAGAAAGAAGCATGGAAAGTGCAGAATGAAGCAACAGGGGTGCAGAAAGAGGCAAGAGAAGTGTAGAAAGGAGCAAGTGAGGTGCAGAAAGAGCCAACAGACGTGCAAAAAGAGGCAAGAGAGGTTCAGAAACAAGCAAGAGAAGTGCACAAAGAGGCAAGAGAATTGCTGAAAGAAGCAACAGAGGTGTAGAAAGAACCAAGAAAAGTGCAGAAAGAGGCAAGTGAGATGCAAGAACAGGCAGGAAAAGTACAGAAAAAGGGAAGACGAGTGTAGAAGGAGACAACAGGGGTGCAGAAAAGAAGCAAATGAGGTGCAGAAAGAGGCAACAGACGTGCAAAAAGAGGCAAGAGAATTGCTGAAAGAAGCAACAGAGTTGTAGAAAGAACCAAGAAAAGTGCAGAAAGAGGCAAGTGAGAAGCAAAAACAGGCAGGAAAGGTACAGAAAAAGGGAAGATGAGTGCAGAAAGAGACAACAGGGGTGCAGAAACAAGCAAATGAGGTGCAGAAAGAGGCAACAGATGTGCAGAAAGAGGGAAGAGAACTGCAGAAAAAGGCAAGAAAAGTGCAGAAAGAGGCAAAAGAGGTACATAAAGAGACAACAGGGGTGCAGAAAGAAGCAAGACAGGTGCAGAAAGAAGCATGGAAAGAGCAGAATGAAGCAGCAGGGGTGCAGAAAGAGGCAAGAGAAGTGTAGAAAGGAGCAAGTGAGGTGCAAAAAGAGCCAACAGAGGTGCAAAAAGAGGCAAGAGAGGTGCAGAAACAGGCAAGAGAAGTGCACAAAGAGGCAAGAGAATTGCTGAAAGAAGCAACGGATGTGTAGAAAGAAGCAAGAAAAGTGCAGAAAGAGGCAAGTGAGATGCAAAAACAGGCCGGAAAGGTACAGAAAGAGGGAAGACGAGTGCAGAAACAGACTACAGGGGTACACAAGGAAGCAAATGAGGTGCAGAAAGAGGCAACAGACGTGCAGAAAGAAGGAACAGAGGTGAAGAAAAAGGCAAGAAAAGTGCAGAAAGAGGCAAAATAGGTACATAAAGAGACAACAGGGGTGCAGAAAGAAGCAAGACAGGTGCAGAAAAAAGCATGGAAAGTGCAGAATGAAGCAACATGGGTGCAGAAAGAGGCAAGAGAAGTGTAGAAAGGAGCAAGAGAAGTGTAGAAAGGAGCAAGTGAGGTGCAGAAAGAGCCAACAGAAGTGCAAAAAGAGGCAAGAGAGGTGCAGAAACAGGCAAGAGAAGTGCACAAGGAGGCAAGAGAATTGCTGAAAGAAGCAACTGAGGTGTAGAAAGAAGCAAGAAAAGTGCAGAAAGAGGCAAGTGAGATGCAAAAACAGGCAGGAAAGGTACAGAAAAAAGGGAAGACGAGTGCAGAAAGAGACAATAGGGGTGCAGAAGGAAGCAAATGAAGTGCAGAAAGAGGCAACAGAAGTGCAGAAAGAGGGAACAGAGGTGAAGAAAAAGGCAAGAAAAGTGCAGAAAGAGGCAAAAGGTACATAAAGAGACAACAGGGGTGCAGAAAGAAGCAAGACAGGTGCAGAAAGAAGCATGGAAAGTGCAGAATGAAGCAACAGGGGTGCAGAAAGAGGCAAGAGAAGTGTAGAAAGGAGCAAGTGAGGTGAAGAAAGAGCCAACAGAGGTGCAAAAGAGGCACGAGAGGTGCAGAAACAGGCAAGAGAAGTGCACAAAGAGGCAAGAGAATTGCTGAAAGAAGCAACAGAGGTGTAGAAAGAAGCCAGAAAAGTGCAGAAAGAGGCAAGTGAGATGCAAAAACAGGCAGGAAAGGTACAGAAAGAGGGAAGACGAGTGCAGAAAGAGACAATAGGGGTGCAGAAGGAAGCAAATGAGGTGCAGAAAGAGGCAACAGAAGTGCAGAAAGAGGGAACAGAGGTGAAGAAAAAGGCAAGAAAAGTGCAGAAAGCGGCAAAAGGTTACATAAAGAGACAACAGGGGTGCAGAAAGAAGCAAGACAGGTGCAGAAAGAAGCATGGAAAGTGCAGAATGAAGCAACAGGGGTGCAGAAAGAGGCAAGAGAAGTATAGAAAGGAGCAAGTGAGGTGAAGAAAGAGCCATCAGAGGTGCAAAAGAGGCACGAGAGGTGCAGAAACAGGCAAGAGAAGTGCACAAAGAGGCAAGAGAATTGCTGAAAGAAGCAACAGAGGGGTAGAAAGAAGCAAGAAAAGTGCAGAAAGAGGCAAGTGAGATGTAAAATCAGGTAGGAAAGGTACAGAAAAAGGGAAGACGAGTGCAGAAAGAGAAAACAGGGGTGCAGTAAGAAGCAAATGAGGTGCAGAAAGAGGCAACAGACATGCAGAAAGAGGGAAGAGAATCGCAGAAAAAGGCAAGAAAAGTGCAGAAAGAGGCAAAAGAGGTAAATAAAGAGACAACAGGGGTGCAGAAAGAAGCAAGACAGGTGCAGAAAGAAGCATGGAAAGTGCAGAATGAAGCAACAGGGGTGCAAAAAGAGGCAAGAGAGGTGCAGAAACAGGCAGAAGAAGTGCACAAAGAGGCAAGAGAATTGCTGAAAGAAGCAACAGAGGTGTAGAAAGAAGCAAGAAAAGTGCAGAAAGAGGCAAGTGAGATGCAGAAAAAGTCAACAGACGTGCAGAAAGAGGGAAGAGAGGTGCAGAAAAAAGCAAGAAAAGTTCAGAAAAAGGAAAGACGAGTGCAGAAAGAGTCAACAGGGGTGCAGAAAGAAGCAAATGAGGTGCAGAAAGAGGCAACAGATGTGCAGAAAGAGGGAAGAGAACTGCAGAAAAAGGCAAGAAAAGTGCAGAAAGAGGCAAAAGAGGTACATAAAGAGACAACAGGGGTGCAGAAAGAAGCAAGACGGGTGCAGAAAGAAGCATGGAAAGTGCAGAATGAAGCAACAGGGGTGCAGAAAGAGGCAAATGAAGTGTAGAAAGGAGCAAGTGAGGTGCAGAAAGAGCCAACAGACATGCAAAAAGAGGCAAGAGAGGTTCAGAAACAAGCAAGAGAGGTTCAGAAACAAGCAAGAGAAGTGCACAAAGAGGCAAGAGAATTGCTGAAAGAAGCAACAGAGGTGTAGAAAGAACCAAGAAAAGTGCAGAAAGAGGCAAGTGAGATGCAAGAACAGGCAGGAAAAGTACAGAAAAAGGGAAGACGAGTGTAGAAGGAGACAACAGGGGGCAGAAAAGAAGCAAATGAGGTGCAGAAAGAGGCAACAGACGTGCAAAAAGAGGCAAGAGAATTGCTGAAAGAAGCAACAGAGGTGCAGAAAGAACCAAGAAAAGTGGAGAAAGAGGCAAGTGAGATGCAAAAACAGGCAGGAAACGTACAGAAAAAGGGAAGACGAGTGCAGAAAGAGACAACAGGGGTGCAGAAAGAAGCAAGAGAGGTGCAGAAACAGGCAAGAGAAGTGCACAAGGAGGCAAGAGAATTGCTGAAAGAAGCAACTGAGGTGTAGAAAGAAGCAAGAAAAGTGCAGAAAGAGGCAAGTGAGATGCAAAAACAGGCAGGAAAGGTACAGAAAAAGGGAAGACGAGTGCAGAAAGAGACAATAGGGGTGCAGAAGGAAGCAAATGAAGTGCAGAAAGAGGCAACAGAAGTGCAGAAAGAGGGAACAGAGGTGAAGAAAAAGGCAAGAAAAGTGCAGAAAGAGGCAAAAGGTACATAAAGAGACAACAGGGGTGCAGAAAGAAGCAAGACAGGTGCAGAAAGAAGCATGGAAAGTGCAGAATGAAGCAACAGGGGTGCAGAAAGAGGCAAGAGAAGTGTAGAAAGGAGCAAGTGAGGTGAAGAAAGAGCCAACAGAGGTGCAAAAAGAGGCACGAGAGGTGCAGAAACAGGCAAGAGAAGTGCACAAAGAGGCAAGAGAATTGCTGAAAGAAGCAACAGAGGTGTAGAAAGAAGCCAGAAAAGTGCAGAAAGAGGCAAGTGAGATGCAAAACAGGCAGGAAAGGTACAGAAAGAGGGAAGACGAGTGCAGAAAGAGACAATAGGGGTGCAGAAGGAAGCAAATGAGGTGCAGAAAGAGGCAACAGAAGTGCAGAAAGAGGGAACAGAGGTGAAGAAAAAGGCAAGAAAAGTGCAGAAAGCGGCAAAAGGTTACATAAAGAGACAACAGGGGTGCAGAAAGAAGCAAGACAGGTGCAGAAAGAAGCATGGAAAGTGCAGAATGAAGCAACAGGGGTGCAGAAAGAGGCAAGAGAAGTATAGAAAGGAGCAAGTGAGGTGAAGAAAGAGCCATCAGAGGTGCAAAAGAGGCACGAGAGGTGCAGAAACAGGCAAGAGAAGTGCACAAAGAGGCAAGAGAATTGCTGAAAGAAGCAACAGAGGGGTAGAAAGAAGCAAGAAAAGTGCAGAAAGAGGCAAGTGAGATGTAAAATCAGGTAGGAAAGGTACAGAAAAAGGGAAGACGAGTGCAGAAAGAGAAAACAGGGGTGCAGTAAGAAGCAAATGAGGTGCAGAAAGAGGCAACAGACATGCAGAAAGAGGGAAGAGAATCGCAGAAAAAGGCAAGAAAAGTGCAGAAAGAGGCAAAAGAGGTAAATAAAGAGACAACAGGGGTGCAGAAAGAAGCAAGACAGGTGCAGAAAGAAGCATGGAAAGTGCAGAATGAAGCAACAGGGGTGCAAAAAGAGGCAAGAGAGGTGCAGAAACAGGCAGAAGAAGTGCACAAAGAGGCAAGAGAATTGCTGAAAGAAGCAACAGAGGTGTAGAAAGAAGCAAGAAAAGTGCAGAAAGAGGCAAGTGAGATGCAGAAAAAGTCAACAGACGTGCAGAAAGAGGGAAGAGAGGTGCAGAAAAAAGCAAGAAAAGTTCAGAAAAAGGAAAGACGAGTGCAGAAAGAGTCAACAGGGGTGCAGAAAGAAGCAAATGAGGTGCAGAAAGAGGCAACAGATGTGCAGAAAGAGGGAAGAGAACTGCAGAAAAGGCAAGAAAAGTGCAGAAAGAGGCAAAAGAGGTACATAAAGAGACAACAGGGGTGCAGAAAGAAGCAAGACGGGTGCAGAAAGAAGCATGGAAAGTGCAGAATGAAGCAACAGGGGTGCAGAAAGAGGCAAATGAAGTGTAGAAAGGAGCAAGTGAGGTGCAGAAAGAGCCAACAGACATGCAAAAAGAGGCAAGAGAGGTTCAGAAACAAGCAAGAGAGGTTCAGAAACAAGCAAGAGAAGTGCACAAAGAGGCAAGAGAATTGCTGAAAGAAGCAACAGAGGTGTAGAAAGAACCAAGAAAAGTGCAGAAAGAGGCAAGTGAGATGCAAGAACAGGCAGGAAAAGTACAGAAAAAGGGAAGACGAGTGTAGAAGGAGACAACAGGGGGCAGAAAAGAAGCAAATGAGGTGCAGAAAGAGGCAACAGACGTGCAAAAAGAGGCAAGAGAATTGCTGAAAGAAGCAACAGAGGTGCAGAAAGAACCAAGAAAAGTGGAGAAAGAGGCAAGTGAGATGCAAAAACAGGCAGGAAACGTACAGAAAAAGGGAAGACGAGTGCAGAAAGAGACAACAGGGGTGCAGAAAGAAGCAAATGAGGTGCAGAAAGAGGCAACAGACGTGCAGAAAGAGGGAAGTGAACTGCAGAAAAAGGCAAGAAAAGTGCAGAAAGAGGCAAAAGGTACATAAAGAGACAACAGGGGTCCAGAAAGAAGCAAGACAGGTGCAGAAAGAAGCATGGAAAGTGCAGAATGAAGCAACAGGGGTGCAGAGAGAGGCAAGAGAAGTGTAGAAAGGAGCAAGTGAGGTGCAGAAAGAGCCAACAGAAGTGCAAATAGAGGCAAGAGAGGTGCAGAAACAGGCAGGAGAAGTGCACAAAGAGGCAAGAGAATTGCTGAAAGAAGCAACAGAGATTTAGAAAGAAGCAAGAAAAGTGCAGAAAGAGGCAAGTGAGATGCAAAAACAAGCAGGAAAGGTACAGAAAGAGGGAAGACGAGTGCAGAAAGAGACAATAGGGATGCAGAAGGAAGCAAATGAGGTGCAGAAAGAAGCAACAGAAGTGCAGAAAGAGGGAAGTGAACTGCAGAAAAAGGCAAGAAAAGTGCAGAAAGAGGCAAAAGGTACATAAAGAGACAACAGGGGTGCAGAAAGAAGCAAGACAGGTGCAGAAAGAAGCATGGAAAGTGCAGAATGAAGCAACAGGGGTGCAGAAAGAGGCAAGAGAATTGCTGAAAGAAGCAACAGAGGTGTAGAAAGAAGCAAGAAAAGTGCAGAAAGAGGCAAGTGAGATGCAAAAACAGGCAGGAAAGGTACAGAAAGAGGGACGACGAGTGCAGAAAGAGACAATAGGGATGCAGAAGGAAGCAAATGAGGTGCAGAAAGAGGCAACAGAAGTGCAGAAAGAGGGAAGTGAACTGCAGAAAAAGGCAATCAAAGTGCAGAAAGAGGCAAAAGGTACCTAAAGAGACAACAGGGGTGCAGAAAGAAGCAAGACAGGTGCAGAAAGAAGCATGGAAAGTGCAGAATGAAGCAACAGGGGTGCAGAAAGAGGCAAGAGAAGTGTAGAAAGGAGCAAGTGAGGTGAAGAAAGAGCCAACAGAGGTGCAAAAAGAGGCAAGAGAGGTGCAGAAACAGGCAAGAGAAGTGCACATAGAGGCAAGCGAATTGCTGAAAGAAGAAACAGAGGGGTAGAAAGAAGCAAGAAAAGTGCAGAAAGAGGCAAGTGAGATGGAAAATCAGGTAGGAAAGGTACAGAAAAAGGGGAGACGAGTGCAGAAAGAGAAAACAAGGGTGCAGTAAGAAGCAAATGAGGTGCAGAAAGAGGCAACAGACGTGCAGAAAGAGGGAAGAGAACCACAGAAAAAGGCAAGAAAAGTGCAGAAAGAGGCAAAAGAGGTAAATAAAGAGACAACAGGGGTGCAGAAAGAAGCAAGACAGGTGCAGAAAGAAGCATGGAAAGAGCAGAATGAAGCAACAGGGGTGCAAAAAGAGGCAAGAGAGGTGCAGAAACAGGCAGGAGAAGTGCACAAAGAGGCAAGAGAATTGCTGAAAGAAGCAACAGAGGTGTAGAAAGAAGCAAGAAAAGTGCAGAAAGAGGCAAGTGAGATGCAGAAAAAGTCAACAGACGTGCAGAAAGAGGGAAGAGAGGTGCAGAAAAAGGCAAGAAAAGTTCAGAAAGAGGCAAAAGAGGTATATAAAGAGACAACAGGGGTGCAGAAAGAAGCAAGACAGGTGCAGAAAGAAGCATGGAAAGAGCAGAATGAAGCAACAGGGGTGCAGAAAGAGGTAAGAGAAGTGTAGAAAGGAGCAAGTGAGGTGCAGAAAGAGCCAACAGACGTGTAAAAAGAGGCAAGAGAGGTTCAGAAACAAGCAAGAGAAGTGCACAAAGAGGCAAGAGAATTGCTGAAAGAAGCAACAGAGGTGTAGAAAGAACCAAGAAAAGTGCAGAAAGAGGCAAGTGAGATGCAAAAACAGGCAGGAAAGGTACAGAAAAGGGAAGGCGAGTGCAGAAAGAGACAACAGGGGTGCAGAAAGAAGCAAATGAGGTGCAGAAAGAGGCAACAGACGTGCAGAAAGAGGGAAGAGAACTGCAGAAAAAGGCAAGAAAAGTGCAGAAAGAGGCAAAAGAGGTACATAAAGAGACAACAGGGGTGCAGAAAGAAGCAAGACGGGTGCAGAAAGAAGCATGGAAAGTGCAGAATGAAGAAACAGGGGTGCAGAAAGAGGCAAGAGAAGTGTAGAAAGGAGCAAGTGAGGTGCAGAAAGAGCCAACAGACGTGCAAAAAGAGGCAAGAGAGGTTCAGAAACAAGCAAGAGAAGTGCAGAAACAGGCAAGAGAATTGCTGAAAGAAGCAACAGAGGTGTAGAAAGAACCAAGAAAAGTACAGAAAGAGGCAAGTGAGATGCAAGAACAGGCAGGAAAAGTACAGAAAAAGGGAAGACGAGTGTAGAAGGAGACAACAGGGGTGCAGAAAAGAAGCAAATGAGGTGCAGAAAGAGGCAACAGACGTGCAAAAAGAGGCAAGAGAATTGCTGAAAGAAGCAACAGAGCTGCAGAAAGAACCAAGAAAAGTGGAGAAAGAGGAAAGTGAGATGCAAAAACAGGCAGGAAACGTACAGAAAAAGGGAAGACGAGTGCAGAAAGAGACAACAGGGGTGCAGAAAGAAGCAAATGAGGTGCAGAAAGTGGCAACAAACGTGTAGAAAGAGGGAAGAGAACTGCAGAAAAAGGCAAGAAAAGTGCAGAAAGAGGCAAAAGAGGTATATAAAGAGACAACAGGGGTGCAGAAAGAAGCAAGACAGGTGCAGAAAGAAGCATGGTAAGTGCAGAATGAAGAAACAGGGGTGCAGAAAGAAGCAAGAGAAGTGTAGAAAGGAGCAAGTGAGGTGCAGAAAGAGCCAACAGAGGTGCAAAAAGAGGCAAGAGAGGTGCAGAAACAAGCAAGAGAAGTGCACAAAGAGGCAAGAGAATTGCTGAAAGAAGCAACAGAGGTGTAGAAAGAACCAAGAAAAGTGCAGAAAGAGGCAAGTGAGAAGCAAAAACAGGCAGGAAAGGTACAGAAAAAGGGAAGACGAGTGCAGAAAGAGACAACAGGGGTGCAGAAAGAAGCAAATGAGGTTCAGAAAGGGGCAACAGACGTGCAGAAAAAGGGAAGAGAACTGCAGAAAAAGGCAAGAAAAGTGCAGAAAGAGGCAAAAGAGGTACATAAAGAGACAACAGGGGTGCAGAAAGAAGCAAGACAGGTGCAGAAAGAAGCATGTTAAGAGCAGAATGAAGCAACAGGGGTGCAGAAAGAGGCAAGAGAAGTGTAGAAAGGAGCAAGTGAGGTGCAAAAAGAGGCACGAGAGGTGCAGAAACAGGCAAGACAAGTGCACAAAGAGGCAAGAGAATTGCTGAAAGAAGCAACAGAGGTGTAGAAAGAACCAAGAAAAGTGCAGAAAGAGGCAAGTGAGATTCAAAAACAGGCAGGAAAGGTACAGAAAAAGGGAAGACGAGTGCAGAAAGAGACAACAGGGGTGCAGAAAGAAGCAAGACAGGTGCAGAAAGAAGCATGGAAAGAGCATAATGAAGCAGCAGGGGTGTAGAAAGAGGCAAGACAGGTGCAGAAAGAAGCATGGAAAGAGCATAATGAAGCAGCAGGGGTGTAGAAAGAGGCAAGAGAAGTGTAGAAAGGAGCAAGTGAGGTGCAGAAAGAGCCAACAGAGGTGCAAAAAGAGGCAAGAGAGGTGCAGAAACAGGCAAGAGAAGTGCACAAAGAGGCAAGAGAATTGCTGAAAGAAGCAACTGAGGTGTAGAAAGAAGCAAGAAAAGTGCAGAAAGAGGCTAGTGAGATGCAAAAACAGGCAGGAAATGTACAGAAAAAGGGAAGACGAGTGCAGAAGGAGACAACAGGGGTGCAGAAAAGAACTAAATGAGGTGCAGAAAGAGGCAACAGACGTGCAGAAAGAGGGAAGAGAACTGCAGAAAAGGCAAGTAAAGTGCAGAAAGAGGCAAAAGAGGTACATAAAGAGACAACAGGGGTGCAGAAAGAAGCAAAACAGGTACAGAAAGAAGCATGGAAAGTGCAGAATGAAGCAACAGGGGTGCAGAAAGAGGCAAGAGAAGTGTAGAAAGGAGCAAGTGAGGTGCAGAAAGAGCCAACAGAGGTGCAAAAACAGGCAAGAGAGGTGCAGAAACAAGCAAGAGAAGTGCACAAAGAGGCAAGAGAATTGCTGAAAGAAGCAACAGAGGTGTAGAAAGAACCAAGAAAAGTGCAGAAAGAAGCAAGTGAGAAGCAAAAACAGGCAGGAAAGGTACAGAAAAAGGGAATACGAGTGCAGAAAGAGACAACAGGGGTGCAGAAAGAAGCAAATGAGGTGCAGAAAGAGGCAACAGATGTGCAGAAAGAGGGAAGAGAACTGCAGAAAAAGGCAAGAAAAGTGCAGAAAGAGGCAAAAGAGGTACATAAAGAGACAACAGGGGTGCAGAAAGAAGCAAGACAGGTGCAGAAAGAAGCATGGAAAGAGCAGAATGAAGCAGCATGGGTGCAGAAAGAGGCAAGAGAAGTGTAGAAAGGAGCAAGTGAGGTGCAGAAAGAGCCAACAGAGGTGCAAAAAGAGGCAAGAGAGGTGCAGAAACAGGCAAGAGAAGTGCACAAAGAGGCAAGAGAATTGTTGAAAGAAGCAACGGATGTGTAGAAAGAAGCAAGAAAAGTGCAGAAAGAGGCAAGTGAGATGCAAAAACAGGCCGGAAAGGTACAGAAAGAGGGGAGAAGAGTGCAGAAACAGACAACAGGGGTACACAAGGAAGCAAATGAGGTGCAGAAAGAGGCAACAGACGTGCAGAAAGAGGGAACAGAGGTGAAGAAAAAGGCAAGAAAAGTGCAGAAAGAGGCAAAATAGGTACATAAAGAGACAACAGGGGTGCAGAAAGAAGCAAGACAGGTGCAGAAAGAAGCATGGAAAGTGCAGAATGAAGCAACAGGGGTGCAGAAAGAGGCAAGAGAAGTGTAGAAAGGGCAAGTGAGGTGCAGAAAGAGCCAACAGAGGTGCAAAAAGAGGCAAGAGAGGTGCAGAAACAGGCAAGAGCAGTGCACAAAAGAGGCAAGAGAATTGCTGAAAGAAGCTACAGAGGTGTAGAAAGAAGCAAGAAAAGTGCAGAAAGAGATAAGTGAGATGCAAAAACAGGCAAGAAAGGTACAGAAAGAGGGAAGACGAGTGCAGAACGAGACAACAGGGGTGCTGAAAGAAGCAAATGAGGTGCAGAAAGAGGCAACAGACATGCAGAAAGAGGGAAGAGAGGTGCAGAAAAAGGCAAGAAAAGTGCAGAAAGAGGCAAAAGAGGTACATAAATAGACAACAGGGGTGCAGAAAGAAGCAAGACAGGTGCAGAAAGAAGCATGGAAAGTGCAGAATGAAGCAACATGGGTGCAGAAAGAGGCAAGAGAAGTGTAGAAAGGAGCAAGAGAAGTGTAGAAAGGAGCAAGTGAGGTGCAGAAAGAGCCAACAGAAGTGCAAAAAGAGGCAAGAGAGGTGCAGAAACAGGCAAGAGAAGTGCACAAAGAGGCAAGAGAATTGCTGAAAGAAGCAACTGAGGTGTAGAAAGAAGCAAGAAAAGTGCAGAAAGAGGCAAGTGAGATGCAAAAACAGGCAGGAAAGGTACAGAAAAAGGGAAGACGAGTGCCGAAAGAGACAATAGGGGTGCAGAAGGAAGCAAATGAGGTGCAGAAAGAGGCAACAGAAGTGCAGAAAAAGGGAACAGAGGTGAAGAAAAAGGCAAGAAAAGTGCAGAAAGAGGCAAAAGGTACATAAAGAGGCAAAAGGTACATAAAGAGACAACAGGGGTGCAGAAAGAAGCAAGACAGGTGCAGAAAGAAGCATGGAAAGTGCAGAATGAAGCAACAGGGGTGCAGAAAGAGGCAAGAGAAGTGTAGAAAGGAGCAAGTGAGGTGAAGAAAGAGCCAACAGAGGTGCAAAAAGAGGCACGAGAGGTGCAGAAACAGGCAAGAGAAGTGCACAAAGAGGCAAGAGAATTGCTGAAAGAAGCAACAGAGGTGTAGAAAGAAGCAAGAAAAGTGCAGAAAGAGGCAAGTGAGATGCAAAAACAGGCAGGAAAGGTACAGAAAGAGGGAAGACGAGTGCGGAAAGAGACAATAGGGGTGCAGAAGGAAGCAAATGAGGTGCAGAAAGAGGCAACAGAAGTGCAGAAAGAGGGAACAGAGGTGAAGAAAAAGGCAAGAAAAGTGCAGAAAGATGCAAAAGGTACATAAAGAGACAACAGGGGTGCAGAAAGAAGCAAGACAGGTGCAGAAAGAAGCATGGAAAGTGCAGAATGAAGCAACAGGGGTGCAGAAAGAGGCAAGAGAAGTATAGAAAGGAGCAAGTGAGGTGAAGAAAGAGCCATCAGAGGTGCAAACAGAGGCACGAGAGGTTCAGAAACAAGCAAGAGAAGTGCACAAAGAGGCAAGAGAATTGCTGAAAGAAGCAACAGAGGTGTAGAAAGAACCAAGAAAAGTGCAGAAAGAGGCAAGTGAGATGCAAGAACAGGCATCAAAAGTACAGAAAAAGGGAAGACGAGTGTAGAAGGAGACAACAGGGGTGCAGAAAAGAAGCAAATGAGGTGCAGAAAGAGGCAACAGACGTGCAAAAAGAGGCAAGAGAATTGCTGAAAGAAGCAACAGAGGTGCAGAAAGAACCAAGAAAAGTGGAGAAAGAGGCAAGTGAGATGCAAAAACAGGCAGGAAACGTACAGAAAAAGGGAAGACGAGTGCAGAAAGAGACAACAGGGGTGCAGAAAGAAGCAAATGAGGTGCAGAAAGAGGCAACAGACGTGCAGAAAGAGGGAAGTGAACTGCAGAAAAAGGCAAGAAAAGTGCAGAAAGAGGCAAAAGGTACATAAAGAGACAACAGGGGTCCAGAAAGAAGCAAGACAGGTGCAGAAAGAAGCATGGAAAGTGCAGAATGAAGCAACAGGGGTGCAGAGAGAGGCAAGAGAAGTGTAGAAAGGAGCAAGTGAGGTGCAGAAAGAGCCAACAGAAGTGCAAATAGAGGCAAGAGAGGTGCAGAAACAGGAAGGAGAAGTGCACAAAGAGGCAAGAGAATTGCTGAAAGAAGCAACAGAGGTGTAGAAAGAAGCAAGAAAAGTGCAGAAAGAGGCAAGTGAGATGCAAAAACAGGCAGGAAAAGTACAGAAAGAGGGAAGACGAGTGCAGAAAGAGACAATAGGGATGCAGAAGGAAGCAAATGAGGTGCAGAAAGAGGCAACAGAAGTGCAGAAAGAGGGAAGTGAACTGCAGAAAAAGGCAAGAAAAGTGCAGAAAGAGGCAAAAGGTATATAAAGAGACAACAGGGGTGCAGAAAGAAGCAAGACAGGTGCAGAAAGAAGCATGGAAAGTGCAGAATGAAACAACAGGGGTGCAGAAAGAGGCAAGAGAATTGCTGAAGGAAGCAACAGAGGTGTAGAAAGAAGCAAGAAAAGTGCAGAAAGAGGCAAGTGAGATGCAAAAACAGGAAGGAAAGGTACAGAAAGAGGGAAGACGAGTGCAGAAAGAGACAATAGGGATGCAGAAGGAAGCAAATGAGGTGCAGAAAGAGGCAACAGAAGTGCAGAAAGAGGGAAGTGAACTGCAGAAAAAGGCAAGAAAAGTGCAGAAAGAGGCAAAAGGTACCTAAAGAGACAACAGGGGTGCAGAAAGAAGCAAGACAGGTGCAGAAAGAAGCATGGAAAGTCCAGAATGAAGCAACAGGGGTGCAGAAAGAGGCAAGAGAAGTGTAGAAAGGAGCAAGTGAGGTGAAGAAAGAGCCAACAGAGGTGCAAAAAGAGGCAAGAGAGGTGCAGAAACAGGCAAGAGAAGTGCACAAAGAGGCAAGAGAATTGCTGAAAGAAGCAACAGAGGTGTAGAAAGAACCAAGAAAAGTGCAGAAAGAGGCAAGTGAGATTCAAAAACAGGCAGGAAAGGTACAGAAAAAGGGAAGACGAGTGCAGAAAGAGACAACAGGGGTGCAGAAAGAAGCAAATGAGGTGCAGAATGAGGCAACAGACGTGCAGAAAGAGGGAAGAGAAATGCAGAAAAAGGCAAGAAAAGTGCAGAAAGAGGCAAAAGAGGTACATAAAGAGACAACAGGGGTGCAGAAAGAAGCAAGACAGGTGCAGAAAGAAGCATGGAAAGTGCAGAATGAAGCAACAGGGGTGCAGAAGGAGGCAAGAGAACTGTAGAAAGGAGCAAGTGAGGTGCAGAAAGAGCTAACAGAGGTGCAAAAAGAGGCAAGAGAGGTGCAGAAACAGGCAAGAGAAGTGCACATAGAGGCAAGCGAATTGCTGAAAGAAGAAACAGAGGGGTAGAAAGAAGCAAGAAAAGGGCAGAAAGAGGCAAGTGAGATGTAAAATCAGGTAGGAAAGGTACAGAAAAAGGGAAGACGAGTGCAGAAAGAGAAAACAAGGGTGCAGTAAGAAGCAAATGAGGTGCAGAAAGGGAAACAGACGTGCAGAAAGAGGGAAGAGAACTGCAGAAAAAGGCAAGAAAAGTGCAGAAAGAGGCAAAAGGTACATAAAGAGACAACAGGGGTCCAGAAAGAAGCAAGACAGGTGCAGAAAGAAGCATGGAAAGTGCAGAATGAAGCAACAGGGGTGCAGAAAGAGGCAAGAGAAGTGTAGAAAGGAGCAAGTGAGGTGCAGAAAGAGCCAACAGACGTGCAAAAAGAGGCAAGAGAGGTTCAGAAACAAGCAAGAGAGGTTCAGAAACAAGCAAGAGAAGTGCACAAAGAGGCAAGAGAATTGCTGAAAGAAGCAACAGAGGTGTAGAAAGAACCAAGAAAAGTGCAGAAAGAGGCAAGGGAAATGCAAGAACAGGCAGGAAAAGTATAGAAAAAGGGAAGACGAGTGTAGAAGGAGGCAACAGGGGTGCAGAAAAGAAGCAAATGAGGTGCAGAAAGAGGCAACAGACGTGCAAAAAGAAGCAAGAGAATTGCTGAAAGAAGCAACAGAGGTGCAGAAAGAACCAAGAAAAGTGGAGAAAGAGGCAAGTGAGATGCAAAAACAGGCAGGAAACGTACAGAAAAAGGGAAGACGAGTGCAGAAAGAGACAACAGGGGTGCAGAAAGAAGCAAATGAGGTGCAGAAAGAGGCAACAGACGTGCAGAAAGAGGGAAGTGAACTGCAGAAAAAGGCAAGAAAAGTGCAGAAAGAGGCAAAAGGTACATAAAGAGCCAACAGGGGTCCAGAAAGAAGCAAGACAGGTGCAGAAAGAAGCATGGAAAGTGCAGAATGAAGCAACAGGGGTGCAGAGAAAGGCAAGAGAAGTGTAGAAAGGAGCAAGTGAGGTGCAGAAAGAGCCAACAGAAGTGCAAATAGAGGCAAGAGAGGTGCAGAAACAGGCAGGAGAAGTGCACAAAGAGGCAAGAGAATTGCTGAAAGAAGCAACAGAGGTGTAGAAAGAAGCAAGAAAAGTGCAGAAAGAGGCAAGTGAGATGCAAAAACAGGCAGGAAAGGTACAGAAAGAGGGAAGACGAGTGCAGAAAGAGACAATAGGGATGCAGAAGGAAGCAAATGAGGTGCAGAAAGAGGCAACAGAAGTGCAGAAAGAGGGACGTGAACTGCAGAAAAAGGCAAGAAAAGTGCAAAAAGAGGCAAAAGGTACATAAAGAGACAACAGGGGTGCATAAAAAAGCAAGACAGATGCAGAAAGAAGCATGGAAAGTGCAGACTGAAGCAACAGGGGTGCAGAAAGAGGCAAGAGAATTGCTGAAAGAAGCAACAGAGGTGTAGAAAGAAGCAAGAAAAGTGCAGAAAGAGGCAAGTGAGATGCAAAAACAGGCAGGAAAGGTACAGAAAGAGGGAAGACGAGTGCAGAAAGAGACAATAGGGATGCAGAAGGAAGCAAATGAGGTGCAGAAAGAGGCAACAGAAGTGCAGAAAGAGGGAAGTGAACTGCAGAAAAAGGCAAGAAAAGTGCAGAAAGAGGCAAAAGGTACCTAAAGAGACAACAGGGGTGCAGAAAGAAGCAAAACAGGTGCAGAAAGAAGCATGGAAAGAGCAGAATGAAGCAACAGGGGTGCAGAAAGAGGTAAGAGAAGTGTAGAAAGGAGCAAGTGAGGTGCAGAAAGAGCCAACAGACGTGCAAAAAGAGGCAAGAGAGGTTCAGAAACAAGCAAGAGAAGTGCACAAAGAGGCAAGAGAATTGCTGAAAGAAGCAACAGAGGTGTAGAAAGAACCAAGAAAAGTGCAGAAAGAGGCAAGTGAGATGCAAAAACAGGCAGGAAAGGTACAGAAAATGGGAAGACGAGTGCAGAAAGAGACAACAGGGGTGCAGAAAGAAGCAAATGAGGTGCAGAAAGAGGCAACAGACGTGCAGAAAGAGGGAAGAGAACTGCAGAAAAAGGCAAGAAAAGTGCAGAAAGAGGCAAAAGAGGTACATAAAGAGACAACAGGGGTGCAGAAAGAAGCAAGACGGGTGCAGAAAGAAGCATGGAAAGTGCAGAATGAAGCAAAAGGGGTGCAGAAAGAGGCAAGAGAAGTATAGAAAAGAGCAAGTGAGGTGCAGAAAGAGCCAACAGACGTGCAAAAAGAGGCAAGAGAGGTTCAGAAACAAGCAAGAGAAGTGCACAAAGAGGCAAGAGAATTGCTGAAAGAAGCAACAGAGGTGTAGAAAGAACCAAGAAAAGTGCAGAAAGAGGCAAGTGAGATGGAAGAACAGGCAGGAAAAGTACAGAAAAAGGGAAGACGAGTGTAGAAGGAGACAACAGGGGTGCAGAAAAGAAGCAAATGAGGTGCAGAAAGAGGCAACAGACGTGCAAAAAGAGGCAAGAGAATTGCTGAAAGAAGCAACAGAGGTGCAGAAAGAACCAAGAAAAGTGGAGAAAGAGGCAAGTGAGATGCAAAAACAGGCAGGAAAGGTACAGAAAAAGGGAAGACGAGTGCAGAAAGAGACAACAGGGGTAAAGAAAGAGGCAAATGAGGTGCAGAAAGAGGCTACAGACGTGTAGAAAGAGGGAAGAGAACTGAGGAAAAAGGCAAGAAAAGTGCAGAAAGAGGCAAAAGAGGTATATAAAGAGACAACAGGGGTGCAGAAAGAAGCAAGACAGGTGCAGAAAGAAGCATGGTAAGTGCAGAATGAAGCAACAGCGGTGCAGAAAGAGGCAAGAGAAGTGTAGAAAGGAGCAAGTGAGGTGCAGAAAGAGCCAACAGAGGTGCAAAAAGAGGCAAGAGAGGTGCAGAAACAAGCAAGAGAAGTGCACAAAGAGGCAAGAGAATTGCTGAAAGAAGCAACAGATGTGTAGAAAGAAGCAAGAAATGTGCAGAAAGAGGCAAGTGAGATTCAAAAACAGGCAGAAAAGGTACAGAAAAAGGGAAGACGAGTGCAGAAAGAGACAACAGGGGTGCAGAAAGAAGCAAATGAGGTGCAGAATGAGGCAACAGACGTGCAGAAAGAGGGAAGAGAAATGCAGAAAAAGGCAAGAAAAGTGCAGAAAGAGGCAAAAGAGGTACATAAAGAGACAACAGGGGTGCAGAAAGAAGCAAGACAGGTGCATAAAGAAGCATGGAAAGTGCAGAATGAAGCAACAGGGGTGCAGAAAGAGGCAAGAGAACTGTAGAAAGGAGCAAGTGAGGTGCAGAAAGAGCTAACAGAGGTGCAAAAAGAGGCAAGAGAGGTGCAGAAACAGGCAAGAGAAGTGCACATAGAGGCAAGCGAATTGCTGAAAGAAGAAACAGAGGGGTAGAAAGAAGCAAGAAAAGTGCAGAAAGAGGCAAGTGAGATGTAAAATCAGGTAGGAAAGGTACAGAAGTGTAGAAAGGAGCAAGTGAGGTGCAGAAGGAGCCAACAGAGGTGCAAAAAGAGGCAAGAGAGGTGCACAAACAGGCAAGAGAAGTGCACAAAGAAGCAAGAGAATTGCTGAAAGAAGCAACTGAGGTGTAGAAAGAAGCAAGAAAAGTGCAGAAAGAGGCAAGTGATATGCAAAAAGAGGCAGGAAAGGTACAGAAAAAGGGAAGACGAGTGCAGAAGGAGACAACAGGGGTGCAGAAAAGAAGCAAATGAGGTGCAGAAAGAAGCAACAGACGTGCAGAAAGAGGGAAGAGAACTGCAGAAAAGGCAAGAAAAGTGCAGAAAGAGGCAAAAGAGGTACATAAAGAGACAACAGGGGTGCAGAAAGAAGCAAAACAGGTGCAGAAAGAAGCATGGAAAGTGCAGAATGAAGCAACAGGGGTGCAGAGAGAGGCAAGAGAAGTGTAGAAAGGAGCAAGTGAGGTGCAGAAAGAGCCAACAGAAGTGCAAAAAGAGGCAAGAGAGGTGCAGAAACAGGTAAGAGAAGTGCACAAAGAGCCAAGAAAATTGCTGAAAGAAGCAACTGAGGTGTAGAAAGAAGCAAGAAACGTGCAGAAAGAGGCAAGTGAAATGCAAAAACAGGCAGGAAAGGTACAGAAAAAGGGAAGACGAGTGCAGAAAGAGACAATAGGGGTGCAGAAGGAAGCAAATGAGCTGCAGAAAGAGGCAACAGAAGTGCAGAAAGATGGAACAGAGGTGAAGAAAAAGGCAAGAAAAGTGCAGAAAGAGGCTAAAGGTACATAAAGAGACAACAGGGGTGCAGAAAGAAGCAAGACAGGTGCAGAAAGAAGCATGGAAAGTGCAGAATGAAGCAACAGGGGTGCAGAAAGAGGCAAGAGAAGTATAGAAAGGAGCAAGTGAGGTGAAGAAAGAGCCAACAAAGGTGCAAAAAGAGGCACGAGAGGTGCAGAAACAGGCAAGAGAAGTGCACAAAGAGGCAAGAGAATTGCTGAAAGAAGCAACAGAGGTGTAGAAAGAAGCAAGAAAAGTGCAGAAAGAGGCAAGTGAGATGCAAAAACAGGCAGGAAAGGTACAGAAAGAGGGAAGACGAGTGCAGAAAGAGACAATAGGGGTGCAGAAGGAAGCAAATGAGGTGCAGAAAGAGGCAACAGAAGTGCAGAAAGAGGGAACAGAGGTGAAGAAAAAGGCAAGAAAAGTGCAGAAAGAGGCAAAAGGTACATAAAGAGACAACAGGGGTGCAGAAAGAAGCAAGACAGGTGCAGAAAGAAGCATGGAAAGAGCAGAATGAAGCAACAGGGGTGCAGAAAGAGGCAAGAGAAGTGTAGAAAGGAGCAAGTGAGGTGCAGAAAGAGCCAACAGAGGTGCAAAAACAGGCAAGAGAGGTGCAGAAACAAGCAAGAGAAGTGCACAAAGAGGCAAGAGAATTGCTGAAAGAAGCAACAGAGGTGTAGAAAGAACCAAGAAAAGTGCAGAAAGAGGCAAGTGAGATGCAAAAACAGGCAGGAAAGGTACAGAAAAAGGGAAGACGAGTGCAGAAAGAGACAACAGGGGTGCAAAAAGAAGCAAATGAGGTGCAGAAAGAGGCAACAGATGTGCAGAAAGAGGGAAGAGAACTGCAGAAAAAGGCAAGAAAAGTGCAGAAAGAGGCAAAAGAGGTACATAAAGAGACAACAGGGGTGCAGAAAGAAGCAAGACAGGTGCAGACAGAAGCATGGAAAGAGCAGAATGAAGCAGCAGGGGTGCAGAAAGAGGCAAGAGAAGTTTAGAAAGGAGCAAGTGAGGTGCAGAAAGAGCCAACAGAGGTGCAAAAAGAGGCAAGAGAGGTGCAGAAACAGGCAAGAGAAGTGCACAAAGAGGCAAGAGAATTGCTGAAAGAAGCAACAGATGTGTAGAAAGCAGCAAGAAAAGTGCAGAAAGAGGCAAGTGAGATGCAAAAACAGGCCGGAAAGGTACAGAAAGAGGGAAGACGAGTGCAGAAAGAGACAACAGGGGTACACAAGGAAGCAAATGAGGTGCAGAAAGAGGCAACAGACGTGCAGAAAGAGGGAACAGAGGTGAAGAAAAAGGCAAGAAAAGTGCAGAAAGAGGCAAAATAGGTACATAAAGAGACAACAGGGGTGCAGAAAGAAGCAAGACAGGTGCAGAAAGAAGCATGGGCAGTGCAGAATGAAGCAAAAGGGGTGCAGAAAGACGCAAGAGAAGTGTAGAAAGGAGCAAGTGAGGTGCAGAAAGAGCCAACAGAGGTGCAAAAAGAGGAAAGAGAGGTGCAGAAACAGGCAAAAGAAGTGCACAAAGAGGCAAGAGAATTGCTGAAAGAAGCAACAGAGGTATAGAAAGAACCAAGAAAAGTGCAGAAAGAGGCAAGTGAGATGCAAAAACAGGCAGGAAAGGTACAGAAAAAGGGAAGACGAGTGCAGAAAGAGAAAACAGGGGTGCAGAATGAAGCAAATGAGGTGCAGAAAGAGGCAACAGATGTGCAGAAAGAGGGAAGAGAACTGCAGAAAAAGGCAAGAAAAAGTACAGAAAGAGGCAAAAGAGGTACATAAAGAGACAACAGGGGTGCAGAAAGAAGCAAGACAGGTGCAGAAAGAAGCAAGGAAAGTGCAGAATGAAGCAACAGAGGTGCAAAAAGAGGCAAGAGAGGTGCAGAAACAGGCATGAGAAGTGCACAAAGAGGTAAGAGAATTGCTGAAAAAAGCAACAGAGGTGTAGAAAGAACCAAGAAAAGTGCACAAAGAGGTAAGAGAATTGCTGAAAGAAGCAACAGAGGTGTAGAAAGAACCAAGAAAAGTGCAGAAAGAGGCAAGTGAGATGCAAAAACAGGCAGGAAAGGTACAGAAAAAGTGAAGACGAGTGCAGAAAGAGACAACAGTGGTGCAGAAAGAAGCAAATGAGGTGCAGAAAGAGGCAACAGAAGTGCAGAAAGAGGGAAGAGAACTGCAGAAAAAGGCAAGAAAAGTGCAGGAAGAGGCAAAAGAGGTACATAAAGAGACAAGAGGGGTGCAGAAAGAAGCAAGAGAGGTGCAGAAACAGGCAAGAGAAGTGCACAAAGAGGCAAGAGAATTGCTGAAAGAAGCAACTGAGGTGTAGAAAGAAGCAAGAAAAGTGCAGAAGGCAAGTGAGATGCAAAAACAGGCAGGAAAGGTACAGAAAAAGGGAAGACGAGTGCAGAAGGAGACAACAGGGGTGCAGAAAAGAACTAAATGAGGTGCAGAAAGAGGCAACAGACGTGCAGAAAGAGAGAAGAGAACTGCAGAAAAGGCAAGAAAAGTGCAGAAAGAGGCAAAAGAGGTACATAAAGAGACAACAGGGGTGCAAAAAGAAGCAAGACAGGTGCAGAAAGAAGCATGGAAAGTGCAGAATGAAGCAACAGGGGTGCAGAAAGAGGCAAGAGAAGTGTAGAAAGGAGCAAGTGAGGTGAAGAAAGACCCAACAGAGGTGCAAAAAGAGGCAAGAGAAGTGCAGAAAAAGGCAAGAAAAGTGCAGAAAGTGGCAAAAGAGGTACATAAAGAGACAACAGGGGTGCAGAAAGAAGCAAGACAGGTGCAGAAAGAAGCATGTAAAGTGTAGAATGAAGCAACAGGGGTGCAAAAAGAGGCAAGAGAGGTGCAGAAACAGGCAGGAGAAGTGCACAAAGAGGCAAGAGAATTGCTGAAAGAAGCAACAGAGGTGTAGAAAGAAGCAATAAAAGTGCAGAAAGATGCAAGTGAGATGCAGAAAAAGTCAACAGACGTGCAGAAAGAGGGAAGAGAGGGGCAGAAAAAGGCAAGAAAAGTTCAGAAAGAAGCAAAAGAGGTACATAAAGAGACAACAGGGGTGCAGAAAGAAGCAAGACAGGTGCAGAAAGAAGCATGGAAAGAGCAGAATGAAGCAACAGGGGTGCAGAAAGAGGTAAGAGAAGTGTAGAAAGGAGCAAGTGAGGTGCAGAAAGAGCCAACAGACGTGCAAAAAGAGGCAAGAGAGGTTCAGAAACAAGCAAGAGAAGTGCACAAAGAGGCAAGAGAATTGCTGAAAGAAGCAACAGAGGTGTAGAAAGAACCAAGAAAAGTGCAGAAAGAGGCAAGTAAGATGCAAAAACAGGCAGGAAAGGTACAGAAAGAGGGAAGACGAGTGCAGAAAGAGACAACAGGGGTGCAGAAAGATGCAAATGAGGTGCAGAAAGAGGCAACAGACGTGCAGAAAGAGGGAAGAGAACTGCAGAAAAAGGCAAGAAAAGTGCAGAAAGAGGCAAAAGAGGTACATAAAGAGACAACAGGGGTGCAGAAAGAAGCAAGACGGGTGCAGAAAGAAGCATGGAAAGTGCAGAATGAAGCAACAGGAGTGCAGAAAGAGGCAAGAGAAGTGTAGAAAGGAGCAAGTGAGGTGCAGAAAGAGCCAACAGACGTGCAAAAAGAGGCAAGAGAGGTTCAGAAACAAGCAAGAGAAGTGCACAAAGAGGCAAGAGAATTGCTGAAAGAAGCAACAGAGGTGTAGAAAGAACCAAGAAAAGTGCAGAAAGAGGCAGGTGAGATTCAAGAACAGGCAGGAAAAGTACAGAAAAAGGGAAGACGAGTGTAGAAGCAGACAACAGGGGTGTAGAAAAGAAGCAAATGAGGTGCAGAAAGAGGCAACAGACGTGCAGAAAGAGGGAAGAGAACTGCAGAAAAAGGCAAGAAAAGTGCAGAAAGAGGCAAAAGAGGTACATAAAGAGACAACAGGGGTGCAGAAAGAAGCAAGACAGGTGCAGAAAGAAGCATGGAAAGAGCAGAATGAAGCAACAGGGGTGCAGAAAGAGGCAAGAGAAGTGTAGAAAGGAGCAAGTGAGGTGCAGAAAGAGATAACAGAGGTGCAAAAAGAGGCAAGAGAGGTGCAGAAACAAGCAAGAGAAGTGCACAAAGAGGCAAGAGAATTGCTGAAAGAAGCAACAGAGGTGTAGAAAGAACCAAGAAAAGTGCAGAAAGAGGCAAGTGAGAAGCAAAAACAGGCAGGAAAGGTACAGAAAAAGGGAAGACGAGTTCAGAAAGAGACAACAGGGGTGCAGAAAGAAGCAAATGAGGTTCAGAAAGAGGCAACAGACGTGCAGAAAGAGGGAAGAGAACTGCAGAAAAAGGCAAGAAAAGTGCAGAAAGAGGCAAAAGAGGTACATAAAGAGACAACAGTGGTGCAGAAAGAAGCAAGACAGGTGCAGAAAGAAGCATGGAAAGATCAGAATGAAGCAACAGGGGTGCAGAAAGAGGAAAGAGAAGTGTAGAAAGGAGCAAGTGAGGTGCAGAAAGAGCCAACAGAGGTGCAAAAACAGGCAAGAGAGGTGCAGAAACAAGCAAGAGAAGTGCACAAAGAGGCAAGAGAATTGCTGAAAGAAGCAACAGAGGTGTAGAAAGAACCAAGAAAAGTGCAGAAAGAGGCAGAAAGAGGCAAGTGAGAAGCAAAAACAGGCAGGAAAGGTACAGAAAAAGGGAAGACGAGTGCAGAAAGAGAAAACAGGGGTGCAGAAAGAAGCAAATGAGGTTCAGAAAGAGGCAACAGACGTGCAGAAAGAGGGAAGAGAACTGCAGAAAAAGGCAAGAAAAGTGCAGAAAGAGGCAAAAGAGGTACATAAAGAGACAACAGGGGTGCAGAAAGAAGCAAGACAGGTGCAGACAGAAGCATGGAAAGAGCAGAATGAAGCAACAGGGGTGCAGAAAGAGGCAAGAGAAGTGTAGAAAGGAGCAAGTGAGGTGCAGAAAGAGCCAACAGAGGTGCAAAAAGAGGCAAGAGAGGTGCAGAAACAGGCAAGAGAAGTGCACAAAGAGGCAAGAGAATTGCTGAAAGAAGCAACAGATGTGTAGAAAAAAGCAAGAAAAGTGCAGAAAGAGGCAAGTGAGATGCAAAAACAGGCCGGAAAGGTACAGAAAGAGGGAAGACGAGTGCAGAAAGAGACAACAGGGGTACACAAGGAAGCAAATGAGGTGCAGAAAGAGGCAACAGACGTGCAGAAAGAGGGAACAGAGGTGAAGAAAAAGGCAAGAAAAGTGCAGAAAGAGGCAAAATAGGTACATAAAGAGACAAAAGGGTGCAGAAAGAAGCATGGAAAGTGGAGAATGAAGCAACAGCGGTGCAGAATGAAGCAACAGGGGTGCAGAAAGACGCAAGAGAAGTGTAGAAAGGAGCAAGTGAGGTGTAGGAGAGTAGGATCTGCCTCTTATGTTGCCCCCACTTTTTTTTTCTGATGTTAGCACTGGTTTCTGGCTATAGTCTGGCTGGGTCCCTGCCAATCAGGGCCCCAGCCTCTCTGTTCTCTCTAAACGACATGGAGTGCACTCTAGGTGCACTAGTGATTGGATACTGTGGTGCCTTATGAGTCCCTAGTATATGGTACCTTAGGTGCCAAGGGCATAGGTACTTCACAGGCCTACCAGGGGCTGCAGCATGTGTTATGCCACCCCTGGGAAGCAGTCTAAATCTGACACCACAGGCCTGCTACTGCAGCCTGGGTGAGGTGGTGCTAGCACCCCTCACTGAGATATAGGTTTCCTATATCTCTCCTGCACACACATATAAACCTATAAGTCACCCCTAAGGCAGGCCCTATCAATCCTGAGGGCAGGGTGCTTGGCTTCTATGTGAGGGGGTGCCTCTGCCTGAGCAGGGCCCCTCTGCAGCTCTCAGAGTCTATTCTCTGGTGCTGTTTGAGGATGCGGTTAAACCATATACTATTTAAGTGCATTATATCCTCGCGGTAAATGCTAACTTTGGAATGGCTGCATCAAAACATGTCGTGTTTGGTGTCAAACATCTTGGAATACTACCCCCCGCCAATCTTGGCGGCGGGGGTAGCATTCCACCCTTCTAGAGGGATAAGACATGTACCTGCTGTGGAAACGCGGTAGAATCCTAAAGAGCCCTGGCATCACAAAATGGATGCCACCAGTCACAGACACTGGGCTGCCCTCCTGCTGATGACCGAAACTCACAGTGGAGGAAGCCCAACAATAGGCATCCTGTCACAGGGGTGTAACCACCTTCCAGACAGGGTTTAGTGTATTGGGGCTGGGTGGGTGCACTCTTAGAGTGCTTTGAAGTCCTGCACTTGGGGAGCAGAAGGCTCCTCTGTGCATATGCCAGTTCAAACCAGCTCAGGGGCTACCTGCCCCTGCTCTGGCGCGAAACTGGACAAAGGGAAGTGGGTGTAGCCACCCCTCCCTTGACCCTCCCATAGGTGGGGTCATAGAGCTAGTCCATCCCCTCTTTTTAGTATAAGAGGGGGAACCTTGCCATTGCAAAGCAGATAACCCCTGGACGACACTCTACAGAAGAATCCTGGCCCTTCGACGTTCCACTACCTTTGGAAGACAGAAGAATCTCCCTTGGAGTCAAGGAGTGACTCCCCTGCTTGGCAGGCACCAAAAACAACAACGACGGTCGCAAACTACGCCGCTCCCGCCGGAGTCCGAAGTCCCTGCAGCCCAAGAAGTTGATTTCCTGACCTCTCCCAGGCCATCGTGAGTCCCCAGCGAAGCTGAGGCAAGTGGACCCCACGAGTAACGAGGAACCGCGACCCCTGGGTACCGTGCACTATTGTCGAGTGCAACCCCTTCACAACGTTCTACGAACCTGTGCTTTGGACCACGTGTGGTCCCGACCTCCAGCAGGAATCCCTCCGAAGATCAGAGGCCTACACCGTCCCGAGTGACCGTGGGCCCCTGTTGAGTGATTCCGCCCGAGGTGTCTTCGCGATCCCTTGCCCGCTGGCTTGTGGGTCCCCAGAAGACTTCTGAAAGAAACCAAAGGGCACCCCTGGTTGCTCCAGGCCTGCCCTGACTTACCCTCGCTGGGTGAGTCCCTCAGACCTTGCTGGTCTGCGCCATCGACTTTTCTTCATCTCCCCGAGACTTGCTGCTGCCAAGGCTTGTTGGCTCCGATCGAGTTGCTGACACCGCAGTCAGCTGCAGACGTCGAGGGACACACCGAATCCAGCTCCTGGTCGTCATCGACGCCTCCTGGACCACGTGGCTGAAGAGTCAAGGCACCCGCAACCGACCTGAAGCGACCGACGACGGTGGGCATCCATCTTCCTTGCCCCGGGTCACTGCCAAGTGACTTTGAACACTGTCCCCTCTGCTTTCAGGTCATCCTTCTTCAGAATCCAGGCTTGGATTCCACCGGACACTTCTTCAGCTCCCGCAAGCAGCAAGTCTTCTTTGTTCGCCATTGAAAACGACGCCGCGACCCGACACCAAAGGACACCTGTGCACCCGGCTTCCCTGGGTGAGGTAACTCCAGCACTACGGTGCTCCTGTGGGTGTGGGCCCTAGAACTACTTACCCTGTAAGTGACTTGCTTGTAGGTTCTCCCGAAGTATCCTAAAACTCTTTATTTCCAACCGCGACTTGCCCCATTGAAGTTAACGGCGACTCGCGCCTGTGTATCCACACTGCACGCGTCCCCCGTGGGTCCTTTACTTACCTGCCTTGGGTGGTTTTGTGAGGCCCCAGCACTTCTGAAGGCCCTAGGCCTTGTCTCCCTGCAAGTCGTTGTTTCTAAGTCTCTTACTTAGTATATGGTCTGGTACGCCCCTAGGGCCCCAACCATATTTTGTGCTTAACTTATTGTGAAACGTTGATTTGTGCATATGTTTGTCTTCTAATCTCATAAAGAGATTAGTAGAGAGTTATTTAGAAATAAATACATATATATTTGATATATATACCTGTGTGGTGTCTTTTCATTTGGTGATTCAAGAGATTATATGGTAAAACAAGCTGCTTTACATTCCTCCGAGACTTAGCCTGAAGGCTGCTCTCCACAGCTACCACTAGGATAGCTTTCTTTAAAAGGTTGTCTTAAACCTATCTACCATAAGAGTCGATTTGCCCTGGTGCAAGGTGTCCACTTTAATTAGTGAACAGCATATACGAGGCCAACTTCTCACATTGGTGGGCAGCGTGTGGGATTCCAGCTTGCCATTGTTTTACCAGAAAATCTCTATTTGAATTACTAACTGAAAACCATTATAGGTACTCAAGGTACATATAAAGTCAAGCTTAGTATCAATAAGTTCTACTGAACTTAGAGCTGTGTGCCAAGGGATAGCACACCCTTTCCACAGCTCAAGCTAGGATCAGTAGGCCACAAACTAGTGTAGGTAGT
The DNA here is from genome assembly GCA_963921515.1 of Calotriton arnoldi. Lineage (NCBI taxonomy): Eukaryota > Metazoa > Chordata > Amphibia > Caudata > Salamandridae > Calotriton > Calotriton arnoldi. The sequence continues at coordinate 3,165,635 of CAWUFW010000459.1, forward strand.
ACAACACTGCACAACACTAGAATGTCCTTAAGGGGTGGACCCAGTGGATCCACTCAGCCTCAGTATAAGGACATGGCTTTCTCTGACTTGAGAGCCATGTGTGTTGACAGACACCTGAGGACAGGACAGAGTCCCTCAACACTACACCTGATAGATCTGCTGACAGCAGATGACCTTAGATTGGCTCTAGGAGCTAAGGGGTCTGAATCAGTGGGTGGGTCAATCATAGTATCTGGGTCAGATGAGGACAATCCGAATGACCAAGACTCTGTGGTTGAAGGGCCAGGCTTCAAGGAGCCTGAAAAGGACAGAGGAATTCTCCCTAAGAGAACTGACAGAGAGGAGGAGAGGCACAGATCCCCTTCCAGGGAATCTGACCACTCTTATCACTCTGGCAGAGAATTTGTCCAGCAGAGGAGCTCATACTTTTCCTTAAGAGAGACCTCCTCTGAGAGAAGGTGCAAACTGCTCCAGTATGAGGAAGCCAGAGTGGCCCTCAGAACCAAGCAGTTGGCACTGGATAGGGAAGCCCTGGAGATCCAGAGAGCTTCTAGAAAAGAGGGGTTAGAACCCCCTGGTGGCAGCAACAGTGTCCCTAGAGGCAGAGAATATATTCCTGACCATAGGAACCTGAGCAAGGTTGTTCCTCCCTACCAGAGTGGGGATGATATCCACAAGTGGATAACTGCTATGGAGAGGGCCTGTAGAGTACAGCAGGTCCCCCAAAAGCAGTGGGCAGCAATCTTGTGGCTCTCCTTTTCAGATAAAGGAAGAGACAAGCTCCTCACTGTTAGAGAGGAGGATGCTGATGATTATGAGGTCCTGAAGAGTGCACTGATAGATGGGTTTGGCTTAACCACTGAGCAGTACAGGTTAAAGTTCAGAGATACCCAGAAGGCACAGACTCAGGAATGGACTGACTTTGTTGATTGTGCAACCAAGGCTCTAGAGGGTTGGCTGGTTGGCAGTAGGGTTACTGATTTCAAGGGATTGTATAATCTGATGATGAGAGAACAGATCCTAAATAATTGCCAGAACCAGTTGTTGCATCAGTACCTGGTGGACTCTGATCTGACCTCTCCCCAAGAATTGGGAAAGAAGGCAGACAAATGGGTCAGAACCAGGGTGAGGCAGAAAACCCAGAACCAAGGGGGTGACACTAAGAAGCAAGATCCTAAAGGCTCTGAGAAAGGTGGGGATAAGTCAAAAGACCAGAAGTCTTCACAAGGGCCCCAAAAATCTGCATCTGGTGGGGAGTCACAGTCCAACAAGGGAAAAGGCCAAAAGAAGCCATGGTGCAAATTCTGTAAACAGAAAGGGCACTGGACTTCTGATTGTACCAAGTCCAAAGACCAAACCACCACCACTCCTGCCCCTAAGGCAACTGTGCCCCCTAGCTCAGCTACTGGTGGAGGTGGTACGCAGAATAAGGGTGTAGTAGGGTTGACCCTGGGTTCTGAAGTGGATTCTGACCTAGTCAGAGTGACCACTCAGGCAATGCTGATTTGTGAGGGAAACATTGATATGTCCTTCCTAGTAAGCCCCAGTAATCTGGGCAAGTACAAACAGCAGCCTTTGATAAATGGCAAACAGGCTTTGGCATTTAGGGACACAGGTGCTAGTGTCACCATGGTGGCAGAGGACCTAGTGGACCCTGGACAGATCATCCTGGGTGAAATGTACCAGGTGACCAATGCAAGCAATGTCCAGACCAACCATAGTCTGGCAGTTGTGAATTTCTCCTGGGGAGGGGTAACTGGCCTCAAGAAGGTTGTAGTCAGTGCAGACCTCCCTGTAGAATGTCTATTGGGCAATGATCTAGAGACTTCAGCCTGGTCTGAAGTAGAGTTATGGACTCATGCTGAGATGTTGGGCATCCCTGCAGAGGTATTTGCTGTGACCAGGTCACAAGCAAGAATGCATGACACTGAACCAGCTCTGGATCCTGGAACAATGGACCAGATGCTTCCCAAGAGGAGGAGCAGTAGGGTTAAGGCAGTGCCTTCCCCTCTGTCTCAGATCAAGGATTCACTTCCAGAGGGAGGTGAAGCAGAACCTGAAGAAGGAACTGCCCCAGAGGGACTTGAACCTGACCAGGTTGAGTTCTTGGGGGCAGGGGGCCCTTCCAGGGAAGATCTGAGTAAGGAGCAACAGTGCTGCCCCTCTCTTGAACCCCTCAGACAGCAGGCTGCTGCTGAGGCTGCTGGGAGTGCTAGTGGGTCCCATAAAGTTTATTGGGATGAGGGACTCCTATATTCTGAGGGTAGAGACCCAGCCCCTGGAGCCACCAGGAGGTTGGTAATACCTCAGAAGTTTAGGGGTTCCTCTTGACCTTAGCACATGATATCCCTTTGGCAGGACACTTGGGCCAAAACAAGACCTGGGACAGGCTTGTTCCACATTTTCATTGGCCACACATGTCAGAGGACACAAAGGAGTTTTGTCGCTCCTGTGTCACTTGCCAAGCCAGTGGTAAGGCAGGTGGCACAACAAAGGCCCCCTGATACCACTACCTGTGGTGGGGGTACCCTTTGAAAGGGTAGGGATTGACATTGTTGGTCCCCTTGACCCTCAGACTGCATCTGGGCACAGATTTATCCTGGTGGTAGTGGATCATGCCACCAGGTACCCAGAGGCAATTCCCTGAGGACCACCACAGCCCCTGTGGTGGCAAGAGCCCTCATTGGAGTTTTCTCCAGAGTGGGTTTTCCAAAGGAGGTCATTTCTGACAGAGGTACCAACTTCATGTCAGGATATCTGAAAGCAATGTGGAAGGAGTGTGGTGTAACTTATAAGTTCACCACTCCCTATCACCCACAATGCAATGGTTTAGTTGAACGCTTCAACAAGACCTTGAAAGGAATGATTAAGGGACTCCCAGAGAAGCTTAGGCGGAAATGGGACCTTCTTCTTCCTTGCCTTTTGTTTGCATACAGAGAGGTTCCACAGAAGGGGGTTGGCTACAGCCCATTTGAGCTTCTGTTTGGGCATCCTGTGAGAGGTCCACTATGTTTGGTAAAAGAGGGCTGGGAGTTACCTCTCAAGCCCCCCAAACAAGATGTGATGGACTATGTACTTGGTCTCCGCTCCCGGATGGCAGAGTACATGAAAAAGGCAACCAAAAACCTGGAGGCCAGCCAAGAATTACAAAAAGCTTGGCATGACCAAAAGGCTGTGCTGACTGTATACCAGCCAGGACAGAAAGTGTGGGTGTTGGAGCCTGTGGCCCCAGCAGCCCTCCAGGACAAGTGGAGTGGCCCCCATACAATAGTTGAACAGAAGGGAGAAGTCACCTATCTGGTGAATCTTGGAACTCCCAGGAGCCCCCTAAGGGTGCTTCATGTCAACAGATTAAAGCCATATGTTGACAGGGCTGACATGGGCTTGCTCATGGCAACTGATGAGGACCAGGAGGAGGAGAGTGACCCTCTCCCTGACCTGCTCTCTCAGAACCCTGATGATGGGTCAGTAGATGGTGTTGCTTTGGCAAGCAGCCTCACTGACCATCAGCAAACTGAGTGCAGACAAGTTCTGCAACAGTTTAGACATATGTTTAGCCTGACCCCTAGTCAGACTACCTGGTGCACCCATGAGGTGGACACTGGGGACAGTCTGCCTGTCAAGAATAAAATCTACAGGCAACCTGACCATGTCAGGGACTGTATCAGGACTGAAGTCCAGAAAATGTTGGAGTTAGGCGTGATTGAGCCTTCAGATAGCCCTTGGGCTAGCCCAGTAGTCCTGGTACCCAAACCTCATACCCAGGGTGGTAAGAAAGAAATGAGGTTTTGTGTAGACTACAGAGGCCTCAATGCAGTCACTAGGACTGATGCCTATCCCATACCAAGGGCAGATGAGCTGATTGATACTTTGGCCTCAGCCAAGTATCTAAGCACATTTGACCTAACAGCTGGCTACTGGCAAATCAGATTAGCTGATGATGCAAAAGCCAAAACAGCATTTTCAACCCCTGGTGGGCACTACCACTTTGTGGTGATGCCCTTTGGATTGAAAAATGCACCTGCCACTTTTCAGAGGTTGGTGAATAAAGTTCTGGCAGGGATGGAAACTTATTGCTCAGCTTATCTAGATGATATTGCTGTCTTTAGTTCCTCCTGGCAGGATCACCTGGTCCACCTCAGAAATGTTTTGGAGGCCCTGCAGAAAGCAGGCCTCACTATCAAGGCCACCAAGTGCCAGATAGGGCAGAGTCAGGTTGTGTACCTGGGCCACCTTGTAGGTGGAGGCCAGGTTCAGCCTTTGCAGAGCAAAATCCAAACCATACTGGAATGGGTTGCTCCAACCACCCAGACACAGGTGAGAGCCTTCTTAGGCCTGACTGGGTACTATAGGAGGTTTGTCAAGGGATATGGATCTATAGTGACCCCCTTGAATGATCTTACCTCTAAGAAAATGCCAAAAAAGGTTCAGTGGACAGCTAGCTGTCAAAAGGCATTTGAAGACCTAAAGCAGGCCATGTGCACTGCCCCCATCTTACAGAGTCCAGACTACACCAAAAAGTTCATTGTCCAAACAGATGCTTCTGAGCTGGGTGTGGGAGCTGTACTGTCTCAACTGAATGATGAAGGTCAAGACCAGCCAGTAGCTTTTATTAGCAGAAGGCTGACCCCTAGAGAGAAACGTTGGTCAGCTATAGAGAGGGAGGCCTTTGCTGTGGTATGGGCCCTGAAGAAGCTGAGGCCATACTTGTTTGGTACTCACTTCATAGTTCAGACTGACCACAAGCCCCTCCTATGGCTAAAGCAGATGAAAGGTGAAAACCCAAAACTTTTGAGGTGGTCCATTTCCCTACAGGGGATGGACTATACAGTGGAACATAGGCCTGGGACCCAACATGCCAATGCAGATGGACTCTCAAGGTATTTCCACTTTGAACACGAAGACTCAACTGGTCAAGGTTAGTTTAGTGTCCCTACGTTTGGGGGGTTGTGTAGGAGAGTAGGATCTGCCTCTTATGTTGCCCCCACTTTTTTTCTGATGTTAGCACTGGTTTCTGGCTATAGTCTGGCTGGGTCCCTGCCAATCAGGGCCCCAGCCTCTCTGTTCTCTCTAAACGACATGGAGTGCACTCTAGGTGCACTAGTGATTGGATACTGTGGTGCCTTATGAGTCCCTAGTATATGGTACCTTAGGTGCCAAGGGCATAGGTACTTCACAGGCCTACCAGGGGCTGCAGCATGTGTTATGCCACCCCTGGGAAGCAGTCTAAATCTGACACCACAGGCCTGCTACTGCAGCCTGGGTGAGGTGGTGCTAGCACCCCTCACTGAGATATAGGTTTCCTATATCTCTCCTGCACACACATATAAACCTATCAGTCACCCCTAAGGCAGGCCCTATCAATCCTGAGGGCAGGGTGCTTGGCTTCTATGTGAGGGGGTGCCTCTGCCTGAGCAGGGCCCCTCTGCAGCTCTCAGAGTCTATTCTCTGGTGCTGTTTGAGGATGCGGTTAAACCATATACTATTTAAGTGCATTATATCCTCGCGGTAAATGCTAACTTTGGAATGGCTGCATCAAAACATGTCGTGTTTGGTGTCAAACATCTTGGAATACTACCCCCCGCCAATCTTGGCGGCGGGGGTAGCATTCCACCCTTCTAGAGGGATAAGACATGTACCTGCTGTGGAAACGCGGTAGAATCCTAAAGAGCCCTGGCATCACAAAATGGATGCCACCAGTCACAGACACTGGGCTGCCCTCCTGCTGATGACCGAAACTCACAGTGGAGGAAGCCCAACAATAGGCATCCTGTCACAGGGAGGTGTAACCACCTTCCAGACAGGGTTTAGTGTATTGGGGCTGGGTGGGTGCACTCTTAGAGTGCTTTGAAGTCCTGCACTTGGGGAGCAGAAGGCTCCTCTGTGCATATGCCAGTTCAAACCAGCTCAGGGGCTACCTGCCCCTGCTCTGGCGCGAAACTGGACAAAGGGAAGTGGGTGTAGCCACCCCTCCCTTGACCCTCCCATAGGTGGGGTCATAGAGCTAGTCCATCCCCTCTTTTTAGTATAAGAGGGGGAACCTTGCCATTGCAAAGCAGATAACCCCTGGACGACACTCTACAGAAGAATCCTGGCCCTTCGACGTTCCACTACCTTTGGAAGACAGAAGAATCTCCCTTGGAGTCAAGGAGTGACTCCCCTGCTTGGCAGGCACCAAAAACGACAACGACGGTTGCAAACTATGCCGCTCCCGCCGGAGTCCGAAGTCCCTGCAGCCCAAGAAGTAGATTTCCTGACCTCTCCCAGGCCATCGTGAGTCCCCAGCGAAGCTGAGGCAAGTGGACCCCACGAGTAACGAGGAACCGCGACCCCTGGGTACCGTGCACTATTGTCGAGTGCAACCCCTTCACAACGTTCTACGAACCTGTGCTTTGGACCACGTGTGGTCCCGACCTCCAGCAGGAATCCCTCCGAAGATCAGAGGCCTACACCATCCCGAGTGACCGTGGGCCCCTGTTGAGTGATTCCGCCCAAGGTGTCTTCGCGATCCCTTGCCCGCTGGCTTGTGGGTCCCCAGAAGACTTCTGAAAGAAACCAAAGGGCACCCCTGGTTGCTCCAGGCCTGCCCTGACTTACCCTCGCTGGGTGAGTCCCTCAGACCTTGCTGGTCTGCGCCATCGACTTTTCTTCATCTCCCCGAGACTTGCTGCTGCCAAGGCTTGTTGGCTCCGATCGAGTTGCCGACACCGCAGTCAGCTGCAGACGTCGAGGACACACCGAATCCAGCTCCTGGTCGTCGTCGACGCCTCCTGGACCACGTGGCTGAAGAGTCAAGGCACCCACAACCGACCTGAAGCGACCGACGACGGTGGGCATCCATCTTCCTTGCCCCGGGTCACTGCCAAGTGACTTTGAACACTGTCCCCTCTGCTTTCAGGTCATCCTTCTTCAGAATCCAGGCTTGGATTCCACCGGACACTTCTTCAGCTCCCGCAAGCAGCAAGTCTTCTTTGTTCGCCATTGAAAACGACGCCGCGACCCGACACCAAAGGACACCTGTGCACCCGGCTTCCCTGGGTGAGGTAACTCCAGCACTATGGTGCTCCTGTGGGTGTGGGCCCTAGAACTACGTACCCTGTAAGTGACTTGCTTGTAGGTTCTCCCGAAGTATCCTAAAACTCTTTATTTCCAACCGCGACTTGCCCCATTGAAGTTAACGGCGACTCGCGCCTGTGTATCCACACTGCACGCGTCCCCCGTGGGTCCTTTACTTACCTGCCTTGGGTGGTTTTGTGAGGCCCCAGCACTTCTGAAGGCCCTAGGCCTTGTCTCCCTGCAAGTCGTTGTTTCTAAGTCTCTTACTTAGTATATGGTCTGGTACGCCCCTAGGGCCCCAACCATATTTTGTGCTTAACTTATTGTGAAACGTTGATTTGTGCATATGTTTGTCTTCTAATCTCATAAAGAGATTAGTAGAGAGTTATTTAGAAATAAATACATATATATTTGATATATATACCTGTGTGGTGTCTTTTCATTTGGTGATTCAAGAGATTATATGGTAAAACAAGCTGCTTTACATTCCTCCGAGACTTAGCCTGAAGGCTGCTCTCCACAGCTACCACTAGGATAGCTTTCTTTAAAAGGTTGTCTTAAACCTATCTACCATAAGAGTCGATTTGCCCTGGTGCAAGGTGTCCACTTTAATTAGTGAACAGCATATACCAGGCCAACTTCTCACATGAGGTGCAGAAAGAGCCAACAGAGGTGCAAAAAGAGGAAAGAGAGGTGCAGAAACAGGCAAAAGAAGTGCACAAAGAGGCAAGAGAATTGCTGAAAGAAGCAACAGAGGTATAGAAAGAACCAAGAAAAGTGCAGAAAGAGGCAAGTGAGATGCAAAAACAGGCAGGAAAGGTACAGAAAAAGGGAAGACGAGTGCAGAAAGAGAAAACAGGGGTGCAGAAGGAAGCAAATGAGGTGCAGAAAGAGGCAACAGATGTGCAGAAAGAGGGAAGAGAACTGCAGAAAAAGGCAAGAAAAGTACAGAAAGAGGCAAAAGAGGTACATAAAGAGACAACAGGGGTGCAGAAAGAAGCAAGACAGGTGCAGAAAGAAGCAAGGAAAGTGCAGAATGAAGCAACAGAGGTGCAAAAAGAGGCAAGAGAGGTGCAGAAACAGGCATGAGAAGTGCACAAAGAGGTAAGAATTGCTGAAAGAAGCAACAGAGGTGTAGAAAGAACCAAGAAAAGTGCAGAAAGAGGCAAGTGAGATGCAAAAACAGGCAGGAAAGGTACAGAAAAAGTGAAGACGAGTGCAGAAAGAGACAACAGTGGTGCAGAAAGAAGCAAATGAGGTGCAGAAAGAGGCAACAGAAGTGCAGAAAGAGGGAAGAGAACTGCAGAAAAAGGCAAGAAAAGTGCAGGAAGAGGCAAAAGAGGTACATAAAGAGACAAGAGGGGTGCAGAAAGAAGCAAGAGAGGTGCAGAAACAGGCAAGAGAAGTGCACAAAGAGGCAAGAGAATTGCTGAAAGAAGCAACTGAGGTGTAGAAAGAAGCAAGAAAAGTGCAGAAAGAGGCAAGTGAGATGCAAAAACAGGAAGGAAAGGTACAGAAAAAGGGAAGACGAGTGCAGAAGGAGACAACAGGGGTGCAGAAAAGAACTAAATGAGGTGCAGAAAGAGGCAACAGACGTGCAGAAAGAGAGAAGAGAACTGCAGAAAAGGCAAGAAAAGTGCAGAAAGAGGCAAAAGAGGTACATAAAGAGACAACAGGGGTGCAAAAAGAAGCAAGACAGGTGCAGAAAGAAGCATGGAAAGTGCAGAATGAAGCAACAGGGGTGCAGAAAGAGGCAAGAGAAGTGTAGAAAGGAGCAAGTGAGGTGAAGAAAGACCCAACAGAGGTGCAAAAAGAGGCAAGAGAGGTGCAGAAACAGGCAAGAGAAGTGCACAAAGAGGCAAGAGAATTGCTGAAAGAAGCAACAGAGGTGTAGAAAGAACCAAGAAAAGTGCAGAAAGAGGCAAGTGAGATTCAAAAACAGGCAGGAAAGGTACAGAAAAAGGGAAGACGAGTGCAGAAAGAGACAACAGGGGTGCAGAAAGAAGCAAATGAGGTGCAGAATGAGGCAACAGACCTGCAGAAAGAGGGAAGAGAAGTGCAGAAAAAGGCAAGAAAAGTGCAGAAAGTGGCAAAAGAGGTACATAAAGAGACAACAGGGGTGCAGAAAGAAGCAAGACAGGTGCAGAAAGAAGCATGGAAAGTGTAGAATGAAGCAACAGGGGTGCAAAAAGAGGCAAGAGAGGTGCAGAAACAGGCAGGAGAAGTGCACAAAGAGGCAAGAGAATTGCTGAAAGAAGCATCAGAGGTGTAGAAAGAAGCAAGAAAAGTGCAGAAAGAGGCAAGTGAGATGCAGAAAAAGTCAACAGACGTGCAGAAAGAGGGAAGAGAGGTGCAGAAAAAGGCAAGAAAAGTTCAGAAAGAGGCAAAAGAGGTACATAAAGAGACAACAGGGGTGCAGAAAGAAGCAAATGAGGTGCAGAAAGAGGCAACAGACGTGTAGAGAGAGGGAAGAGAACTGCAGAAAAAGGCAAGAAAAGTGCAGAAAGAGGCAAAAGAGGTACATAAAGAGACAACAGGGGTGCAGAAAGAAGCAAGACAGGTGCAGAAAGAAGCATGGAAAGAGCAGAATGAAGCAACAGGGGTGCAGAAAGAGGCAAGAGAAGTGTAGAAAGGAGCAAGTGAGGTGCAGAAAGAGATAACAGAGGTGCAAAAAGAGGCAAGAGAGGTGCAGAAACAAGCAAAAGAAGTGCACAAAGAGGCAAGAGAATTGCTGAAAGAAGCAACAGAGGTGTAGAAAGAACCAAGAAAAGTGCAGAAAGAGGCAAGTGAGAAGCAAAAACAGGCAGGAAAGGTACAGAAAAAGGGAAGACGAGTTCAGAAAGAGACAACAGGGGTGCAGAAAGAAGCAAATGAGGTTCAGAAAGAGGCAACAGACGTGCAGAAAGAGGGAAGAGAACTGCAGAAAAAGGCAAGAAAAGTGCAGAAAGAGGCAAAAGAGGTACATAAAGAGACAACAGGGGTGCAGAAAGAAGCAAGACAGGTGCAGAAAGAAGCATGGAAAGAGCAGAATGAAGCAACAGGGGTGCAGAAAGAGGCAAGAGAAGTGTAGAAAGGAGCAAGTGAGGTGCAGAAAGAGCCAACAGAGGTGCAAAAACAGGCAAGAGAGGTGCAGAAACAAGCAAGAGAAGTGCACAAAGAGGCAAGAGAATTGCTGAAAGAAGCAACAGAGGTGTAGAAAGAACCAAGAAAAGTGCAGAAAGAGGCAGAAAGAGGCAAGTGAGAAGCAAAAACAGGCAGGAAAGGTACAGAAAAAGGGAAGACGAGTGCAGAAAGAGACAACAGGGGTGCAGAAAGAAGCAAATGAGGTTCAGAAAGAGGCAACAGACGTGCAGAAAGAGGGAAGAGAACTGCAGAAAAAGGCAAGAAAAGTGCAGAAAGAGGCAAAAGAGGTACATAAAGAGACAACAGGGGTGCAGAAAGAAGCAAGACAGGTGCAGACAGAAGCATGGAAAGAGCAGAATGAAGCAACAGGGGTGCAGAAAGAGGCAAGAGAAGTGTAGAAAGGAGCAAGTGAGGTGCAGAAAGAGCCAACAGAGGTGCAAAAAGAGGCAAGAGAGGTGCAGAAACAGGCAAGAGAAGTGCACAAAGAGGCAAGAGAATTGCTGAAAGAAGCAACAGATGTGTAGAAAAAAGCAAGAAAAGTGCAGAAAGAGGAAAGTGAGATGCAAAAACAGGCCGGAAAGGTACAGAAAGAGGGAAGACGAGTGCAGAAAGAGACAACAGGGGTACACAAGGAAGCAAATGAGGTGCAGAAAGAGGCAACAGACGTGCAGAAAGAGGGAACAGAGGTGAAGAAAAAGGCAAGAAAAGTGCAGAAAGAGGCAAAATAGGTACATAAAGAGACAAAAGGGTGCAGAAAGAAGCATGGAAAGTGGAGAATGAAGCAACAGCGGTGCAGAATGAAGCAACAGGGGTGCAGAAAGACGCAAGAGAAGTTTAGAAAAGAGCAAGTGAGGTGCAGAAAGAGCCAACAGAGGTGCAAAAAGAGGAAAGAGAGGTGCAGAAACAGGCAAAAGAAGTGCACAAAGAGGCAAGAGAATTGCTGAAAGAAGCAACAGAGGTATAGAAAGAACCAAGAAAAGTGCAGAAAGAGGCAAGTGAGATGCAAAAACAGGCAGGAAAGGTACAGAAAAAGGGAAGACGAGTGCAGAAAGAGACAACAGGGGTGCAGAAAGAAGCAAATGAGGTGCAGAATGAGGCAACAGATGTGCAGAAAGAGGGAAGAGAACTGCAGAAAAAGGCAAGAAAAGTACAGAAAGAGGCAAAAGAGGTACATAAAGAGACAACAGGGGTGCAGAAAGAAGCAAGACAGGTGCAGAAAGAAGCAAGGAAAGTGCAGAATGAAGCAACAGAGGTGCAAAAAGAGGCAAGAGAGGTGCAGAAACAGGCATGAGAAGTGCACAAAGAGGTAAGAGAATTGCTGAAAGAAGCAACAGAGGTGTAGAAAGAATCAAGAAAAGTGCAGAAAGAGGCAAGTGAGATGCAAAAACAGGCAGGAAAGGCACAGAAAAAGTGAAGACGAGTGCAGAAAGAGACAACAGTGGTGCAGAAAGAAGCAAATGAGGTGCAGAAAGACGCAACAGAAGTGCAGAAAGAGGGAAGAGAACTGCAGAAAAAGGCAAGAAAAGTGCAGGAAGAGGCAAAAGAGGTACATAAAGAGACAAGAGAGGTGCAGAAACAAGCAAGAGAAGTGCAGAAACAAGCAAGAGAAGTGCACAAAGAAGCAAGAGAATTGCTGAAAGAAGCAACAGAGGTGTAGAAAGAACCAAGAAAAGTGCAGAAAGAGGTAAGTGAGAAGCAAAAACAGGCAGGAAAGGTACAGAAAAAGGGAAGACGAGTGCAGAAAGAGAAAACAGGGGTGCAGAATGAAGCAAATGAGGTGCAGAAAGAGGCAACAGATGTGCAGAAAGAGGGAAGAGAACTGCAGAAAAAGGCAAGAAAAGTACAGAAAGAGGCAAAAGAGGTACATAAAGAGACAACAGGGGTGCAGAAAGAAGCAAGACAGGTGCAGAAAGAAGCAAGGAAAGTGCAAAATGAAGCAACAGAGGTGCAAAAAGAGGCAAGAGAGGTGCAGAAACAAGCAAGAGAAGTGCACAAAGAAGCAAGAGAATTGCTGAAAGAAGCAACAGAGGTGTAGAAAGAACCAAGAAAAGTGCAGAAAGAGGTAAGTGAGAAGCAAAAACAGGCAGGAAAGGTACAGAAAAAGGGAAGACGAGTGCAGAAAGAGAAAACAGGGGTGCAGAATGAAGCAAATGAGGTGCAGAAAGAGGCAACAGATGTGCAGAAAGAGGGAAGAGAACTGCAGAAAAAGGCAAGAAAAGTACAGAAAGAGGCAAAAGAGGTACATAAAGAGACAACAGGGTGCAGAAAGAAGCAAGACAGGTGCAGAAAGAAGCAAGGAAAGTGCAAAATGAAGCAACAGAGGTGCAAAAAGAGGCAAGAGAGGTGCAGAAACAGGCATGAGAAGTGCACAAAGAGGTAAGAGAATTGCTGAAAGAAGCAACAGAGGTGTAGAAAGAACCAAGAAAAGTGCACAAAGAGGTAAGAGAATTGCTGAAAGAAGCAACAGAGGTGTAGAAAGAACCAAGAAAAGTGCAGAAAGAGGCAAGTGAGATGCAAAAACAGGCAGGAAAGGTACAGAAAAAGTGAAGACGAGTGCAGAAAGAGACAACAGTGGTCCAGAAAGAAGCAAATGAGGTGCAGAAAGAGGCAACAGAAGTGCAGAAAGAGGGAAGAGAACTGCAGAAAAAGGCAAGAAAAGTGCAGGAAGAGGCAAAAGAGGTACATAAAGAGACAAGAGGGGTGCAGAAAGAAGCAAGAGAGGTGCAGAAACAGGCAAGAGAAGTGCACAAAGAGGCAAGAGAATTGCTGAAAGAAGCAACTGAGGTGTAGAAAGAAGCAAGAAAAGTGCAGAAAGAGGCAAGTGAGATGCAAAAACAGGCAGGAAAGGTACAGAAAAAGGGAAGACGAGTGCAGAAGGAGACAACAGGGGTGCAGAAAAGAACTAAATGAGGTGCTGAAAGAGGCAACAGACGTGCAGAAAGAGAGAAGAGAACTGCAGAAAAGGCTAGAAAAGTGCAGAAAGAGGCAAAAGAGGTACATAAAGAGACAACAGGGGTGCAAAAAGAAGCAAGACAGGTGCAGAAAGAAGCATGGAAAGTGCAGAATGAAGCAACAGGGGTGCAGAAAGAGGCAAGAGAAGTGTAGAAAGGAGCAAGTGAGGTGAAGAAAGACCCAACAGAGGTGCAAAAAGAGGCAAGAGAGGTGCAGAAACAGGCAAGAGAAGTGCACAAAGAGGCAAGAGAATTGCTGAAAGAAGCAACAGAGGTGTAGAAAGAACCAAGAAAAGTGCAGAAAGAGGCAAGTGAGATTCAAAAACAGGCAGGAAAGGTACAGAAAAAGGGAAGACGAGTGCAGAAAGAGACAACAGGGGTGCAGAAAGAAGCAAATGAGGTGCAGAATGAGGCAACAGACCTGCAGAAAGAGGGAAGAGAAGTGCAGAAAAAGGCAAGAAAAGTGCAGAAAGTGGCAAAAGCGGTACATAAAGAGACAACAGGGTGCAGAAAGAAGCAAGACAGGTGCAGAAAGAAGCATGGAAAGTGCAGAATGAAGCAACAGGGGTGCAAAAAGAGGCAAGAGAGGTGCAGAAACAGGCAGGAGAAGTGCACAAAGAGGCAAGAGAATTGCTGAAAGAAGCAACAGAGGTGTAGAAAGAAGCAAGAAAAGTGCAGAAAGAGGCAAGTGAGATGCAGAAAAAGTCAACAGACGTGCAGAAAGAGGGAAGAGAGGTGCAGAAAAAGGCAAGAAAAGTTCAGAAAGAGGCAAAAGAGGTACATAAAGAGACAACAGGGGTGCAGAAAGAAGCAAGACAGGTGCAGAAAGAAGCATGGAAAGAGCAGAATGAAGCAACAGGGGTGCAGAAAGAGGTAAGAGAAGTGTAGAAAGGAGCAAGTGAGGTGCAGAAAGAGCCAACAGACGTGCAAAAAGAGGCAAGAGAGGTTCAGAAACAAGCAAGAGAAGTGCACAAAGAGGCAAGAGAATTGCTGAAAGAAGCAACAGAGGTGTAGAAAGAACCAAGAAAAGTGCAGAAAGAGGCAAGTGAGATGCAAAAACAGGCAGGAAATGTACAGAAAAAGGGAAGACGAGTGCAGAAAGAGACAACAGGGGTGCAGAAAGATGCAAATGAGGTGCAGAAAGAGGAAACAGACGTGCAGAAAGAGGGAAGAGAAGTGCAGAAAAAGGCAAGAAAAGTGCAGAAAGAGGCAAAAGAGGTACATAAAGAGACAACAGGGGTGCAGAAAGAAGCAAGAGAGGTGCAGAAACAGGCAAGAGAAGTGCACAAAGAGGCAAGAGAATTGCTGAAAGAAGCAACAGGGTTGTAGAAAGAAGCAAGAAAAGTGCAGAAAGAGGCAAGTGAGATGCAAAAACAGGCAGGAAAGGTACAGAAAAAGGGAAGACGAGTGCAGAAGGAGACAACAGGGGTGCAGAAAAGAACTAAATGAGGTGCTGAAAGAGGCAACAGACGTGCAGAAAGAGAGAAGAGAACTGCAGAAAAGGCTAGAAAAGTGCAGAAAGAGGCAAAAGAGGTACATAAAGAGACAACAGGGGTGCAAAAAGAAGCAAGACAGGTGCAGAAAGAAGCATGGAAAGTGCAGAATGAAGCAACAGGGGTGCAGAAAGAGGCAAGAGAAGTGTAGAAAGGAGCAAGTGAGGTGAAGAAAGACCCAACAGAGGTGCAAAAAGAGGCAAGAGAGGTGCAGAAACAGGCAAGAGAAGTGCACAAAGAGGCAAGAGAATTGCTGAAAGAAGCAACAGAGGTGTAGAAAGAACCAAGAAAAGTGCAGAAAGAGGCAAGTGAGATTCAAAAACAGGCAGGAAAGGTACAGAAAAAGGGAAGACGAGTGCAGAAAGAGACAACAGGGGTGCAGAAAGAAGCAAATGAGGTGCAGAATGAGGCAACAGACCTGCAGAAAGAGGGAAGAGAAGTGCAGAAAAAGGCAAGAAAAGTGCAGAAAGTGGCAAAAGCGGTACATAAAGAGACAACAGGGGTGCAGAAAGAAGCAAGACAGGTGCAGAAAGAAGCATGGAAAGTGCAGAATGAAGCAACAGGGGTGCAAAAAGAGGCAAGAGAGGTGCAGAAACAGGCAGGAGAAGTGCACAAAGAGGCAAGAGAATTGCTGAAAGAAGCAACAGAGGTGTAGAAAGAAGCAAGAAAAGTGCAGAAAGAGGCAAGTGAGATGCAGAAAAAGTCAACAGACGTGCAGAAAGAGGGAAGAGAGGTGCAGAAAAAGGCAAGAAAAGTTCAGAAAGAGGCAAAAGAGGTACATAAAGAGACAACAGGGGTGCAGAAAGAAGCAAGACAGGTGCAGAAAGAAGCATGGAAAAAGCAGAATGAAGCAACAGGGGTGCAGAAAGAGGTAAGAGAAGTGTAGAAAGGAGCAAGTGAGGTGCAGAAAGAGCCAACAGACGTGCAAAAAGAGGCAAGAGAGGTTCAGAAACAAGCAAGAGAAGTGCACAAAGAGGCAAGAGAATTGCTGAAAGAAGCAACAGAGGTGTAGAAAGAACCAAGAAAAGTGCAGAAAGAGGCAAGTGAGATGCAAAAACAGGCAGGAAATGTACAGAAAAAGGGAAGACGAGTGCAGAAAGAGACAACAGGGGTGCAGAAAGATGCAAATGAGGTGCAGAAAGAGGCAACAGACGTGCAGAAAGAGGGAAGAGAACTGCAGAAAAAGGCAAGAAAAGTGCAGAAAGAGGCAAAAGAGGTACATAAAGAGACAACAGGGGTGCAGAAAGAAGCAAGACGGGTGCAGAAAGAAGCATGGAAAGTGCAGAATGAAGCAACAGGGGTGCAGAAAGAGGCAAGAGAAGTGTAGAAAGGAGCAAGTGAGGTGCAGAAAGAGCCAACAGACGTGCAAAAAGAGGAAAGAGAGGTTCAGAAACAAGCAAGAGAAGTGCACAAAGAGGCAAGAGAATTGCTGAAAGAAGCAACAGAGGTGTAGAAAGAACCAAGAAAAGTGCAGAAAGAGGCAGGTGAGATTCAAGAACAGGCAGGAAAAGTACAGAAAAAGGGAAGACGAGTGTAGAAGCAGACAACAGGGGTGCAGAAAAGAAGCAAATGAGGTGCAGAAAGAGGCAACAGACGTGCAGAAAGAGGGAAGAGAACTGCAGAAAAAGGCAAGAAAAGTGCAGAAAGAGGCAAAAGAGGTACATAAAGAGACAACAGGGGTGCAGAAAGAAGCAAGACAGGTGCAGAAAGAAGCATGGAAAGAGCAGAATGAAGCAACAGGGGTGCAGAAAGAGGCAAGAGAAGTGTAGAAAGGAGCAAGTGAGGTGCAGAAAGAGCCAACAGAGGTGCAAAAAGAGGCAAGAGAGGTGCAGAAACAAGCAAGAGAAGTGCACAAAGAGGCAAGAGAATTGCTGAAAGAAGCAACAGAGGTGTAGAAAGAACCAAGAAAAGTGCAGAAAGAGGCAAGTGAGAAGCAAAAACAGGCAGGAAAGGTACAGAAAAAGGGAAGACGAGTTCAGAAAGAGACAACAGGGGTGCAGAAAGAAGCAAATGAGGTTCAGAAAGAGGCAACAGACGTGCAGAAAGAGGGAAGAGAACTGCAGAAAAAGGCAAGAAAAGTGCAAAAAGAGGTACATAAAGAGACAACAGGGGTGCAGAAAGAAGCAAGACAGGTACAGAAAGAAGCATGGAAAGAGCAGAATGAAGCAACAGGGGTGCAGAAAGAGGCAAGAGAAGTGTAGAAAGGAGCAAGTGAGGTGCAGAAAGAGCCAACAGAGGTGCAAAAACAGGCAAGAGAGGTGCAGAAACAAGCAAGAGAAGTGCACAAAGAGGCAAGAGAACTGCTGAAAGAAGCAACAGAGGTGTAGAAAGAACCAAGAAAAGTGCAGAAAGAGGCAGAAAGAGGCAAGTGAGAAGCAAAAACAGGCAGGAAAGGTACAGAAAAAGGGAAGACGAGTGCAGAAAGAGACAACAGGGGTGCAGAAAGAAGCAAATGAGGTTCAGAAAGAGGCAACAGACGTGCAGAAAGAGGGAAGAGAACTGCAGAAAAAGGCAAGAAAAGTGCAGAAAGAGGCAAAAGAGGTACATAAAGAGACAACAGGGGTGCAGAAAGAAGCAAGACAGGTGCAGACAGAAGCATGGAAAGAGCAGAATGAAGCAACAGGGGTGCAGAAAGAGGCAAGAGAAGTGTAGAAAGGAGCAAGTGAGGTGCAGAAAGAGCCAACAGAGGTGCAAAAAGAGGCAAGAGAGGTGCAAAAACAGGCAAGAGAAGTGCACAAAGAGGCAAGAGAATTGCTGAAAGAAGCAACAGATGTGTAGAAAGAAGCAAGAAAAGTGCAGAAAGAGGCAAGTGAGATGCAAAAACAGGCCGGAAAGGTACAGAAAGAGGGAAGACGAGTGCAGAAAGAGACAACAGGGGTACACAAGGAAGCAAATGAGGTGCAGAAAGAGGCAACAGAGCTGAAGAAAAAGGCAAGAAAAGTGCAGAAAGAGGCAAAATAGGTACATAAAGAGACAAAAGGGTGCAGAAAGAAGCAAGACAGGTGCAGAAAGAAGCATGGGCAGTGCAGAATGAAGCAACAGGGGTGCAGAAAGACGCAAGAGAAGTGTAGAAAGGAGCAAGTGAGGTGCAGAAAGAGCCAACAGAGGTGCAAAAAGAGGAAAGAGAGGTGCAGAAACAGGCAAAAGAAGTGCACAAAGAGGCAAGAGAATTGCAGAAAGAAGCAACAGAGGTATAGAAAGAACCAAGAAAAGTGCAGAAAGAGGCAAGTGAGATGCAAAAACAGGCAGGAAAGGTACAGAAAAAGGGAAGACGAGTGCAGAAAGAGAAAACAGGGGTGCAGAATGAAGCAAATGAGGTGCAGAAAGAGGCAACAGATGTGCAGAAAGAGGGAAGAGAACTGCAGAAAAAGGCAAGAAAAGTACAGAAAGAGGCAAAAGAGGTACATAAAGAGACAACAGGGGTGCAGAAAGAAGCAAGACAGGTGCAGAAAGAAGCAAGGAAAGTGCAGAATGAAGCAACAGAGGTGCAAAAAGAGGCAAGAGAGGTGCAGAAACAGGCATGAGAAGTGCACAAAGAGGTAAGAGAATTGCTGAAAGAAGCAACAGAGGTGTAGAAAGAACCAAGAAAAGTGCAGAAAGAGGCAAGTGAGATCCAAAACAGGCAGGAAAGGTACAGAAAAAGTGAAGACGAGTGCAGAAAGAGACAACAGTGGTGCAGAAAGAAGCAAATGAGGTGCAGAAAGAGGCAACAGAAGTGCTGAAAGAGGGAAGAGAACTGCAGAAAAAGGCAAGAAAAGTGCAGGAAGTGGCAAAAGAGGTACATAAAGAGACAAGAGGGGTGCAGAAAGAAGCAAGAGAGGTGCAGAAACAGGCAAGAGAAGTGCACAAAGAGGCAAGAGAATTGCTGAAAGAAGCAACAGAGGTGTAGAAAGAACCACGAAAAGTGCAGAAAGAGGCAAGTGAGAAGCAAAAACAGGCAGGAAAGGTACAGAAAAAGGGAAGACGAGTGCAGAAAGAGAAAACAGGGGTGCAGAAAGAAGCAAATGAGGTTCAGAAAGAGGCAACAGACGTGCAGAAAGAGGGAAGAGAACTGCAGAAAAGGCAAGAAAAGTGCAGAAAGAGGCAAAAGAGGTACATAAAGAGACAACAGGGATGCAGAAAGAAGCAAGACAGGTGCAGACAGAAGCATGGAAAGAGCAGAACGAAGCAGCAGGGGTGCAGAAAGAGGCAAGAGAAGTGTAGAAAGAGCAAGTGAGGTGCAGAAAGAGCCAACAGGGGTGCAAAAAGAGGCAAGAGAGGTGCAGAAACAGGCAAGAGAAGTGCAGGAAGAGGCAAAAGAGGTACATAAAGAGACAAGAGGGGTGCAGAAAGAAGCAAGAGAGGTGCAGAAACAGGCAAGAGAAGTGCAGAAAGAGGGAAGAGAACTGCAGAAAAAGGCAAGAAAAGTGCAGGAAGTGGCAAAAGAGGTACATAAAGAGACAAGAGGGGTGCAGAAAGAAGCAAGAGAGGTGCAGAAACAGGCAAGAGAAGTGCACAAAGAGGCAAGAGAATTGCTGAAAGAAGCAACAGATGTATAGAAAGAAGCAAGAAAAGTGCAGAAAGAGGCAAGTGATATGCAAAAACAGGCCGGAAAGGTACAGAAAGAGGGAAGACGAGTGCAGAAAGAGACAACAGGGGTACACAAGGAAGCAAATGAGGTGCAGAAAGAGACAACAGACGTGCAGAAAGAGGGAACAGAGGTGAAGAAAAAGGCAAGAAAAGTGCAGAAAGAGGCAAAATAGGTACATAAAGAGACAAAAGGGTGCAGAAAGAAGCAAGACAGGTGCAGAAAGAAGCATGGGCAGTGCAGAATGAAGCAACAGGGGTGCAGAAAGACGCAAGAGAAGTGTAGAAAGGAGCAAGTGAGGTGCAGAAAGAGCCAACAGAGGTGCAAAAAGAGGAAAGAGAGGTGCAGAAACAGGCAAAAGAAGTGCACAAAGAGGCAAGAGAATTGCTGAAAGAAGCAACAGAGGTATAGAAAGAACCAAGAAAAGTGCAGAAAGAGGCAAGTGAGATGCAAAAACAGGCAGGAAAGGTACAGAAAAAGGGAAGACGAGTGCAGAAAGAGAAAACAGGGGTGCAGAATGAAGCAAATGAGGTGCAGAAAGAGGCAACAGATGTGCAGAAAGAGGGCAGAGAACTGCAGAAAAAGGCAAGAAAAGTACAGAAAGAGGCAAAAGAGGTACATAAAGAGACAACAGGGGTGCAGAAAGAAGCAAGACAGGTGCAGAAAGAAGCAAGGAAAGTGCAGAATGAAGCAACAGAGGTGCAAAAAGAGGAAAGAGAGGTGCAGAAACAGGCAAAAGAAGTGCACAAAGTGGCAAGAGAATTGCTGAAAGAAGCAACAGAGGTGCAGAAAGAACCAAGAAAAGTGGAGAAAGAGGCAAGTGAGATGCAAAAACAGGCAGGAAAGGTACAGAAAAAGGGAAGACGAGTGCAGAAAGAGACAACAGGGGTGCAGAAAGAAGCAAATGAGGTTCAGAAAGAGGCAACAAACGTGCAGAAAGAGGGAAGAGAACTGCAGAAAAAGGCAAGAAAAGTGCAGAAATAAATTCAAAAGAGGTACATAAAGAGACAACAGGGGTGCAGAAAGAAGCAAGACAGGTGCAGAAAGAAGCATGGAAAGAGCAGAATGAAGCAACAGGGGTGCAGAAAGAGGCAAGAGAAGTGTAGAAAGGAGCAAGTGAGGTGCAGAAAGAGCCAACAGAGGTGCAAAAACAGGCAAGAGAGGTGCAGAAACAAGCAAGAGAAGTGCACAAAGAGGCAAGAGAATTGCTGAAAGAAGCAAAAGAGGTGTAGAAAGAACCAAGAAAAGTGCAGAAAGAGGCAAGTGAGAAGCAAAAACAGGCAGGAAAGGTACAGAAAAAGGGAAGACGAGTGCAGAAAGAGGCAAAAGAGGTACATAAAGAGACAACAGGGGTGCAGAAAGAAGCAAGACAGGTGCAGACAGAAGCATGGAAGGAGCAGAATGAAGCAACAGGGGTGCAGAAAGAGGCAAGAGAAGTGTAGAAAGGAGCAAGTGAGGTGCAGAAAGAGCCAACAGAGGTGCAAAAACAGGCAAGAGAGGTGCAGAAACAGGCAAGAGAATTGCTGAAAGAAGCAACAGATGTGTAGAAAGAAGCAAGAAAAGTGCAGAAAGGGGCAAGTGAGATGCAAAAACAGGCCGGAAAGGTACAGAAAGAGGGAAGACGAGTGCAGAAAGAGACAACAGGGGTACACAAGGAAGCAAATGAGGTGCAGAAAGAGGCAACAGACGTGCAGAAAGAGGGAACAGAGGTGAAGAAAAAGGCAAGAAAAGTGCAGAAAGACGCAAAATAGGTACATAAAGAGACAACAGGGGTGCAGAAAGAAGCAAGACAGGTGCAGAAAGAAGCATGGGCAGTGCAGAATGAAGCAACAGGGGTGCAGAAAGACGCAAGAGAAGTGTAGAAAGGAGCAAATGAGGTGCAGAAAGAGGTAACAGACGTGCAGAAAGAGGGAAGAGAACTGCAGAAAAAGGGAAGAAAAGTGCAGAAAGAGGCAAAAAAGGTACATAAAGAGACAACAGGGGTGCAGAAAGAAGCAAGACAGGTGCAGAAAGAAGCATGGAAAGTGGAGAATGAAGCAACAGCGGTGCAGAAAGAGGAAAGAGAAGTGTAGAAAGGAGCAAGAGAAGTGTAGAAAGGAGCAAGTGAGGTGCAGAAAGAGCCAACAGAGGTGCAAAAAGAGGCAAGAGAGGTGCAGAAACAGGCAAGAGAAGTGCACAAAGAGGCAAGAGAATTGCTGAAAGAAGCAACTCAGGTGTAGAAAGAAGCAAGAAAAGTGCAGAACGAGGCAAGTGAGATGCAAAAACAGGCAGGAAAGGTACAGAAAAAGGGAAGACGAGTGCAGAAGGAGACAACAGGGTGCAGAAAAGAAGCAAATTAGGTGCAGAAAGAGGCAACAGACGTGCAGAAAGAGGGAAGAGAACTGCAGAAAAAGGTAAGAAAAGTGCAGAAAGAGGCAAAAGAGGTACATAAAGAGACAACAGGGGTGCAGAAATAAGCAAGACAGGTGCAGAAAGAAGCATGGAAAGTGCAGAATGAAGCAACAGGGGTGCAGAAAGAGGCAAGAGAAGTGTAGAAAGGAGCAAGTAAAGTGCAGAAAGAGCCAACAGAGGTGCAAAAAGAGGCAAGAGAGGTGCAGTAACAGGCAGGAGAAGTGCACAAAGAGGCAAGAGAATTGCTGAAAGAAGCAACTGAGGTGTAGAAAGAAGCAAGAAAAGTGCAGAAAGAGGCAAGTGAGATGCAAAAACTGGCAGGAAAGGTACAGAAAAAGGGAAGACGAGTGCACAAAGAGACAACAGGGGTGCAGAAAGAAGCAAATGAGGTGCAGAATGAGGCAACAGACGTGCAGAAAGAGGGAAGAGAACTGCAGAAAAAGGCAAGAAAGGTGCAGAAAGAGGCAAAAGAGGTACATAAAGAGACAACAGGGGTGCAGAAAGAAGCAAGACAGGTGCAGAAAGAAGCATGGAAAGTGCAGAGTGAAGCAACAGGGGTGCAGAAAGAGGCAAGAGAAGTGTAGAAAGGAGCAAGTGAGGTGCAGAAAGAGCCAACAGAGGTGCAAAAAGAGGCAAGGGAGGTGCAGAAACAGGCAAGAGAAGTGCACAAAAAGGCAAGAGAATTGCTGAAAGAAGCAACAGAGGTGTAGAAAGACGCAAGAAAAGTGCAGAAAGAGGCAAGTGAGATGCAAAAACAGGCAGGAAAGGTACAGAAAGAGGGAAGACGAGTGCTGAAAGACAACAGGGGTGCAGAAAGAAGAAAATGAGGTGCAGAAAGAGGCAACAGACGTGCAGAAGAGGGAAGAGAGGTGCAGGAAGTACAAGAGATTTGCAGAATGAGGTCAAGAGAAGTGCAGAAAAAGAAAGAAACGTGCATAAAGAAGCAACAGAAATGCAGAAAGAGGCACAGAGGGAAGCAAGAGTGGGTTGCACACCATTAGTACCAATTTAACACCCACATTTAGCAATAAGTAACAGGTGACTATTCTAAGTTTGCAAAGGGCCTTCCACCACGCTGTAACACTTGTCGCTGCATTTTTGGTAACGTTTGACCCGTTTCAGCTAGAAACAAGGCTTTTTTGTTCAAATCTGCAGATTAGGATGCAGATGATGAATTATGTGGCTAATGCAGAAAATGTATAATTGTGCGAAAGTCGGTGCAGCCAAACAGTCACATAATTACAGTGGCCCTGCTCATACCTCTGACTAGGTCCACAAGTGCTCCTCAGTGATTCCATCTTTTTTTGTCTCACTGAGTTCATAGTTGAGCTTCTATGGCAATGAGGAAGACTAAACCTGAGGTTACCACTCCACAACACAGACTACCATACCACATAATTACTCTCCATAACACATAATCCCACTCTACATAATTCCTATACCCTAAATACCACATACTTTCTATCCACATAATTTCACTGCACAACATACCACATAATTCCACTACACACAACGTACATCCACTCCACTCCAAAAAACATTAGTAAAAAACTTTTGCATTTACAACGCCAATAGCTCTAATTCTCGCAAATGCGAAACCTATTACATTGCAAACACTTCTTTAACTAGTAGTCGCGTTTGCAGAGTGGTGGAGAAAGGGTGCTGGGCCTCCGACCAGCGCTCAGGAATTCTGGTGCGTAGGGCTTACAGGAGGTACCAGTAGGGCTTCTTGGCCCCCAAAGTCCCTCAGGAGTAAATTGGACTTCATCCCCCATCCCGTAGTCTGCCAGGAGGCACGTTTGCAGAATGGTGGAGAAAGGGGGGCATAGCCTCTGAAGACGTCTTAGCAATCCCACTGTGCGGGACTTACTGGAGGTAACAGGAGGGATAGTTGGCCCCCAAGGACATCCTTGGGGGCCAACTACCCCTCCTATTACCTCCTGTAAGTCCCACACAGCAGCATTGCTAAGTTCGAAGAGCAGGCTACGCCCCCTTTGCCCACCACTCTCCAAAACGCGCTCCCTGGCGCGCTCTTGGATGGGGATTCAAGTCCCCTTCGCTGCTGGGGGTCCGTTAGGGGCCAACTAGCCTACCTCTTACCTCCAGTAAGCCCCACACAGTGGGATTGCTGAGAGGTAGACAATGACCACTCCCCCTTTCTCCATCACTCTGCAAACGCGCCCCCTGGCACGTTGTTAGTTGAGGAATTAATTCCCCTTGACTATTGAGGGTTCCTGGGGGCCAACTAGCCCACCAGGTACCTCCAGTAAGCGCCACACAGCTGGATTGCAGAGAGGTGGTCCGAGGCCACGCCCCTTTTTACACCACTCTGCAAACGCGCCTCTTGGCGCACTGCTGCTCGGGGGATGAAGTCCACTTGTGTCCTGAGGTCCTCAGGACACAAAAGGGCCTCATCGCCCCACCAGCAGTGCGCAAAGAGGCGCGTTTGCAGAGTGGTGTAAAAAGGGGCGTGGCCTCGGACCACCTCTCTGCAACGCAGCTCTGTGGTGCATATTGGAGGTACCTGAATTGAGCTCGTGCTCGGGAGGGTTCGCGACTCCTCCTCGGTGC
This sequence comes from Calotriton arnoldi, assembly GCA_963921515.1. Classification (NCBI taxonomy): domain Eukaryota; kingdom Metazoa; phylum Chordata; class Amphibia; order Caudata; family Salamandridae; genus Calotriton; species Calotriton arnoldi. The sequence continues at coordinate 3,189,787 of CAWUFW010000459.1, forward strand.
TCAGATATCGATATTTTTCTTTTTTAAATTTCTCAGGAACTACTGAACGGATTTACACCATTCAAAAAACAAGCATTGGCATAGCCAATCGGTCTCGCCTTTGGGACCTTATAAGTGTTTAGCCATGCAACAGTTGATGTTGTTGCACCAAGGATATTGTGCTGCATAACTAAATACTTATAAGGTCCCAAAAGCGAGACCTATTGGCTATGCCAATGCTTGTTTTTTGTTGGTATAGGTAACGCAATAACTTCGTTTTGGTACAATGACAATAAGGGTGCATCTTTGCTTAAAATGTATATAGCATTCAAGCACGAATCCGTACACTACTGTTTCCTCTACCGTGAGCCATTGGCATGCTGCAACCAGCAACAACCGCGACTCTTAAAAGTCAAATGTTAAAAAGCATCCAAGCATAACATGCGTAATACTAGGTACACAACACTGCGAGCACAGTAGATAAAACATATCACGCTCAGAGATGGCAGCATCTGGGAAAAATCGGATAAGTGATGTAGCGGCAGAAATAAACGTATTTGGCAACAAGCTTGGACTAGAACGATGGCAGTGCGGGGAAATTTAAAATGATTCAATATTCATATTTCAATATGCTTAAAATTGGTCTCGCTCAATCAACAGCCAGTCCAGCGTGAACGCCTGGCACAGACATAATGGCAGCATCAGAGTTGAGAACTATAAAAACTTCTTTCAGCTTTATCACGATGTAAAGGTTAACGCCACTCCCCGTCCTCAAAAATGTTGGCACTCTGGATTCAGTACGGCCACATCAGAAATAACATCCGCGCATCCTCCAAATAACTACCCGTTAAAGAATGTAAACGCTGGCTCAGACATTGTGCATAGACAGCCCTCTGGCATGGCCGGTAGTGTAGAAACAACCCACAAAAGACGACAGTATATTTAGAACACTGTTTCAGCCAATAAAAAAAACACACATTTTGTCCTGGGCACTGGAGAAGCAGCCGACAAACATCCCACTGATGCACTCCACTACAGCGGTGGGTGAGATTGAGAAACGCTAGATTACTATGCTGTACGAAGAGGAGCCGCCCGGTAACAACACGGCAAAGGATGCGTCCTATGGTACAGGATTATATAGTAAAAGTGCGTGGTTAAACCCAGACCCCGCTCACCTTGATCCGCTCCACGCCCGCCTCCATCTTGAGCTGCTCCACCAGCCTCTGCATTGTGCCCACGCTAGAGTTGGACATGTTGGTGCCGGGACTAGCACAGAGAGAATGGAGGCGAAAGAGAACACTGGCGCGATGCCGGGTGAGGGCGGTAACAGTCGGCGGCTCTAGGACCACAAGGATTGCCAGACGCGGTGGAAGATCGGAGAGGGCAACTTAAGATGGACCGCATTCCCAGCCAATCACGTCCTTACCTCAGGAGCGGGCCTGAAAAGGTGGGAGGACATATAGAGATAGAAAGGGGACACCATACCCAGCGAACGTACTAAAAGCAAACAATGACACTAATGTGAAAGTCACAGCAGACCTAGAAAGGGTGCCAGTGCTTACGTTACAGTGCGAAGGGCGCTCTGTGTTATACACCAGTGGCAAGACAAAGGCTGGTTATACGTGGCGCAATGTCAACGCTGGTGCACTGTTCATTTCATAAAGCGTGAACGATCGCTTCAGGTCTAACGTTCATAACTGGACTTTCCTGTCAGAAGGAAACCGATTCGATTTTATTGGACTGAATTATTGTAGTGAGTCTTAGAGTCTACCCTGAGGCGAAGAGGAGACCTCTCAAAAGAACAACACACACTGTGGCTCTTGCAGTGGTCGAAGTGGATTAAACAAGCGTCCGCGCCTCGCGCAAGTCGGGGGTGGGGGGCAGTGCGGCCGAGAGCAGGCAGCGTTTCCCTTGCGGGAGCGAGCGGCGCCAGGAGAGATAATTGATAACACATGGCGAAAAGCTCGCTCCCGCAAGGGAATCGCCAGACGTGCACGCGTTGCCATTGGAAGCAATGCAACGCGTGCACGTTTTGCCCGCAAAGCTGTGCCGATGTCTAAAGGTCTTTTTCCTAAGCAGCGCATGCGCGCTGCGTAGGCGAGACCTAAAAAAGGGCGCACTCTTAACCAAGACCTACCTTTTTGCCAAATTTGGTGTAATTCCGTTCAGCAGGTCGGGCTGTAGCCTGTAATAAAGTTCCAATGGAAAATAACATGGAGAAAACGCGCTTTGGGACCCCCCTTTTTACTCGGCCCCCGCTTGACGAATCATCCCGAAACTTTCAACACACAAACTGAGCGGTCCAACCCTATTTTTGGGAAACTTTCACGAAGATTCGTCAAATGGAGCCAAAGATATTGGCAAATCAAAAAACGCTTTTCCTATGGAAACTAGGTCCTAATATATATATATATATGTATATATATATATATGAACAAAACAATCCTGCTCCCAAAGAAGAAGGCACGTACACAAAGCTGTTGGAATACGGCACCTTTATTTTCCCGGGTCTCCCTCGACCCCGAGCTCAAGGAGAGATATATATCTCTCCAAGAATCTCGCCAACTTCAAACTCCTTCATGGAGAATAACGAGTGTGGGCCGTAATTCTGTGCAAGTATATATATTTATTTAACTCTGTCTGCCATAACGCGTTTCAGCCGTTGCCGGCCTTGATCACATGATATATATATAAATCTTACTGCATTGATTTTATTTAACTGAACAGTCAATAAATTCTAATCTTGACCAAGGTGTGATATACCCTCCCCACACCAAAAACCCTAACAAGTAAAAGCAAAAACAGCCTTGTTTACACATTTCATTTACAAGCCAGCAGTAGTCAATACAATCTTTGCCATGCATGGAAGCGGCTCTCTTTATATTAAAAACCAGAAGAAACCACCATTAAAAGCTGCCCAGTGTAAACTAGCGTTTCGACAAGTGTGACGGAACTTGAACTTGCCTCAATATTGCTCTCATATACTTCTAGCAGCAGCCACACTCTAGTTATCCTACCATCGGTAAACTCATAACCCCTTCTTACAAAATTACACACTGCGGAACCTAAAATATTCCATCCCCCTGGTGAGCCTTCTGAGAGAAACCACCCTTAAAAGCTTCCCAGTGCAAAATAGTCTCCTTATTGCACTCAAAGTTGCCTCACACGTTCCACACACCTTCTCATCCTACAGTAAATATTGCATCCCGCATCCCGCTATTTCACCACAGAGGTTTGCTAACTCTTACAATACCCACACTCAGCCTTCAATAAATATTGCACTGATCCCAGTATTGCACACCGCCTCTCTAAGCCCCAGACCTTTTAAAATCATTATACCTCGAGCCCCTTATACCTAGGGTGACCAACCGTCCGTAAATTTCATGGACTGTCCGTAATTTGGACCTCACGTCCGTTGTCCGTGAGGATCCCTTTTATGGACGCCTTTTGTCCGTAATTATGGCCATTACAGGGAGCAGCACTGCTCCCCTGCGAGAAGCCTCAGCCCCCTGATGGGGCCGCCTCGCACTCCTCCTAGAGCACAAGAGCAGCCCCACCCCGCCCATTGTCATTCTGTATGCCGGCTAATTGCCACACACAGAATGACAATGGGGCAGTCTGGCTGTTAAAGCATGTGGCGGCCTTCTCCTGCCTCAGTGTACAGCAGGGCATTCTGTTAGATGGATAAAAGGTAAAACGCCCATGCTGCAACGTGAGAAAACAGTTTATATAAAGAAGCCTGTGAAACAAGTTAAAAAGAACCGGTTATACTTCTTTCACTGTCTCATCATTTTAGAACTGCCACATTTTCAATATTATATTCAACAAAGCCATGGTTGCTGCTTTTTTATTTTAAGCAACTAACAACCATTGACAAAGCCAATAGTCCTGGCTTGTTGTTGGTGTAATGATACTTGCTGTATTATATATCTGGATGCAATGACAGAAACAACATAATACCAGTCGGGTGGACACTACGCTAAGCACAGATTTTTAGCCTAGGTGTTTTAAGCTACGCCCTTAATTACATCAAACACCCCCTTTGAATTGACCCCCCAGTTTTTTTTACCCCACTTAAAGCCCTGGAAACAACACCATGTCACAGTCACCTCACGTCCTAGCATAGTGCATCATGCAGGACTCATGACTTCTGAGTTTTCAGATTGCCTAGGTGCAGGGGCATAGTGAGTCCTCCCCCGCCCCACCCCACCCCACCCCTTGCTTTAGGAACTACAAGGAGGGTGAAGTTCTTGATGGGCCTCTTCTGTCTGCAACTCTGCAGACAAAGGCTCAGCTCATAATGTGAAAAGGTGGGTGAGTAAATAAGTGAAGGAATGTGTGAATGGCTGGATGGATTAGTGAAAGGATGACTGGATGAAGGAAAGGGTGAATGGATAGATAATGCAAGAAAAGATGGATGGATGAGTGAGTAGAAGGATAGATGAGAGAAAAGGTAAATAGATGGATGTATGGGTGGAAGGGTAGATGGATGGGTAAAAGGGTGGATGGGTGAGTGAAAGGATGGATGGATGGATGAGTGAAAGGGTAGATGATGGGCGAGTGAATGGGTGGATGGATGAGTGAAAGGATGGATGGATTGATGAATTGATAAGTGAAAGGGTGAATGGATGGATGGATGAGTGAAAGGGTGGATGTAAGGATTGATGAGTGAGTGAAGGGGGGTAGATGGACAAAAGGATGGATAGATGAGTGAAGAAGTGAAAGGGTGGATGGATGAGAGAACGGATGGATGGATGAGTGAAAGGATAGATGAGTGATAGGGTCAATGGATGGATTCATGAATGGATGAGTAGATGGGTGGGTGGGTGGAAGGATGGATGGATAAGTGAAAGGGGGATGGAGAGAGAAAGGGAGGATGAATGACTGAAAGGGTGAATGGGTGGAAGGATAAGTGACTGGGTGGATGGATGAGTAAGTGAAAGGATGGCTGGATGGGTGCAAGGGTAAATGACTGGATGGATGAGTGAATAGATGGATGGGTGGAAGAGTGGATGGATGAGTGTACGGATGGATGGGGTGAAAGGGTGGATGGATGAATAATGGATGGATGAGTGAAAGGGTGGATGGAAGGATACATGGTGGATAGATTTGCAAATGGTTGAATATGTTTGGATATAGATGGGCACACAGATGGAAGGACAGAATGAATGGTGAAAGACTGAATGATAGATAAAATAATTTTTACACCTTGTAGCACCCATTATCTTAAGTAACATTTCCTATACATTGACATTCACGTTTATACAAGTCATTGTCTTTTTATAATGTGTGTGTGATGTAACGCACTCCGACAGCCTGCCCTACATACTTGGGATGAGTAACACTATAACAGAAATTAAATACACATGAGAGACTGTCTATGTGAAGATGAGGGGCACCATTGGAGGGTGGTAGCAAGGCCGGACTGGCCGGACCGGGCATCGGGTGTTTCCCTGGGAGGCTGGAAAGGGGGGCGGTTTTGTTACTGGGGGCTGGCACTGCAAAGTTCCTTGCATATCCAGTAGTTTTCAATCAACAATAAAAGCGGCCTCACTTATATTCAGGTGTGGTTCACCACTGTCTGGTGGCTAATGTACCTGCTGGAGCGAGATGCGAGTTTTGAATCGTCTAAGGTAGCAAGCTGCTGGCATACTGAAAAACTGTGAAGTGCACGATTGTCTCAACCTAATATATACTTATTTTGACTTGTACTTAAGTGGTTGTCTATTTACTTACTTATGTACTATTGCGCGACCTCCTCTGACGTGTCTGTAAAACGTACCTTTTGTCCCGAAGTTTTGTCCTGAATTTTTACCTCCTGTCCTGAATTTTTGTCCTGAATTTTGACCCTTTGTCCTGAATTTTTACACTCACCAACCTGAATTTGCACCCAAGCCAGTTGGTCACCCTACTTATACCCCATCCCCATTCTTCCCTCCTCTTTCATTTTTAAATCACCAATAGGGACCTAATTCACTCCTGAAAATTTTTAAATCATGTCCGGGCTACTGGTCTTATCTTATTCAGATTGCCTCTTTATGGGTTCAATGTCAATCTATCCCACCAGATTCTAATGATCTGCCACTGCTTTTATGTACCGTATGAAGCAGCCTGATAGCTGGCTTGATTCACCTCTTAGACAGCAAATAATAGAACTCCTGTAGGATCAGATATTTAAAATGTGGAACATTGGTCATAGCCAGAACTTCCTCAACGGAATTAGACTCTTGCAGGTGCAGATCATGTGCAGCAGTGATTCCTCTGATTTACTGCACAGTCTACATTGCTTGCTCATTTCTCCATTTTGGCAACCGAACCAGTAGCATTTGAAATTTTTAGACTGCATCGGCATCTCATAAGGCTAATTTTGGCCCAAATAGGGTGCAACAAACTCAGGTAGACAGGGAGAAAGACCGGAGAATATAGCTGTATCGCCCAGCTGCCATACTTCTTATTCTTTAAGTCCTTTAGATCTTGTGACATCGATAGAGCTTTTGCATTCTTTATTACAAGTTTAGTCATGACCTTTATAGGGAGATCCAAGTTGATGATGTTTTCCACTTCCAGGGCTTCAATGAACTTCTTTAGGAACGCCCCACTCAGAGTTCAGCTCCTGTATTTTCCTCCATAGCAGCTGCTTTAGTATACTGGTCTTAGCTGTTTTTAGGTAGCCCGCTATCCATCTGGCACGCAGCACCATATTTTGATTACAGATGTTGAATTCCAACCTAATCTGGGCTTGGCTAGTGCACTCTGGGAGAGCAAACAAATTTCTATTATGAACATTACTGTATATCCAGAAGGTCGAATAGGTGGTCTTTAAACATTTTAACACCAGCGGAGAGGGTAGGCATCACATTTCTGGCCACTACAGTTAGCAGTGTTTGCAGATTTGAGCATTTGATGCCCCATTGCACATAATAGATGCTCGGTTGAGGCCTTTTAAGCCTCTTCTTGTGCCCTTTTGTCTCCTCTTTCATCCAAATGCACACCTAATTATTTGAAACTTTTCACTCTCTCCAGTTTTACGCTCTCCACCTGCCACAAGCCTTTTTTAATTAATTTCCTGCCAAATATCACTGTTTTCATCTTATTAAAATTGATCTTGATTGACTTGATATTGCAGTATCGGACCAAGCCGTTAAGAGTCCTTTGTAGACCCACTTGGGTGTGGTCAAACATAACCATATCATCCGCATTGGAGTACTGGGACCTTCAGGTTAGTTAGCAATGGGGAGCATGATCTAGTGTTCATCAAATTGTATTCCAGATCTGCCATGAAAAGGTTAAATAATAGGGGAGGAAGGATGCATCCTTGCTTAAGGCCTTTATCTAAGTGGACCAGTTTGTGGATAATTTGATTTTCACCCAAGTCTCTCTATACAATGATTCTAGTGATTTCAGGAGATGAGGGGCAATCCCACAGTCACGCAGCTTAGCCCATAGGCAGGCTATCGGTATGTTGTCAAAGGCATTAGTAAAATCGATAAACGCTGGATATAGTGGCAGGGCATAGTCATCTAATAAACAGGTCAAGGTCAGCAAGCTGTCCTGAATGTGGCAGTTACTTTGGAACCCTGATTGGTGCCATGGGATCAGTTGTTTCAAATGAGACCACGCTTCAAGATCTTCATTCAGGAGTTGTGCATACCCTTTTCCCTCTATATCTAGAAGCGCAATCATTCGGTAGTTGCTTGGTGACCCACGTCAACCCTTCTTATATATTGAAACCAATATCGATCCCCTCCAACTGTGAGGGACCATGCTTGTACAAAAGTAGTTAGCATAAACAGATGTTAGATTAGTGCCCCACAAGGAGTCATCTGCTTTAAGAAGCTTAGCAGGCACTCCATTTGGTCCAGGGGCCCGCCCCTCTTAATTTACTTAGCATCCGTTTAACGTTTCTTAATCCTGGATTCATTGACCACTACAGTCAGGGAACACTCCCTCACTTTATAGAGAGATCCACCTTCAACAGTGCCTCCATATGATTGCTAACTTCACTTCTTAATGTTATACCACTTGGTGTCAGGGGAACGGAAGGCTGTTGGAGGTGTCCAAGCCCACTCTTTTTGCGAGACGTTGCAATTTCTTTTGTTTTTGCCCCAAGTGAGACTATTAACAAGGCCTCAAAATGTCCTCAAATCCTTTAGTTTCATCCCTGCATGGAGTCTCACCCTGCTTGGTTCATCATTCTTTAGCTGGGTCACCTGTCTTAACTTTCTGTATGCATGCCTCAGGAGTTTGAGCTTTTCTCTCAGCTCCATGCTCAAGCCCATTTTCCTTCTGTGGGTGCACAAAGCTTTACTTATTCAATCCTTATTTTCTGTGCTTCCTGCTCCCAGCCGTGGAGCTGTTTTTGCCCAAGAACTTTTTCCCACCTACTGTGACTAGTAGGACTTTCTTATAAAGTTATCACTCTTTTCAACCCTAGCTTATGGTTACTGTATACCTGGAAGATTGCTGTGATACTATTGGCCTGTCTCGTTACAGCCCTTTTATTGGGATCACTGACAGAATATCGAGGAGGAAAATATCGACCTGCAAAAATATCGAGGTAAAAATATAGAATGCCAAAATATCGAATCCCTATCTACAAACAGGTAAGTACAAAAATATCGAATCCAAAATATCGTTGTAAAAAATATAGTTAGTCAAAATATCGAATTTTTAAATGTCTTAAAAGTAATGTAAAATTAATGAAATAATATATATAATTAACTAAAACATACTTAAAAATACTTAAATAACTTTAAAATGAATAAATAATTAATGTAAGTAAAAAAAATAAACATACATTTTTAATTTTTAATACATATATATATTAACGTAATATTTATAAAAATATTCAATATTTTTTGCGTAGGATAGCGGGAGGGTAAAATTTACTATTACCACTCCAGTGAGTGCAACAGTAGGGAAAGCGTTGGATAGCGGGAGGGTACAAATTACTATTCCCACTCCAGTGAGTGCAACAGTAGGGAAAGCGTTGGATAACGGGAGGGTAAAAATTACTATTCCCACTCCAGAGAGTGCAACAGTAGGGAAAGCGTTGGATAGCGTAGGGGTAAAAATTACTATTCCCACTCCAGAGAGTGCAACAGTAGGGAAAGCGTTGAATAGCTTAGGGGTAACAATTACTATTCCCACTCCAGAGAATGCAACAGTAGGGAAAGCGTTGGATAGCGGGAGGGTAAAAATTACTATTCCCACTCCAGAGAGTGCAACAGTAGGGAAAGCGTTGGATAGCGTAGGGGTAAAAATTACTACTCCCACTCCAGAGAGTGCAACAGTAGGGAAAGTAATGATTTAATATTTTAATAAAAATAAAATAATTATCAATACCAATAAAAAATTAATTAAAATTAATTACCAATTACAAAATATTTAATAATTAATTCTAAATACCAATAAATATTATTTATTAAAAATTAATTACCTATTAATAATTAGTTAAACAATTTTCAATACCAAAAATTAATAAATAATAAAAAAATACCAATTAATAATTAATTGACAGTAAATTAATTATCAATACACAAAAATATTTTCAATAATTAATTAATTACAATTAAATTACTACCCACCCTATTCCCCTATAAACCCACAACCCGCTACGAAGAATAAATTAATACAATTAACATAATTATCAATTAATAAATTAATAAAAATTACCAATTAATAAAAATTAATTACCAATTAATAATTAACAATAAATTATCAATGCCAATAAAAATTTTTTTTTTTACTTAATTACAATTAAATTACTTCCCACCCCTTTCCCCTATAAGCCCACAACCCGCTACAGAACTAAAATGCAAAATTAAATTAAAAATAATTAATAATTCCTCAAAATTACTATTTAATTTACTATAATTAAATTACTTCCCACCCTATTCCCCTATAAACCCACAACCCGCTACGGAATTAAATTACGCAAAAATTAAATAACATAAAATTCATTAATTTAAAAAAATTAAACATACATTACAAAGCTAATATACACTTTTAACACATATACTAACATACAAAACACTTTAAAAAATTCGATATTATTACAAATTCGATATATTTTAATGCCTATATTATGTACTTCGATATTTTGTCAGCCGATATTACTTACCTGCATTTCGATATTATTAACCACTATATTATGTCCATTCGATATTTTGTCCATTCTATATTTTGTACTCGATATTATGTCCATTCTATATTTTTTTTCGATATTGTGTCTAGTTACCCTTTTATTGCTATCCAATTCAGACCACTCCCAGAAGATTCAGTTGTGAGGGGACATATCATTTTGATTCCCTATCATTTGTAATCTTGCGCGGATATGTCGATTGTAGGAGATGGCACAGAAAAATACTGAATGATCGCTTGAAATTTTTGGCATTATTTGAAAATCATGAGTAAGATGGAAATGGTCAATGGAGATCCAGACATTGCCTAAGGTGGCTAATCTATACGCAGATACATGAGTATAGGCAGCCATGATATCACTTTTGATCATGCACCAGAGGCCAAGGATTTCAAAGTGGTTTGCAAGTAGAACACCAAATGTATCTTTTTTCTGGGCTAATTCAGACGCGGAGGGGATGTTCCAATAGATGTTCTTTCTCTCTTTCCATTCATCTGGGCTGCTTGACCCCAATAGGTTTGAGTTGAAGTCACCACCTATTAAATACATAGCAACTGCAGGCTTCATGACCTCCAGCCTCTCCAATAAAATTCTGGCTGAATCCTGCTTCCTGATCACTGCAGGGTGGAGATATACAGTTCTGACTATGATAGAGTTCTGCATTGTCCTATTGAGGGATTTTTTCAAAGCAATTTTAACAAAGACGGCATCTTTGTTATCGGCCCAGATTTTGGATGCGTTGATGGCCCAGTTAGTTTTTATCTGGATCAATATTGAAAGGGCCGAGCCCATAAGTTCTGGATCTGTTCTAGATACACAATCCGATGGTTCTTTTTAGCAGAATGAAAGCGTAGAGGTGAGAATTTTTTTTTATTAAGCCAATCAATTAACCAAGAATCCTCTTAGATACATAGGGGTCGATTCCGATTCGGGCCGCAAATCTCTCCGACCGAGCCGGACCCGGAGAGATTTCCGACCGAATCGGACCCGTGCAGTCCGACCGAACGAGTCCGATGCGTCCGTATGTTATCGGACACGAGTCGGTCGGACTCCCATTGAACTCAATGGGAGCCGGTCGTACAACGCGTACGCGGGCTCCCATTGACTCAATGGGTGCGAGGCGGTCAAGGGCGCCCCTACAGCGAGTACGCCGCGAGCGCCGCGGCGTACACGCACAGGTAGGGGGACCCATGGGTCCCCCTGTGTGCGCTCGCACGGGTACGCGTACAGGGGGTCCGACACGGACCCCCAAAGTACGGCACCGACAGCGAGTTCGAGTCGGACGGCGCGAGTCGGTCGGAGCGGTCGAGGTGCGCATCGTACTTACCCGGCCGGAAAACGTCTCCATTGCGCGGTGCGAATCGGGTCCGAGCGAGTCGGTCGGAGCGGTACGATCCGGGTACGAGTCGGTCGGAGCGGTCGGGTCGCCCGGACGAGTCGGTCGGCGACTCGCATCGTACTCGCTCGGCCGGACCCGCGTACGGTTCGGTCGGGAAACAGGCTTTCGCATGGCTTTTTCCCGACCGAATGGTATTGGGTGCGCCTCCGACCGAGATCGGAATCGGCCCCATAGTAGCCAGAGACAACCACATGAATTTAGTTTGATTTATCACAAAGCCAAAAAAAAACTGGACATAAAGACACCTCAAGACAAAAGTGTAAAAGTACATCAGAATCAGCATAAAGCCAAATCTGCGTACCCAATTAAGGCGATGTAGCATAAACAAAACAATTAGTTCAAGAAGCAGGATGCAGAGGATCAGAAAGCATGAGTTCAAGTTTCCCTGCATCGAGGGTTGGTGAGTGAAAGCATTAATCTATCCCTACACTAGCACTAAAGTGATGTCCCTACTTAAGCATCTTCAGGAAGGAAGGTAAAAAGGTGTCAGCCTGCGGAGTCTTCTTAAGAAGTCTCCCCACAGTCAATAGCTCATGTAGTATAAAGCTACAAAGACAGAGCATGTTCTCAGATGCTCTCTCTCTGAAGGCAGAAGAAGTGGGCACTTTCCCTACTCCCAACATCACATTATTGGAGGTAACTTTCCCAAGATTCATTTCGGGTCATGCCATCCGCTCTGGGTACGGTCCCAAATGTAGTTTTCCACGGTACAACAGTGTTCTTTTATCGCAACAATTTGTCCTTGGTTCCCAGGCTTTCTCCTGTTTGAGGAACAACGACCTGCCTTTATTAACTCAAGCAACATGATTGTAACTTCTTCTCTCCTTACTGGACAAGTAAAAAAAAGGCACTATTCTAGCTTACAAGAACGCTTCTTTCACATGCAACACAAAACGTGAGAAAGAACAAATTCCACGACACACATGAAATTCGGCTTGTTAATCCTAAAGCGAGAGTTTCAGGGAACTGCATTTCAGGCCTACAAAGTTTAGCTAACAAAAAAAGCACCACATAGGCTTTACGAATTTGCATAGGAAATAAGGCACTTTCAATAAATGCATTTACCTGCATCTAAAATGACACGATTAATAAACTTATTTGCTACATGAATAATTGTCAGTTTGCAACATGAATTCTTCACGTTAATGTTTTCTGCTAGTTACATTCACTTTCCACGTTAAATTTCTCAGTGTTACTTTTAAATGGCCTAAACACATCACATTTCAAGTTAATACATTTCACAATTCTAACACGTCATGTTAACATACAAATGATTATGCGGGTACGCTCTACATGTGTGATAATAATGCACCGCTACTAATAAATGCAATTTCTATTAGATCACTACTCCACCACTCGGATGGCCACCAAGTATAGAAGACCTTGCAGAGGCGCTAAATTCAACATCATTTTCTAATGGATCATCCTCCAACCTCCATATCACATCATATGCTCTTAGATCTAACAGATTTTTTTTTATACTCATCCCCCGACATACCTCTCACATTCCAGATGCATACTTTTAGTTCTTTATCCGTAGTGGTGCACCATGTTCTGCATCAGGGGCGCATGTTTATTGTCCTAGCTAACCAGTCCCAATTTGTGTTCTCCTGAGAAGATTTGATCTGGGCTATGCTTACTTCTCTCCCCCAGCCTGGGTGTGGTTTCCCTCTAGTCTTGTCCGTCCAGACAGAATTTGAAATGAAAATTTGAATCTGCATCTTGGCATTATCTGACTGCGCTGGTGAATTACATCTAAGTTGCTCTGACTTTAGAAGTATGATTTTCTCCCTTCTCTCACCTATGGCGCTTCGCCTCCTCTGCCCTTGTGTGCTAGAACTCTGTTGTACCTCCTCTGGACCACTAAGTATCCACTTCTCTTCTTGTGCACCTTTGGTGTTCTTTAATATTGAAGAGGATTTCTCCAGAGATAGCTCTTTTTCCTGATATTCTCTTGTTTGGTGAGTGGAAAGGTTAAGTATTACTGGTTAACAGTTGCTCTGGTAGCATACAAGCTTTATACCCCAGGAGGCCAGCAGGGGACCATTTTGCTCAAGCTTAAGCACCATTGATTCATCCTTTAACCCTGTCTCTGTTTGTTCCAGGTGCTCCTGCTGTTCAGGGGGTGTAAAGGCCATATATTCAATTTCTTCGTACTGCAGATCTTCCAGGTCTGGGATTTTAGATGCCAGCCTGAGTATGTTCTGTCTATAGAGGACATCCCACTTGCCTTAGGATGTGTGTTCCGGCTGGAAGATTATACTAAAGGTTCCTTTTGTGGAACTTCTGGAGCTATTAGGCTCTCATACTTTTCTTACTGGTGTTTTTCCCTCTTCTCTCTCACCTTGAGTGGTAGCAATCAGTAGGAGCACTAGCCAGGAATCACTTCTTGCAACTACAACCCTCTCTGTTGCAGCCTGATACGCATGTTGGAATAATGCAGACGGGCTCCTCTCATCTCTTGAGCCTACATTACTATGGAGCTCCAAGTCCACCAGATAGGTGGGCTGGCTTAAATGCTGGGCTGGGGTTACTTTGGAGGGCGCGTTTAGGCTCATTCTTTTCAGCACTTTGACAAGCTCATGTGTTTTGTTCTCAATTTCCACTGTTGCTGTTCAGGTGCTCATATCCATACAGGGGCTTGATGTGGGTGACTTCCACACCCACTCTCCCACCTGCTTTATTCACCCCCGGTCCTCCTGACTACGGAGCCTGGCTCCTTTGTCTGGGTCATTAACCCCTTCTTTCTGACTTGCTCTAGCTTCCCTAACAGAGCCTGTGTTTCTTCTTTCTGTCTCTTCTGATTGAACATCGGATAGACAGAGCGATCCTCATAGGGCCGAGTTAGGTCAATGGATGTTTTGGTTGGTCCCTTCATATTAAATTTAAGCACTTCTTGTTTTTCCTTGATAGACCCTCCCAGTTGTCAGCCTGAGGGGCACTGTCATTGTTATTACCATGGTTCGTTATCACCCCCCCTGGTGCTCTGATCTGCCGTTGCCTCAATGCCTATTGGGTCCTTGGAGATTCCATCTGCCTCTGGTGACATGGGCATATTTGTGCTGCCTTCTCCCACGTCTGTGGCCCTTGCAATATGTTTTATGCTCGGGTTCAGTTTGTCTGTTTGTTTGCTGTTTATCTTCTTTTTTTGCAATTGTTTTTCCTTGGAGCCTCTGTCATACACTTCCAGCTCCTGTACTGTTGAATCTGCCACCTTATCCAGGTCAAACCTGTTCCTGTCTGCTCCATTTAGGGGACACTTCCTTCTACTTTTGATGCTTATGTGAACTTCCTACCTTAAATCTTGGATAAGAGTGGTCATTACCTCACAGGGGAGGCTCCTCCGTTAGGGCGGAGGGGCGTCGTCCCACTGCTTTCTCGCAGTGCGAGAAGCAGAAACATAAAATGGTAAAACTACCATTTTATGTTTCTGCTTCTCGCACCGCGAGAAAGCAGAAGTGCCTGGCTGGGGGCGGGCGGGTGGGCGGTCCTGCTCGAGGGCAGGGGGGGGGGGAGTGGCTTGCCCACTGTTGTGGGCCCTGACTGTTTGGTTGGCCCTCTGGGGCCGACCAAACCAGTAATGCGCACTCTACATTTTCTCTATGTAGGAAGCCTCCCTACAGGCGCCCGACTGGGCGCCGTCCGCACCAATCACAACGCTGCCATTGCAGCGTTGTGATTGGCTTAGGGGAGGGGAAGGAGGCTGCCTGTGGAAAACTGCGCAGACCCGGCCAGGAGCAGCAGGAGCTGAGGCGGCGCGTGACCCGGGGGAAGGTACGTTTTTTAAAATTGTAATTACCGTCCCACTTCCTAAGCGAACCCCCCCGCGTGAACCTGCGCGAACCCCCCAGTCATGCCGGCCGCGACTGGCGCACTCCCGCCTTCAGTGTGTTCTCCTGGCGAAGCCCGAGTTGCAACTATTGTGGTGATCTTGAGCAAGATCCCGAGATTAACCACCTGACACAAAGGTGTATTTTTCTGAATGCATTCATACTATTCCGGTGCCTCCTAAGCACACCTACTACGCAAGCACTTGCGTATCAAACGGAAATAGCCTGTGAGTTCATACTCGTCAGTTAACATATTACCCAAAAATCTCGGGGTAGGAAGGCTCGGCACGCGAGAGCGGGGAGTTCTTGTATGAATGCTGTGACCTTTGAACCAACCGGAAGTGATTGTACTGTGAGCACCGAGATGAAGTAGAATCTCTTGTGTTGTAGCGGAGAGGAATGAGGGTACTCCTGGGTGTTTTTATATGGTGTCAGCAGCTATTTTTGTGTGTGTGTGGGGGGTTGATAACAGCGTGGAGACGAAGACAGTTAGAGGCTAGAGCGTGTCATATTGAAGTATATGCAAAAGAAAGGAGTTCTGTACACCCAAGACGGGAGGTTTCTGTGCACAAGGGTGCATGATTCAACTGGTGCGAGGCAGGTCCCCTCTCCTGTATTTGCAGGGATGGGCAATTATTTCCTATATGTGGTGTGGTGGAGGCCATGCCTATATTGTGAGTAAAGTTTTTTTTTACCAGTCTGGGGTTATATAGGAACAGTTCTCATGTTTAAATCAATATTAAATATTGAAATGCAGTTTTTTTCTTCTGTGGCAGTTCATCAATGTGAGCATTTGGGCCGAGGCCACTAGGACTTTCCGCCTGTCATTCTGGGGAGGGGGTGGTCTGCTGTTGTTTGGTTTGGTGCATCCTTCTTAAGGTAGCAGCAACACGACTCTCAGTCACGGCAAAACAAATAAAAATGCGAGCGCATACTTTGTTTATCTTTTGGTGGCGTGGGTAGCACTATAGCTTTTTTTTTTTTTTAACAGTACTACGTCTTGGAATTGCAGCCCTCCCTCTATTAGAGCACTGTCGTGAATGTGGCTGCCCGCCGTCCCCAAAGGGGGCACCCGTAAAAGTACGGCCCTTTAGTGCCATTGCGGCACAAGCCTACCCCTCGCTCTAGCATCAGAGGGCTTCCGCCTGGAGCCCGCTGTCCAGGGGGTGTGGGCGTCACTTCCGGTACGCCCGGGGGGGAGGGAGGGTATGTATACCCCTCCGACCCTCCCAGCGGCCTCTTTTCCGCCAGCCACGCCGTCTCCCTCCCTTCCTCTTACCCTGCGGCGGGGCTGGTGGTCAAGGTGTATTGAATGTTTTAATGTTTTCTTTTGCGTTGCAGGCGGAGTTACAGGGCGATCTGGAAGCAGTCTGGTACAGTAAGGGTACCTCTGCGGCAGACGGGTACAGTAAGGGTACCTCTGCGCTGCACAATAGGGGTGCCAGAGCCAAAGACCAGGATCCTCAGGGCAGGGTCCTGGAGAACCGTGACGGTGCCCCGTTAGTCCTTTGGGCGGTTGGGGGCCTGACCAACCGGGGGTTTGCCCTGCTACGCTCCGCCCTGAAAGGGGCGTGAGTAGGATGGTAACAAGGTGCCACGTGATCCGGTGGTGGATCAACAAAGGTGTAGCGCTGATCGGGCATCCATCCCACAGTGCTGGCTCATCAGGCGGGCAGGGGCAGCATAGGTTGGATGGCTGCCTGCCCATGGATCGCCCATAAGATAACCCACCTTATTGCATACTCTTGTATGGAATAAACCTGCGACAAGTTTTTCCCATAAACAAAGTGTCTTGTGTGTTTATTTATGCACATTCGCCTATGGGAAGGTGGGGAATGTTGCCGGTATTGGGAATAAAGGCTGGCCAATCAATGGTAGTCCTTGAGCACACACTAACCCTGTGTTTGGCAGTACAGTACCTGCAACTGCAACACGTGGACAGTGAGTTTGCAGCTGAAGCTGCTGTGATTGGCTCTCTTGATTGCTGCGAGTGGGTCTTCTTGGTGTGTATGCTTTGGAGTGCCAGCGAGACTAACAGCCACTTGACCAGAAATGGGAAAGAAATTACTGTAACCTGCATCAAACACCAAGTCAGTAATGGCACCCAGAATAGTTTAGGAGACAAAAGAAATGTACAAAGGGAAAGAGAAAAATAGCAAGAAGTACCCCTACCAGCCAGTTGGAAACACTACATCAGACTGGAACATAAATACACAGGGGCGACGGACACGGCTCAAGCGGCAACGCTAATAAAAATTTCGGGGGGGGGGCTAATTCTTCCAGCAATACGCAGAGTGGAGATGCAGGGGCTCTAAGAAGGGGTGAAAACACAACAAAGCCTCGATAACAAGTAAATGGTCTTTTAAAGACCTGTGAAGTACTCGGTGAGGCTGCACTTAGATGGTCGCCAGCCCGGGTAGCTGTCTCAGACCGGGCTGCCACACACGATGGGGGGGGGGGGCTGAAGCCCTTTGAGCCCAATGGGCGTTGCGCGCCTGCAGCTGAGTCAATGGGGCTGTCCCTAACTGTAATCGCTGGTGATATCATGTCTGGCAGGTGGTGCAGTAGAGACAATTCCATGCTTTTACCCATTTGTTCCTTCAATTACTGTGTCCAGCTGCCAATCGGATTGTCTCTAACTATAATCACGGGTGATAATGGAACTGGTTGGGGGGTGAGAGAGCACCTCACTGGGGTTACATGTTGCAACTTGTTTGACTTGCATTTATCTAGACAAAGGCTCTCATGCCCTTCGCCTCTCCTCCCCAGAATTCCAAGCCAATCCGCAGCGGTCTTGTCCAACAAGTTAAGGCCGGGATGCTTACTAGTGCCCCACCATGTGGGATTTTATCGGTTTTAGATCGCTCGCTCCATGATTGCCTCTTAATTCTCCACAGCATCGCGTCAGTCTTTTCTTTCATTTCTGGATTTGACCTGAAACAGTTTTTGATCGAGGGCAGGTTTGACTTTAGTACTTTGGATCTTGGAGGGCCCACGTCCTTCTCTGCATCCTTAATTGCTAGCTGTGGGGCAGACTAGTGTAACCACCCTTTTTAGGTCTCGCCTAGCGCAGCGCGCATGCGCTGCTCTAGGAGAGGGCTCTTGGAATCACTTCAGACTTCCAAGAGCCTTCTCCGTGTGGGTCTTCCTCCTCCCACACATCCCATTGGCCTTTGCGCGTGGCTTTCAATAATTGAAAGCACGCAAATGGCCAAAGGCGGGGGTATGTCCCGCCTTTTTTGTGAACGTTCACTCCCATGGCCAATGGGTCTCGGGAGCTAGCAGGGGCGCGCAGGCTGCCAGCTGCATTCCTGGTGTCTCAGGTTACACGCGCGCGCTTTCGCTTGTTATGTAATGCATCACCGCTTCCTCCGACGCGCCATTGTTTCACTTATCCATGCCCTTCGTGTTGCTTGTTATGCACTGCTGTTTGTACAAACGCTCCTGTCCGTAGTGTGCCCAGCGCAGGATGGAGCCCCCTAGCACCCTATGCCACGGGTGATCTCCCCTGGACCGGCTGTGTTCTTGTTTGAGCCTGTGTTCTGCCCCGGCATGTGCCCAGAGCTGCCCCGGTGTTCTCCGGCGGGGCTCTGTGCTGCCCCCTGACACCTATTGTACATGTGATTGCGCCTGCAACAGGCTGTGTTCCCCTTAGCCTGTATGTTCTGCCCCGGTATGTGCACAGAGCTGCCCCCGGTGTGCTCTGCGCTCGATGCTGCCCCCTCGCACCTATGGCACAGGCAGTCTCCCCTGGCACAGGCTGTGATCCAGCTTTTGAGCCTCTGTGTTTTGCCCGGTTATGAGTCCAGAGCTGCCCCGGTGTTGTACAGCGGGGCTCGGCACGGCCATGTGCCACACCACCTCGACCGCCCCTCCTGGCACAGGATGTTTGCCACAACCTGTGCAGCCTGTATGTGTGGACTTGTGCACAGAGCTGGCGGCAGCTGCTGCCCCCTGCAGGCCGCCGCTTCGGTTTCAGTCTCAGTTTCGCTCCCGGTGGATTCACCGGACAGCAGCCGGGGCAGAGCAGCGGGCACCGAGGGAGCAGCTCCACTGCCCACCGAACACGGGGCACACCGGGGAACCCAGTGCCGAGGAGCACGGCGGGGTCAGCGGCGGCGCCGGTAACAGCGTCACGGTGACAAATGTTAAATAAGTGCGCTTCCTCAAAATGGAGAGTGGGACGGAGGCGGGGTGCGGGGAGAGGCTGCTTCCCTATCCCGGGGCTTGCTTCTAGGTGGGGGCTCTGTGCTGGGCGACACCCACCCTGTGGTACCGCTGCTGCAGGCTCAGCAGGACTCTGCACCCCGAGAGGTAAGCACATGACCCGGGGGTCTTATGTAAGTAAGGGTGTCTCAAGCGCCAACCAGACCCGAGGGGCATCGAGGCGCTGCATAGAGATTATACAAAAATAGCGTAGTGCTCACTGCATCCCGAGAGGTAAGCGCAGGGCTAAAGGCGTTATGTACGGGGGTGTAAGCGCTAACCAGACCTGAGGGGCATCGAGGCGCTGTGTAGAATTGTACAAGAATGAGGTGAGCACAGAATGCCCGTAGATCTTACGCAAGAGGGTCTCCAGCACTAACCAGACCCGAGGGGCATCGCGGCGCTGTACAGAGATTGTACAGTAATAATCTAGCGCCTATGGCAGGAGTGCACATTGGACTCAGACATACAGGAAGAGGTAGAATTATTATGGCAGCAACTGCCCCGCCCCTCTCCGTTTCTCTCCCTCACACTTTTTGTCTCGGATTCTGTTTCCCTGTCTCACTTTCTCTTACAGCCCCTGCCCTGTCCCTCCCTCTTTTCTCCCTTGTCCTTAAAAAACGGCTTTTTAGCCGAGATACTGCACATCGCGAGTGTCATGCTGAAGAAAAGAACGGCGGCGCTCTGTTTACACAGAACACAGCACATTCTTTTGAGTCGTGATAAGTTGCTGGTGCCCAAAGGCGCGTACTGCAAGACTGAAACATACAGGGATACGGTTGGACTTAATCTACTCCACCAAATGGAGGGCCAGGCACCAGCTCTGTCCCGAAGGCTGTCAGACTTGCTCTCCTCTGGAGGCGGCTCACTCTGCCTGCCCTAGAATCACTTCTCTGCCTGTCTGCACTGTCTCTGTGTGATGGGCTTCAAACTGGAGCTTGGCCAAACCAAGGAGATGAGTATGTGTTCTGAGTTTTTCTTTTTTTTTTAAGTCAGCGCGTTATCAGGGAACACTCGCTTTTCCAGGTATCTGATGAGTCTGTAGCTTAGCACTGGGTTGTTTCCATTCTTTTTGGGAAAAGAAAATGGTCTCTGTCCCCCACAAAATGCTTTTCCAGCCCTATGCGTTCTGTCACCCAGTTTACTCATCACACTACTCCGTCATTTCTCCCTTTCTGTCATTCACCTCACCTGTTTTCCGCCCCCTCCCTTTGCTCCATCCTCCCCTTTCCCGATCAATCGGTTCATTCTTTGCGGCGCTCTTTACACTTCACATCTGTCTACATTAATGGCCTTTTGACCCCTTCTTTCCAGTCGCTGCACTCTCCTCTTTATTTTTACTGTCTATCCACTCCACCAATTCATCCCCCCCCTATTCACTGGTCATTAAAATACATCATAAACCCACGCTATACCTTAATGGCAATAATTTATTGTCTTTACAAGTTTAATGGCTATTACACGTTTGTGTAAAAAATAATAATAATAATAATGATAATTAAATACATGAAATATGCAACCTTGCTAGTGCCAGCTCTTCAATTCCTAGTGACACAGCACCCAGGATAATATGCTGCATTGCTAAACACTTATAAAGGTCCAAAAGGCGAGACCTATTGGCTATGCCAATGCTTGTTCTCTTAGTTTTCTCTTGTGCTAGTTTTGTAGAGCCCACCTTAAAAAGGGGGAAGTTTGGGGTTCTCATTCTCACCCCTTTCAGAGGGTCCCGGATGGACTCTCGTGCAATTTGGGCTGTCCCACACACCTTAGTCGCTCTACCAGATACCAAAATCAGGAGATGCGGGGTTACACTAGGCACTAAAACATGTGCAAAGAGCCAGGTGGCTAAAGGAGGGGCAGAAATAGAGAGCTAGAGACAAGCTAAAAGGGGAGACTGGTGTGGAGAGAGGGATGGTATGTGCAGCTGCACAGCAGGCATTAATGCAAAGGACGTAAAATCAGCCCCACCACGATGCAGCAGTACCCCAGCCAGAGACAAAGCCAAAGACAGAGCCAAAACCAGTGTGAATCAGAGCTCCTCCCACCTACCACTTGTTGTGGCCAGAGTGGCCCAGCTTGCAGTGACTGGCGGTGCTCAATTTAAGGACGGGAGTGCAGGCGGGCGCTTCCAAGAGCACAAACCGCACCAACCTAACGCTGGCCACTTCCATGCAATTCAAAGGGCCCGCAGCCTATTGCCTTACACCTCCTGCTGCCTTACCACTTGCTCTGCTGCTCTCTGCACACACTCCGCCAGGCTTAACGGCCTCAGACTGTAGGAGTTGCAACTGTTGCCGAAAGGCCACTGGTATTTGCTTGGCCCACCTGTACAAAGCCCATCACTTCAGGGTCAAGGTCAGGATCTGAGGTGTATGGAGTTAGCGTTCGCGCCTCGCATCCTCACTCGCCCACCTCCGGGTATGCATCTTGTTCAAGGCTGAGCATAAGCTGGGAGTTGGCAGAGGCTAAAGCTAATGATCCTTTTAAAAGCTCAGATAGGTAAAGGGTAAAACGTTCCTAAAGTTACTTTTTCTTCATAGTTATTAACAATTTGACTACACCAATGAATCAGATTTTAATTATTAAAAATGGTTTAACTTTTTTGTAGCTGGTCCCATTCACAAATGAGCAGCATTGGTATTTTAATCTGCCCTCTGCTTTTCTACACAGGACAGTTAGGCCTGCCACAGTGAAAATAGCTTTTTGGCCTTGGAACTGTAGGAATGTGGTAATATTAATTTTCTACATCTCCCACGTTTAAATACCATGCCCCCTAACATGGGCTACAAGGCTTGCATATGGGTAACTTACTAATATTTAGAAAGGGGGTGGAGGGTTTACATGTCAATTTTTTTTATTTTACCAGGCTTTACTGCAGGTCTCACACTGAAGCAGTCAGACTATACAGGGTAGGTCTGTATCCATGTTTCCACTGCTACTATAGTGGATGGCACTTAACTTCAAGTCCAGACCATGGGTGCACTTTCTACACCATATGCTAGGGACTTACAGGCAAGCTAAATGTGCCAATTAGAGATAAGCAAATTTAACCATGTTTAAAGGGTGAGTACATGCACTTTTCTTTTGGTTAGAATGGTGAATGTGCACAGATTTTTAAAGCCAGCAACAATAGCTAGGGCAAAAAATCAGGGGGACATCATGCAAAAGGTGGTCATTTCCTAAATTCGGATATTACTTCAATGCATTTTTCTCCAATTGCTGTTCATTTTACAGTACCCAGGAAATCAAAAAGGCCTTTACAGCAGTTGAGTGCCATTCTTTTCCTTTACAACCTAAGTTGTGTGTTGTTCACTGTATTAGACATGTAACCAAGTAACTGAGAACTTCCTCTCCCCAACTGTTGGATTCTTTTGGGAAACAGCCATTCCAACGAAAATTTTACAACGCATGCCATCACAACGCAAGTACCATCACAACGCAAGTACCATCACAACGCAAGTACCATCACAACGCAATGGCATTACAACGCATATGCCTTTACCACGCATGCCTTTACAACGTTGTAAAGGCATGAATGGTAAAGGCATATGTGTTTTACATGTAAGTATAAGGTGAGTATATAGGGTTCAGGGTGGGCTTGGGTTTTGGGGTTCCAAGGGTAATTTTAGGGTTCAGGGTGGATATGGATTTTGGGGTGCCGGGGTAATTTTAGGGTTCAGGGTGGGTATGGGTTTTGTGGTGCTACGGGTAATTTTAGGGTGAAGAGTGGGTATGGGTTTTGGGGTGCCAGGGGTAATTTTAGGGTTCAGGGTGGGTATGGGTTTTGGGGTGCCAGGGGTAATTTTAGGGTGAAGGGTGGTTATGGGTATTGGGGTGCCAAGGGTAATTTTAGGGTTCAGGGTGGGTATGGGTTCTGGGGTGCCAAGGGTAATTTTGGTGTTCAGGGTGGGTATGGGTTTTGGGGTGGTAAGGGTAATTTTAGGGTTTAGGGGGTATGGTATTGGGGTGGTAAGGGTAATTTGAGGGTTTGGGGGTAAGGGTATGAATGGTAAAGGCATATGTGTTTTACATGCAAGTATAAGGTGAGTATATAGGGTTCAGGGTGGGTTTGGGTTTTGGGGTTCCAAAGGTAATTTTAGGGTTCAGGGTGGGTATGGATTTTGGGGTAACAGGGGTAATTTTAGGGTTCAAGGTGGGTATGGGTTTTGGGGTGCCAGGGGTAATTTTAGGGTGAAGGGTGGGTATGGGTTTTCGAGTGCCAAGGGTCATTTTAGGGTTCAGGGTGGGTATGGGTTTTGTGGTGCCATGGGTAATTTTGGGGTTCAGGGTAGGTATGGGTTTTGGGGTGGTAAAGGTCATTTTAGGGTTTAGGGGGTATGGTATTGGGGTGGTAAGGGTAATTTTAGGGTTTTGGGGGTAAGGGTATCATGGCAGTATGGTAATTTTAGGGTTTTAGGGGTTATTTAAAAAAAATCTATACATGTGTATATATATATATATATATTTACCTATCTTAACCACTTTTACCAAATGTAAGCTTTTACCATGCATGCCTTTGCGTTGTAATGGCATGCGTGGTAAAGACATATGCGTGGTAAAAGTTTTCGTTGTAATGGTAGGTCATTGTAAAAGTATTTGTGTAGTAATACCCATGTTGCAATGGCAAGCGTGGTATAAGTACGCATTGAAACGTCACATATTCGTATGAAACTGCTTTGTTTCTTTTTTTTGTTTTTTGTTATTTAAGAGACTACATGGACTCTACATTTTACATCAAGAAAAGAGGCAGAACAGTGGTGGTGGACTCAATATATAACATAGGAAGTAACTTTCTTTGTGGTTCAGTTTCTTGCCCAGTAGGGCAGTATGGGAAATGTAGTTTGCTACCTGAAAATGCTACTAAATAAAAAGCAGGAAAAGGCAGTGTATAACTAATCTTCATTTATTTAATACAATCAGGACTCTCCGTCACTAACAAGCTAGGAGAATCTGCATTGTTTACTCCAATGAGGAATTAGTGCAACTCACCAAGTTTTCATGCACCTTTATCGAGTAACAATTCGATATGATTTTGTCCATTATGTACTAATCAATACTACATCTAAAGTCACAAGTACTGGCCAAAATCCTAAAGGATGCCTCATACTCATCGATGCTTTCAGTATTGGTCTGTTTGCGTGGATACAAATTAAGCACCTTCACTATCACGCCTAGCTCACCTGTAAAATGTGACACTAATTACTTTACTGCTTCACTATACACTTCCCACCTTCCGAAATCCTCTCTCCTGGACTGTATCCTTTGTGATACAGCACCTAAACAGTTATACAAAATTGGCCCATTCCTTAAATGCTGAAATGCAACTGCAAGTTGAGAACTGGAATTCAGAACACAGCCCAATGGCCTGGTAACTGAGAACAGTAGCGCCCTCAGATGTAGCACATAGAATGGTTCTCTAAAACAAGTAAGAAATGCATGTGGCAGAACAACTGTAAGGAAAACAATACCAAGTAAAATGTACAGACACAACAGTTGGGCTGTGAGGCTCCGGTGCGTGGTGGAAAGCAAAGTTGCCAAGCTCACCAGGTGAGCTGCACATGTCTGATCCTCTGTTTCTGGGCAATAAGGATTGATAGAGGGAAACATAAACGTGCATCTCCATTGTTGTAGAATGATTTAATTGCCCAGTATTTGTAAGAGTGTGTCTCAGAAATGTTGTCCAATTAAATGATTACCTCTCATGATACAATGTAAAATCTGATCATGCTTTACTCGTGACACAAACCGATCTTGACAATGAAAACACAAATGGGCGCTTTGCACACGCCTAGAAAAACTACAATGAAACTGAGAAAAAATGTAAGTACCAGCACTGTAAAAGTGTGCTTGGATAGGTAGAATTACTAAAATAATGAATATAAAATGTTTAGTAACGGATTACCTTATACTCTTAGTAAAATCGTCATGAAAATTATTAATGAAACTTAGCATTTCTATTGACTTCATTGTAGAGCGCCATAATGAACTAGAAGATGGTGCAATTAATGTATGTATTGTTCTATATGACGGAAACTTTCAGTATAAGAGTCTAACATTATAAAGATCTTATTTTATTTTAATGATTATTAGAGATAGTTTACATGTAGGTACATTTCCATGTAACAATCACTGACGATATTACAAGTACTCATATACATGTTTGATTTCTTTCATTGTGCTAGAATTTAATTAGGAGTTTATTTTACTAAATAGGAAATGCTAACTCTAAAATGCAATTGAATTGACATTTCTCCTTAGACTGCATTATTTCATAGCCTGGTGTAATAGACTTTTGATACGTTTCCTCAAATGTTGATTTATTTGTTCTGTTTATGCAACATTCTTTAACCAACATGACAACTTTAGTATTTATTTGTGTATGAATTGATGGGAACTTGACTTTGGACTATATCCATGGAGAGCAACAAAGTAAATAAGCTCTTTGTCAACTAACCTGTGAGGACGGAATGGACAGTTGTTTCTCATAACCCGCATGGGAAAGTATGCTAGAGTATCAATTTGCACTTGGAGAACGGAAGAATGCTCACATGATGATCAGACCATTGTATGGTGGCTACTGATGTCACAATGAACAATTTTTAACTAGAAAAGTGACTTTCTTAGGAGGAGGGAGTTCCAACCCCTTCACTTTCCTTGCCTCCAGCCTGGCTGCCGGACTATCTTTACATGCCTCTTGCCTATTTTCCCTTGCTGCTGAACTTGCCTCCTGGATGATTTGGAGCTGCCTGGTGAGAGACCAGACTTGAACTTTCCTGCCTAATGCTTGTTGGAAATGGCAAGTTTTGATTGGCTGAGGCGAGGCCCTAGCCAGGCAAAACCTACCACTTCCGTCAGGGATGGGAGATTATACTCACTGCATAACCTGCGCTCACCCTTGGGTAGCTTGGCACTGAGGAGTCAGGCTTATCACAGAGGCAATGTGTAAAGCATTGGCACTGCACTCTCACACAATAAATACACTAAGCATCACAAAAGAGACTTCACACATGGAGAATGTAAATAAAGTTTGTATCCAACACACATTAATTAGCACAACATGAACATCATGTATTTATGGGCATTCATCCCTTTTGGAAATATCCCTAGCAATACTAGGCCCAACCATGTTAAAATGACATCAGTAATATGGAAACTTGGAAAAGATCCTACTTCACCCCGCAGCACCCTTATGCAGTGTGATATGTTGTCAGAATGAGGCCCACCCTGGCAATTATAATAATTCAATACCACACAGTTATAGTGTGCACCCCTGATCACAATATCATCAACAATGTGCACACACAGATAATTACAACACTTTTAAACAGCACCAGAGGTCAAAGCCGCACAGTTAAAAACCAATGTCAAACATAGTATTCTTTATGCAAGGAATCAACGTGTAAAGCAACACCGCCCTGCAGTGTAATTAATAACAGGCAGTCACTCCCACACACTCACTCAGCACTGATATGCGGTGCCACAGATATCAGGCACACACACGCATACAGCACCATACTGCGGTGCAATTGATATCCGGCAGGTCAGCTGATAATGCACATGCAGACCCCATGGCCCAAGCCTTCCTCCACCATTCAGCAAACCCTGACTAAAGAAATCCTTCCCCCTGATACTAGGCCGTTCGTGGCCGGAGTCACACTTATTCAGGGTCCCAGGGAAGAAGTGGGGGTAGGTAGCAATGCTAATTAGGCTGCAGTCGACAAATGGGTGTTTGGCCACTACTCGGGAAGTTCATCCATAGTATGTGGAGCAGATGCGGGCTGAAGGCGATAGTCGTTCAATCAAGGATTCCACACTGTGCCTTCCAGCCCAGTTCTGTGAAGCACAGCTTCACGCAGTCTCTTGACCCACTTATGATCGCACTCGGAAGCGTTCCTTAGCTGAGTCAATTACTCTGGCCACCCAGGCCCGATCCGGGTAATACTACCTGGCAACACAAGGTTGTCGGACCGGGTGAGAAGAGGGCAGTTGGTCCACCGCATGGAGGGCACAAAACAAACAATCGATGAATCCTCTCGGAAGAAGGCACCCCGTCAGACACATGTTGATGAAAGTAGCACCCAGGCAATTCGGGCACCACAGAACACAAGACAGCTCACCTGCACCTCCCTGGGAATGAGGCAAAACATCTGGTGCGCGTTGATACGAAGCATTGTCCTTTTCTCCTAGCCTCTCCCACCATCACACATTCAAGGGAATCCTAGTGTACAGACCACCTGGTCCTAGGAGCCCGTTTATATCTTTGATGGGCAACTTACTGGAGGAGGGCTTGAGCTCAGACTCCTACACTATACTGGGAGATTTTAATTTCCATTTGGAGGCAGCCTCTGATACAGACACGGCGAACCTTTTAGATCTGATGAGCAGCGCTGAGCTAAGACAACAAGTAAATGGGCCCACTCACATGGCAGGGCACACGTTAGATGGGATTTTCTCAAATCACCCATATCTTTCTGTCACTGGCTTGTTGCCTCTAGTGTGGTCGGACCACGCAGCTGTCTTATTTGAGCTGGCAGTCCAAGACCATCAGGGATTGGACCATCTCCCTAAGAAACATAAGGAAATTAGAGCCTGGAATAAAGTGGGAGGGAAAGAGCTAACGGAGCTTTTACTGTCAACTCAGGGAGATTTGCCCCTAGATGTGGAGGAAGCTTCTTCCGCATATATGGCCTGGGTAGAGGATGCCTGTTACACTCTAGCCCCCAAGAAAGCACTTATTCCTAAAGGGCACAACCTACAGCCCCGTGGTATTCTCAGGAACTGAGGGCACAAAAACTGAAATGTAAACAGTTGGAACGGTCTTGGAGTAAGGAGTATCGACCAGCCGAGAGAACAATGTATAAACAAGGCCTCCTACTTTATAAACAGCTACTGTTTAAGACGAATCGAGAGTTCTTTGTTGGACAAATTAATCTAGCTCTTAACTCACCAAAAGAACTTTTTAAAGTAGTAACTAGGTTGGCACATCCACAACCAGCAATTATTAAAACGAGCCAGGAACTATGCGAAGAAATCGCAACATTTTTCCAGGCAAAGGTGGAAACTATCTTCAGCACCTTTAAGGGTCCAGTTGGCAGTGGATCAGGAGTCTTAACACAGGGCCACAAAATGGGGCTAGATTCAAAACCCACTATGGATAAATTTGCATCAATATCTTTCACAGAAACACTTAAGCTTCTTTTGTCAGCCAAATCAGGCTCACCTTATGACCCCTGCCCAGTGGCAGTGGCACAACTGGCTTCTGTACCCATAGCCATGACACTCACTCCTTTATTCAACGCCATGTTTTCTGAAGGGCATTTTCCTAAAGTGTGGAAAACTGCATCTGTTATGCCACTTTTAAAAAAGCCAAGTTTGGATATGAAAGACCCAAACAGCTTTCGCCCCATTTCACGTCTCCCTTTGCCATCCAAATTGATTGAGAAACATATGAATATTGAACTGAGCACTTATCTACGTGAGACCAAGGTTTTGGACCCCACTCAATTTGGGTTCAGGGAAGGGCACAGTACGGAAACTGCCCTTCTTAAATCCACGGAAGAGATCAGGAGAGCGTTGAATCAGGGAGGAAAGGCTGCACTGATCCTGCTTGACCTCTCCGCAGCCTTCGATACGGTCCACCATGGAGTATTGATGGACCGTTTGTTGGCTTGCGGAGTGCAGGATAAAGCCTGGACTCTCCTTAAATCCTTCGTCTCGGACAGACTACAGATAGTCGCTTTAGGTGAGTTTGTCTCAAAACCTTTCTCTCTCCCATGTGGAGTTCCTCAGGGGTCATCATTGAGCCCTACGCTTTTTAATATTTATGTATCCTCGTTGGCCCCCCTGATCGAGTCATTCGGCTTTTGTCTTACATCATACGCCGACGATACTCAAATTGTGGTATACCTTCGACCAGGACAGGAGAAGGCAACTGGAGAGAGGCTCCAGGATTGTATGGAGGCAGTAGGAAGCTGGATGACGCAAAACTGCTTAAAGCTGAATGCTAGCAAAACAGAGGTCATCCTGTTTGGGAACAATGTTAATTTCTGGACCCCAAGTTGGTGGCCAAACTCAATGGGGACTTTACCAATACCCTCCAGGAAAGTTAAAAACCTGGGGGTGGTAATAGATGAACACCTTGACATGTGCGGTCAAGTCAATGCCATGGTCTCTGCCACATCATATATTCTCAGGACTACGAGGAAAATTCTGCCTCTTCTGCCAGCAGACAGCCAGCGCACAGTGGTTACAGCCTTGATTATGTCAAGACTAGACTATTGTAATAGTCTATACCTAAATATGCAGGAGCACGGTATACAAAAACTTCAGATGTTGCAAAACGCAGCAGCCAGATTGCTCGCTGGAACCTCGAAATTTGCATCAATTTCGAGTGCAATCAAAAAATTTCATTGGCTGCCCGATAAAAAACGAGTCCTCTTTAAAACACTCTGTTTAGTTTTCCGAGCTCTTCAAGGCACAGGCCCAGCCGATCTGAAACAACAATTTCAGTGGTATGTGCCCAAAAGATCTTTACGCTCATCAGGAGCAAAATTAGCAGTAGTTCCACCTACAAAAAAAGTTAGATGGGGAGGCAGAAGTTTTGGCGCTGGTGCAGCTAAGGCTTGGAACGAGCTTCCTTTCTATCTGAGAAATTTTAATGATCTATTGGCCTTTAGGAAGGCGTTGAAAACATGGTTGTTCTGAACACCACTCTGACAGCAATCTATGAAAGGCGGGAGGACTGCAGCAAGCGCCAGGACACCTCAGGGTAACCGTGCGCTGTATAAGTTTTCCTAACATAACATAACATACGAGTCGCACCTGACAGTTCCAGTCACACACAATGAACAGTCGAAAACTCAGTACCTTCCTGGAAATGAGGCACAACGTCTGATGCGCGTTGATCTGAGTCACACCAGACCATTCCTGTCACTCACAACGAAGAGTTGCAAATTCCATACCACCTTGGAAATGAGACACAACGTCTGGTGTACGTTGATATGTGTCACGCCAGACAATTCCGGTCTCACACACACAGACACAAGTTTATATTAGTGCTGCACGAGGCAGAATGTGGCAATACAATGGGTACGCCCCCACCTTCGAGGGCCGCAACCTGTCAATCGGACACCACACGCAATGAGCATGCAGTCAGCGTGTCGCACAAGAGAGATGCGGCACGATCGAAGAAGTAGGCCACGCAGGTCCCCGCAACCAGTGAATCCGCTCACCACCAACAAGATGCTCATGCGTGTTCCAGTGGCAGTAATCCTTCTTGTGCACAACAGATTGCTCTGGCAGTGTGCACCTGGCAGTTTCAGGATCTTTGGTCCCGCGTCCCCACAAGTGTATCTCTGCCCTGCTGAAGTATGGCACTAGTAGTTATAATGTAGTGTGCACCTTTGAAGTTGAGGGTGGTTCAGAGGGTTTCCCTTTGAGTCAGAGATGTCTCCCCTAAATTTCAGTCCTGTCTACCATGGGGCTGTGGAATAGATCTTAATCTTTAGTGGGGGTCTGATCTGGCTTCTCAAAGGCCAAGTGTCAAAATCTCTCCCTCAAATCTATCCAGCCAGGCCCTCAAATGGCAGAGGTCTGTTGTTCCAGTTGCATGCCCAATGTTTAAAGCTGTCGCTGGGGAATGCACAGATGTGCTCCCCCAGCCTCCACGCCTCAATTGTGGACTGGAGTCAAACTAAAAGGTGTTTAATCAAGAAGAACTGGCTCGTAACAAAAAGCCTTTAGTTAGCTTGTGTTTGAGAAACCGATTGGTTTTTTAAAAGAACCCTCACCCACCAACCTAGTTGGTGGCATGCTTCATCATCGGGTTCCCACCCAAGGTGCTGAGTGCACACTGGGTGTGCTGCAACGCCTGAACTACAGCGGAGCTGGGTTTTTTCGTGTTGTGTGGTGCAGTGAATTGTGAGTTTAAAACTGTTCATAGGGTCCCCCACAGTTAAGAGAGTAAATTTATTATTGGGGCCCTATGGGAGGGATAAAATAGATAGGGCGGACACGTCTAGAGTTTTAGTTTTAACTCATGTATCCTGTAAGAAGGTCTACATCTTTTAGCCAGTCATTACCATATGCTGGCTTTCGTCAGGACCAGGAATAGTGGAGCCAGACTGGGGGAGTGCTCACAGACTGGAGTGAATATAGTGCGCAAACGCTAAGGTGCGTAGAACAAGAGAAAACCTATTCGTTTTCTCCTACAAAATCATAGACTTTCTTGCAGTCGTGTTGTTTATGATCTGTGAAGATAAGAACACAAACAGTAATCAAAAGACACACATGGAACATTAAACACATGTATTTGAGACAAGCATGCACTCGTGTGCATCACACAGTGTCAGACTTGATCTAACTTGATCGCTATAGTGGTGACATTTTTGTACACCCATGCGTGTATCGCGTTTTCATTGGGATGGTTATTGAACAATGACACTTATCATGGAATAGTGGGCCTCATTACTCGAAGAACTCAACCCCGTGCCTTAAACGAAGTGAAGTTGGTGACAATTCAGACGAAACAAAAAAAGGTAGTAATTCTTACTTAAGTCGCTTTTCAATTGAGCGACATGGATCCCAAAAGGGGGCAGTGCCTATAGTCACACGCTGAAAGAAAATGACAAAGTTAACCAACTGGAATCTCACTAGAGAGATCCAGCATGGTGCTGCTTCCCGGTAGTCGAGACCAGGTGCTCTACTTACGTCTTCAAGGTACACTGCTCACCGTCTATACCTGTTGCGGCCTTTGTGAGGGATCCCGAGGATGTGTTGCTACCTCGTAGTTCGGCATTTATGCTGCATTTCCGGGAAGCGTCCTCCCGGTCCGCGTCATCATGACGTTGTGACATGGGGGCATGGTTGACCTCGGGCTTTTGTGTAGACATGGAAGTAAGACTCTCTCTCGGGGCAGGACCTCCCGGGAAATTACTGCTGACTTAATCTACATGTTGCGCTTGTTGCGATATCCCGAATGCAATGTAATTATTGGTTCATTCCAATTGGAGCAATGTAAAAGATAAAAGTGGAATTAAAATGATCAAGAAATAGAATTGGAGTGAGAATCGAACTAATATGGCGTCAGTGTATTGCGAGTATTAGTCTGGAGTGCTATTTGTATTTGCAACCGGAGTACATACTGTTTATACTGCCCTGAGCCAAAGTTAGTGACGAAACTGTAATAAACATGTGTTATGGATGGCAATAAACACCGGGTGTGGTTACCTAATAGAAGGCTGCTTCTAAGTTGTAATGTTAACGCAGCTCCTGTATGTGTATAAGCAGTTGAAAAGGATTTATGTGTCCTTATGTTTATTTGAATTGACCCCAGTTCATAACAGAAAAGTCGGGTACTGGTTTGTGAGGATCTAGTTGTGACCAAAATCCTATGAAGGACCATGTACCACAGATGTCAAAGTTCATGATTTACGCACAGTTAAGGGAGTTCCACAGCATATTGTCATTAAGTCCGTTCTTACGGGTTGAAAGGCGATAGATCCAGCGTTGTTCTTTGTTTAATAACAGATTCTCTGATGTTCCTGATGTGATATAGATTTGTTCAATAATGACCCATTTCATGTCGTTGGGTGTGTGTCCTGATTTTAAGAAATGATCGGTCATTCTCGTAGTGTTACGATTGCAATGAACATTGCTTCTGTGTTCTCCAATCCTTATCTTTATTTTCTGCTAGTCATGCCGATGTACCTCAGTTCACAGGGGCATTCGATCATGTACACCACTGCGTAGAATTGCAATTAGTGTGTTTTCTTAAGAACCCGGTCTTGCCTGGTTCTAGTTCCAAAGTTTTTGTGGTCGTTGTCAGATGACAGACGCTGCAATTTCCACATGGAAAGTGGCCTATCACACTGGGGAGGCCCCATGCTTTGAGTACTGAAGTCTCCTTGGGTTTTGTGGTGATTCTCGGTCGTGTCGAGATCAGACGGTCTTTCAGACTGTTAGCTCTTCTGAACGAGAACAATGGTTTTTCCCATTTCAGTTTGCCAGTGTTAAGAATATTTCAATGTTTGTTGATGATTTAGTCATTTGGTTGGAAATGGTGTTATATGTGGTAACACAAGTCAGGGGAATTGTTGTCTCCATCATTTGGTTCTCTTCCAGCAGTGCGTCCCCGTTTTGATTGCAGGCTCTCTTTCTGGATGTTCCGATTATTGTATTTGGGTAGCCTCGGTTTCTTCATTTCTCAGGCCCACCATTTATCAACGATGTCAAACTTAAAGGCACACAGACGTTTAGAGAAGAGAAATGCCCACTTTCTAGAAGTAATTGTATGTACACAGCAATAATGCACTCTTTTTTCAACAATTTAAACAATAAAATAAGAATCACAATTTACAAAAATTGGTGTGCGCTTTCTGAGGTGGTTCCACCCTACCACCTATATACAATGCAATAATAAACTAGGACGCGAGTCATAGACAGATCGCGCACTACCTAAGAACTCAAGAATGAGTGTATTAGCTCAATGTTAATCAAAACCTGTGGCATCATGTAAAATTGTTAAAGACGATTAATCAAATACACAACAGATTCAACAAAATTGCAAGAACAGATGATGATTGAATCCAAAATGATATCTTCAATCCAGTTTATTCAAGAAGTACCGTCTTCATCGGTTACTTATATGAATTCATAAATCAAATATTGCATTCAAACGTGGATATTCAATCCCAATGCATTTCGGGTGTGCATACACCCTTCGTCAGGGGAAATCTACAAAAAATTATCAGTAAATCTAATTACATGAAAATAAGTAACATGAATTAACAATACATCTTTAGCTACATCCGGGAAGGTTACTGCAAATACAGGTCTTTTAAATGTATCAGCATGAATAACAAATGCATTACATATTCGATCAGACGATGACCACGCCATATCTCAATATCGATAGGGGAACGATATAAAAACAGTGTGAATGTTAATAAAGCCAAACGAAATCAATGAGATCCCGCATCCAACATGCCAGCTGTTAATAGTGGAAAGCTATGGTGTGCTAAGAAAAATCACCCGTGCAAAGTGAAAACGCGAGAACACGTGCTCAGAATTAAGACCAAACAGCGAACCCAACATTTACTAATGTATTATGGTGCTAGGACCTCGACGTGTACTGTGACTCATGTCGAAACATCTTGAATCGTTAAAACTGGTAACGTGAAACCAGAGAACCCTATAAAAATTGCAGGCTTACCCACAAATCCTTAGCGATCAAAATACCTCAGTGTGAGGTATTTAAAAATGGAAGTGCTAGAAAGTTAAAGAAAAGCTAGTGACCAATACGACCATTATAACATTGTCCCAAGATTCATAAATAAAGCAAGATTAATTTCAAAAGTGAGTGGGATGAGGCTTACCGCATACACAGTGTCGAAAATTGACATGAATACATTCACAGATGGATAGAAACGACTATCGTTTTCCTCAACCGGAACACGTCAATACCTATAAAAAAGATATGCTGTGACCCAACGCCTTGTCTAAAGAGAGCCCCAGTTCCCCAAACGGTATAGGACTCACCAAATAACGTGAACACCGTGCACCATATTTTCAAGCACCCAGATCCTGAAGTGGCTAAACGTCCGAAGCATGCAATGCATGAACTCAAATAGTTCCGACAACTGCCGTCTCTACGTGCATTCATGGTAGTAAACATAGGACAATGAGGGAGCGCTAAATAAAAAGTCCCAAAGGCGGCAAACATCTTAACATGGTGACGAGATGATGGCGCTGCGAACACATTTTGATGTGATGTTTATGAATTACAATCATAACGAAGCATAGAATACGATACAATATTAAGCGTTGCAAATATACCACATTAACGTTATTTTTCTGTACTTGCGAAAGTCTATATACATAGATTCTTTAACTAAAGCAGTAATCTAGCCCCACAATAAAATGTATTGCTCAATTCATAACATAAGGAAAGACGTAAACTGGTAATCACATCGTGAATCTTTTAACACTCTTAAGATAACTTAAATCGATGTCCACATTGTGATAGTAGTGCAAAAAATTAGATAAACGAAAATAGGACAAATGCAATATGAAGTTTGCAAATTATAGTACATTAAATCCTGCCTGTCACATTACTAACATAATGACATCAAGCCAATGAGTTAGTGCTAAAGAACAAAATGTGATATTAAAAATGATATGATTAATCATACCACAAAGTAAAAAATGAAGAACAAAAATTGCAAGTGATATTGTGAGTTAAACAACTAACCGCTACCCCCATGGCATGTTGATATCGTACACTATATAGTTTTGTTTATCACAGGAAACACGAGAGTTCCAATTTGTCATTAAGGCCCTTTGGGCTCATGGTGCCCAAATACCTGATCCAAAATGTCTCACGCTGTGTGATGAGTTTAGACATGTCTCTATCTACATGGCTCGTCACGGTCTCAAGAACTGTAAATCTGAGCTGAGCGATCATGTGACGCGACTCACTCCAATGCCTTGCTAAAGGGGAAGACATGACCATTGTTCTAATCCTGCTCTTGTGTTCAGTAATACGCGTACGCAGTGACCTCTCTGTCTTACCTACGTATAATAAACCACACGGGCAACGTATCTCGTAAATTACGTTTTGAGAATTGCAATTGGCAGTGAGTGACAATTTAACCGGTTTTCCTGACCAAGGATGTGAAATGGATGTCCCTTGCAAAACATTATTGCAATGCGAACAATTGTAACACTTTTGCATGCCTCTTAATTCTCCCACATTTTTAACCTTTTTCTTTTTCAATATCTCTCTAAAGTTATTAGATCTTTTGTAGGCAAAGATAGGGGGATCTTGAAACAAATTACCAAAATCAGGTTCCATTTGTAATAAATCCCATCGTTGAAGAATAACTTTCTTGATGGCTGTGGCTTGTGATGAAAACACTGATACAAATACTTCACGTCTGCCCTTAGTCTTCACTCTCTTGGTGAGTAGATCCTCCCTAGCGATGGCATCAGTCTTTCTAGCTGCTGAGTCAACTACTTCACGGGGGTAACCCCTCTCTAAAAAACCTTTCTTGAATGTGTTCAAAGAAGTTTGATATTGTGAATGATCAGAAGTTATGCGCTTGATGCGTAGAAATTGTGAGAGCGGAAGATGTTTCTTAAGAGACTCAGGATGAAAACTGGTGTACAATAATGTATTATTGCGGTCTGTCGGTTTGGGGAAAACCTTAGTACCAATCTGAAAGTTGTTCAATTCAACCTGCATATCTAAATAAGAAATGGATCGTTTATCCATAGTGTGCGTGAACTGTATTCTAGGATTCTTGTCATTCAACTGACTGAGCTTACTTCGCAATTCAACCTGTGTGCCCTGCCAAATGATAAATATGTCGTCAATGTATCGACGATAAAGCACCAAATGTGATGTCCAGTCTGAATCATTCAATATATGCTCACGTTCAAACTTCATCATAAAGAGATTCGCATAACTTGGTGCCCCGGAAAAACCCATGGATGTTCCTGTGGTCTGCAAAAGTACCTTTCTTGCCATCTGAAATAACTATGAAATAGACAGAACTGCAGAATCTCCAGTAAAAAAACTTTCTCAGCTTGTAAATCATCTCTTTGAAGTAGCGCCCACTCAACTGCCTCCATTCCCTCTCCATGTGGTATAGAAGTGTAAAGAGCTACCACGTCTACAGTGCATAGCCAAATTTCCACTCCCGTCGGCAATTCAAGATCACCCAACAACGTCAAGAAATGAGTCGTGTCTTGTAAATATGTGCTGCTTGTTTGTACAATTGTCTGAAAAAAGGTATCTAAATATTGCCCAAGAGGCTCATGGATCGACCCACAGCCGGAGACTATGGGGCGAAATGGAGGATCTTTGAGATTCTTGTGTATTTTAGGTAACATGTAGATTTCAGGTCTACGAGGGAACCTGGAATAAAGAAATTCTGAAGTTTTTTCTGATATCCACCCCATATCTTTAGCATATGCCAGTATGTGTGCCAGGACTCCTTGAAACTCTAAAGTTGGATCTTTATCCATCAATATGTATGTAGTGTCATCCGAAAGCATGCTTTCTACCTTAGCTTCATAGAAATCTCGGTCCATGACAACTAGTGCCCCTCCCTTATCTGCTTAAGAAAAACAATTGAACTATTGTCACGTAGATTCCTGAGTGCCTTCCTGTCAGTAGGGGTCAAATTATGTCTCTTCCTAGATGGAGATTGTAACTGTGCCAAATCTTTTTGGACTAATGTTTCAAAGGTGTCTAACACCTTGTGTGTAGTTGGAGCTATAAACGTGCTTTTTGGTTTAAACTCCCTCAATTCTGATGTACCCGAGCCTTCAAAGGCTGACTCTCTGTTACTAAAGAAATACCGTAACCTGAGTTTTCTCATAAATTTGTATAAATCAATTTCTATGTTCAACAAATAGGTATGAAAAGTAGGTACAAAAGTGGTTCCTTTATTCAAAAGACTTAACTGCGCTTCTGTTAACTGAACAGATGAAATATTAACCACTAATGTTTCTTCGTTCTGCGACCTGAGCTCGCGATTTTTACCGCCTCCGCTGACTCTACGTGTTTTTGTGACTCGGGCTGCACCACTGCCTGATCTATTGGAGGATTGTTGGCTGCTGGACTGACACTTAAAAAAGCAACCTTAGTAGCTGTTGAGGTTGCTGCTTCTGTATCTGCGGGTTCATTAGTGGATGGCACCGGTGCTCTTGTCATGCGTGTGTCACTAACCGATACTAGACTCTCATCTGAAGAGGTGGTACCACTCTTCTGAAATGTGCATCTTTGCGCGTACACCTCCGCCCAAGAATACACCTCATCTAACTTGTAGTCAATAGTGTCACGCCTAAACTTACGAACCTTTCGCTCGTGTATTTCTTTTGCATATGTATCAAGTTTAACATTAATCCTCTAGTGTCGTCACCCAGTTATCTGCTTCCATTCTTTGTTTAATATTGTCTTGTAACTCCTTGATTTCCTGCTCTAAGCCTGTTAGAACCGTAGACAATTCTTCTACAATCAGAAGTATAAGATCGAGCGAACATTTGTTGAGAATGGCGTACCATTTATCCATGAATTTTTTATTGGCTTTAAACATCATAGGTTTCAATGGTAATCTAAGCCCTCTCGGTATCCTGCTTGCCTTATGATATTGAATTAAAGTCGTGGCGTGCAGCCTTTGATTAATTTCTCGCCGCATGAGATATTCCAATTGCCGCAATTGTTGTGTGACAGGTCCTTGGGTCATATCAAATGACCTAACCTCCCGGATGAGGCCATATATGTCTTGTGCCTCATTAGCACTATAAACTTTTGTTTCCGCTTTGTTGTCGGTAAGGTGTAAAATGTCCTCAAATGACATTTTGATGGTGCAAAAGGTGCCGTTTCGGGTGAAATAGGGAAAAGTAATTGTATGTACACAGCAATAATGCACTCTTTTTTCAACAATTTATACAATAAAATAAGAATCACAATTTACAAAAATTGGTGTGCGCTTTCTGAGGTGGTTCCACCCTACCACCTATATACAATGCAATAATAAACTAGGACGCGAGTCATAGACAGATCGTGCACTACCTAAGAACTCAAGAATGAGTGTATTAGCTCAATGTTAATCAAAACCTGTGGCATCATGTAAAATTGTTAAAGACGATTAATCAAATACACAACAGATTCAACAAAATTGCAAGAACAGATGATGATTGAATCCAAAATGATATCTTCAATCCAGTTTATTCAAGAAGTACCGTCTTCATCGGTTACTTATATGAATTCATAAATCAAATATTGCATTCAAACGTGGATATTCAATCCCAATGCATTTCGGGTGTGCATACACCCTTCGTCAGGGGAAATCTACAAAAAATGATCAGTAAATCTAATTACATGAAAATAAGTAACATGAATTAACAATATATCTTTAACTACATCCGGGAAGGTTACTGCAAATACAGGTCTTTTAAATGTATCAGCATGAATAACAAATGCATTACATATTTGATCAGACGATGACCACGCCATATCTCAATATCGATAGGGGAACGATATAAAAAACAGTGTGAATGTTAATAAAGCCAAACGAAATCAATGAGATCCCGCATCCAACATGCCAGCTGTTACTAGTGGAAAGCTATGGTGTGCTAAGAAAAAATCACCCGTGCAAAGTGAAAACGCGAGAACACGTGCTCAGAATTAAGACCAAACAGCGAACCCAACATTTACTAATGTATTATGGTGCTAGGACCTCGACGTGTACTGTGACTCATGTCGAAACATCTTGAATCGTTAAAACTGGTAATGTGAAACCAGAGAACCCTATAAAAATTGCAGGCTTACCCACAAATCCTTAGCGATCAAAATACCTCAGTGTGAGGTATTTAAAAATGGAAGTGCTAGAAAGTTAAAGAAAAGCTAGTGACCAATACGACCATTATAACATTGTCCCAAGAATCATAAATAAAGCAAGATTAATTTCAAAAGTGAGTGGGATGTGGCTTACCGCGTACACAGTGTCAAAAATTGACGTGAATACATTCACAGATGGATAGAAACGACTATCGTTTTCCTCAACCGGAACACGTCAATACCTATAAAAAAGATATGCTGTGACCCAACGCCTTGTCTAAAGAGAGCCCCAGTTCCCCAAACGGTATAGGACTCACCAAATAACGTGAACACCGTGTACCATATTTTCAAGCACCCAGATCCTGAAGTGGCTAAACGTCCGAAGCATGCAGTGCATGAACTCAAATAGTTCCGGCAACTGCCGTCTCTACGTGCATTCATGGTAGTAAACATAGGACAATGAGGGAGAGCTAAATAAAAAATCCCAAAGGCGGCAGACATCTTAACATGGTGACGAGATGATGGCGCTGCGAACACATTTTGATGTGATGTTTATGAATTACAATCATTACGAAGCATAGAATACGATACAATATTAAGCGTTGCAAATATACCACATTAACGTTATTTTTCTGTAGATAGAGACATGTCTAAACTCATCACACAGCGTGAGACATTTTGGATCAGGTATTTGGGCACCATGAGCCCAAAGGGCCTTAATGACAAATTGGAACTCTCGTGTTTCCTGTGATAAACAAAACTATATAGTGTACGATATCAACATGCCATGGGGGTAGCGGTTAGTTGTTTAACTCACAATATCACTTGCAATTTTTGTTCTTCATTATTTACTTTGTGGTATGATTAATCATATCATTTTTAATATCACATTTTGTTCTTTAGCACTAACTCATTGGCTTGATGTCATTATGTTAGTAATGTGACAGGCAGGATTTAATGTACTATAATTTGCAAACTTCATATTGCATTTGTCCTATTTTCGTTTATCTAATTTTTTGCACTACTATCACAATGTGGACATCGATTTAAGTTATCTTAAGAGTGTTAAAAGATTCACGATGTGGTTACCAGTTTACGTCTTTCCTTATGTTATGAATTGAGCAATACATTTTATTGTGGGGCTAGATTACTGCTTTAGTTAAAGAATCTATGTATATAGACTTTCGCAAGTACAGAAAAATAACGTTAATGTGGTATATTTGCAACGCTTAATATTGTATCGTATTCTATGCTTCGTAATGATTGTAATTCATAAATATCACATCAAAATGTGTTCGCAGCGCCATCATCTCGTCACCATGTTAAGATGTCTGCCGCCTTTGGGACTTTTTATTTAGCTCTCCCTCATTGTCCTATGTTTACTACCATGAATGCATGTAGAGACGGCAGTTGCCGGAACTATTTGAGTTCATGCACTGTATGCTTCGGACGTTTAGCCACTTCAGGATCTGGGTGCTTGAAAATATGGTGCACGGTGTTCACGTTATTTGGTGAGTCCTATACCGTTTGGGGAACTGGGGCTCTCTTTAGACAAGGCGTTGGGTCACAGCATATCATTTTTATAGGTATTGACGTGTTCCGGTTGAGGAAAACGATAGTCGTTTCTATCCATCTGTGAATGTATTCACGTCAATTTTCGACA
The DNA here is from genome assembly GCA_963921515.1 of Calotriton arnoldi. Taxonomy (NCBI): domain Eukaryota; kingdom Metazoa; phylum Chordata; class Amphibia; order Caudata; family Salamandridae; genus Calotriton; species Calotriton arnoldi. Next base: position 3,231,352 of record CAWUFW010000459.1, read on the forward strand.
CTGTGTACGCGGTAAGCCTCATCCCACTCACTTTTGAAATTAATCTTGCTTTATTTATGAATCTTGGGACAATGTTATAATGGTCGTATTGGTCACTAGCTTTTCTTTAACTTTCTAGCACTTCCATTTTTAAATACCTCACACTGAGGTATTTTGATCGCTAAGGATTTGTGGGTAAGCCTGCAATTTTTATAGGGTTCTCTGGTTTCACGTTACCAGTTTTAACGATTCAAGATGTTTCGACATGAGTCACAGTACACGTCGAGGTCCTAGCACCATAATACATTAGTAAATGTTGGGTTCGCTGTTTGGTCTTAATTCTGAGCACGTGTTCTCGCGTTTTCACTTTGCACGGGTGATTTTTTCTTAGCACACCATAGCTTTCCACTAGTAACAGCTGGCATGTTGGATGCGGGATCTCATTGATTTCGTTTAGCTTTATTAACATTCACACTGTTTTTTATATCGTTCCCCTATCGATATTGAGATATGGCATGGTCATCGTCTGATCGAATATGTAATGCATTTGTTATTCATGCTGATACATTTAAAAGACCTGTATTTGCAGTAACCTTCCCGGATGTAGCTAAAGATATATTGTTAATTCATGTTACTTATTTTCATGTAATTAGATTTACTGATAATTTTTTGTAGATTTCCCCTGACGAAGGGTGTATGCACACCCGAAATGCATTGGGATTGAATATCCACGTTTGAATGCAATATTTGATTTATGAATTCATATAAGTAACCGATGAAGACGGTACTTCTTGAATAAACTGGATTGAAGATATCATTTTGGATTCAATCATCATCTGTTCTTGCAATTTTGTTGAATCTGTTGTGTATTTGATTAATCTTCTTTAACAATTTTACATGATGCCACAGGTTTTGATTAACATTGAGCTAATACACTCATTCTTGAGTTCTTAGGTAGTGCGCGATCTGTCTATGACTCGCGTCCTAGTTTATTATTGCACTTTCTAGAAGTGGCATTTCTAAGCTATTAATGGCAAAACCCTCTTTACCATATTACCCTATTACAGTGGGAAAGCACCCAGAGTCCTAAAGCCACGAAAAGAGAATCAGGGAAAACCAAGAGGAAAAAAAGCAAAAAGTTTTAGGTAAATCCCCTAAGAAAGGCCATGTCCAACAATGCTCCATTCCTGTTTCTCATGCCCATGGATATTTCCCTAGTGGACTTTAACTTGATCCCTTTGCCCATGCTAGGAGAATTCTAGCAAACCATCCAGCTGCCTTTGTTGGTGGTAGGGATCTATAAGTCTGGAACCACTCTCTTATGGATGCCTTTATTTTGAAATAGATTTGGTTAAATGCGTGGTTTTATTTTTTGATCTGTTAGACTCATGACAAACAGCTTCTTAAAATGTTACTTATATGCATTGATTTTAGATCTTTAATACAATAACCACATTATCCAAATTTGTCTGAGTCTTATTTGTGTCTTAATGATCTTTCTTCAGAAACTGTGCTTACAATTATCTGATTTCTAGATGCATGATAGAGAAAGTCATAGATTATTGTCAAGACATCAGGTTCTTTTGCTCTTGTCCTGTGTAGCCACAGCAGAGCTGTTGGTTTGTATGATTCTTGTCAGATTGAACTTCTTTAGAAGGTTGGGTCTTCCAATTGCAATACTTTATTTCTATAGCATGGTTTTGCGAATCATATATTTGAACCTGATCAAGTTGTGAGCTGGCTACCAATTATTGGTCCTCACTGGGTGGCCGACAGCAGGACATCCTTATTTCTCATCCCTTATTACGACGATTAAAGGTCCATCTGAGGACCAATGCCTCTGAGGGTAACACACAGAATCTGAATGAAATAAGTTACTCGGTGCTAGGAAAACTGTAAAAAGTTCTTCCGCTGCAACACCCTTAAACAGACTAAACTACATTTCCAACACTGAATGACTGTCTTGAAACTTTTAATGACAAATAAGCAATGGGTGAAGGCAGCTGACCCATCTCTTTGTATACAGCTTTTCTTGAAGACACCTGCTCTTGAATACAGCTAAAGCCATCTTAAGCCAGAAGTAAAAATATGTCAAAAAGCCGTCTAGGAAGGGCCAGGCTTGCTCCCTTCACTCACTCATCGCAATATAAGGCCGGTGTTATGATCTACCTTTCAGAAAGTTCACCATCCTCCACTGAGTGAGATGCAATTGGCATTAGAAAGCCTGAACTATTTACAAGCACAAAAAAACACACCTCTGCTTTATCTAATCTCTTTCTCCAACCACTACCACCAGGCCCCTTACACACTCTAAAAATCATGAACTTTAGATTATTAATTACAAATTGCTTGCTGCAAAATAGGTCTCTGGGAAGAACTATGTGCCTTTATTCTACATTTACTGTAAACCGGCTTATTGCTGTATATGCTGGGATTTTCTATCTCCTATTCTTAGACTTTTCAAGTGCTTTAGTTTACTTCTGCAGCCACACTTGATTTATTACTCTTCAATTTGGAAGCTTTACTATAACCTTTTAAACAAATATTAGCAGAAACGTAAATACCTTTAACCACTCTCAGAAACTATCTACATCTCTATGTGGATGTCGTCCAAAGGTCCATGTTTGAACAGCGCAAGAAAGCTTCTTTTTATTTTGTTTGGAAGCAATAAATACATCGAAACCTAACCAGACCACATCAGCAGAAACGCTCATTCATACTTCAGAGTAGATTGCTGATTAACCAACAATTTAAACTTGCAGACTTTCTTTTTCGTATCAGATTATTCCTTAGAAAAGCTTAGAGAAACTAAATTCTTTCCGTGATGACTTCTCAATCTGTTCCATGTTACTGAATTTCGTTTTAACAGGCGGAGAAAATATGTAAACTTGTCAAACATTACATAAAACAGATCAAAGCACCAGACAGAAAAAATATGACGCGAAAATGGTATCAAATGCTAACAGACAGCCGACATGCAGTTGGAACAACTATGGAGCAGAGAGGTTCAATGGCCGTTCTCCATACACTAAACTCGGTTTTACTTAAAAAAAAAAAAACTATTCAGTATTTTTTTTTTTTTTTAAATATCTTTATTGCGGTTTTTCAATTTTACAGGGGTCGTTCAGAGTCGTATACATACATATATGAACGTGCATTATTAGATAAAACACTTATTATGAGTTCACCATGTGGTTACATTGTCAAAGCATTTTAAGGCTATTTATTCATGCATCATAGTAAGGTGAACAGTTGTGCACAGTGTTCATTAGAGTCCATGTCACTTCTTAATTCCTGGGTAATGACGCTGTTGCGACTCACAGTTGCTCAGAGCATATGTGTACCCAGTCACACTATGTAATGCATTAGTTGTGCGTCCTGTAAAGGCGGCTTACAAGAAGTTACCTCCGTATACAATCGCGGAGCAGTGAAGGGATGCAAATAAGATATGTGTGTTTGTAATCTATCAAAATATTAACAAACTAAAAACGCCATCAACAACTTGGTACAGCTGGGTCGGAGTGTTTTTGACATGTGCGTGTTTAACCTGGTAGCTCGCTGGTGTAGCTTGCCGGCTTGTTTGCGCCGTCAGGGCCGGGTTTGACAGGTCTAAAGTTGCTGCCTTAAATGTTACGTCTAGTCTGTAGACACTAGTCGCGTATTGACGGGGGTTTGGGTCTCGTCTGGAGTTTGGGGTGTGGTACGCCTATGTGTTCGCGGCCTCTTCACTCTCGCTGTCGCCCTGTAAGGGGGTGTTGCTGTCCTCCCTATTCCCATGTATGAGTGCTGTGAGGATAGTGTACCAGTATTGCGCTATCGGGTACTTGCGTAGCCCGGCTGTTTCCTCCTTATGTAGTGTTGTGCTCTCTGCTTGTGCCCATAACGTGAGAGACTTTTTCCAGCTGTCTACTACTGGGGGGGCTGTGTGTTTCCATCTTTTGGTTATTAGTCGCTTCGCGACGATCAGTCCTAGGTCTCTAAATCTAGAGGTGACTCTGTTTTTCTTGGATCTGGGGTAGAGGCCTAGAATACAAACTTCCCATGTGTATGTCAGTGGTTCGTCGGTGCAGTTTGTGAGTGTTGTGTTGACTGCATGCCAATAGGCGTTAAGGGAAGTGCAAGACCATAGCATATGTAGAAGATCTGCTTTTACTTGTTGGCATCGTGGACATGCTGAGGTGGTAATGTTAAAGTATCTGTTTATTTTATCAGGTGAGAGGTATGCCCTCTGCGTTATGTATGTTTGTATAATCTTGAATTTCGAGCTTCTTGGTATGTGCGTGGAGCTGGCCAGAATTGCATCCCATTCTTTCTCTGTCCATGGTTGCCCTCTGTCAGTTTCCCACCGACATGGGTTTTAGTGTGTGAGTGAGTAGCGCCTCTACTAGCCAATGTACTATGTGTGATCCTTTTCCCATGATGTGTAAATATTGCAGCAGTAGGTGCGTTTCCGGTTCGACTGTTAGGTCTCCCCATGCCGCCGTCAGGGACCTCATGAGGGAATTATACAGGAGAAACTGTCCTGTCGGTAATTCATATTCCGTTGTCAGTGTCTCGAAAGATAGCAGGGAGCCGCCGGCGTAGAGGTCACCCAGTGTGTCTAAGCCTATTTCATGCCAGTGCGCGAGTGTCCCCTTCTGAGGTACCTGTCGAATATTCAGTATTTATTTATTCATATTTATATATCGTGGACAATACCCAAAGGTGCAAGAGCGATTCACAGGAGAAATGTTTAGTTTCATGTAAGTTACAAATGGTTTAAGATTGATCATACAGCTGTAAGTAATTGCAAGGTCGGAAATACAACAAGGTAGATCATTATACAGGCCATAAAAGGGTTGAGGCAGTATACAGAGTGTGCTAAGGGTATGTATGGCCATAATAAGGTTGAGGTAGTATACAGCCGTGAAGGCTATTTAGGAAGTGTAGTGGTCTATGCCAAGAGTTGATTACAATTTTCTAGTTAAAAAAACAGAAGAGAAGAGCTTTCAGGTCCGTTTTGAAAGTCATCAGCGAGGCAGATTTGGAGGTAGTGAATTCCAGATTCTGGTTGCGCTTCCTGAGAAGGATTGAGCCATCAGTTGTTCCTCTTTAAAGGACAGGGGTTCAAGGAGCATTGCTTTGGCATTTCGCAATGGTCTGCAGCCACCTGAACGATTGGGTGTCTCCGCCAGGTAACGGGGAGTCGATGTGTACAGGGCTTTATGGGTGATGCAGGCAGTCTTGTAGATAGCCCTTGCTTCAACTGAGAACGGTATATGTGAAAGGTGAATCTAAAAGTAATGCGCAGAGTATAATTTACAGTTTCTTCTGGATAACTAGCAAAATTAATAGGATCAGTAGTGTACCAAACCTTAGGTGTACAGTAAAGCAGTGACATCTTAAAGACTGTGAGACCCCATGCAAAATATATTTGGAGGCCCCAGGCTTGGGACATCTTTGAATTTATTACCCCCGTCCTACTCTTCAAGCCCTCGTGAAGCCAAACAGTACTGTTATATATGTGAAACCTTCAGAAACTGAAACATGAAAAAACAGTTAAATCGGGGCTGGGATCAGATTGGATTTCCTCTCTGGGTAACGTTTTGCATGGCTGCACTCTTAAGTCGTTCCAAGAGCTGCAAGAGGAATACTCTATGCTCTGTAGTCAATTCTGCAAATACCTGCAGTTCCGGCATGCATTAATGCCGTACATTACCAACCTTACAACCCTCCCCGACTTTAATCCACTAGAAGGCAAACTCCTGATGGGGGACCATAAAATTTCAAAAATATATCAATTGCTCGTCACAAATAGTACCTCCACACTTGAGGCCCTCATGGCGGCATGGCAGTAGGCCCCATCGACAATGATGACTGGATGGAGGCCAAGGAGTCCCCCAGAGGAGCGGTGATCTCATTACGCTTGCGAATAATTCAATTCAAATACTTGAATAGGGTTTACTACACATGCCATAGGCTTTGGAGGGTGGGGTTGGTGGCATCCCCGATATGCCTGCGCTGTGGGGTTGTACAACGGTAAAACGCAGTTAATTACGTCGTATGCCTTCACCACGTATTTTTTACCACGAATATGCTTTTACAACGCATGCCATTACCACGCATTGTTTTTATACATAAAAACAATGTATTTGTGGGGGGAGACCTCCCACACCCCCAACTTACTTTAAATGCGTGGTAAAGGCATGCGTTGTAAAGGCGTGCACTCGGTAAAAAGATGCGTGCTAAAAAATGCGTGGTAAAGGCACAACGAGGTAAAAACCTTGTTGTAGAGGCTGTTTCCTGTGCTGTGGCAATACTGAAGGCACTTTTCTGCACACTGTGTGGACCTGCACCACCCGAGATAGGTTTTGATTGCCTGTCTTGCGGAGGTCCTGGGGTGGGTGCTACCTAGATCCCCTAGATTGACTTTGTTACACAACAAAGAAGGGATCGGGGTAACAGATACAGACACCATCTCCTATTCCTGGGCCTTACACATGCCAAGCAAGATATAGCTAGATTATGGAGGGAGGATAGGCCGCCCCTACTGGGCATCTGGAAGAGAGGTATGGACTTTTGCATGGGGTTTGAGGTGCCAGTCTTCCGAGCCAGGGGATATCCTCAGACACATTAAAAAATGTGGAAGCGATTGGCGGATTATCGGAATCTTACGCTTGAGCCTCAGCCATCGCTGGCTCAAACTCTTGATGTGGAGGTTCGGTCACATGGTCAAGATACATGACATGTTGAATTGTTTGGCATTCGGGTGTGTGGGGCACCACCTGGGAGTGAAGCGAAGAGACAGGTTCTATCACAGTATGTTGAATTGTTCTGTTTTTATATCAACAAACTGTGACACTATGCCGATATATGCCAATGTATCTGTATATATACACGTGTTCCCCTAGGGCCTTGCTGTGGCACGAAATGTAATCACATTTGTTATGAAAAAAAAAAGAACAGTTGAATGCTCAAACTTCCTTGTATACACCAGTAAAATAGTACTAAAAAAAGTTTGAACAAACATTGACAAAGCCATTTCTTTTCATGGTCTGGTTGACAGCACAACTGTCACCAGAAAATTATGGGAGAATCATCAGTAGAGGGACTTGCCTCCGCCCACATGTTGAGAGCCAGGAGAACATGTTTTGATGTGCTTCCACAAAAAGAGCACTTGCCCTCCATGCATCGGTGAGCCTTTTGCTTATTTTGTTAGCTGTATAAAAGTGTTTTAGGTAACTCCATAATTTGGTGTTTTTTCTCTGGCAGAAGCACAAATGGGTGGAGGGCAGTCATTAGCCATTCACATGTTGCCCCTCCGCTCCCCCCCCCCCCCCCCGAGTACATGATTTGATAACAAAATTCTGGGAAGTGGTACAACATGATTTAGAGAAGTATGAAGGGAAGTTGAAATGCTCGGTAGTTGAGGAAGCATAGTTGATAACCTGGAAAAGATGTATGATAGAGATATAGTATCCAACCAGCAACCGGTCATGTAGTTCCTAAAAATACATAGGATCTGCACGTTTAGACAACATAAACTAAGGGATTGGTGTCCAGACTGATTCCAGACACCCCAAAAGGATATGTTAGCCTTTAGACCAACTAGCTCACAGTGCCACCATAAGCCCCCCAACCTTACAAAGGAGCGAATAGTTTCTGGCAACTATTGAACGTGGAAACAGTACAGTACTTATACCTCAGTCAATTGTGCTCACTTAGTCTCAGAGAGATACACAGAATAAAAGTTGGGACGTTTTTCAATAAGCATTTATTGAACCAGCATCGTTCTAGTATAAAACATGCTTGCTGCGATCATCATTTGACAGAAGCAAATGTATAAGATTACAAGCACCAACAAAGTAAATAAAAGGTAGAATTCTACCATGGTGCTAAAACGGTGAATATCTGCAGGCATAGATATACATGACAGTAATCAAGCGTACTCCTACGATGCAGACCCTACCTATGCATACCTAAGTGTACCTAGCATGTATGTGAGTGTAAAGCCAAGAATTCCCTAGGAAAGAGCCAACCCCATTACCTGATGGGAGAGAATGAAGCACCCCGTCTTGGTCTCAATTTGGAAACCCGCAAGGGATGTCAGACCGCTGCATGTTGTAGCTTCTGCAGGCCGGGACCTCAGTGTCTTGTGTCAGCGTGGAAGCTTCTTCTCTGTCTATCTAGTGTAGGTATGGTTCTTTTATACCATAAAGATAGCCTTGGGGTTCCTAACACAATCAATATTTTATGAGTATGAATATGCAAATGAGCCTAAAACAATACCTGCAATTATGCAAAGTAGTTCTTTTGCCCTAGGATGATGATGACCGTGACTTTTATACAGAGTATGTTAATCCTGTTATGTACGTCATGTGCAGGGGACTTTTGTAAGAGTCCACATGCATAATAAATTAGGCTAGTTTCAAGGAAACCCATCAACATTTATTCAGCATATAACTGGGTAAAAGGTCAGTGCTAGAGCTGTTATGCAGAGCAAGGTAGGACAAATGTAGGTGAAATGTCATTTAGCTATTTAGGCCTAGATTGGGGTACATAACACCCACTCCTCATCAAAAGGTCGATAAGGTCAACTAATGCTAAAATATGCCTGATAAAAAGCATAAAAACATTTTCATAAAACCAGAGTCTAATAGCATCTAAAAATATGGTATATGTAAAAACGCTGCTATTAAAATCCAAAAAGCTCTATAAGTCTACTAAAAAGAGTCAATACATGATCAGACTGACTGAGCACGCCAAAAGCCATAGTGCTCAGTGAGAGCAGAAGAAATAAAACAAAGTGATATTTTGGCTTGTTTTGGAAAAAGGGCAGAATTGTTCCCATCACACAGAGAGCCAAATGTTTATGTGTCCTGTGTGGGAGACGCAATATCACTGTTGCTCGCATTCAGAGATGAAGGTCCCTGTAACACCTCTTGTATCAAGTCAATGGAGCAAAGGTGATCCTCTTCGGTTCCCACAGCAGCCGCCGAGGGGACACTCAATACCTGTGAGTCTGTTGTAGAGCTGTTGTCCGTTCAAACAGGAGTTGAAGCATCCCGTGGAGGCTCTAAGAATGCTGTCATCAACATGGGAATAAGCTGAGGACAGTGTAACACGTGGGCCTTTAAGGGGTCCAGAAGTACGTCTATGTCCGGTGGCACAATCGATGGAAGAGTCAGACATATGTCCAACATGCATTCGTATCCGCAGAATAGGCAGCGGAGCACAGGCAAGATGCAGTCAACCCTGCTCGGTTAGCTCCCGAAGCCGAGGTGTGCCCAGATGGAGTACCATGCGCTAACGGCAACAACGCACCAGGAGTGCTTTTTCCATCTCTTGAGAAACTGGGCCGTCCATTGCGTAGCAGGAAAATTAAAACCCGGATGCCCACTACAAGTAGTAGGCGCAGCGGAAGCCCTCCAAAAAAGCTTCCCAATACAGAGTGTACTGTATTCCGAAGCTTGTCTGAAAGGTGCTCAATAGTCCAGAACCGATGCATTTAAATATGTGCACGATCCCCCTCGTATTAGACATGTTAAAGATACGATGAACCATTTCCCCGAAATGGAGCGGGAAGATCGTACGGACTAGTGCCTGTATCTCAGATGAAGACCTTGCAACCTGGAGATCATAAGTCTCTCGGGCTGAGGTTAAGGCCACGTCCTTCTGTAAAAGCATGGCTTTCAGTCTGCTCAGAGAATCAAACCATATAAAGGATACATTCAATGAAGGCCATAGCGTTGCCTCCTTAACTGTGTGGGTCGGTGGAAACAATGCTTGCATACAAGTAACCCTGGAACTTATTGTGACCAGATAAACGATGCCGAGTACCATCCCACAACAACCTTGATCATTCAGCATCAAATAGCTCCCATTCGAAAGCAACTCAAACACCGGATGAATCACGGCAAGTGGGGAACCCTTCAAGTGACGTGACAAGTTAGCAACCAGAGCATTACAGGCTCCGTGAAGCAAGATGTCTTTGCAAACTAAGGAACCACTTAAGGCACTTTCACAATTAGAACTGCTGAGAAAAACTTAAGTGTTCCTATTCCTGCATCTAAATCTGTACAGTAATTCCCAGTCCTCATGTATGTATCCGTCTCCCAACACTTCATATCTGCCCACCTGGTGATACTGAAGACAGTATTGAAATTGGAATGTCGTGACTGACAGTGTAATATAGCCATGGATTAACCTTTCTGTGAAAGGTGACTCAGCCCCAGTGAAAGGTAATTGGTCCAATTTTTCAATGTGCAACATGGTATATTTTGCATCATTTCGTGCCATTAACATCAGTCTTCCGTTAGATTGTACGCAGAAAACAGAGTTGTGCTGTTGACGCATCGCCAGGGCATGTGGCCAGAATGCAATGATTGCAGGGTCCAGCTTAATAATAGAATGGATCGCAATTGCGATTGTCCATGCTGTAAATTAGACAAATCCTGTTCCATTATATCTATTGCAGAAGACACAATGTTGCTCAGAGAATAAATTCTGGCTGATAATGTGGTCATACCATTGTCGACCACTGCCAAAGCCTTTTCTAGGTTAACCCTATCAATCTCACGCAATCACTCAGCAGCCTCCTGCTGGGAGATTTTCCATACCTTGTTGTAAACAGCGTATAAGAAACGCTTTTGACGTGGCTTCTGGGGACCTAACAAAAAGCCCCTAAGATCCAAGTCATCTGAGAGAAGGGACAAGTGTTGTTTTACTTGGGACAGTGTTGAGGTCTTTAGCCACTCTAGACATAACTTCCCAACACTGTAAGATGTCACCACCCCGTGTGTTCTGATTGTACATAGTGCTGGTCAGGCCTATGGATACTAAACCCTTTGGTGGTACCCCTGAATCTTGACTGACACCTATTTGTGTCGATAGGCCAAACCAACCAACCCTTCCAATTGAGGTCTGATGAATTGTATGCACTATTTTGTAGCATGGCAACCAATGTATCCTCACAGTGTTGTGTGTAATTTTGTCAACCCTCAAAGTGTGTAAGCGAGGGAATCCGAGGTTTGTTCAAGTCCTTGATCTTGGCTAATCCAAGACAGGAAGTCTGTTGCACTGTATCGTTCAGAAACAATTATCTGATGTGGAATGAGGCATGCTCTAAATAAGGCCTCAGTTCCCCCAACGTGCCAATCTTTAGTCCCCCAGACAGATTTTGTGTCTATAGTGCCCCTCCAAAAGTCAAAACCCTATAAAGACAGTTGGTAAATAGAGGAAGCATAGTATATCAGCTTAGTGTTAGTCAGCATATTTTTCTTGGCAGGTTTAGGTGCAAGCCTATAGTAAGAAGAGGTCGGGTCTGAAGTGTTAAACCCAGAAAAATAAGCAACCTTTTGTACAAATGTTGTTGAACTACCTTTTGGCTGTATTGGGCAATGTTCCCATTGACGGTAAGAGAAAACATTATGTGGGATACTTGCTTTGTGCAAGAAATGATGACCATAGTCTTGGTAACCAAACATGGTGTCAAAATTAGATATACCATCATACAATTCATCATTTGAAAATGCAGCAGATTGTTCTAAATCAGATAGCATAGTATTTACAGTTTCAAAGTCCCAATCATCAAAGAAAGTACTAGAGGTGATGATATCACTAAGAGAAATTTTAAACAAGTGTGGTATTTTTGAACGTTCTGTAGGACCACATACATCAAAGGAAACTCTGTCCCAAACTATTCCTTCAGGAACTAGAACTGCTGTAATGCTCACTAAGGACAGGTCCGTCTGTTCAGGGTGTGATGATGCATGAGGTTTCAGGACCAAGTTCACATGTTGAACTGCAGAACGCTCTGGGAGGTAATGTCCATTCAGGAGCAAGAAAAAGACATTCACTGTACCAATCCAAAGGACTAGGAACAGTAGACCAATTGCAACCCAGAGCTGTATCCAGGGAGAAACAAAATAAGTCTTTTTCAGCCAAAGGTAGAAATCACGAATTCTCTGTTTGTGGGAAACAGGCGGTGGCGGTAACTCGGGTTCACTTGGATCCATGAGAAAGTATCAAAATGGATGAAGTAGCCAGGTGCAGTTCGATCTATCTTTGGTAGCTCAGCAGGTTTTGTAGAACTGGGAGATGTCTCCTGTCGAGACATATTCAAATAGATGTCGGTATTAGGCCGAATTGAGATCTGTGTTTCATTTGTAGTTTGTTGCTGTTCGATTTCAATAGGTACACGTTCCATTCCATTGTTGGTAACTCTTTCACTACGTAGAGTCTTCAAAGGTTATTAATCTTTCTGTCTCAACTTCCTGTATGGTAGCAAGAGGAGATCTGGTGCTCCTGAGCCTACGTGGCCTGCTATTGAGTATCAGCCACATAGTGTGGTTTGATCAGATCAATTGAGACGAATCTCTTTTCTTTCTTGCCAGCAAGGGGGGGAAGTAGTATGGTTCTTGTTCCATCGACAGCCAGGACAGGTATAAGGGCTCTGTAAAATGGCCCAAATTCTTTTTTGTCCACAATCTTTTCTCTGACCAGGTCCCCAATCTTCGGGACCCAGGCAGGTCTTGCCGGAACAGATTTCACTTCTCCAGTGGTGGTGCGTTTTACCTGGACGTTGCTTTGTGATACACGTAATTCATTGAGATCCTGTAAAACAGCCAAACGATCATTGATGTTAAATGGCTTTTCATCTGCCACTGTGTTGCTACAGTCAAGGTCAGGTACCCACATTCTAATCCTGAACAGGACTTCGTATAGAGTATGGCCCCCCCAGGGAACTTCTTGGCATGTTGTTATGTGCCCTCTGGACCCCATATAGGTGATTGCCCCAACTGCCACCGAGCCTAATACACTAGCTGTTAAGGATTGCTTTAAGTCCCGGTTCTTCCTCTCCACAATCGAATTTCCCTCAAGATGATACTGAGAGGAGTACCGCAATGCTACACCCAAACTTCCCATGGCTTCTTTGTAAGCAGATGAGCTAAATGCAGGGCCATGGTCAGAATGTAATGTGCCAAATGCGTATGTCCCAATAAAGACTCGCAAATCCTTTATAACAGTTCGGGCGTCAGCCGAGCGCTGAGGCCAAACCCACAGGAATCTAGAGCATGAATCCAATGCCACCAAGATGTACCTGTATGCCCCATCAGATTGTAAGGGGCCACAATGGTCCAATAAGACACATGTGAGAGGTCTGTCTGATATCAGTAATGGTGTTTGTGGTGGACATCTGCTGACAGATGTCACACTACAGGACATAACCCTTGGTCTGTTTAGTAAGACCTGGCCACCAATAACGCTGCTTCAGTAGTGAAATAGTTGCCGTGATACCTGCATGTGCTGAACCCAGACCCTCGTGTGCAGCTAGAGTTAATCCTAATCTGCGATCCATGTTTGGTATTTCTCTATCCCCCACTCCTGGAATTTGAGCATATAGAATGTTTTGTGCATCTAACTTGTAGGAGTACTTGAGTGGAAAACCTTTTGGCAAGGCTGAGCTGTTGTTGCGCATAGCGTTCACAGCTATCATTATCTGTCTGTCTATTCTTTTACTAGAACGAGTGATTGCAGCAACAGCAGCAGTTCGCACTGTCGCCTTGGTGGCTTCATCAGCCAATTAATTCCCTTCAACGTGCACGCCAACACGCTGATGACTCAATGTGTGAATTACATGAACCCGTGGCAAGCATTTTATCAGCTCTGCCACCTGTTCCCCCAGCAATTTGTGCTTTATTGTGCAACCTTTGGAATCTCTAAACCCATTCTGGCCCCACTAGGGAAGAGATTCATTGTATGACTGGACACAGTAAAACGAATTGCACACCATGAGTGTGGGGAATTCCCGATCCGTATTTTTTAGTGCCAGTTTCAGGGCTTTTAGTTCTGCCATTGTGCTGTGCAGTCTCCTAAAGACTGTGTCTGTGTATTGCTAGGACAGAACTTGCTATCTCACATACGTCCCTTTAAAATCGCATTGCTGTTTACTTCCTATGGCAGGCTGGGCAGATCAGTCAGTGTAAATGATAACTTCATACTGATCTAGAGGCATTAATTTCATTCGGGGGAGGATATTCTTGTTCGTACTGCAGAAATGCTTGTGTTTTTAATCAAATTTGTAGTCTACATCTGTTGCAGTGAGAGAATTAGCCCATTGTATCCATCGCGGATGCAGTGCTTTTGCGTTTGGAATGCTTGCTTTGGTAACAGCCTCTAAGGTTGGTACTGAAAGCACGACACTTATGCGAGTGCTCTTTCTCTAACTACAGCAGTTTGTACTGCTGTCAATATCTTTTCTGTGGATGCAAAATGCATTTCAGCGTTTGTGTATGTGAGGAGCTGGCCTGGTGTTTGATGTTCACTAATGAAAGGGGGCACCTTGCACTAGTCCAGACAACCCTTATGGTGATTTAAGAGGTCTTAGACAACCTTAGAAACCTCTCTAAGTGGTAGCTGTGGAGAGCAGCATTCAGGCTTAGTCCAGGAGGAGTGTAAAGCAGCCTGTTTTACCAGAATGCAATATTATAGTATAGATTAAGTGAAAAAGAACCACACAAAGTATTTATAAAAATATGTATTTATTATATAATACTCTCTACCACATAGAAATATCTCCTACAAAGAGATATGCACTATGCACACATTACTTTAGCAAAGAAACACAATAAATAGCACGAAAAACACAGTGAACCCAGGGGGGGACCAAACCATATACTAAGAAAGTGGTATAAGAACCCCGACTCAGGTCAAGACAAGGTCAAGAGGATGTAGAAGTGCTGGGAACCCAAGGAACCACCCAAGGTGAGTAGATAGGGACCCCACGGAGGGCGTGTGCAGTTTGGGAACACGACAGCGTGCTCCCTACAACTCTACGTGTAAGTCGCAGTTGGATTTTTAAAGATTAAGGACCTTTCCCAGGGGAGCCTGAAGAAACCCCGTGGAAGACAAAAGCTTGGAGAGCCACCCCACCCGTGGATACCTTAGTACCCACGTTACCTACACCAGGGAAGCTGGGTGAATACGTGTGAAGTGGTGCCAGAGACCGCCATCGGACCCAATGGAGGACTTCAGGAAAGTACCGCTGCTAGAGGAGGAGAAAGTGTCCGGTGGAATCCAAAGGTGGATTCAAGTTGAGAAGTACCTCCAAGCAGAGGGGACAGAGTCTATGTCACTCAGGAGTGACCAGGAGACTTGGAAGACGAATGCCCTCCGATGTTGGGTGTTGCAGGATGGATGACGATGACCTTGACTCTGCAGCTGTGAGGACCAGGCGACGCTGAGGAGGACCAGGAGCCGTGCACGAGCTGTCCCATGAAGGATGTCGAGTGCTGAGGGATCGGTGTCTGGCGGGAACACCAACAAGCTTTGGCAAAGGCAACCAATGCAGGAATTGAAGAAGGAGCAACGTCGGGACCAGCAAGGTCCAGGGGACTCACCAAAAGCAGGAGAGTCAGGGCAGGCCCCAAGCAAACAGGGGAGCCCAAGAGAAGCAAAGGTGACCCTCAAATGGACCCACAGGCCGGAGGCACTGGAGTCACGCGAGGACCTCAAGCAGCTCAACAAAAGATGCAGGCCACGATGCACCCGATGCGGTGTGGCTGAAGAGTCTGGTCACTGGAGGTGCTCGAGGTTGGGGCTACTTGGAGCCCGAGGATCTTCTTGGAAAGAAATCAACAAGCCTTTGCAACTGCAAGTTGACTTGGTGTACAGGGGTTCAGTTAGTGCAACTCCCACGAGGGATAATGGCCTCAAACTTGGTGCGAGGGCAGGGCAGGCCTCTGGAGCTGTGGAAAACTACCACCTGTGTTGCAGAACCTTTCGAAGTCCGGAGGAGCTCAGGATCAGCAGACCAGTCGACTTAGTTGCGGTGCCTGCGAATGCAGGGGAGTGACTCCTTTACTTCAAGGGAGATTTCTTCAAGTGTCTTTGATGCTTCAAAGGCCTTGGAAGGTTGCTGTATGATGCACAGGCACAGACGATGCAGCAGACTGGAAGGGAGACCATTTTGTGCTGGCCGGGTCAAGAAGGCTGGTACCGGGAACACTGAGAGCCTAACAGAACGCTCTTCCAGTGTTTGGAATCATACCGCCACACCGATTACGGTGTGGGGGTATGATTCCAACATGTTTGATACCAAACATGATAGGATTCGTTGTAGCCATTTCCCGAGATGGTCATTGGGTAATTACGCGGTGCCCCTCTATATAGTATATGGCTGCTTCAAAGAGAACCTGGGAGGATGGACTCAGTAGGCTGCAGGGGTGTCCTGCTCATGCAGGAGCATCCTGTCACCTAGAACCAAGCACCCTGCCTTTAGGATTGCAAAGGCCTGCTATAGGGGTGACTTATAGGTTTTAAGTGCAGTGACCCTAGAGATAGGAAACCTATATCTTTAGTAAGTGGTGCTAGCACCAGTTTACACAGGCTGCAATGGCAGACTTGTAGTTCCATTTTGAATGGTCTCTCATGGGTGGCATAATACATGCTTCAGCATGGGAGACCTCTGGGGTACCTATGCCCTGGGTACCTTAGTACCATATACTAGGTACTTATAAGGGTACCCCGGTATCCAATCTGGGAGGTGCCTAAGTACTGAACACAACAGTTTAGGGAGAAAGCAGATAGACTGGGGTCCTGCTTATCAGCATCCCAGTCAGACTAGTCAAATACAGCTTAGCACCAGGCAAAAAGTGGGGGTAACCATAGAAGCAGATCCTACTTTCCAACACAACCCCCCCCCAAATGCAAGGAGATGAGACTAACCTTGCCCAGTTGAGTCTTCATTTTCTAAGTGGAATTATCTGGAGAGTTCATCTGCATTGGCATGGTTACTCCCAGGTCTCTGTTCCACTGTATAGTCCATCCCCTGTAGGGAAATGGACCACCTCAAAAGTTTGGGGTTTTCACCCTTATCTGTTTAAGCCATAAGAGGGGCTTATGGTCTGTCTGAACAATGAAGTGAGTGCCAAACAAGTATGGCCTCAGCTTCTTCAGGGCCCAGACCACAGCAAAGGCCTCACTCTCAATAGCTGACCAACATTTCTCTCTGGGGGTCAACCTTCTTCTGATAAAAGCTACTGGTTGATCCTGGCCCTCTGCATTAAGTTGTGACAACACAGCCCCTACCCCCAACTCAGATGCATCTGTTTGGACAATTAATGTTTTAGAGTAGTCAGGACTTTGCAGAATGGGAGCAGTGCACATGGCCAGCTTAAGGTCATCAAATGCCTTCTGACAGCTAACTGTCCACTGAACCTTCTTGGACATTTTCTTTGATGTAAGATCATTCAAGGGAGTCACTATGGACCCATATCCCTTTACAATTTTTCTGTAGTAACCAATCAGGCCCAAGAAAGCTCTGACCTGAGTTTGGGTAGTTGGAGCAACCCATTCCATTATGGTCTGGATCTTGCTCTGTAGTGGTTGAACTTGGCCTCCACCTACCAGGTGGTCCAAGTACACAACCTTACTCTGCCCTATCTGGCACTTGGTAGCCTTGATAGTGAAGCCTGCTTTCTGCGCCTCCAAAACATTCTTCAGGTGGACCAGGTGATCCTCTCAGGTGGAGCTAAAGACAGCTATATCATCTAGATATGCTGCACTATAGGCTTCCAGACCTGTGAGAACTTTATTCACCAACCTTTGGAATGTGACAGGTGCATTCTTCAAGCCAAAGGGCATCACAATAAATTGATAATACCCAGTAGGGGTTGAAAAAGCTGTTTTTGGTTTTGCATCCTCAGTTAATCTGATTTGCCAATATCCAGCAGTAAGGTCAAATGTGCTTAAGAACTTGGCTTAGGCCAAAGTGTCAATAAACTCATCTGCCCTAGGAATTGGGTGAGCATCAGTCCTAGTGACTGCATTGAGTCCCCTGTAGTCTACACAAAACCTCATCTCTCTTTTTCTACCCTTGGTGTGAGCTTTAGGTACTAGGACTACTGGGCTAGCCCAAGGGCTATCTGAGGGCTCAATAACTCCCAACTCCAGCATCTTTTGGACCTCTGTCCTGATGCAATCTCTGACATGGTCAGGCTGCCTATAGATTTTATTCATAACAGGTAGACTCTCACCTGTGTCCACTTCATGGGTACACCAGGTGGTTTGACTAGGAGTCAGAGAAAACATATGCCTGAATTGATTGAGGACCTTCCTGCAATCAATCTGCTGCTGATCAGTGAGGCTGCCTGCCAAGGCTACTCCATCATCAGGGTTTTGTGAGAGGAGATTAGGGAGAGGGTCACTCTCTTCCACCTGTCCCTCATTAGTTGCCATGAGCAAGCCCATATCAGCCCTGCCAACAAAAGGTTTTAGCCTGTTCATATGAAGTACTCTATGGGGACTTCTGGGAGTGCTAAGGTCCACCAAATAGGTGACCTCACCCTTTTGTTCAAGTATGATCTGGGGTCCACTCCATTTGTCCTGGAGAGCTGCTGGGGCCACAGGCTCCAACACCCACCCCTTCTGACCTGGCTGATAAACAGTCAGGAAAGCCTTTTGGTCATGCCAAGCTTTTTGGAGTTCTTGGCTTGCCTCAAGGTTTTTGCTGGCCTTCTTCATGTACTCAGCCATGCGGGAGCGCAGACCAAGTACATAGTCCACTATGTCCTGTTTGAGAGGTAACTCCCATCCCTCCTTCACCAGACACAAGGGACCCCTAACTGGATGCCCAAACAGAAGTTCAAAAGGGCTGTAGCCAACCCCCTTCTGATGGACCTCTCTGTAGGCAAAGAGAAGGCAGGGCAGTAGGACATCCCATGTTTGCCTAAGCTTTTCTGGGAGGCCCATGATCATACCCTTTAGGTTTTTGTTGAAACTTTCAACCAACCCATTGCCATGAGGATGGTAGGGTGTGGTGAATTCGCAATTCACTTCACACTCTTTCCACATTGCAGTAATATATCTTGACATGAAGTGTGTACCTCTGTCAGTTAGGACCTCCTAAAGAAAGCCCTCTCTGGAACAAATTCCTAAGAGGGCCCTTGCCACCACAGGAGCTGTAGTGGTCCTAAGGGGAATGGCTTCTGGGTACCTAGTGGCATGGTCCACCACCACTAGAATATAGCTGTGCCCAAATGCTGTTGGAGAGTTCATGGGACCAATAATATCAATCCCAACCCTCTCAAAGGGAACCCCAACCACTGGAAGTGGAATTAAGGGGGCCTTTGTGATGCCACTTGACTTGCCACTGGCTTGGCAGGTGGCACAGGAGCGACAAAACTCCTTTGTGTCATCAGACATATGGGGCCAGTGAAAGTGAGGGACAAGCCTGTCCCAAGTCTTGATTTGCCCTAAGTGTCCTGCCAGGGGAATTTCATGTGCAAAGGGTGAGCAGGAAGCCTCTAAACTTCTGGGGTATATCCAACCTGCTGGTGTCACCAGGCTTGGGGTCTCTACCCTCTGAGTACAGAAGTCCTTCATGCCAGTAGATCCTCTGGGGCCCATTGACATTCCCAGCAGCCTCAGCAGCAGCTTGCTGTCTGAGGGGTTCAAGAGAGGGGCAGGTCTGCTGCTCCAAACTCAAATCTGCTCTGGAAGGGCCCCCTGCCCCCAAGAACTCAACCTGATCATGTTCCAGTTCATCTGGGGCAGTTCCTCCACAGAGGCTCTGATCCTCTCCCTCAAGAGACTGATCCTCACTCTGAGTCTGGGGGAAGGCACAGCCTTACCCTTCCTGCTCATCTTCTTGGAAGGCACCTAGTCCATTGTTCCAAGATCCAGGGCCTGTTCAGTGGAAAGCTGCTTTGCTTGTGACCTGGTGACAGCAAACACACTTGCAGAGATGCCTAACATTTCTTCATGAGTCCTTAGCTCTACTTCAGCCCAGGCTGAAGTTTCCAAAACATTGCCCAACAAACAATCTACAGGGAGGTCTGAAGATACCACAACCTTTTTAGGCCCAGTTAACACTCCACAGCTGAAATTAACAACTGCCAAGGAATGGTCAGTCCTATCATTGCTAGTATTGGTCACTTGGTACATTTGTCCAAGTATAATCTGGTCAGGAGACACAAGAATCTCTGTCACCATAGTGACACTTGCACCTGTGTCCCTGTAGGCCATGGCCTCTTTTCCACTTATCAAAGGCTGCTGCCTGTACTTGCCTGTGTTACTGGGACTGACAAGTAAGGTGGCAAGATCTGTGCCACCATCACAGACCAACACAGCCTGAGTTGGAGTTCTAAGTCAGAACCCATCTCAGAACCCAAGGTTAACCCTACTAATCCCTTGTTTCCTGTACTACCACTTGTACCTGTGCTAGGGGGCGCAGTTGCCCTAGGGGCAGTGGTAGTAGGAGTGTTCTCCTTGGCTTTGGGACAATCAGCATTCTTTTTTCACCTTACAAAAGTAACACCAAGGTTTCTTCTTGCCTTTCTGGTTGGATTGTGACTCCCCCCCAGATGCAGGTTTTTTGGGCCCTTGAGAAGACTCTTACTTGTCTTTGCCCTTGTCCCCAACCTTATCCTGGGATTTTGAAGAATCCTGTTCCGTCTGGTCACCACTATTGCTCAGAGTTTTCTGCCTAACCCTTGTTCTAACCCACTTATCTGCCTTCTTTCCCCATTCTTGGGGAGAAGTCAGATCTGAGTCCACCAAGTATTGAGGGAAAAGCTGGTTCTGACAATTATTAAGGATCTGCTCCCACATAATCAAATATACAACCCTTGGTAGTCAAGCACTTTGCAACCAACCTTCAACAGCCTTAATAGCACTACCCACAAAATCTACCCAGTCCTGGGTCTGTGCTTTCTGGGTGTCTCTGCACTTAACTCTGTATTGCTCCGTGGTTAAGATAAACCCATAAATGAGAGCACTTTTCAAAACGGAGTGATTTTCAGCATCCTCTTCTCTAACAGTGAGGAGCTTATCTCTACCTTTGTCAGAAAAGGAGAGCCACAAGATAGCTGCCCACTGCTCTTGAGGGACCCTTTGTACTTTTCAGGCCCTCTCTAAAGCAGTTATCCATTTATAGATGTCATCCCCAACATGGTAGGGAGTGACAATCTTGTTCAGGTTCCTCTGTTCAAAGGAATGTTCCTTGACTCTAGGAACACTGTTGCTGCCACCATGGGACTCTAGTCCCAATTTCTTCCTAGCCCTCTGGACTTCTAGGGACTCTCTGTCAAGGGCCAACTGCTCCTGCCTGAGCCTAAGCCTAGCTTTCTCAAGCCCAAGGAGTTGGTACTCCCTATCAACAAGTTCCCCCTTCTATTAGAAATGGAGGTCTCTGCTGACTGTCCTGATGCATTGGATTCTGCAGAGGAGGATCTAGACCTCCTTGGTCTACTCTGCATCTTCCCAGGAGGATCAAAGGGGGCATCCTCTAAGCCACTGATGTTCTCCTCTGGGAGGTCTGAATTGTCCAGGTGGGAGTCATTTGGCTCCACCCGGTCAGGGATAGATTCTAGGTCAAAGAGGGGCTCCCCTCCTGGCCTATCCTTATTCCCTGCCCCACCCACTCTTTCCTGTTCATATGACCCTGTGGTTTTCCTGAGGTCATCTAACAGTAACACCTCTAGGAGGCGTTAAGTGTTGGCTCCTTTCCCTGTCTTTAACTTTCTAGAGGCACACAGTGCTTTTAGTTCTTGGAACGAATGTTCACTGTATCGAGTAGTCAGACAGCCACTGGCATCTCCTTTGGAAGACATACTAAGTGTGGTGTGGTGTTGCACCTACCTAACCTAGTGGGTACTAAACTCTCTGAGGTTGGAGAAAGGGTGTGCTAAACCCTTAACTACCCAACCTTAAGTTCAGTAGAACTTACTTATTATAAGCTTGTATTTGATGTGCCTAGTATTAGTGATGGTTTTTCAATTAATCAACACAAACATTTATCTGGTAAAACAATGCAGGCTTGAATCCCACCACTGCCACCAATGTGAGAAGCTGGCCTGGTATATGATGTCCACTAATGTAAGTGGGCACCGTGCACCACTCCATACAACCCTTATGGTGATTTAAGAGGTCTTAGACAACCTTAGACAGCTCTCTAAGTGGTAGCTGTGGAGAGCAGCCTTCAGGCTTACTCCAGAAGGACTGTAAAGCAGCTTCTTTTACCAGAATGCAATCTTATAGTATAGATTAAGTGAAAAAGAACCACACAAAGTATTTATAAAAATATGTATTTTTATATAATACTCTCTAACACACAGAAATATCTCCTACCCAGAGATATGCACAATGCACACAATACTTTAGCAAAGAATCTCAGTGAATAGCACGAAATACACAGTGGACCCGGGGGGGGGGGGAACGACCAAACCATATACTAAGAAAGTGGTATAAGAACCACGACTTGGGTCAAGACAAGGTCGAGAGGATGTAGTAGTGCTGGGGACCCAAGGAACCACCCAAAGTGAGTAGATAGGACCCCATGGAGAGCGTGTGCAGTGTAGGAACACGACCGCGTGCTCCATACAACTCTACATGTCAGTCGCGGTTAGATTTTTTAAGATTAAGGACCCTTCCTAGTGGATCATGAAGAAACCCCATGGAAGACAGACGGTTGGAGAGCCACCCCACCCGGGAATACCCTAGTACCCACGTTACCTACAACAGGGAAGCCGGGTGCATACGTGTGAAGTGGTGGCGGAAACCGCAATCAAACCCAATGGAGGACTTCAGGAAAGTGCCACTGCTGGAAGAGGAGAAAGTGTACGGTGGAATCCGAAGCTGGATTCAAGATGAGAGGTGCCTGCAAGCAGAGGGGACAGAGTCTATGTCACTCAGGAGTGACCAGGAGACTTGGAAGACGAATGCCCTCCGATGTCAGGTGTTGCAGGATGGATGAAGATGACCTTGACTCTGCAGCTGTGAGGACCAGGCGATGCGGAGGAGGACCAGGAGCCATGCATGAGCTGTCCCACAAAGGATGTCGAGTGCTGAGGGGTCGGTGTCCTGCCAGAACACCAACAAGCCTTGGCAAAGGCAACTAACGGAGGAATTGAAGAAGGATCAAGGTCGGGACCAGCAAGGTCCAGGGGACTCACCAAAAGCAGGAGTCAGGGCAGGCTCCGAGCAAACAGGGGAGCCCAAGAGAAGCAAAGGTGACCCTCAAATGGAACCACAGGCCGGAGGCACTGGAGTCGTGAGAGGACCTCAAGCAGCTCACCAAAAGATGCAGGCCACGATGCACACGATGCGGTGTGGCTGAAGATTCTGGTCACTGGAGGTGCTTGAGGTTGGGGCTACTTGGAGTCCGAAGATCTTCTTGGAAAGAAGTCAACAAGCCTTTGCAACTGCAAGTTGACATGGTGCACAGGGGTTCAATTATTGCAACCCCCACAAGGGAAACTGGCCTCAAACTTGGTGAGAGGGCAGGGCAGGCCTTGGGAGCTGTGGAAAACTACCACTTGCAGAACCTTTTGGAGTCCGGAGGAGCTCAGGATCAGCAGACCAGTCGACTTAGTTGCGGTGCCTGCGAATGCAGGGGAGTGACTCCTTCACTCCAAGGGAGATTTCTTCAAGTGTCTTTGATACTTCACAGGCCTTGGAAGGTTCCTGTATGATGCACAGGCACAGACGATGCAGCAGACTGGAAGGGAGATGAAGTCAGGACCAAACGAAGTCCAGCAAAGTCCAGAGTGCCCAGATGGTAGAAGAGCAGTGGTGTCTGATCTAAATCTTATCCCACGACAAATCTAGGGACCTATACCCAGGTTAGCCTTTAAGTACCCTAGGGAAAGGGTTGGGAAGATTCAGGGGACCCTCCCAGGGGACGGTCTGGACAGGGGGGAGGTTATTCCCATGTCCTTTTTCCAGTTTCATGCCGGAGCGGGAGCCAACGGCTCCCAGGACTTGTATGAACTGGACTATGCACAGGGACACCAAATGTGCCCCTCATGCAGACTGAGTGGCGCTGGCAAGCGCACCCACCCCATCCCAATACACTAAATCCAGGATGCCTATTGTTCTGCCTTCCCCTGCTCAAGCTTGGCTCAGCAGCAGGAGGGCAGAATCATACTCTGGGTGGCAGCAACCATTTTGTGCTGTCCGCATCAAGAAGGCTGGTACCGGGAACACTGAGAGCCTAAAGGAGTGCTCTTCCAGTGCTTGGAATCATACCTCCCACACCGTCTACGGTGTGGGGGGTATGATTCCAACATGTTTGATACAAACATGATAGGATTTGTTGCAGCCGTTTCTGAGCTGGTTATCGCGTAATTACGCAGTGCCCCTCTATATAGTATATTGCTGCTTCACTGACAACCCGGGAGAATGGACTCCGTAAGCTGTAGGGGTGTCCTGCTCATGCAGGGGCATCCTCTCACTTAGAACCAAGCACCCTGCCCCAGGATTGCAAAGGCCTGTTATAGAGGTGACTTATGGGTTTTAAGTGCAGTGACCCTAGATATAGGAAACCTATATCTTTAGTAAGTGGTGCTAGCACTAGCTTACAAATGCTGCAATGGCAGACCTGTAGTTCCATTTTGAATGGTCTCTCATGGGTGGCATAATACATGCTTCAGCCCATGGGAGACCTCTGGGGTACCTATGCCCCGGGTACCTTAGTACCATATACTAGGGATTATAAGGGTACCCCAGTATCCAATCTGGGAGGTACCTAAGTACTGAACACAACAGTTTAGGGAGAAAGCAGATAGACTGGGGTCCTGATTAGCAGGATCCCAGTCAGACTAGTCAAATACAGCTTAGCACCATCCAAAAAGTAGGGGTAACCATAGAAGCAGATCCTAGTTTAATACAGTATACAAATGTGATTTGTATGCTATGGAGTGCCATTTCGCATTCATTGAAGGTGAGGTAAGTGTACCCTGATTGACCCGCGACTACACGGATCACCAAATTAGTGCTATTTACACATGTGTGTGTAGGTGTTTGGAAGCTATCATGTCAGCTTGTATGGAATGGATAATTTCTGTGTGTTCCTGTGTCCAATGTTGGACTGAAAAATCAAGTATGATCAAGTCGTAGAAAGGTTTTACCTTTTCTGCGTTATCCAAAACGTATGTTCTGCCAAAATATAGGAATCCTAAAGTTGATTGTAAGCCTTTCAGAGTCTTTGGAGGTTGGAGCAGTGAACATTTTTCTAGAAAAGTAGCTGCCAGGCAATTTTTCCTTCACTTGATAGCTCATATCCCAAAAATAGGACATTGTGGTGGGCAATTGTTGATTTTTTAAAGTTACATTTGTAGCCCACAGTGGCGAACCCCAAAATTATGTTGTTCACTGTGATCACTTGGTGTGAAGAAGGGACACACTCTGAAGGGCTGCTGATTGACAGGTGCCTCTTTATTTATGGCAAGCTGCACTGGTTAAGGAAACTATTGTCCCAAAACAACAAAATAATGTTTCTTTTAGAAGAAAGGAAAGATGGGCACATTAAAGAGTTCACAGCTTCTAGGCAGTGTTCCTCTTCTGTCTAGTCCTCTTTCCCCCAAGGGCATGAGGTGAGACTTGCTTCTTTCTTGTCCAGGTCCGAATGAGCGGCCGCAGAGGGGTGGGATAAAGATTTACACTCAAAGAGAACAATAGAGAAAGAAAAAAAAATAATATAAAAGGGTGTAAGGACTCTTTCTATGACCTCCACCTAAACACTCTGGTGGTTGTGCCGCATGCTCCGTGCTTTAAAAGAGGTTTGGTGCAGTTTTTAGATCCCCCACCACCTCCCTACAGCAAAGTAACGGAGGAAAGGCACTTGCCTGTAGCCACGGCCCTCCGGGGTCATGGCAGAGGGAGTCCTGGCATCCTCTATCCCCACGGGACGGCTGGACTGAAGGGTGATGCCTCTGGGCGGTCTCCTGTCACCTGCCTCAGTCTGGAGCATGGTCTCCCGTAGCGTTTTCCGCATGCTGCTCTCGCCCAGACATCTTCTCTTTCGGGCACTCCTTCAGGCGCTCCTTGGTCTAGTCTTTAGCGTTTTCTTTCTTTTCCAGGCGTCTTCTCTTCTCCCTGTTCCGTGTCTTCTCTCTCTCTCCGGCTCACCGGGCCTGCTGCATTTTTGCAGACATGGCGGTCATGTGTTCGTGTTCCTGCGCTGCTGGAGCGGTACGCTTACTTCCTCCCATGTATTCCACCGTGGCCATCTTGGGTGTCCCATTTGGGGAGGGCACGGGATTACATTCACCCTGTGCAAGTGATCCAATAACTCATTGTCTGTCAGATAGATAACATCTACATAGGACAATGCCTCTGTTACTCTTGCTGAGAACAACCCGGGGCTATTCTTATACCCTTGGGGCAGTCTACAGAATTAGCGGTGAGAGCCTAGGGCTGAGAATGCGGTCAAATGTCTGCTTCCAGGCATTATATTTTGGCAGAAGAAACCATTTGAGATATCTAGTGTTGTTTTGTATTTTTTCCACACAATTTTATTCATTAATGCGGCACTGTGTGCATTTTGTACTGCAAATGTTCATGTGCATGTGTTCAAATGTTTGTAGTCTATGACTAGACGGTATGAATTGTAGCGTTCCATTATGGGAAACAAAGGATTATTCATGGAAGATGTGCAATTTTCAATCACAGCTTGGTATTCAAATTGATCTCAGATCTCCCTGACCTGTTTCTTTGCATCATGTCTTATTGGGTACTTCCTCTGTGGAGTAGGAGTAGTTTTTAATGGGATTTCATGGTGAGGTGACTCAGCATCCCACCCTACATGATTGAGGTAAAGTACGGGAGCTAGCGTTAATGCCCACTTCTGCGAGTATGAATGTTTTAGTGACTCTGGAACAAGGCCGGAGAAAGCCGGTAAAATTACATCTTCCCCCTATGGGCACTCCATGACGAACTCAGGCGACCAATCTTTTTCAGCCAAAAGGATATCGTATCCATATGTCAGGTTCTCCCAAAAGAGACCTTTTACTGTCCTGGGTATATACCCCTCCATTTGGAGCGTGATCTAGTATAAACGATGTGGTACACTTACCCTTTTATCCGGTGTCTCCACCGTGATATGTACATTCAACGCTGCTGTCACTAGAAATTACATCAGGTTCTGGCGAGCTATTGTTACTTCTGCTGCCCTGTCTAGCATCATCAGAGCCCATTCCCCGTTCAGCAGTAGAGTCCTCAGTAGCCTGAGCATTTCTTAGTTTAAGGCTAGCTACATTCCTCTTTTTAAATTGAGGTTTAGTTTTGGGTTTATCGTCTTGCGTGATAATGTAGTCTGAAGTGCGATGATTGTCTCTTGGCTTGGCTCGCTCTTCTGATCTATGTTCTGACCGTCCTTCCCTCTCCGAGTTTTTTGATCCTGATACCGGTCAGGTTTTTTAATATTATCACGGTTCCTAAGATTGCCTTTTCTATCGGCGGGCTCCTGTTGAGGAGACCCACCCCATGATAGTGATGCATTCTGCATATTATTTCTTGTTTGTTCGGTGTCCCATTTCTTTTTAGAAGAATCAGGTGCTTGCTTTGAGTTATCCTTTTCAGGATTGCTCGTTATTTGTGGTTTTCCAGGTCTAGCTCCCAAGTTATCTCTACCCAGGGAAGCATAGGTCTCTTCGATAATCTTAGGTAGATCTAACTCCTGTTGTGCAGGAGTGACTTCCCTCAGGCATTGGCTTATAGCCACCGCTGCTGCCTCCCCTTTTATACTCCCTAACATAATTTGTCATACCTGGGAAAAATTGCCTATCAATTTCATCCACAAGTCCAGGGCAGGTTCTGCCCTGTACTCATACTGAATTTGTTTCAATACTTCTGGTATGACTGCTATTGAGGGGGTACCATGAGTTCTGGTATAAACGGCAGCGGAAATTGTACCCCATGTGGTACAATGCTCTATCGGGGGAGCTATTCCCATTGGCAAGCATGGGGAAATACAGCTTCAAGCTGTGCTATTTTCTGTGCTATCCAGAACGGCATTTGCTCACGTTTAGTGGGCATTCTTCCCATAATCGCGTTCAGCGTTTTGTGGGCTGATTTTTGTCGAAGTCACTTGAGGTTGACCAGCTTGAGTGACCCTTGTAGGTTGAACTGTAAGTGTTCGCATTACGAACTATGTAAGGTTTCTGTACTGTTTTACTATCTCTTTGTAAAGTGTACATAATTCTGCTGCAGGCAATGTATCCATCTCTCGATGCGGTGTGTAAGCAGATAGGACCGGCCATGTCGGTCCTTCTCTGCTGAGCGGACCGAGTCTCACATTTTCTGTGGTGTGGGGCAGGGTGCCTTTAAACCAATTAATATGTTCTTGGTAAGTTAACGGGACTTCTATTTCCTCATATGGAGAGTATTCTTCAGGAGTCTCATCAGGAATGCAAGTATGAAGCAAATGTGTACGGGCATTTTCAGGTGGGAATTTGATCCAAAAATAGAATACCTCTGTCCTGAATGCCTCGTGTGCCTCAATCACAAAGGTAACGTTTCCACCCATTGATGGGAGGCCACAATCTACTAATTTCATAGTAATTCGATTTTCTGTAATTTTAAGAGCACCTTCAAGCTCTTCTTCCCCTGTATTCACAGCTCTATCCTGGACAGACATTGCGGAAGGAAGTTGTAAGGAAAGAGATAATGTTATTCACAATGTGGGGAACTATATTCCTTCAAGCTTGAACAAACCTATAGCCAATACATGGAATATACCTTCTCAGCTGCAGCGGATTTTCCCTTCCCACTCCAGGCGTCTCTGGTTAAATATGAGTAGGAGTCTCTGAGAAAGCACAGCTGAACTACTCAGATTTGAATAAGAACCAAACCAATGTTGGGCGCATGTCACGTAGTTCCTAAAAATACATTGGATTTGCGCGTTTAGACAACATAAACTAAGGGATTGGTGTCCAGACTGATTCCAGACACCCACAAAGGATATGTTAGCCTTTAGACCAGCTAGCTCACAGTGCTACCATAAGCCCCCTAACATTACCAAGGAGCAAATAGTTTCTGGCAACTATTGAACATGACAACACTTGATCGTGGAAACAGTACAGTACTTTTCGCTCAGTCAATCGTGCTCACTTGGTCTCAGAGAGATACACAGAATAAACGATGGGGACCTTTTTCAATAAGCATTTATTGAATCAGCGTCATTTTTATATAAAACATGTTTGCTGCGACAATCATTAGACAGAAGCAAATGTATAAGATTACAAGCACCCACAGAGTAAATAAAAGGTAGAATTCGACCATGGTGCTAAAACAGTGAATATATGCAGGCATAGATATACATGACTGTAATCAAGCATACTCCTACGATGCTGACCCTACCTAAGTGCACCTAAGTGTACCTAGCATGTATGTGGGTGTAAAGCCAAGCATCCCCTAGGAAAGAGCCAACCCCATTACCTGATGGAGAGAAGGAAGGACCCCGTCTTGGTCTCGATTTTGACACCCCGCAAGGGATGTCAGACCACTGCATGTTGTAGCTTCTGCAGCCCGGGACCTCAGTGTCTTGTGTCAGCTCGGAAACTCCTCCTCTGTCTATCTAGTGTAGGTAGGGTTCTTTTATACCATAGAGATAGCCTCGGGGTTCCTAACACAATCGATATGTTGTGAGTACGATTATGCAAATGAGTCTAAAACAATACCTGCAATTATGCAAAGTAGTTCTTTCACCCTAGGATGAAGATGACCATGACTTTTATGCAGATTATGTTAATCCTGTTATGTACGTCATGTGGAGTGGACTTTTCTAAGAATCCTCATGTATAATAAATGATACTAGTTTCAAGGCAACCGATCGACATTTATTCAGCACTTAACTGGGTAAAAGGTCAGTGCTAGAACCCTTTTGCAGAGCAAGGTAGGACAAATGTAGGTGAAAGGTCATTTAGCTATTTAGGCCTAGATTGGGGTATATAACAGAGGAAACAAAAAGGCAGATCTCTATGCGATAACCAAGACAACAACTGAGCCACTGAAGCTCACAAGAGCAGCTGGCCCAGATAATCTACCAGCAATAATAATAATAACCAATATTGGTTTGTGGTCTAGTCTGTTCCAAAAATATCTATCAATAGGGAGCTTTCCAGATATCTAGAAAGGAGAGGTGATCAAACTATTGTACAAAAAAGGTGATATCGCCTCTCCCGGTAGCTACAGGCAAATACATTTGTTGGATGTCAGCGGGAAAGTGTTCTCCAAAATTCTCCTGGGAAAATTAAAAGAGTGGACAGAAACGAACAAGATAATTCCCATAGAGCAAGGTGGTTTTAAAGGGGACCACTCAACGGCAGACCATTGCTTTAGTTTATGGGCCATAGTTAAAAATATTGATAGAGCAATGCGGAGGTATATTGCTGTTTTGTCGATTTTCACTCCGTGTTTGGTACTGTTGATCGGGTTTTCTTATGGGAAGCTTTAAAAAGTTATACAAGAATTATACAGAAACAACTGGACCCAAGTGGAATTAGATGTCGGCGGGTCGCTTTCGAGGAGAATAGACATTAAGAATGGCCTCAGGCAAGGTTGTGTTCTGGCACCTACTCTATTTTCCATTTTTTGGGCGGTCCTACCAAACATTTTGAGTTTGCCCAATAGCTCTAGCCCTAAAATGGACAGCGCACACGTATGCTGTCTCCTTGAGATGATTTAGTGATCATTGATCTGACAGAAATTGGCCTGCAGAGGAAGTTAGATGCTTTTGGTAATTAATGTGATGACAAAAAATTGACGATAAATCTGGAAAAAACTAAAGTGCTACCTTTTGGGACCAAGAAGATAAAGTTCAACTGGACCTTAAATGGTGCAACAATGAAAGAGTTAGGAGCTAAAAATATTTGGGGCTGTGGTTCGTGAAGAACCTGTCATGGAAAGAGCACCTTGAATCAATAGGGGGACAAAAGAAATTTGACAAAATGTACAGAAGTCCGAACTCGAGATCAGTTTTGGCAGCATATCAGGGAATGGTACAGCCTCAATCCCAATATGGTGTGGAGGTGCTCAGTATCAGTGGGGGGGGGGGGAAAAAGTATCAGCGGGAAAACAAACTGGGATTTGGAAGAGGGTAGGTGCTTAAAAAGATTACTTTCTCTACCACCCCCACCATAGGACAGAAATTGGATTGACCACATGGAGCTATTTAGCATCTGAATAGACCTAAAACTTTGGGCAAGGATGGATAGTGATGAGTGCCCCAAAATATCCACACTGTGTAAAAAGATCTGCCAGGGAAAACAATTCAAGACTTTAGAAATTAGAAGGCCATAGGACAAACCTAGCAAGCATTAGTAAAGCAGAGTTCTGTAAGGTGACAAAACAGATAGATAGGGAAGATGACTTGAGATGTTTAAGGAACAACAAATCTGTATCTCCTTTGCTGAATGCGTGGCTCAAGGATGATTCATTCCCTTTACTTGAAAACCTTCCATATGTATGCTTAAGAAGGTGTCTTTTAAAATTCAGATGTTGGGTTAACCAGGTTTCATCTTCCCAAGCACAACACTCCCTTTGAGACAAGGGCAGAATTTGTCAATGCAGTCTTAATATGAAAGGGGGTTTAGTGCATGTTTTAGTTCATTGCTTGTAGTTTTTAGCCCAACGTAAGATGCTACCAAGGACAATTTTCCAAAAATATGGTATTAGAGAAAGGGAGCAAGCAATTCATTTATTTTTTAACATGCAGTATTTTGATGTAGCTTGTGCATTGGGGTAATTTTTATCATTGGTAAATTAAGTTTTATTATTTGTAAATGAAGTTTTAGTTAAGAATTGAGCATTTTAACTTATATACTGGATTTGACTTATTATGAATTCTGCTGGATTTCAATCGAAATGCTTTTATAATGTATGGAGATTGATACGAGGTGGTTTTCCTGTACAAACGTTTAAAATACCAAGGTCTAAATAAACTTATGTTTTTGACTTGACTTGAATGTGTTGACGTGATTTGTTGAACAAGACCCCCATTGGGAGGGGCAAGAGTGATTATGTTATGTCATTAGAAGTATTTCCATCAGCTTATGTATATTTGTAAATTGATGCGTAGTATTGAGTATTGTATGGGTAATAAATGTACTTTTTCCTGTTTCAAAAGAAAAAGCACAGAGTAGACAATTTATTAATTGCTAATATTGTGTGCCTGCGAATGGTGATTACTAGCCCACACCACCTCCCTTGAGTAGGCCTTGAACTGCTCTGCTTCGCTACCCTGAGAGAGTCCAGCGCTACAGTGGGGTGTTTGGTTCCCAATGGAGGACAAATGTGGACCCTTTACTTGTGCAGGCCACACAACTAATGGCCCATTTTCTAACAGTGCATCCCTCAAAGCTTTCCCCAAAAAACTGTTAAAATAAGGAAATATTGCAAAGGAGTAGAAATTAAGTCCATTTGTGACAACATTTTCATTTGTAACTTTGTTTCATGATGACGAATTTACAAAAGTAATACACCATTATGTCCGCTAGACTCTTCTGGTTGTGGGGATATATAAAGTTTGTAGGTTTTCCAAGAACCTGAGGTACCCAGAGCCAACATCTGAGCTGCACTGTACAATGTTTTTTCATTGTGTACCAAGTATAGACTTATTCATATGGTGAAATATGCAGAGTGAAAAATGGGCATCAAGGAAACCTATGCATTTCTGAGGCAGGTGAAAAATATGGAGTTTAGGAGCAGTGGTTATTTGTACATCTCTGAATTTGTGATTGAGAGGGCATTTTTCAAAATGTCTTCTTTCTTACACACTGACTTACATTTGGAAGGCACAAATGCAGCGAAATCCAATTGTTAATAAAAAAATGTTCTACTATACTAGATTTTCACATGTCTTCTTATAAAAATCGTACCTCATTTGTGTGGGTAAGCCTAGTGCCCGCGACAGGAATAGGGCCAACATGCAACATGGACACATCACATTTTTCCACTGAAAACTGACCCTTTTTTGCAATGTGCGTAGCTGTGGACTTTGGGCTCAGGCGGCACTTAGGGAAACCTAGCAAACGTGTACATTTTTTAAAACAATACACCTAGAGGAATACAGAGTGGTATGACTTGCATGGCTCTCACCAGCTTTTCTTACCCTGAATCCCCTGCAAATTTCAAACCTTGACTAAAAAGCACATTTTCCTCACATTTCTGTGATAGGAAGTTTGTGGACCATAACTTTCTACCACCTAGCATTCCCTCATGTATCCCGATAAAAATGGTACCTCACTTGTGTGGGTAGGCCTACTGCCTGTGACTGGAAACAGGCCAAAACGCAAACTTCCACTGAAAACTTTGACTAAAAACACAAATTTCCCTCAGATTTTTGTGAGGAAAACCTCTGGAATCTGGGGAAGCCGAAAATTTCTTAACATCCAGCATTACCTCAAGTCTCACCATAAAAAATGGTACCTCACTTCTGTGGGTAGGCTTAGTGCCAGCGACAAGAATGGGCCCAACAAACAGACAAGTCATATTTTTTCCCTGAAAACTGACTCTTTTTATTGCAATGTGGGTAGCTGTGGATTTTGGACCCTAGCTCAGCCGGCACCTAAGGAACCCTCGCAAACCTGGACATTTTTTAAAACTAGATACAGTGGAAAATCTAGGTTGAGGTTACTTGTCTGGGTCTCCTGAGGTTTTTGTACCCAGAATTCCTTGCAAACTTCAAACTTTGACTAAATAAAACTAATTTTCCTCATTTCTCTGATGGAATGTTCTGGAACCACCTAGCATTACCCCAAGTCTTTCAATAAAAATGGTACCTCACTTGTGTGGGTAGGCCTAGTGCTCACAACAGGAAACGGCCCAAAACGCAACATGGATGCATCACATGCTTCCACTGAAATCTAATCATTATTTTGCAATGTGGGTGGCTGTGGATTTTGGGCCATTACTCAGTCAGCACCTAGAGAAACCTAGGAAACTTGTACATTTTCGAAAACTAGACACGTAGAAGAATCAAGGTAGGGGTGACTTGCATTGCTCTCACCGGTTTCTTACTCAGAAGCTTTTGGAAACCTCAAACCTTTACTAAAAACATACATTTCCCTCATATGTCTGTGCAGAAAAGCACTGGAATCTGTGGGGATCCACAAATTTTGTACCACCCAGAGTTCCTACACATCTCCCGACAACAACGGTACCCCCTGTTGTGTGTGTGGGTCAAAAGACCACCACACAAAAGGCTCAAACGCGCTACGTTGAGAGATCAGCGATAGGGGTAGATATTATATTTGGGGCAGTGCTAGACTGTCGCCCATGGAAACCTACCAACCACAGACATTTATGAAAAGTAGACAAGAACAGATCAAACCAAGGCCAATGGGTGTTCCACTGCAGGACTTCCATTGACTCTGGTTAGATGCTTGCCTGTTGCAGTCACTAGGCCCAGCCACACAGGTGGGGTAGCATTTTTACCACGACTAGTGAGGGAAAGCTGCCTGGTAGGAATTTTCTAGTTGGATTTCTCCTGATTCTGGAACTTTCCATCACAGAAATGCAAGGAAAATGTGTAATTTTCGGCAAAGTTCAAAGTTTGCTGGGCATTGTGGGTAAGAATACATCACGGGACCCAGATGAACCACACCACCTTAGATTCTCCTGGGTGTCTAGTTTTCAGAAATGTGTGGATTTGGTAGGTTTCCCCACTTGGGGGCCGACCCAAGGCCCAGTTAACACAATTACCCCATTGCTAAATTAGGTTAGTTTTTTGACAGGAAATGCTGATGTGTCCACATTACATTTTGGGGTTTTCTTGTGTGGACACCAAGCCCACCCATACAAGAAGGGTAGTGGTTGTATCAGAACAAATAAGGCAATGCTGGGCAGTAAGAATTTTGTGTATTCCTGTTTATTCCAGAAGTTTACATCAAAGTAAAGTAAGCAAAACGCGTGATTTTAAGCAGGGTTTGAGGTCTGCAGAGCAATGTAGGTAAGAAAACATCCTGGGATCCATGCAACCCATATCATTCTGTACTCCCCTCGATATCTAGTTTTCCAAAATGTCTGGGTCTGGTAGTTTTGTCAAGGTGGCTGCCTACTCTAGCTCAAAAAGTGCAGCTATTTTCCATACTAAGTGGGATGATTTTGGAATTAAGATGTACTCTCCTGGCACATATGTAAAAACAACACCCAAAAGAATGTAATGTCCTCTCACTTGTCTGTGGGATGAGATGTTATAGTCCGCAGGACAGCAGAAAGACTATTGAGGATTTAGGGGTGGGGGTAAGGCCTGATGTAAGGATTTATTCTGACCCACCCCTTTATTGTATTTTAAAAATTAAATAGTCCTGTCATCCAATGGGTTTTCTGCCCCACAGGAGGCAAACTCTATCTTTGCCTTCCGGGGTGGCCAAAATACAGGTTTGTTCCCTTTGCTGTGAGAGTATGGCCTAATTTAAGATGTGACAGCAGCTCCCCCTTTTTTTTGCCCCAAATGCAAAATGTCTAGTGTCCTGTGGGCTTTCTACCACCCACAGGGGTAAATTGGGGACAAAGCCTATCTGTCGGGGGGTCAGAAAGACTGGCTTGTCCCTTTTGGGGTGGGGGTGTGACCAATGCCAGAGTGGAACACCCTCACCCCTTTCTATGCCCGCATGCAAAATCCCTGGTGTCTAACGGGTTTTCTACTCCACCAGGGAGTGGGAGCAGATTTGGGGCTACCTCACCAATTGGGACAAACTTACTATCTACCCACAGGGGGACAGAAATACACTATTACCCCTTTCTGGGGCAGGGTATAGCTCGATGCAGGCGTAGACTTCCCTCTCATCTTGTTTATTATTTTGGATCCATTTTGAATTGCCTGGTGTCTAGTGTGCAAAGCCTTCATCCCATTCTATGCTCCACATGCAAAATCCCTGGTGTCTAGTGGGCTTTCTAACTCCACAGGAGGCAGATTTTGTGCAACCTCGCCAATCGGGGCAATTTTCCTATCTGAACCCAGGGAGCAGAGAGACACTATTACCCTGATGGAAAATGGCCCTTGCTGAAGGGTCATCCCAAAATTTTGCCTCTCCCCCCTCTTTTTCTGACCTCATTTTTATTGGCTTTAAGACTCTGTGCACTTTACAACTGCTAACCAGTGCTAAGGTGCATGTGCCCTCTCCCTAAAACATGGTAGCATTGGCTCATACCCAATTGGCATATTTAATGTACTTATAAGTCCCTAGTAAAGTGCACTACATATGCCCAGGGCCTCGAAATGACATGCTACTACTGGGCCTGCAGCACTGCTTGTATCACCCACCTAACCAAGTCTCAGGCCTTCCACTGCAGGGCCTGTGTGTGCAGTTTACTGCCACTTCAACTTTGCATTTAAAGCTACTTGCCAAGCCTTAAACTCCCCAATTATTACACATAAGTCACCCCTAAGGTAGGCCCTAAGCAGCCCATAAGGCAGGGTGCTGTGTAACTAAAAGGTAGGACATACTTTTATGCTTTTCATGTCCAGGTATTGACAAACAGCCTATTTCATTCTTCATTACTGTGAGGCCTCCTCCTCTCACAGGCTGGCATTGGGAATTCCTTAATACACTTTTAAGCTATAATTCCTGATCTGAGAGGAGTAGCTTTTTCATGTTTTATATGTTTGGAATGGACTTGACAAATCCTCTTTACTGTTGAAGTTGGATTTAGAATTTCAGTTTTAGAAATGCCACTTTTAGAAAGTGGACATTTCTCTGCTCTTAGCTCTTTTGTGCCTTACAGTCTTTCTCCAATACACGTCTGGGTTGGCTGACAGCTATACTTTGTGCTTTCCCTCCAGACAGCTGCAAACACAGGAAGGTGAGGCTTCTCTGCATTCTGAGCACTCATCTGCATTCTGATGGGCAGGGAGGAATGGGAGGGGCTGACACTTCAATAGGTAGTGTCCTGTCCACACACAAAGCACTGATCTACCACCTAGGGTTAGCCTGGCTGACAGGACTGGGCTGAAAAGGATTGTGTGCACTTAAGAGGCCAGTCTTTTATGTCACCTTCACTTCAAAGATACTTTTGGGTATAAGTACTGGGTCCCTGACTGCCACAAATCAGACACTTCTGGACCTACAACTGGTCTCTGTCAGAAGATCTGCTGTGCTGCGCAAAGGACTCAATTGGTCTGCTGATCTTGAAGGTCTGCTTTTCTGCTTGTTGCCTGCTGCTCTCTGACTCTGCTGAAGGAGAGCTGGACTCTGCCTTCTTCCCAGTGATCTCCAAAACTTGTTGGCTTGCGTCCTGTTGCTTGAGACTCAGGGAAATTAAAGTCTCTGCCCCTGCCCCTGTGCATGACTCCCTGGAAGTGGCCCAGGAACTCGCAACACAGATTTTGACACATCTCCTGTTCATGTGTAGCTGAACCGGCGTATCGACCCGGTTGCAGTAGTAAAATCGGCACATCGCTTCAGAACCAGCGCTTTGCCTCCAGAGATCAACGCACTGGACAGCATATCACCACCACTGCAGCTTGGTCGGATTGATCCATCCCCTAGACTATGTGGAAGAAACCGGTGCATGGTTCGATGCTTCTCGACTCCGGCACCCATCTTCAGAACTAGTGTATCTCCTTCACTGTGTGGAACAGATCGACGTATCTCGCTGCTTGAAAGGTAATTTGTTCAAAGGGGTTGTATGGGTCCTATAGCCTGCCGGCGCTCCATCGCAATGCAAAACCAAAGGGGATGATGGACGGAGTGTTGAACATTGCAAGCACTCACCCCCAGTCAACTGATCTGGGTTTAATCCATCATCATTCTTTAGCTAACTCCGCCACCCCAGTTCAGACATAGCCATATGCAAATCAGTCTGACCCTGTGCCTCATGGGAACAGTCCAGCCCGAACTGCCAAGCCATGTCTTCCCTGGACCGGAAACAAGCATCCTGGGACCGGTTTCGGGCTCACAGCCCTCATCAGCCAGGCTATCTTGAATCCAGTGGCAAAGTGAGCAAGGGACACACGTCTGGGCATACCCTGCCAACTTAGGGCGAACAATGCAAAACCAAAGGGGATGATGGACGGAGTGTTGAACATTGCAAGCACTCACCCCCAGTCAACTGATCTGGGTTTAATCCATCATCATTCTTTAGCTCACTCCGCCACCCCAGTTCAGACATGGCCATATGCAAATCAGTCTGACCCTGTGCCTCATGGGAACAGTCCAGCCCGAACTGCCAAGCCATGTCTTCCCTGGACCGGAAACAAGCATCCTGGGACCGGTTTCGGGCTCACAGCCCTCATGAGCCAGGCTATCTTGAATCCAGTGGCAAAGTGAGCAAGGGACCCACGTCTGGGCATACCCTGCCAACTTAGGGCGAACAATGCAAAATCAAAGGGGCTGATGGACGGAGTGTTGAACATTGCAAGCACTCACCCCCAGTCAACTGATCTGGGTTTAATCCATCCATCGCAGCCAGCCCGAACTTTGACTTTGCCCTGGTCCAGCACGATCTAAATTAACCGTTGTAGTGCTACTTGCTTCTAAGCGCTTTACTGTATTTATTTCTATGAAATTCAATATCTCAACTTCTTCACATTGCATTTTTGTCGGTTTGGTCTTATTTTACTCGAATAAATATTCTCTATTTTTCTAATCGTTGTGGAGTCTTTTGGTGGTATTTTCACTGTGCTACTTACTGTATGAGTTATTGCACAAATACTTTACACATTACCTCCTAAGTTAAGCCTGCCTGTTCTGTGCCAAGCTACCAGAGGGCGAGCATAGGATAATATAGGATTGTGTTGTGACTTACCCTGACTAGGATTGTGGACCCTACATGGACAGGATGCATACCCTTGCCAACTAGAGACCAAATTGTTATGCCCTTTTCTGGGTGGGGGCATGGCAATGTTCATGGTGGACAGCCCCTACCCCTAATTTGTTTTAAAAACAAAACCCTGGTGTCTAGTGGGCTTTTTGCCCCCTTGGTGGGCAGATTGGGTGTAATAACCCCCACCTGCCACCCTAGGGGCAGAAAGATTGTCAGCACATTTTGTTGGGGGCGGGACATAGCCATGTCCATGGTGGGCAGCCCCCACCCTATGTTTTCATCCTGGTGTCTAGTGAGTTTTCAGCCCAGAGGGCAGATTGTAGGTAATCACCCCATCTGCCCCCCAGGGGGGGGCAGAAAGACTGGTTGTGCCCTTAAGCATGGGGGCATGGCAATGCCCATAGTGTGCAGTCCCCACCCCTACATTTTTTTATTGTTTTTTTCCCTGTTGTTTAGTGAGCTTTCTGTTCCCCAGGGGGACAGATTGGTGGTAATCACCCCCATATGTCCTCCCCAAAGGGGGCAGAAACTGCCTGTGTCCTTTTGGAGTAGAGGCATGGCCATGCCCATAGTGGGCAGCCCCAAACTCAACATTTTTTTTGAAATATGCCCCGTCTCTAGTGGGCTTTCTGGCCCTGGGGGCAGATTGTGGGTAATCATCCCCATCTGCCCCCCCAGGGGGTGAGAAAGACTGTCAATATATTTTTTAGGATGGGGCATTTGTGTACCCATGGTGGGCAGGCCCCACCCCAATATATTTTTTTTATCATATGCCCTGGTGTCTATTGTACTTTCTGCCCCCCCCCCCAGGGAAGCAGATTGAGGGTAATCACCCTCATCCACCCCCGTGGGGGGACGGGAGGGGGTCAGAAAGACTGTCTTCCTTGGTGTTGGGCTAGGGGCATGGCCATGCCCATGGAGGATAGCCCTCACCCCTAAATTGTTTTTAGAAAAAAAATTGCCCAGTGTCTAATGTGCATTCTGCCCCCCCCCCCCTCAGGGGGGGCAGATTGGGGGTAATCACCCCCATCCTCCGGCAGGGGCAGCAGAAAGACTGTGAGCACATTGGTTGGGGGCATAGTGGGCAGAAATACTGAAATTGTATGGGGTGGGGAGCACAAGCCCTTGCCCAAGGGGCCGCTCCTTCAAAATTCCTGGTCTAGTGGGTGGACCCCTGCTTGGGAATCACTCTCCTGTGGCAATCCCCATATAGGATCCACTGGGCAGAGAAATCATTGGAGATTCCCACCTTTCCAATGATACCTCTCCAAAGAGGATCAGTGCTCACAGGGCTGAGATATGCCCCCGAGCACTGATGTAGTAAAAGTAAAAGGAGCCCATTGGCTCGTTTTAATGTCACTTTACTGGAATGAACTCAGCACATCCATATGGTCTGGTCTTGCCACGTAATACTGACCTTCTGGGAAAAAGCAACATATCATCTCAAGAAACAACAGGTCGCACTACTTTACTGAACTCAAAAACCTGCCTCCTGGGTCTATTCCCTCATCCTAAGAAGAGAAAGATGGGTGCCCGTTTTATTAGTCTAGCCTTTACTCTAACGAAAAGGACCATAGTCACTAACTGGAGATCTTCCAAAGAACCCAGTGTCCCACAATGGACAGACCTAGTGAAATATTAGGAGCAAGTAGAACTAGAGACCCTACATAGACTCTACGTAGAGACAGCTTGCGTATACCTGAACACATGCATAGCTGGGACACTAATCTTATGCCTCCCAACGCCCTACAGACACTGTTGTGGCCACCAGTCCCAGCATGACTCCAACAATTGCCTCACAGAGTCTCAGAAGATTTTCTCTCAGAGTGAATCTGGATCCCATAGTGCCCCCCCTCTAGAGAATACATCCTGAACAAGCATACTGGTCCCTCCCCAACACCAGAGGGAGTTTTGCGACCCTCCACCGCAATTCATTCCAACTGGGGTTGGTTTGGCATGCTACGAGAAGAGACCTGATTGCCCCAACTTCTTCCCCTCCCTCCAGCCCATGCAGAAGCACCTGCAACTGTAATCTCCCTTGTTGTATCCCCACGAGCTGTTGCAAGCCTGTCTGCTATAATGTACTGCAAGATGTTAACTGCCAGTTTTGTTGTGTAATAGAAGTGAAAATGTAATAAAAACATTTGAAACAATCTAACATAACAGTTATCTACTATCAAACAATCCACAAAACCAACACCAGATGGCAGCAGACAAAAGCCCCAAAAATACCTGAAATTCCGTATAAAAACTCAACTTAAGAGTTAAGGTTGACTAATATATGAACAGTAACTTCTAATAGCAAAATGCTGCAGATAAGTTGGAGATATTATGTGGTAGTTTGCCCCTATGTAGGAGTTGGCATCCAGCAAGTAAACTGACCAGCAGCAAGCCTATACACACAGGCGAACAAGTAAGAGTACGAGTATCATGATTGATTGATTATCATAAAAGCAGTGGTTAGACATTTATGGTGGATTAAGATTAAATAGATTTGTGCTGGAAAAGCAAATCATCACCGTACACTGGCATCAAGGATTGATAACTTGCTGATAAATTCCAGGCTTCAATTGCATTCACATTCTGCTCATAGAAACTCTAATACACAGCAAGCTATTTACTTAACTCTACCACTATTCAACTTGATGTGAAGTGGCAAGACTTAATAAGGCTAATTATACAGGTATCATACTAGGAGACAGAATTTTAACAGTTGAAGATAAATCAACCGAATATTTTGAAATCAATATGAACTCTGAGTTTTCAATTCTTGGGATATTCCTAAAAAAGAACACTCAGAGAATGGATAACTTAAAAAGTGCCAAAAAACAAATATCACAAAACCATCAGAACAATAAATAAGGAAATGAGAATCTAATGCAGGAACAAGGAAAATTACAGATGACCAGGAGATATAGATAATAAAATTAAATTAAATGATAACAGTTCAAGCATGGCAGAACTTGTACATAAGCATGTTAATTAACAAAGAAACACAAACAAAATATAAAATCAGATAGAACCTGCGCACAGCTTGTATAAAGTAAGATGAAATAGATAAAATAGTAAAGGATGTTTTTTGTCAACCACTATATGAATGGGATCAAATAAATGTTTCTCCTCTTGTACCTTTTCGATTACCTTGTTGCCTGATTTATATGCCTCTTCTTCCTCTCTCTATTGTAAAGTGCTCTGATACCCTCACGGGTCTTGTTCACGCTATAAAAAACTTTTTAAATAAATAAATAGTGGTCAGCAGAAATCAAAGGGTTTTGGAGTTATTTTAGAGTTCCTCAATACTTCAATATTATGAACCTGAATAAGATACAATACAGCTCTCTTAAAGAAGCTATAACTGAGAAAAATATGTATACCTCCAGTAAGGAGACAGAATAAGGATTGCTGGAACAATTTATTCATGAGCGATAACGAACTTAAGGCATTATATAATAAGTTACTAGCTACTCAAAGATACAAATCTTACTTTATGTAAAGCTAAGCTAAGGAAATCAATATTTCAAACATACAAGAAAGAAAAGGAAAGAAACTGTAGTATGCAAGATGATGACAACAGAACATTTCTCTGTCCACCAGGCAGTTCAACACAAGATTAAGAAGGCTGTGTAGTGGGACATGTCAGCTTTAATTCTACTAAATGAGAAATGAAAACTCCATGCAGTCAATAGTAAATTAGAAACTTTCTAGTGTGTCCTTCGGTCCTCTATAGCAATTTATCATAGAACAACTAGAACTTGTACTGTGTAAGGATATGGAATTTCAATTTTAAAAATAATGGATGATCAATTAAAGCCAGACAAACTGATGATATATTAATCTGATATCCAAAAACTCGACCGGATATAACAAGTGACTGAAAAAAAGGTATCAAATTAATTTTTAATATGCATATAACTTTAGAATTAGGCATGCAGACTATTAGATATTTAATAGTATTCATCACAAAGAAAATAATAACACATCCATAAAAAGGTGAAGACATTTTTCCAGGAATTAAAAAAAAAACAAATTAAAAGCTAGGTGGCAAAACCAAACAAATGTAGTAGAAATTTCAACCCTGCCTAAAGGTTGTTTGGATTTTGAATGTATTTCTTTATTAGTAACAGATCTTTATAAAACTTCAGATCATATGCTCATTCATTTATTTCCTCAGGTCTGACTACTATAATGACCCTGCAAAAAATAGCATATTGTTAGCTTAACAACTTCAGTGCAGAGGATACGTCATTCCTGTGCTTGACACTGCCTCTGCATTGAGGCGGGTGAGAACATTTCATCTTCCCACTGCAGGGAGGTAATCCTTTTGGTGCTTGCACCAAAGGAATTCCCTTTTCATTCTTCGAGCTCAGACTGCTGTAGAAGAAATTCCCCAGCAGCATAAGCCTATCTATATTTTTTGGTTTTGTATGATTATTATCGAGCATGGGGCACCAATGTCATCAGTTCCAAAGTGAAAGCAAAAGAAGCAGTATGACTTCTTTAACTTTGCAGTAAACCCTACTCAGGTGGCATATCTAATACTCCAGGGACAGAGCACAACAGCAGAGGTGTCATTGGAAAGGGAAGATTCTCCCTTTTCCATTGATACCACCCATAAGTGGATCCCTGCTCAGGGGTCATCACGGGGAGGTGATCCCAAGTATAGATCCACTGACTAGATACCAGGGAAAGTGGAAGGTGGGGGGTGGCCACCCAGGCATGAACAATGTCTTCCCTCACACCAAAGGCCAGGAAGAGATTTAAGCGGGGTTAACCTCCAATTGGCCCTCCTGGAAGGCATAAAGCCCACTGTTAAAAAAAAGAAAAAAGTGGAGGGATGGCCTATACAGACCACCAAGTGGCCCACAACAGTTATTTACCCCAGGGCCGATTGGGGGATTTATGGATATGTCCCTCTCTGCAGGGTTACCCCGAAACATTATGCTTTCACTCCTCCCGTTTTGCTGAATTTGTTTGTGTTGGCTTTAGGACTGCTAACCAGTGCTAAAGTGCTTGTGCTCTCTCCCTTACACATGGTACAATTGGGCTACACATAATTGGCATACCTAGTCTACTTTTAAGTCCCTAGTAAATGGTACCCCGTGTACCTAGGGCCTGTAAGTTAAATGTTACTATTGTACCTGCATCACTCATTGTGCCACCCACCAAAGTAGCCTTTTAAAACATGTCTCAGGCCTGCCACTGCAGTCTGTAGTGCAGTGTTAAATTGACATTTCGACTAGTCAAAATAAACCTTTTACAAGGCCTCAACCTTCAGTTTTAATTCATATAAGTCACCCCTAAAGTAGGCCCTACACACCTATAGGGCCATGTGCAGGTATTCGAAAAATAGGACATGTGGGTTTAAGCTTTACATGTTCTGGTAGCGAAAAACCCACTAATACAAGGGAATCTCTCCCATAGCATAACAAGGTATTACCTTATTACACTTAAAAAGTGATAACTTAAGTTTGGGAGCAGATAGGAAAACGTAAATATCAATAAAACACAAACCCACTGCCTGAAAATAATTTATGAATGAGCTGTACGTCAAGGATCAAAAGGAAGGGAAATACATGATCTCATACACATGGGGCAAAAAATAGTGTGCAACAGAAGGGAGGGAAAAGACTGTACAACTACACCATGTAGCAATTATTTTGAGACATATGTTTTAAATTTATTATACAGATTCTTAATGTGTCTACATATCAAAATTACATTTAATAAATATTATAATAAATACAATAACAGATTAATGAACAGTTGTAAATACTAAAGGTACCCCGGCGCAACATACAAATCAGCTACACCATACTACCAACAGAACCATACTACTTCACTCACACAACACAGTGCACAATGGCCTCCCACTACATCAGACACCAATAATCTCAACAAAGAGTGGTACAAGATGTCATACCAAAATTTTAGAAACAAGAACCAATATAGTTGTTCCATAAAGTTGTTCCAAAGTTGTTCCATAAAGTGCATTAACCACTAAAGCGCGTTTCGGTGAAAGACCCAAGATATGGGTCACAAGTTCAGTCAGTCAAAATCTTTATTCGGCTGAGCACCAGCCATAAAAGAATACATCATAAAAACAGCATTTCAAAGAACTTGACATATTAAAAGTTAACCAACAT
The DNA here is from genome assembly GCA_963921515.1 of Calotriton arnoldi. Taxonomy (NCBI): domain Eukaryota; kingdom Metazoa; phylum Chordata; class Amphibia; order Caudata; family Salamandridae; genus Calotriton; species Calotriton arnoldi. The sequence goes on from CAWUFW010000459.1 coordinate 3,276,003, forward strand.
AATCAGTGCACGAAGAATCATTTTCCAACAATATTCCGGAGCCGTACAGCAGAAGAAATGTACTTGTAAATCATCAGACAGATAAATTCATCGTTTAAAAGAAGTAAATAATGTAATGCGGACCGACACTTTCTTATATTTAAAATTCTTAACAATGGTTTTAAAAAAGCACGTCTTGGGTTGATATAAAGTTTGCAAAAAAACATAAAGTGCAAAGTGCTCTGTGTAGACTCTGAATGGAGAGGTGTGGTGCAGCGGCCAGGGCAGCTGACTTCGGAGCACAGGGTTCACGGTTCGATCCCCGGCTCCGGCGGCAGCTCAGCTCAGCACCATGTGACTCTGGGCAATAGCTCACTTAATTTCCACGACGGCCCCCAGCGCCTTGAGACCAGTAAGGGTGAGTAGCTGCGCTATATAAAAACGGACTTACTGAATCGCATGGGCACAATTCTAATTTAGCATCACAATGTGCGTCTCGTGGGTATGAGACCAAGAAATGAGAGATACCCATCCTAAACCTGATCAGATAGAACATTTTGGCATGATTGAAGTAAAAAGAAAGGTAGGGCTCAGTACCCAGGGAGCTGACTAAAAGCGAGTGCTCAACAACCCTTTTTTTTTTTTACCAGCTCTTGACTATCTCTAACTTGATGCAAATAGGAGAGAAAGTCTCTTTTCAGCTTGGCTCTTGGGATTTTAGCTATGTTTCCGAGGGTATCAAAACAATCCAACAGTCACACGTTCTTCAGGGGATGCACTCCATCGCAGTTGGCCTTTACTTGTGAAATTCCCCTGGTCTAGCACGACCAGATGACCATAAGTGGCACTTTGTACTTTTAGGCACTATACTAACCTAAAACTTTGAAATTGCATATCTCTGGTTCTACTGATTTGATTTTTGTCAGATATCTTTTTATAAAAACAAATACATTTATTAATATTTACTGTTTTTCTAAATTGGTGTAGGATTTTTCTTGTTTTGTTTTTTCACTTTGTTACTGTTTGTGTACTCCATAAATACTTTACACAGTGCCTCGAAGTTCAGCCTGACCGCTTTTATGCCAAGCTACCAGCGGGTTAAGCACATGCTAATTCTGTGATTTTAGTGGTTCACCCTGACAAGGACTGTGGTTGTCGCTTGAGTAAGGTTATTATCCCCTAAGTCAATAACCCAATTACCTACAATACATATCAGCTACACGGTTATGTAAGATTTACCTGGCCCACTCGGATGAGTGCTCTAGGTATACAGAGGAGGCTGCATGGTTTATAAAATGATTTGGAGTTGTGTTGGGATACTGCGATATTAGACGGACATTGTTCTATGTTTGAAGCGGGTGACTGGCAGACTAGAAATCACTATATAATATTGTTTATTGGGGGTAAGTCCACGCCCTAAAAATGGGAAGATACAATATAGATTTGTGCAGATGGGGCTGTTATTGACCAAGAGATAGATTGCTATTAGATGCATGTCTGCCGCCAGCCCCACAATATGAGCATGGAACAGAGATATGTCAGAATGTGCATTGGTCAAGGAGGCGCATGAGGGAGGTGAGGATGGATAAGCACGCAAAGGAAGACTGTCTAAAATGGGCTGAGATTCTTCAGAGTCTGGTGACTCCTAAAGAGACGGACTCCTCTGTACTAAGCTCGAGTGGGTTGGATTCGACTGAAGGGCAGGAAGTGCAGGACATGAGTAATGCAGAGGTTGGTTGAGCCAGGGGTAGTTCATGTGGGATCTAATTGGAGAATGCAACAATTTTAGACGGTAATAGTGACAGGCTAGCACAGTAAACACAAAATGATAATGGTGGGGTGTAATGATCTACGAAATGCACCTGGGGAAACTAGCGGGAGTAATATGCATAAATTAGCATAAAAACAAGGTTTGTGATAAAGGGAACTGGGATGTGTATGCCCTGCTGTTGATGCTCGCTATATGCTACTTGCTGATAAATTTTGTACCTCTAGTATTGGCTGACTGTTGACTATGGCAAAAATGGAAATACAAACTAAAAACAATTTAAAAAAACATTTCTAGCGCTCCCTGTGACTGAGTAGTTGGGTAAAAAATATATATATATATATATATATATATATATATATATATTATCTACTGGCGGTCGCCAGTAGATAGTTATAGTTACAACCTATTATCCATAGGAAATCCGCGACATTCTATTTGAAATAACTCTCTTGCCGGTTGACGTATCTTCGCGAAATTTTCAAACTTCGTGGGGCGCTCCGGTCCGCTCCTACCCTGAAAGTCTCGGGGTGATACGTCAAGCGGGGGCCGAGAAAAGGGGGTCCCAAAACGCGTTTTCCCCATGCATTTTCCCATAGGAAACTTTAGACACGGCTACAGCCCGAACTGCTGAAGGGAATTACACCAAATTTGGCAAAGAGGTAGTTCTTGGTTCAGAAAGAACCCTTTTTGTTAAATGGTGTAAATCCGTTCAGTAGTTGCTGAGAAAATCAAAAAGTAAAAGTACATATATATCTATGGGCACGGAGGATTCGCGCACCCTCCCGATCACGAGCTGCATGTTAATTGGCTGTCAGCTGGCTGTCAACATTCCGATTCAGGAAATGTTGGCAGCCATTTTGTCCCTCGGTAGAACCGAGGGACAGAAACAAGTGCGCAAAGCGCACAAAGGGGGAGGGTAGAAACACCCTGACCCCTAGGTTTGCTCAGGGGTCCCACAAGGACCCCTGGGCAAAAAAAAAAATTTTTTTTTTTTAAAAATCGGCAGGATGCGCTCAGGGAGCGCGAACCCTGCCGGGGAAAATCGAAGCGCGGTCTCCCGCGCTTCGATAGTTAATTGGCCCTCGGGTGGCCCAAGTCCCGGGGGCATGCTGGGGGGGTTAATTTTATGTGTGGGGGCCTCTAAGGGCCCCCAAGCCCCGGGGACCACCACCCCCGGGGCTTTATGTACAATGGTGCGGGAGGGCTCTGAGCCCTCCCGCAGCTCCGGGGACCACCACCTCCCGGGGCTTCTTTTTTTAATTAAAAACCTGTGTGGGGGCTCCAGCCCCCACACGCCCGGGGACCACCACCTCCCCGGGGCACTAAGAAAATTACAATGGGGGTCCGTTTTGGACCCTCAGAGCCCCGGGGACCACCACCTCCCCGGGGCTGTGCACTGAATGGGAGGGGGCCGCGCGGCCCCCTCCTGGAGCCCTTGATGGCCCTGGGGACCACCACCCCCAGGGCCGGCTCCTGCAGTGTCCCGGGGTGCCTACCCCGGGACACTGCTGTTGCAATGACAGGACGCGAGCCTCGCGGCTCCCGTCCTGTCATTGCAAACTTGCTTTGGATATTGGAAGATCTTCCAATATCCAAAGCCGATTGCTTTTCCACATGGGGAGCTGCATCTTAGCAGCTCCCCATGTGTAAGCAATGCCGGCTCCCGTAGGACACGGGGAGCCGGCGGGACTGTGGGGGATTGGGGACCCCCACAGTCCCCAACGAGAGGCCAGCCCCGGGGGATGGGGTCCCGAGGCAAGTAGTGGCTCGGGAGGGGCCACGCGGCCCCCTCCCCAAAAAAAAAAAAATTTAAAAAAACGATCGGGCCCGCAGGCCCCGCCCCTTCCTTCACCACTCTGCAAACGCGCCCCTGGTGCGTTTGCAGAGGGGAACAATTCCCCTTGAATACTGGGGGTCCCTGGGGCCAACTAGCCCACCAGGAACCTCCAGTATGCGCCAGGGGCTGCCTTGCAGAGAGGTGTACAGAGGCCACGCCCTTTTACACCTCTCTGCAACGCAGCTCTATGGCGCTTTTGGAGGTATATGGTGGGCTAGTTGGACTCCGGGGACCCTCAGGATTCAAGGGGACTTAATCACCCAACTTAAAATGCGCCACGGGCGCGTTTGCACAGTGGTGAAGGGAGGGGCGGGGCTTGAGGTGACATGTGTGCAAACAGGCCCCGTGGCGCGTTTTAAGATGGGGAATTAAATCCCCTTCAATCCTGAGGGTCCCTGGGGGCCAACTAGCCCAACAGGTACATCCAGAAAGCGCCACAGAGCTGTGTTGCAGAGAGGTGTAAAGGGGTGTGGCCTCTCTACACGTCTCTGCAACGCAGCCCCCTGGCGCATATTGGAGGTTCCTGGTGGTCTAGTTGGCCCCTAGGGACCCTCAGGATTCAAGGGAACTTAATCCCCCAACTTAAAACGCGCCACGGGGCGCGTTTGCAAAGATGTCACCTCAGGCCCCGCCCCTCCCTTCACCATTGTGCAAATATTCCTCTAAAATCAGCCGAAATAGGAATTCCGATTTACTCACCTGTTATAAGGAGAGACCTCAGTGCTGTATCTTTCAGCCCAGTACTGGTCCTGAAAAGTAATTTTAACCGTACTTACCGGTAACTTGAATTTCCTTCATAGGCTAACATTGACTGGTTTCACTTGGAAATTCTTCTAAGTGTGGAGTTTTGGAACTTTAAAATATTCCTCTAAAATCAGCCGAAATACGAATTCCGATTTACTCACCTGTTATCAGGAGAGACCTCAGTGCTGCATCTTTCAGCCCAGTACTGATCCTGAAAAGTAATTTTAACTGTACTTACCGGTAACTTGAATTTCCTTCATAGGCTAACATTGACTGGTTTCACTTGGAAATTCTTCTAAGTGTGGAGTTTTGGAACTTTAAAATATTCCTCTAAAATCAGCCGAAATACGAATTCCGATTTACTCACCTGTTATCAGGAGAGACCTCAGTGCTGCATCTTTCAGCCCAGTACTGATCCTGAAAAGTAATTTTAACCGTACTTACCGGTAACTTGAATTTCCTTCATAGGCTAACATTGACTGGTTTCACTTGGAAATTCTTCTAAGTGTGGAGTTTTGGAACTTTAAAATATTCCTCTAAAATCAGCCGAAATACGAATTCCGATTTACTCACCTGTTATCAGGAGAGACCTCAGTGCTGCATCTTTCAGCCCAGTACTGATCCTGAAAAGTAATTTTAACCGTACTTACCGGTAACTTGAATTTCCTTCATAGGCTAACATTGACTGGTTTCACTTGGAAATTCTTCTAAGTGTTGATTTTTGAAACATACAAATATTCCTCTAAAATCAGCCGAAATCCGAATTCTGATTTACTCACCTGTTATCAGGAGAGACCTCAGTGTTGCATCTTTCAGCCCAGTACTGGTCCTGAAAAGTAATTTTAACCGTACTTACCAGTAACTTGAATTTCCTTCCATAGGCTAACATTGACTGGTTTCACTTGGAAATTCTTCTAAGTGTGGAGTTTTGGAACTTTAAAATATTCCTCTAAAATCAGCCGAAATACGAATTCCGATTTACTCACCTGTTATCAGGAGAGACCTCAGTGCTGCATGTTTCAGCCCAGTACTGATCCTCAAAAGTAATTTTAACCGTACTTACCGGTAACTTGAATTTCCTTCATAGGCTAACATTGACTGGTTTTCAGCAAAAAGTTTCAAAGTGTTGATTTTCACAAACTACAAATATTCCTTAAAAATCGCCTGTATGACTTAAACGCATTCTTTCAACTGTTTACAGGAGATGCACCAGTGCTGGATCCAGGATCCAACACTGAGTAAGAAAAAGTAACGATAACAGTTTTTACCTGCTAAGTGAATTTCCTTCCATAGGATAACATTGGTGATTCTATGAGAAAAAGTTTCAAAGTGTCAACTTTTAAAATACAATAATATTCCTTAAAAATCACGACTGTAACCAAAACGCTTTTACTCAACTGTTTACAGGAGATGTACCAGGACTGAATCTAGGATCCAGTCCTGTGGTTACAAAAGTAATCCATAAAGTAACTAATTGCATTTAACTAGAAATTCACATTGAGCTGAATGTTGCATTGTGTTTGAAAATGTGTTGCCCATTGCAACAACTGTAACTACTGTACTTAAAAGTCTATTGCCTATCTGCAAAGTATTTAAACTAAAGTAATTCATTCTGAGAAAGTATTTTTTGTAATGTAATGTATAATGTAATTACAATGTAATTTGACAAATAAAATATGTAAAAAAAATTGTTTCTAAAAATGTAGTAAATCAGTATGAAAAAAATTAATATAACAATTAATACATTTAAAAATTGTCATTTACAAAACCTTTGAAATTCACTGAAAAAAACGTAGGTTTCAGGCACGTTATAGTTAGAAATTAGCATTTAAAAACCTTTGAAATTCACTGAAAAAACCATAGGTTTCAGACACGTTATAGTTACAAATTAGCATTTAAAAACCTTTGAAATTCACTGAAAAAACCATAGGTTTCAGACACGTTATAGTTACAAATTAGCATTTAAAAACCTTTGAAATTCACTGAAAAAACCATAGGTTTTAGGGACAGTTATAGTTACTTGGACATTGCACTCGTACAAAACCCGTGAAATTCCCTCGTTATAGTTAGTTCAGCTAACTATAACTCGCGCCTCGCAATGCACTGCTGATGACGTCACATATTACATCACTCATGACATGGTCAGTGACATCACTGATGACATCACTGATGACATCTCAAATGACATCACTGATGACATCATCCACGTGATAATCTGATGCACCTCCTCACACCCTAATATAATCTTTGATACACCCACTCTAAATTACAGACTGCCATTCGCAAAACCATAGACACTCCAACACCAATAACTACATACCCACTCACTGATTCTTAGGTCTACACACACACATCCACTCACTCACCCGTACAGTCACTCATACTTACGGTCACTCAGTACAGGACTATCATATGCACTCTTACTCCTATATAGACACTCAAACAACGCCACTCATCCATAGAGATACTCACACACCTAGTCAGTCATGCAAATAATTAAACACACTGCCATTTACTCACCTATACAGTTATACACACACCAGCTCACTTACTCATACAAATAGTAGCACATTGTTACGCTCTTATACAATCACTGATACAAGCACACAATCATCCATACAGCCACTATCACAATCACTCACTCTTGCTTATAGCTATTTATATACTCCAACACACATATATACTGCCTTTCACATATGTAGTTACTCACACATGTACCACTGGGACATACATTCACTCACTAACACACTCTTACACACACTTACCCACCCATACAGTCTATCACAGATGCACTCTTGAAACCATCCACCCAGTGAATCACCCACTCACACATCTATGCACAGAGTTGCACACACCCCTCCCACACAAACACTCAGGCACCCATACAGATACTCAGACAAGCATTCAATAACTCATATAGAAAATCATTTAGCTATTCACAAACACATGCAGCCACTTACACAGCAACAGACAGACGGATACAGACATACACCCAGTTTAGTCACTAACCCATGCATTCAGTAAGATACGTTAAATCACTCACTTATAGAGTCAGTCACGCACCTACTAAATCATCCATACAGACACTTAGACACCCACTCATTCTTCAATACGTCTTTTCCTATATATTTTAAAAATATTTAAACTTTACAGAAACACACAGTCACTGGATGATGTCATCAGTGATGTCATTTGAGATGTCATCAGTGATGTCATCAGTGATGTCACTGACCATGTCATGAGTGATGTAATATGTGACGTCATCAGCAGTGCATTGCGGGCGCGAGTTATAGTTAGCTGAACTAACTATAACGGGGAATTTCACGGGTTTTGTACGAGTGCAATGTCCAAGTAACTATAACTGTCCCTAAAACCTATGGTTTTTTCAGTGAATTTCAAAGGTTTTTTAAATGCTAATTTGTAACTATAACGTGTCTGAAACCTATGGTTTTTTCAGTGAATATATATATATATATATATATATATATATATATATATATATATATCAAGAGACTTCGTCACCAATCCAATAAAAGACGAGAAGCAGAACCCGAGTTGGTGCAGTTGCTGGTTTATTTGGTGAACTCCCGCACCTCCGCCTTATGGTACATAATTTACATGAAAAACAGAGTACAATCAATATGTCTAAAAAAAGGTTTTTCACAACACAAACGTTTTATTTTAAACTAAGTGCTGCTGTATGGGGATTTTGTAGCTAAGCATTTTTTTCAAAAGCAAAACGGTGTGTAGTAAAAAGTGACACTCGAAGGTTTTGACTGCAGAATATGTTACTGGGAAGCAGGGTAAGCTGCAGGCTATGCCTAGAAAAGGTAAGCAAAGTGAATGGGACTCCTTGCAAATGTATACAGATTGACCCACTGATTGGTTATTTTTTACTTATTTCCACAAAATTAGTTCCAACCAAGGACGTAACAAAGGCCTTTGCAGCGCATGTGGGCCCTTCAGGGACCCCACAACCCCTTCAGAGAGGCCCCAATTCCGCCCAAAGCCAATGAATATCTATGAGATATGGGAGACTCAGTGCCCCCTCTACACATTTTGCAGGAGAGCTCCATCATGGCAGTTACCCCCCTGGTTTCAACATGTTTCATTCCTAGATCCAAAGTAACAATTTTGGTGTGTGACATAACTGTGCCCTCGTTCTACAAAACTAGTATTTTGGGAAACAAACAGGAGAGAATAACTACGTTTTAAGTACAGAGTTTGTATCACATGTTGACGTTCCAAGAAATAAACAGCGTGTTAGCTCTGCAGGTACAGCAATGTCCCACGTTTCTGCTTGGCTACCCTGAACACACTAATGCCTCTTTCACAGAATAAATGTTGGCATCACTTACCATCAAATCGTGCAAGTCCTGTGATATCTGTACCAAGCTCTTCGGTTATGGGTAAAGCTTGACGTACCTTCAAGTTTGTTTCACTGCAAAAATAGATAATGACATGTTATAAGTGATATAATGATATAATGATATAATGATATAATGATATAATATGAATGGGGATAAGGAGTTTGTTGGCAACTTGTTTGGAGAAATTGGTTTCTAAATATATAATGTTGTTTATTTTTTTTTTTTATTAATTCTTTTATACATATATTTTTTGTCCATTTCAGAACTACTGGGCTACTTTGTTGATAATTCCTTGTGGAGTGGTGTAGAATGGAGTGGCATGGTGTAGAGTAGTGTGGAGTGACGTAGATTAGAGTAGAGAGGGGTGGGATATAGTGCCTTGGAGTGGCCGCAGTAGAGTGGCATAGAGTGCAGTAGCGTAGAATACAGTGCTGCAGTGTAGAGTGGCGTATACTACAGTGGGGTACAGTACAGTGGAGTAGAGGGGTGCAGACTAGAGTGCGGTAGAGAGCAGTGGCATAGAGTACAGGGGTGTACTGTGCAATGGCGTACAGTACAGTGGCATATAATGCAGTGCCTAGAGTAGACTGGCTTAGAGTGCAGTAGTGTAGAGTATAGTGCAGTGGTGTAGAGTGACTTAGAATGTAGTGGAGTACAGTAGCTTGGAGAGAACTACAGTAGAGTGGCATAGAGTACAGTGATGTGGAGTAGATTGGCAGTGATGAGGGCCACTCACTCTTCGCCAAAGACAATATACGCACCATCCTTGACTGTGGACAGGCCACTGCCCTCATCCTCCTCGACCTCTCCGCTGCTTTCGACACCATCTCCCACCACACACTCATCACCAGATTACACACAGTGGCAATACAAGGACTGGAACTCAAATGGATAGCTTCCTTCCTCTCTGGAAGAACACTACTAGTCAGGCTCTCGACGTTCACATCAGAGCCCAGGAACCTCATCTGCTGAGTCCCACAGGGATCATCACTCAGCCCCCACACTTTTCACCATGTACACGACTCCTCTGGCAAGCATCATGAGATTCCATGGAATCAACATCATCTCTTGCGCCGACACCCAGCTTATTTATTCCCTCTCATTCGACAACATCACCACTGAAACAAACTTCAACCAATGCATGACCAGCGTGGCCTACTAAATGAAAGAAAACTGCCTCAATCTTAATAGTGACAAAACCGTAGTGCTGATCTTTGGGAATAAGAGCTTACCTTGGAACTCCACTTGGTGGCCCACTGATCTAGGACCCAGACCCACCTCAACCGACCACTCTAGGAACCTAGGCCTCATTCTAGACACCAACCTCACCATGAAGTCCCAGGTTAATGCGTCACCTCCCCATGCTTCCACATCCTCCGCATGTTATGTAAAATCTGCAAGTGGCTCCCACTAGACACCAGAGGTACCATCATGCAGGCCCTAATCACAAGCAGATTGGACTACGTCAACACACTCTATGCCGGCATCCCAACCCACCTCCTTCACATACTACAAATCATCCAAAACATTGCAGCCAAACTTGACTTCAATCTCCCATGTCGAACACACACCGCTCAGAGAGCTCCACTGGCTCCCCATTCAGAAGCACCGCCAGTTCGAACTTCTCACACACGCATTCAAGTCACTACACAACGCTGGATTCGCATACCTCAATCACCGGCTTCACTTCCACTAACTCCGCAGGCAACGTCACTCAGCATCACTCTACCTCACACACACACACACCCGCATCCGCATCCACAGAACAGAAGGTCAGTCATTCTCCTACCAGGCTGCCAAATCCTGGAACGACCTCCCCCAGCACATCAGGGCCCCCTTCTCACTTCTTAAATTCCGTAAGAAGCTGAAGACTTGGCTATTCAAGTAGTCTTCCTGCAGGACCATCGAGACTGCTTGCATTCAGGCCCAGCCTCACCACATGCCTACACTCACTCAGGTCCTGGATACCTTCATGGCTGATAAGCAGTACTCTACAAATCCACCTTTATTACATGACATACCCCTGTAGTTAGTCTAGAGCCAGGACAGAGGAGGCAGGAAGCCTGTGCACTTCAAAAGGAAACCTCTAGAAACTTCTCACACTTCAAAGAAGATACCAGATATAAATATTAGACCTCGGATACCAACTCTTCAGTACACTTCTGGACCTGTGGAGACTCTGCCAGGAAGGACTGCTGTGCTGCTGAATGGGCTGCCACTCTGCTGGACTGCTGCCCTGCTGGACTACGGTCTACCTGGACTTCTGCCTTATTGAATTGTTGCCCTCCTCCCTGAGTCAGAGGGATTTGCACCTGTACCTAAACTCAGGACTCCCAGAGTGACTCCAAGGGCTAGTCTTTTGGCTTCCAGTTCAGAGCCACAGAGACATCACAGGCTCTCAACCACCTGAACCAGCACCCAGATCCAGCTAGAGCAAGCCCCAGACCCCCAAAGTGGTGCCCCTCGGGTCCTAATGCTTAATGAGGCCTCAGAGAGGCTGAATTGAAGTTTTGGGCTCTTAGCAACCACAAATGGGCCCGTTGGTGCCAAAACCTTGTCACTTGCACAGCCCGCTAATGCGAAGTTCCATCAATCTGACTCTTCGCACTACCTTGTCGACAGCTCACGAGCAGCGACACAACAAAACTCTGGCCTGCTCTTTGTGCTATAAAGCGACGACTATCTGCAGCGCTTCTCTGCTCCACGCAGCCCCCTACACCGCGAACGGGACTCTCTGCACTGGACTGAGAAGGTAACTTTTCAGCAGGACTAATTTGATCCCTGCATCCGACCCATGCTCCATTGCAGTTGGCTTGAACTTGTGACTTTCTCCCGGTCTCTCAAGACCAGATAGCCAAAAGTGGCGCTTGGGGCTTTTTGGCGCTATTTTCACCTAAATCTTTAAAATTGCATATCTCCAAATCTACTGATCGGATTTTTGTTGCTTTAGTCTTGTTTTCTTTCTTAAAATGTACTATATTTTTTTCTCATTTTGTGCGGGATCCTTTTTGTGTGGTGTTTTCATTGTATTACTGTTTGAAGTGTTGAACAAATATTTTATACTTTGCATCTTAGTTAAGCCTGACTGCTCTGCGCCAGGCTACCAGAGAGCTGAGCACAGGTTAATTTGGGGTTTGCTTGTGACTTCACCCGGATATGGGTTGTGGTTACTGCTTGAGTAGTTACAACCCCCTCAACCAGTAACTCAATTTCTTACAAACACGTATAGGTATAATTTTCAGACCACCACAATGTAGAACTGAGCACAGGAGTGTTGAGTACAGCACTTTATGAGAGGATATTGATTCTGAACATCTGTATAAACAGTGATCTTTGTGCCGTAATCCTGATACAGCAGCTTTCTGAAGCTTTCTGCTGTGAATCTGCCGGCCACTGCACAGCAACTAAACAACAGTAAACTGTGACCTAAAGCCATATGAGGCAAGCCATCCTCCCATATTGGAATTGGAAGTGTGTCCTAAAGGTCCAGGAAACTTCTGTATGATCACATGTTTATGTGAGGTTTACCATGGCCAGAGTGGGTCATAGCAAGAGCTTCGATCACTGAAAAGTGTTTCGAGAGAGAGGCTACACTTCTACTGCTTTGATGCCATAGAGCACCAAAACAGTAAAAGTGCTGCAAAATCTGGTATTTTCCAGTGCTACAGAAATGCAAATCTTACCTTTTGGTGTAATCTTATGGGTTGTAATTGGTGTTAACTTAAAATGGAAAACCCTGCATGTATAGCACAGTCAGCATCTCAAGCAATGTATCATTTATAAACATACACTGGAAGAAAATTCTGACATTTATTTTCACATATTTCTCCTGTGTTTTGCCCTGGACACAAGTTGTGATCACATCGAAATCAGCATAGTTCCCTTAGCTTAACTGCAATGTAATATAATGAGTTTATAGTAAGAAGACTGAACAATAAATGTGCTGATACTAAAAAGCTGAACCAGACAGTTAGAAGACTGAAAATATTGTTTAAAATACTCTATGACATTTCCAACAAGTTGGTGCACATTCCAACCAGAATGCGTAGGCGTACCAGGCGCGTAGCAGAGGTGCGCCATTAGTTGTACCACGTGCAGGAGCAAGAGCGAGGCGGCCAAATAGTGGCACATCTGGCGGGAGTGACGTCATCAGAAGGCGCTCGGGTGGATTTAAAGCTCGGCATGCTAAGAAATTGCTCTCTTCATTCCTCGGCCACACACGGGACGACTCCTCATGGACATCTAGGCCAGCGGCTTGGGCTGCATCCGGGCCAAAACAAAAACCCACCAACCCCCTAGGCTAGAGCTGGATTGGTGGAATTGGTAAGCAGAAGAGAACTGGGATATACAAAAATTGAACTGGATTTCTGATTCTAGCCCCTTGTCGGGGTGTGTGATCCCTCTTGGGTCACTGGGCTGGCAGGAGGGTTTTGGTGGTCTTGGATCTTTCTGCCCTACCTTGGTATGCCTGGATCTGGTGTGTGATCTATCTTGGGGCATAGTAATGCCATCAATATAGAGGTGAGCGTAACAAGATAAGGAGGAAGGATGGAGGATGCTGAAAATGAGGTACAGGTGATTTCTCCTCTCAACAGTACACAAAATGATAGTTTTACATGCCTACATAGCTGGACACAGTCTCCAAAGCTCCACGAAGTCTGTTTACCCAAGCTCCATTTTAATATCTAAATGATGCATTAATACTGCAAATGCCTGATAGTAGCATAGCAGTAAGCTAGAGTCTGCAACATACTTGTGCTTCTAGTGGCAGACAGGCTTAGATCTCCTAAAACCACACGTAAATGGTCCATCGAAATCTGTGTAGGCTGCCATTGTGAGAACAATATGCAGTGGCTGGCGCAACAGTGATGAACAATAATAATGAAATAATTAAGCAACAAAGAAACATGAGCCCACTACTCGGCAAGCACTGCTACATTACTGATTATTGCCGATTCTTGGCCCCATCCATTATTACTTGCATCTCCCTCAGCCTCTGACTACATCAGAACATTTGTGCAGATACACGAGGGCCTGCTGTTCCCTGATCGGCAGCTCCTTATGCAGCTTTGCTGCATGATGCTCCTAATTGACTGATACTGATCTGTGTCACTGCTGACCTGCTTACACAATAAATATCACTAAAGACACAATTTACAAACAATGGCAGAGGAAAGAAATACAACAAAACAGGTCCAGAAATTGCAATAAATGCTTCCTTTTTAGGTCTCGCCTATGCAGCGCGCTGCATAGGCAAAAAGACCTTTAGCAATTGCTTCGGCTTTTCAGCCAAAAACGTGCACGCGTTCCATTGCCTTCAATGGCAACGCGTGCACGTTTGGCGATTCACTTGCGGGAGCGAGCGGCGCCATATGGTAGCAATTATCGCTCCTGGCGCTGTTCGCTCCCGCAAGTGAAACGCTTTCACTTTTGCCAACACTTTTTTATTACTTTTAGCGCGCGCGCGCTTGTTTTTTATCCGCCTGGCCTGCACCTTTAAATGCACACCAGAAGAAAGTGGCAGCCCTATTCACAAACATTTTCTCTAATTTTGAAAAGACTGGGTTTAGAAGGGCATGCCTCTAATTCTCAACGAATGTAAGCACAGACATATACTTGCACTTCTGGGACGCATGGACAGTGAAGCCATCGACATAAATTCACACGCTGCCTTCATCCTACCGCCATATTGGAAAGGACATTTCCCCTTTGATTTGATAAGCAGTGCCACAATATACAGATGTTAGTAGCAATTTCAGAAAAAATCCGGTCGAATTTTCCGGCTTAAAATATGGTTCTGAAACATCAATATTAAAATGTCCTTCGTTTCCAATCTTCTCTTTACTTTTCTTTATTCCAAAAGTTGACTAAAGATGTTCTATTACCATTTTGGGTACGCGTTTTTATTTACTGTTCTCTGGCTTGGAAAAAGAAAATGTGCATCCACCTGGTAGAGCGCGCCCCCGCTTTCTATTGCCATGAGTGCGTGCCGTTCATTGAGTGTATGCTGCTGAGCTCCGTGACAAACTTGACAGCTGCCTGAGCAACCTACCCTGGCCCTCCTTCCTCTTCTCAATTGATTCCAGAATGAACCAATCGGAGTTTTATATCCTGTGAGATGTGCCTTCATTTACCCAATCGGATGAACGAGCAGGCGGGACTTAGAGGCCTTGAATTTTTACACTGCTTAAGGTGACCTGCAGGGAGAGGCTGGTGCAGTCGGTTCCGGGGAGGGAGCTCTGTGCAGGTCTGAAGTCTGAACTCCTAGCTGCATCAGCTGTTCGTGCAGAGCAAAATGTCTCTCTCTACCAAGCTCACCATGGACAAGGTTGATGTGAAAAACAAGAGAATTGTGATGAGGTTAGTAATGGTATTTTGGGGATGGGGCGTTTACCGCTACACGGTGAGCTTGTCATGGTCTAGGTAAGGTGACTCCGAGATGCAGTGCTCTAGTGTTGCTCTTTTCCTTTACAATGTAATCTTTTAAGGTTAGTTACATTGGGTAAACTTGAGTGAGCTAAGACTTCAACTCCCAGAATGCATTTGTTGTTGAATGGAGATCCAGGACTTCAATGGATTATCGGTGTGATGGAGCCATTTGATACCCCTACACAGAGGGGGGTGGTGTGGCTGCTGCATTAGGGCTGCAAGGTGGGAAGGGCATGCAGTCTACTGGCTGGAAAGAAGCATAGTTGCGGCGTGAGTTTTTACTCCCTTGGTAAAGCAGATCGGCACTGCAGGTGGGTGGTTTGACACTACGAAGCTGCCTTGCCTGGAAAATGGGATACCTACGGTGTTAGTGCATGGAGGCTGCAGCCTAAAGTTTGTGCTGGCCCTAAATGCCAGAGGGCTGCTGGCTCTAAAGGACATGGCATCTGCTGGCTCGTAGAGCCTTGAGGTTTGCAAGATAGAAAGAGCACAGTTCTAAATACAGCCCCCCCCCCAATACTATCCATCCTGAGGCGTTGCAGTCGGTTGCGATGGAGAGCAAAGCATTGAAATCGATGTATAGCTAAAAAAAATATGACTGCACTTTTATAGCCTTTTTTGGTGCTGACGTGAATATGGGCCACATATCTACCTTTTTAGGTCTCGCCTGAGCCAGCGCATGCGCTGCTCTGGCGAGACATTTAGTGAGTGGGCTTTAAAAAGCCGACCACAGTTTTTTAGGTGGCATAGAGTGTGCGGTTACGCGCACAGGTACGAGCAGAGGCGCCATCTGGCTTTCCTCTCGCTCTCCCAGGCACGCGCGCCTCACTCTGCCTCTCTGTTTTGCTCGTGCTTCAACTCCCTCCCCCTCCCCCACCACAGAGCGCGTCTTTCAACTTTCAGCCCCTGGTAACTGCGCGCGCCGCTCCTCGCTCCCGCATTACTTCCTCTCCATTTCTCTCCTGTCTTCGCTGCCTTGCATGCTTCTGGTATTTCCCTTTTCCGATGCTTGGTACTCCTGTTGGCCCACGGCCCTGCTCCCAGCTCGCGCTTTCACTTTTTTTTAACTTGCTATTTGTTTTGGATTTCCTGCCCACACCTCTCTGCCTGCCCATTCTGTCGTGTTACAGTCCTTACCCTAACCAGCCTTGTAATTGTGCCCTGGGTCACGTGCTTGAGGTTAGCTGGCTCTCGGTAGTGTCTCGCCGGTGATAGAGCCCGCCAACTTTCAGCCCCTGGCAACTGCTTGCGCCGCTCCTCACTCCCGCATTACTTCCTCTCCATTTCTCTCCTGTCTTCGCTGCCTTGCATGCTTCTGGTATTTCCCTTTTCCGATGCTTGGTACTCCTGTTGGCCCACTGCCCTGCTCCCAGCTCGCGCTTTCACTTTTTTTTTTACTTGCTATTTGTTTTAGATTTCCTGCCCACACCTCTCTGCCTGCCCATTCTGTCGTGTTACAGTCCTTACCCTAACCAGCCTTGTAATTGTGCCCTGGGTCACGTGCTTGAGGTTAGCTGGCTCTTGGTAGTGTCTCGCCGGTGATAGAGCCCGCCTAAAACACATTCTTGGGCACATGCTTCCGGCGTGGGAATTCCCTAGGGGCAACGGATGCGGGTGTCCCCTGTAAAGTGCATAATCTGTTACAGGCAGCTTTAAGCACCAAACCCGTGTTCTGCCTAATTCAATCTGACAGCAGGGCTTTGTACGACTGAACCTCCGTCATTCTGCCTGAAGAGGCACCATCGGAGCCTGTGAAACCACTAGCAGTGCAATGAACATGCTTTCGCCCTACCCTGTCAGCGCCGTGAAGCTGCATTGTTAGGTGAGTGTGCATTGAACCCCCTCCCCCCCCCATCTTCCTTGAGGAGTAGTGGTCACCCATAAGAGCCGCATGAAGTGGCCATTGAAAGCTGCCGGGGACCTTGTGAACATCCCTCGCTCGCCTGCCGAAGCCTCGTGAAATCGCTGTAGTTGCTCCACGCAGTTATTTGCACGTTTATCCCAGATGTTTGTAGTGTGCTTGTTTTATTTATTTACGTTTTATAAAAAGGCCTCGTAAGGCTGGTAGCGCCTCTCCCCCTTATTAACTGTTTTGCCATCATGAAAGGATCTCTGGTGTCAGGAAAGCTGGTAACCACAATACACACCTGTCTCATAAAGGTATCATCCTTTTAGGAGCACTTGCAATTCATTTTATCAAGAAAGAGAGCATTTATCTGATGAAGGCCTCATTTTCCTTACTTTCATTCCTAATGTGTTTGAGGTCTCTTTGATCCCTCAAATCCGCCATGCATCTAGATCTGTAGTTCTAGCCAGTTGCTCAAGCCCATTCTGAAATCCTGAACCCCGTAGAATTTTTTGACTCTGACTTAATGTTTTTTAGATGTAACTTGTGATATAAAAATATTTTTAAACCAATGTGCCTATTTTGTGGAGCACTGCATGATGGCCCTGTTTAAGCAAAGGGAATTTTTTGGGAGGCAGTACTTGATAGGGGTCTTTTGGAAATCAATATGCAGTGGTTGTTTATTGCCACCATTGTGAAACTGCTGTTTTGGGGAACACTGTGCAATTGATATATTGTGTGATCAGTGTGCACTGAGGATGTTCTGTATGCAGCGAGTGCGTTGATTGAGGCCACAATAGCTGGATTGGCTTGGGATGAATTACTCAGTTGATCTAAGTTGTTAAAACGTAAGAGGGGGCATGCTGGCGTTTCCTGCTAAGATGGGTACTATGTGTGATTGTTTGCAGGCTTCTGATGACAGTCCTTAGTGGTTTGTAGAAAATGAATCTCTGTGAGTGTTGTGTCCGTTGAAAATGCCCTTTGTATGATGTGATACAGGTGGTTTCATTGAAGTTTTTCTGAAATTCCCAGTTGCTTTGCTATGCAGATGTATACTATAATCATTCAGCAGACACCAAACTAGGCCTGGTGGAGGTGGTGATGCCCACCAAGTACTTATAATTGCTCTGCAGGGCAAGGTGTTTAAGGACATGGCCACAGCTTCTGGCATAGCCAATAGGTCTCGCCTTTGGGACCTTATAAGTATTTAGTTATGCAGCACAATATCCTTACTGCAACAACATTAACTGTTGCATGGCTAAACACTTATAGGGTCCGAAAGGCGAGACCTATTGGCTATGCCAATGCTTGTTAATATGTGCCAAGGACAAGCGTCGAACCTATTCAGTTTATAAGGTCATCATCAGGACAGACTAAATAATTTTTTGAGCAACCAATCGATGTAGTTGTACGGTCTGAGTCAGACGTACTCAGATGTAATCAAACCAAGGACCCTGCATGAATAATTCTACAAAACCGGGAATCCAGCCAAGAAACTTAGACAGCACGCATACAATTCACAGTGCGCACATAGATACCGGTGCAACTTTAAAACCGGCCCACTCAAGATTCAAAATAGTAAGGGTGGGCGGAGCTCGTGGAGTTTCACTCCGCGGAATTCTACGGAATTACCGGAAAATTCCTCAAGATTCCACAGAGTTCCGTGAGCATGCGGAGTATAATTAAATAGAATATATACGGGGACAAACACAAAATTCATGTTTTCTATGGTACCTTTGGTCACTAGATGTCAATGTTTACAAGCGTGCTGGCTGGTGGTGGTCTCCTGCTGCTGTTGGTTCATTCATAGTCATACTTCACTATTGCAACCATATTAGAAATAGAATAAGGTTTCTTTTACCTGCTCTGCCACAGCCCAGAAGACTAAGAGACAGGAGCCATCAGTGGCGGCTGGTGGATTTTCAAACTGGTGGGCGAAAAGTTTTGTACCTGAGTAGAAAGAGCAAGCGAGCGTGCGTAGCTAGCGCGCTCAAAGTGCAAAAGGAGGGTGCGGGGTGGTTCTCCCCCCGCAAGAAAATTTTGAAACATAATAGATTGAAATGGTGGCTTTTACGCCACATATTTTTCAAAAAAAGGGATCCAATTATAGCATTTTAAAGCACAAGTGTGACGAAACATAGTGTTAGAGACATAAAATATTTGCATAAGATAACGCAATTTACACTGGGAAGCAGTAATTTATCCGAGTTTTCTTGTTTCACTTTGCATAAATCAGCCAGTAAATGGGCATCTCTTTGTCTTTCCTAATGTTAAGGCTTTGTTCTTACCTTTAAGTGCATGCTTCTGCAGTTTTTATACATAGCATGAAGCCGACCTGAAGGCAGAGCACTTTACATGAGCACCGTTTACATCACATAAGATCACACTCACACACATTGTTTGTAGGTATGGGGAGATTAAGTGATTTGCCCAGAATCACAGTATTTTGAGCAGATCCTAGACTCAAACCTAGTTCCCTAGATAGCAGCTCTGACCATAAAGCCAGATCCTGGGCGGAGGAAGACAGACAGGCAGAAGTCACATGAAAGCAGCAGGTGTTTTTATACCTACAATGCACTTGCACACATGGTGCCCCCCGAAATCAGCACCCGGTGCCCTGGCACCGGTCGCAGTTGGTTGCGTGCATGTCTACTCTCTACCTGTGACATTTTTGTGCTGTTCCTTAATTGACCGGCTTGAGGCACCTTCCATCTCTCTGCAGTGTGTCTGTTAACTGCCTGCTCCGAAGCTGCTTGTGGTCGTGCCAGTGATATGCTATGATGTGCTTGTTGTATCTGCCAGCTGTAGGGTTGCTCAGTGCCTGTTACCTGCCTGCTCAGCGGACCGTCTTTCTGTTCAGTGCCTGTAGCTGCCTGTTCTGTGTGATCCTTCTGCCTGTGTTTTGCCGGTGATCTGCCTGCTCTATTCCTTTCCTGTCTGCCATCCCCCTCCAGCGCTCTGGTTCCCTGCTCTGTGTTTGACGGCAGGTATCCTCTTGCCAGCCCCCCACCAGCAAGGTCTGAGAGAAAGTTGTGAACGGAGGAGCCAGGGAGTGTCTGGTAGCAGTTGAGATGTGGACGATGTTAATGTGGAAAGTGTAGCGGTTCGGGGTGTTAGAGAAGTGGGCCATTTAGAAAGTTTGGGCATGGGAAACGTTGTCCTAATAACATAGGTCTTTTATAGGGCTTGCCATTGCGCTTTCACATTGCTATCAATAAAATGCATTCGTATTAGTCAACTCAGAATACTCATTTTATCCTAGGAAGGATGAAAGGCTGAGCCAGCCTGCTTTAGGAGCTGGCTTTAAGGAGGTGGGGGTGAGCCTGCTACCTTGAAGTTCCACACGGACTCAGCAACAAGTGCCTAATTCACAGTGCACTGACTGGGAAACGTGGAGAATTCTTTCCCCTGTTCACATTCCTTTCTTTCTGCCCTTTCTCTCAGCCCCTGATCCCTCAGGTCTCTCCTCACCTGAACTGGTATCACGCCCCATTTCACTTCTCAGGCATTGTTCCTCGCTCCCGGAAATCAACTCTGAGGCCCTTCCGAATCCTCTCACACTTCGGCATCTGTCCTCCCTAGAGCCGGCCATACTTGCCTCACTGGTTAATTTGGGGCCCTTTTGATTCTGGTGTGTCGACGTCTCTAGAGTCTAGATTATTATTTCCAAACCATCAACAAGGCAGCTGCGGGCAGAATCGAAACAGTGGGTACAGCTAGGGAAGCAACACAGGAACGCAATTCATTTTTAATAACGTAGTAGTAACTCACCAACAGAACGTTCTCGCGCCGGGCTCCTTGTGGTTTGGACTGCAGACAGTGACGCGTGGAACGTGTTAAGACTGGAACTGGAAACTGCTGGATTTCGACTCCTCCCCCAGGCCCCATGCCCCAGGCCACCGATCATTTTACAAAAAAACAACTGTTGCTGCCTAGGTCTCAGCCGGACTGCCCTGCCCCCAGCCATTGAAATTAATGGAGGGCTTCCGACTCCTCCCTGGGGCTTGCGATTAACGCCCAAACTCAAACACGATTCCTGCAGTGATACAAAGGTCGCGCCCATCAGTTTGTCGTCACTGCCCTGCTTTCTTGCACTAGGTTAAAGAAATCTTCACCCGGCCTAGTGGCATGCGCAGAGCTAATGTACATTCTCCCCACCCCCTCAAAGAAAAACCCAGATTTACACATGGTTGTTCACCGAGCAGCCAGCACAATTTATTGCTAGTTCCTCAGTGTTCCACCTCATATTTTTTTTACCCCCGCAGGGTGGCAGGGCAACACCCATCTCGCCCCTGTACACCAGCCGCCCCTGGGAGCCATCCTTGGCAACTTTCTTATGGTAAGCAAGGTACTGGTCCTTTCAGTGCCTCCCTTGTCAGCTGTTCCTTTCGCCCTCCTGTGATCCCCTGATCTCCCAGCTAGCCTCGGTCACCTCCATCTGTGCCCTGGGCTTCACAGACTCCCCACTCGCATGGATGCCGGGGTGCATGCACTATGCATACAGCCTCTCATGGGTGATCGCTGCAAACACGCCGCTATCCCCATCTTTCACTGTGACTGATTATATAATTCATGGGCGAGTAGACCCTGGTGGTAAAGATGAGGCTGCTGGGCCCTGAGACACACCTTGCATCATCTGCCATCACCCTCCGTAGTACAGTGGAACCGGTGGGACAACAACCCCTGAAGAAGCGCGGGCACTGGGTTGATCGCGCACTCGCTGATCAGGAAACAGGAAAGGAAGTTAATTTTCATTTTCCCAGACACACGAAGAGGGCGCCATGGGAAATGTAGTGCTGATGAGTATTGCGTGTGCCTACGCATGCACACAGATGGAGGGCAGCAGGAGCCCAGTTTAATTGGATTGGTTGGTGCCTTGGACTTGGTGGGTGGAAAACTCCGCTCCGTTGGTGGAGGGCAGAGTTTTTGCCTGAACTCTGCATTCCAAGCGGAGCGCAGAGTAGGAAATCTCCTCAAGCTCAGCCCGCCCTTACAAAATACATAAAGCATGAACACTGCCCGATGAATTAAGCAAGCATTTGCGCCACTCCCCGTCAATGCGGCCAGCGTTCATGCTTCATGTATTTTGAATCTCGAGTGGGCCAGCTTTAAAGTTGCACTGGTATCTATGTGGGCACTGCGAATTGTACATGTGCCCTCTAAGTTTCTTGGCTGTATTCCTGGTTTTGTAAAATTCTTGATGCGGGGTCCTTGGTTTGATTACATCTGAGTACATCTGATTCAGACCATACAAACTACATAGATTGGTCGCTCAAAATGTTTTTTTGCCTGTCCTGATGATGACCTTATAAAATAAATAGGTCAAAATGCTGTTGGCGCTTGTCCTTGGCACATAGGAAGCATTTATTGCAATTTCTGTTCCTGTTATCTGTTGGACCTATTTTGTTTTATTTATTTCCTCTGCCATTGTCTCACTGTTTACACTGTAAATTGTATTGGTAGTGATGTTTATTGTGTAACCGTGTGAGCACCTTTTGTGTACTGCATATTTGTATTGTTGTATAACTGTTTTTTATTAAAAATGTTTTTGAATTAATAATTGTTTTTTTATCAATTATGTTGGGTACCTTTTCATGATTTTTCATGATTTTTGTTGTTGTTTATGTATACTGTCTTTCAATTTAATTTTGTTTCATTTATGTAAAATTTTGAAAGCTTATCGTTGCTTTTCTGTAACTTTTTCTTGAACCACTGTAGTTATAATATTTATTGACCCCAAGTTTGGGTATTAGGGCTGCTCCTGTTTGATCTAACCTTTATATACAGATCAGGCATTTATTAAAGGACATAGATCCAATTAGGCTTGTATCAAGGTTGGATCTCAAAAAGGAATTGATAGAATTAAGTACATGCAGATCTATTGCTACTGGATATCAATTCTCAGGCACAATACTATTAATAAAACATATCAGAAGGCTCGGGATAAGTGGCAGTCTAAAGAGAATCTCCAGCTCTCAGCAGTGGCTGGAATAAGTTAAATAAGTTTAATGTTACTTTATTGAAAGGGGCTAATTTTAGGAGAATGCAATTTTATGCCAAATGGCTATTATATACAACTCCAGCGTTTTTGTACAAAATATGCGCTCAGATACCCGGCATATGCCTTCGGTGCTCAGCAGGAGTTGGTGGTAATTGGATCCACATTCTTTGGGGCATCCCAAAAATAAGACAATTTTGGGATGATATTGGGAGGTACTGTTTTCATAATTTAGAACCGGGGGCAGCCATAGATGCTCAGACTGCTGTTCTGGGATAGTCCCCTGATAAGAACATTAGTCTCCTACAGGAGAAACGGTTAATAATTATAGTATTAGTCGCCAGATCTTTAATATTGAAGAACTGGCGGACCGAACTTACTCCGACGTTCCAGCAATGGTGGATCAAAATATACATCATTTGCGAACTGGAAAAAAGATATGCTTTAAGGTCAGGTTCTTATTCTAAGTATAAGCTAGTGTGGGAGTTTCTTGAATAAGGAGGGGGGGGGGGTTGGAGATAAAATGAAATAAAAATGCTTTTATCCTGGAGACGTGGGGGCAATGTGGAAATGTGCAATACTTATTAATGTTATTTATTATTTGGAGTTGTTAAGAGTATGGTTTCGGGCTATAAGACAAACTGCTATTCTCTTTTATTAAGATTAATTTTTCATTACATGGTGCCAACTTTTCCGATAATGTGGTTGTTGAACTCTCCAAAATAAAAATATTTCAAAAAATAAAACTTACCCTCACAGGTCAAACCACAGAAAACGTGGTGAAAACAACTACTTGTTGCAGGCTGTAAATTGATTTTTTTTTTTAGATGACGGGCTATATGTGAAGTTTTACACTGGTATCTCTTGGTTTTTAGCGCTGTGTAACAGCTCAGGTGGACTGTGGGTAAACAGTAAACAGTTTGAAAGAGGTGTGATTTGGTTCGAAGGAGTGCTGCATATTAAAGGTGTAAAGCAGCCTTACTTGGCACTTGCAGCAAGATCCTGCTGCTGCTGAAAGCAAATTTGCTAAAAGGGTTGAGTTCCGTCTTGGAAGGAGGGGGAGCGGAGGCCATGGAGGGGTCAGGGTGAGAGGGGTGCAAGCACCAACTTTGAGGAAGCAAAGACAATGGGGAAGCAAGAAGAAAAAGTACTTGCTGATGGATGCTGCTTGCACAAATGCATTTGAAAAGGAGAAAAAGCTGTAAACTAATTTTCCAAAATTCACATGACGCCAAAACTCCAAGTTGTTTTCAAGTTCTAAAAGTCACCAGCTGTAGCCATTGTAGAAGTCTTGTCTTGGGGATAGATGTTATATACGCCTTACAGTTATTGAAAATAAAATAATGTTTACTTGTTAGGCAATTGGTTTGGTAATTTGCAAATCTATTGAAATGAATGGGCGTCCTATGATGCAGTCAAATGGAGTGTATTTAGGGCATATGGCATCCTTGCTACGCCCTAAAATAACAAAGAAGTACAAGCAAACGAAAAGTAGTACTTCAGTCTCAGGACACTGATAAGAAGACACCGAGAAGAACAGGAAATGGTATGCCACAACCAAATGGAGGACAAGTAAGTGGCAAGCACATGAACGAATGAAAAGGAAGGGCGGGATGTAAGCCCGTTTTAAGATTTATATTAAATACAATAGATTGCAAAACCTAAAAAGGAGAAAAAAAGAAAATGAAGCTAGGAAGTAAAATGAAGAAACAAAGAAAGTAAAATTAAATACAGAGAAACAAGTAAAAAAATGAAATGTTGAAAGCTGAACAAACTTCGAAGCCAATATGTCTCGCCTATACAAGAGTTATTGGCTTTGGCAATGTGTTTTTGTGATGTGGTAAACCAGTGTAGCTGCTGTTCAGCATGGCTAAAAGCTAGTGGTGTGGAGTATCATGGAGTGGATTTTTTGAAGTACAGTGTCTCAGAGTGGAGATGGGGGGAGTAGAGTGTCATAGATTTGAGTAGAGGGGAGTAGAGTTAAATGGTTCAGTGGCAGAGAGTGTCGTAGAATACAGTGATGTAGTGTGGAGTGGCGTGGAATAGGGTGGAGTGGGTTTAAGTGGATTGAGGTAGTGGAGTGGATTGGATTGGAGTAGAGTGCCGTGGACCTGACTGCGGTAGAGTGGGTGGAATGGGGTGGATTGGGGTGGGGTGGAACGAAATGGGGCGAGGTGGACTGAAGTGGGGTGGATTGGATTAAATTGAGGTGGATGCATAGGATTGAAGTGATAGGCCTAGGGTGGGGTGGATTGGGGTGAGGTGGATTGGATTGCAGTGGGGTGAATTGGAGTGGAGTGGGGTGGATCAGATTGGACTGGAGTGGGGTGGACTGGATTGGACTGGAGTGGATTGGACTGGAGTGGGGTGGACTGGAGTGGGGTGGATTGGAGTGGGGTGGATTGGAGTGGGGTGGGGTGGATTGGATTGGAGTGGGGTGGGCTGGGCAGATTGGAGTGGGGTGGTGTGGGATGGACTTAACTGGGGTGGGTGGATTGGACAGATATAGTGGGGTGGATTGGAGTAAAGTTGGGTGAAATGGAGTGGGTTGTAATGGATTTGGGTGGATTGGGATGGATTGAGTGGAGTGGGTTTGAATGGGGTGGAGTGGGGTGGATTGCAGTGGAGTTGAGTGGGGTGGATTTAAATGAGGTGGGGTGGGCTGAAATGTAGTGAGGTGCATTGAAATGGAGTGGATTGGATAGGTGTGGAGTGGGGTGGGTTGGATTGGGGTGAATGGGAGTGAGGTGGAGTGGAATGGGTGGATTAAATTGTACTGCAGTGGGGTAGGGTGGATTAGAGTAGGGTGACTGGATTGGAGTGGGGTGGATTGAAATGGGGTGGGGTGGATTGAAATGGGGTGGGGTGTACTAAAATGGAGTGTGAGTGGACAGAAATGGGGTGGATTGGATTGGAGTGGGGTGGTATGGATTGGGGTGAGGTGTTGGAGGTTGGGGTGAGGTGTTGGAGGTTGGGGTGGGGTGTTGGAGGTTGGGGTGGGGTGTTGGAGGGTGAGGTGGATTGGGGTGAGGTGGATTGGGGTGTGGTGGGGTGGGGTGGATTGGAGTGGGGTGAACTGATTTGAGTGGGAAAGATTGGTGGGATGGGTTGGACTGGGGTTGAGTGGAGTGTGGTGGAATGAGTGGGGTGGAATGAGTGGAGGGGACTGGATTAGTGGAGTGGACTGGATTGAGTGGGGTGGACTGGATTGAGTGGGGTGGACTGGATTGAGTGGGGTGGACTGGATTGTGGTGGTTTGGATTGAGGAGGATCAGATAGGAGAGGGGTGGATTGTATTGGGGTGGGGTGGATTGGAGTGGGGTGGAGTTTTTGGAGTGGGTTACAGTGGGGTGGATTTCACTGGAGAGGAGCAGACTGGATTTGAGTGGACTAGATTTAAGTGGGGTGGATTGTAGTGGTTGGAACGGGAGTGGGGAGGACTGAAGTAGGGTGAATTGGATTGTTGTGGGGTGAATTTAATTGGGGTGGGGTGGATTAAGGTGAACTGGAATAGACTGGAATGGGGTCGATTAAGGTGAATTGGATTGGAGTGTTATGGATTGGAGTGGGTTGTGTGGGGTTGATTGGACTGAGTGGAGTGGAATGGAGTAGAGTGGGGTGGATTGGATTGGGTGGGATCCGTTGGGTTAGACTGAAGTGGGGTGGAGTGGGGTGGACTGGAGTGGGTGGGGTGGACTGGATTGGAGTGGGGTGGGGTGAGGTGAGGTGGATTGGATTGGGGTGGGGTGGTTTAAAGAGGGGTGGATTAGAGTGGGGTGGGGTAGTTTAGAGTAGGATGAATTAGAGTGGGGCAGATAAGAATGGGGTGGATGAGAGTGGGTAGATGAGTGTGGGTAGATTGCTTTGTGGTGGGGTAGATCAGAGTGGGGGTGACTTGGATTGGAGAGGGGTGAATTCGATTGGGTGGATTGGTTTGGGGTGGACTGGAGTGGAGTGGCTGGAGTGGATTGAGTGGGGTAGATTGGATTGAGTGGGGTGGACTGGATTTGGGTGGATTGGATTGGTGTAGGGTGGATTCAACTGGGGTGGGGTGGATTCGATTGGGGTGGGCTGGTGTGGATTGGAGAGGGGTGGATTAAAGTGGGGCAGATTAAAGTGGGGGTGGGATGGATTGGAGTAGGGTCTATTGGAGTGGGGTGGATTGGACTGGATGTGAGTGGACTGCAATGAAATGGGTTTGACTGGACCAGAGTGGGTTGCATTGGACTGGAGTGGGTAGGATTGAACTGGAGTGGGTTTGATTGGACCAGAGTGGGTAAGGTTGTATTGGATTGGGGTGGATTGGATTGGAGTGAAGTGGGGTGAATTGGAGTGGGGTGGATTGGATTGGAGTGGTGTGGGGAGGACTGGAGTGGGGTGGATTTGACTGTATTGGAGTGGGGTGTATTAAGGTGTACTGGAGTGGACTGGATCAAGATGGTTTAAAATGGATTAGATTGGAGTCAGATGGATTGGAGTAGAGTGGGATGGATTGGGGTGGGGTGGGGTGGGTGGATTGAGTTGCGGTGGATTGGGATGGAGTGAAATGGGATAGAATGCATTTGAGTGGGTGGATTGGATTAGAGAGGGGTGGGTTGGAGTGGGGTGGGGTTGGTTGGTTTGGAATGGGGTTGGTTGTATTGGAATGGGTTGGATTGGAATGGAGTGGGGTGGTTTGGAATGGAGTAGGGTGGGTTGGATTTTAGTAGGGTGGTTTGGACTGGAATGGGGTGAATTGAACTGGAGTGGGGTGGGTTAGACTGGAGTGGAGTGAGGTGGATTGGACTAGAGAGGGGTGGATTGGAGTGGGGTGGGGTGGACTGGAGGGGGGTGGGGTGGGGTGAGCTGGAGGGGGGTAGGGTGGATTGAATTGGAGTGGGGGAGGCCGATTGGGGTGGGCTGGATTGAAGTGGGGTGGATTGGAGTGTGGTGGTTTGGAGTGGGGTGGAATTGGGTGGGGTGGGCAAGAGTGGGGTGGGCGAGAGTGGGGTGGGCGAGAATGGGGAGGACGAGAATGGGGAGGCCGAGAATGGGGAGGCCGAGAATGGGGAGGACGAGAATGGGGTGGACGAGAATGGGGTGGATGAGAATGGGGTGGACGAGAATGGGGTGGACGAGAATGGGGTGGACGAGAATGGGGTGGACTGCATTGAGGTATGGTGGATTTAAGGGGGGTGAATTGGAGTGGGTTGAAATGGATTCAGTGGGGTGAATCGGATTCAGTGGGGTGGATCAGATGGGATGGATTGGGATGGACTAGAGTGAGGTGGACTGTAGTGGATTGAGTGGGGTAGATTGGATTGAGTGGGGTGGACTTTATTGGGGTGGGGAAAACTGGGGTGGATTGGGGTGGGTGGATTGGACTGGATTTGAGTGGAGTGGACTGAAATGGTTTGGACTGAACTGGAGTGGGTTGGACTGGAGTGGGTTGGGTTGGATTGAATTGGATTGGAGTGAAGTGGATTGGATTGGATTGAAGTGGGGTTGGTTGGTGTGGATTGTGGGGGGTGGGGTGGATTAACGAGGTTTGGAGTGGGGTGGATTGGATTGGAGTGAGGTGGATTAAGGTGGACTGGAATGAATTGGACTGAGGTGGATTAAGAAGGATTAGATTGGAGTGGGATGGTTTGGAATGGAGTGGGTAGATTGGGTTGCAGTGGAATAGATTGAAGTGGGGTGGACTGGAATGGGGAGCAACAGATTTGGCTGGGTGGATTGGTAAGGACTGGATTTGGACTGGGGTGGATTAAGATGGATTAGATTGGAGTGGGATGGATTGGACTGGGGTGGGTGGACTGGGTTGTGGTGGATTGGAGTGGATTGGATTGGAGTGGGGTGATTGGAATGGGGCGGGGTGATTGGAATGGTGCGGGGTGGATTGGAATGGGGTGGAATGGATTGAAATGAGGTAGAATGGACTTGAGTGGGTGGATTGGTTTGGAATGGAGTGGAGTGGGTTGGATTGGAATTGGGTGGGTTGGGTTGGATTTGAGTAGGGTGGGTTGGAGTGGATTGGACTGGAGTGGGGTAGGTTGAACTAGAGTGAGGTGGATTGGACAGGAGTGGGGTGGGGTGGTTTGTGTGGGGTGGGGTGATGTGGATTGGAGTGGGGTTTATTGGACTGGGCTAGATTGGGGTGGAATGGATTGGTGTGGGATAGATTTAAGTGGGACTGATTGGAGTGGGGTGAATTGGGATGGAGTGGGGTGAGATGGATTGGAGTGGGGTGCATTGAATTGAAGTGGACACATTGAATTGAAGTGGGTCACATTGAACTGGAGTGGGGTGTATTGAATTGGAGTGGGGCGCATTGAATTGGAGTAGTGCAGATTGTTTTGGATTGGAGTGGGGCAGATTGCTTTGGATTGAAGTGGGGCACATTGTTTTGGCTTGGATGGTTTGGATTGTAGTGGTGCAGACTTTTTTGTATTGGAGTGGAGCCGATTGTTTTGGATTGGAGAGGGGCAGATTGTTTTGTATTGGAGTGGGGCAGATTGTTTTAGATTGGAGTGGGGCATATTGTTTTGGACTGGAGTGGGGCAGATTGTTTTGGATTGGAGTGGGGCAGGTTGGAATGGGGTAGATTGTTTTGTATTGGAGAGGTGCAGATTGTTTTGGATTGCTGGATTGGAGTAGAGCAGATTGTTTTGGATTGGAATGGGGCAGATTGTTTTGGATTGGAGTGGGTCAGATTGTTTTGGATTGGAGTGGGTCAGATAGTTTTGGATTGCAGTGGGTCAGATTGGAGTAGGACAGGTTGGACTGGAGTAGGGCAGATTGGTCTGGATTGGAGTGAGGCAGATTGTTTTGGATTGTAGTGGGGCAGATTGAAGTGGAACAGATAGTTTTGGATTGGAGTGGGTCAGATTGGAGTAGGACAGGTTGGATTGGAGTAGGACAGGTTGGACTGGAGTAGGGCAGATTGGTCTGGATTGGGGTGGGGCAGATTGTTTTGGATTGTAGTGGGGCAGATTGGAGTAGAACAGATTGTTTTGGATTGTAGTGGGGCAGATTGGAGTGAGGCAAATTGGATTGGGGCAGATTGGAGTGAAGAGATATGTATTGGATTGGAGGGGGTAGACTGGATTGAGCTGGATTGGATTAGTGTAGGGTAGACTGGATTGGAGTGAGGTGGATTGGATTGGATTGGAGTGAGGGGGATTGGTTGGAGTGAAGTGCATTGGATGGGAGTTAGGTGGATTGAATTGGAGTGGGGCAGATTGGAAAGGGTGTGATTGGAGTGGGGCAGATTGTTTTGGATTGGAGTGTGGCAGATTGTTTTAGATTGGAGTGGGGCACATTGTTTGGATTGGAGTAGGGTAGATTGTTTTGGATTGGAGTGAGGCAGATTGTTTTGGATTGGAGTGAGGCAGATTGTTACGGATTGAGTAGGGTAGATTGGAGTGGGGCAGATTGTTTTGCATTGGAGTGAGGCAGATTGTTACCGATTAGGGCAGATTGGATTGGGGCAGATTGTTTTGGAATGGAGTGGAGCAGATTGGTGTGGGTCAGATTGTTTTGGGTTAGAGTTGGTCAGATTGTTTTGTATTGGAGTGGGTCAGATTGTTTTGTATTGGGGTGGGGCAGACTGAAGTAGGGCAAATTGTTCTGGATTGAAGTGGGGCAGATGAACAAAAGTTATTTACCTGTAAACTGTGGTTCTCCAGTATTGGTATCTTTCATAGATTCACATGCTTGAATCATTCCCCGTCATCGGAGTGGGAGTCTCACGGTACATAAAAATAGCAATAAATATGCATGAAATAGCCATAACATAGGTAAATTAGAACCAGGAAGTTAAATAGCTAGAAGTTAATAGGAAAAAATCTTCCACTTTCATGACTCGTCCAAGTCATTATATATAGTCCAAACTACAGCCAATCAGGCGACAGAACCCTCCAGAATGTTCTCCCCAGAGGCTCAGGCTCTCAGATTTTCCAGCACAAGTGTGATAAAAGAGTAAAAGAGCATAGAAGAGCCTCTGAGGGGAGGTGGGTGGGTCGCATGTGAATCTATGAAAGATACCAATACTGGAGAACCACAGTTTACAGGTAAGTAACTTTTGTTCTTCTCCAGTATTGGGGTATCTTTCATAGATTCACATGCTTGAATCAGAGTAGAAAGCAGTAATTCCATAATGATGCTTGTGAGATCATCAAAGAAATATATATATGTATATAGAAATATACATAGAAACATAAACCAAGACCAGATAAAATACGCATATGTATATCTGTATCGACACATAAATATATATATAGAATTATAAAAGATATGTATATAAGAATGCATCATAGAGGAGGAAGGACAAACAGAGGCTCACCTTATTTAAAAAGATTACGGAGAACCGCTTGTCCCACAGACGTGTCTGCATTGCTGGCAGCTTCCAGACAGTAGTGCTTGGTAAAAGTGTGCCTGCTGGACCATGTTGCAGCTCTGCAGATTTGATGAAGAGGCACACCAGCAAAGAGAGCAGTAGAAGAAGAGATTGCTCTAGTTGAATGAGCTCTGAGTGGCTTGTAGCGGTCTACCCGCTTGCTGATGACAGAAAGAGATTGCAGCAGAAATCCAATGAGCTATGGTCTGTTTGGTTATTGGGTGCCCTTTGCGCATCTTTCCGTATGCAATGAAAAGCTGATCAGATTTTCGTTTTGAGGATGTCCTTTGCAAATAAAATTTTAGACATCGTTTGACATCAAGGGTATGTAAAGCCCTTTCCGCCGGTGATTGAGGATTAGGAAAGAAAGTCTTTAAAACCACAGGTTCATTGAGATGGAAATCAGAAGGTACTTTAGGCATAAAAATGGGGTTATTGCGGAGCACTACCGAGTCCTTAGTGAATTGGAGGAAAGGCGGTTTAATAGTGAAGGCTTGAATGTCACTGACTCGCCTGCCTGATGTGAGAGCCAACAGCAGAGATATCTTCCACGATACAAACTTTAAGTCAGCTCTATGAATAGGTTCAAAGGGGTGTCGCATGAGTTGTGACAGAACAATGTTAAGATGCCAGGGTGGAGGTGGATGGCGGATGGGAGGAAACATACGAAACAATCCTTTGAAGAATTGTTGAATGATCCGAGAGGAATAAAGAGAATGTGAACCTTCTTGTCGGAATCGTGAGATAGCCGCTAAGAATACTTTAAGAGTAGAATGGGAAAGTCCTGACTTTGCCAAATGTAGAAAGAAAGGCAATCATTGTTTTTGGATGAATGTTGGCGGCTTGACACCAGAGGCAAAAGCGCTTCCATTTGAGCATGTAGGTTTTTATTGTGGAGGGCGCTCTAGCATTAGCTAAGACCTCCCTACACTCAGAAGGAATGTCTAAGTGAGCAAATTCAAGGTGCTCAGGCGCCAGGCTGCTAAACGCAGAGATGCAGGATCCGGATGGCAGATCTGCCTGTTGTGGATGGACAGGAGATTCGGTATTGGTTGCAACTGAATGGGATCGCATTCGGATAGAAGGAGGAGTTCGGTAAACCAAAACTGGCAAGGCCACCTGGGAGCTATGAGGAGAAGACGACAAGGCTCCTTCTTCATTTTCCGGAGAACACTGGGAACCAGCGGTATCGGCGGAAAAGCGTAGGCATAAATCTGCGACCAATTCATAAAAAACGCATTCCCACACGAGTCTTGTTGGGGAAGCCAACTTGCGTAGAATGGGCATTTTCGGTTCAGACTGGTCGCGAACAAGTCCAGATCGGGTCGACCCCACTTCTGAAATATACGATCCAAGGTTGGTTGATGGAGCTCCCACTCATGATTGGACACTGTCGACCTGCTGAGGGAGTCCGCTAGGATGTTGGATACTCCCGGAACATGGACTGCTGCCAGAGTTATTTGATGTCGGATCGCCCAATCCCAAATTTGCTGGGCTTGCTGGGACAGCAGACTGGATCTTGTCCCTCCTTGTTTGCTTAGGTAGTGCATACTTGTTGTGTTGTCCGTCCGGATCAACACTGATGCTCCTAGAATGATGGTGCGAAAAGATTTTAGGGCTAGGAAGATCGCTAGCAACTTTAAGAGATTGATATGCCAAGTCCTTTGATGAGCATCCCATTTGCCGTTGACTGTTAGTCCTTGAAGGTGTGCTCCCCACCCTTCGAGGGAGGCGTCTGTGGTGATGACGAAACTTGGAGCTTCCACTAGGAATGAGAGGCCTGCTGCCACGTTCCTTTTGCAAGTCCACCAGATTAATGCCTTCCGCATCTGAGGAGTGATGCGGATGAGATCTTCGAAGGACCCTGAGACCTGTAGCCATTGCTTGTTGAGCTCCTCTTGCAGGGGTCTCATCTTGAGGCGACAGTTGGGGACCAAAGGAATGCAGGATGAGAGCATCCCTAGAAGTGACTTGAACTGTCAGACAGAAACGCACCTTTTTGAGCGTATTAGATGGGCAAGCTTGCACAGCTTTTGTTGTCTTTCATTTGAGACAAAGGCTTGTGTCCGTAGAGTGTCTATGGTGGCTCCTAAGAACGTTCTTGTTTGTGATGGGATGAGTTGAGACTTGTCCAGATTGATGGAGAGACCCAGAGACTGGAAAAGTGACAGGCATTTCTGAGTATGGACGTTTGCGACTGCGTAAGAATTCGCCTTGATAAGGCAGTCGTCTAAATAAGGAAAAATTTGAATTCCTTCTAGTCGAAGGTGTGCCGCCACCGGTGCCAAAACTTTGGTGAAGACACGGGGCGCGGAACATAGTCCGAAGGGAAGGACTTTGAACTGAAAGTCCCTGCCAGCTACTCTGAACCTCAAGAACTTTCTGTGTCTGTGTAAAATCGGGACATGAAAGTAAGCATCTTGGAGGTCGAGGGTGGTCATGTGATCCCCCGCAGAGAGGAGTTGAAGGACTTCTTGTAGAGTCAACATCCGAAAGGACTGTTTTTTGAGATATTTGTTTAGGGAACGAAGATCCAAGATCGGGCGCCATTCTCCCGATTTCTTTTTTATTAGACAAAATCTGGAGTAGAAACCGGTGCCTCTTTGCAACTTTGGAACCATTTCGATCGCTCCCTTTTTTAACATCAAATTTATCTGGGAGAAAAGCTCTGTGAGATGAGCTGGAGGCGGACCTTTGGGAGGAGAATTCGGAGGAAGCTTGGTAAACTCTAGAACGTGGCCTCTGGCCACAATGTCCAAGACCCATTTGTCTTTAGTTATAGCAGACCAGGTTGAGTAAAAACGGGAGATCCTGCCTCCAACTTTTGTAAAATTGAGAGGTAGAGCAGGTGGGGGGTGGCAGTTGTCACTGTATTTTTAGAAGTGTTCCTTCCCCGGTAGGATGACTTATTTCTGTTTTGGCCATAAGACGTAGTTGGTTGCTGCCTGAAGGATTGTTGTCGTTGCGAAGAGTAGCGTTGGTTACCCTGATAGGACTGGTATTGCCTCGACTGACTATAGCCTCCTCGGGTGGAGAAGGATCCACGGCCTCTAGCGCCACGAAAAGGCGGTTTTCGAAACTGAAGAGTACCAAGAGATCTTGCTGTCTCGGTATCCTTTTTAATGGCCTGTAGGGCATTGTCAATATGCTGGCCAAAAAGAGACTCGCCGTCAAAAGGCATATCGATTATCTTCGTCTGAACTTCCTGACGAAAAGATGTGGACCTCAACCAGCCCTGTCGCCGCAGGACAGCAGCCCCTGCCAGTTGCCGAAAACCCGTGGACGCAACATCCACAGCAGAATCAATGATCTCAGCCGAGATTCGTTCTCCCTCCTGGAGGATCTTGAGCGCTTCTGCCTTTGAGGGCTCAGGTAACATGCCGATGTAGGGGGAGATGTCCGACCACATCTGCCTATCATAGCGGCCTAAGATGGCCAGTGAGTTAGCTGCACAGACAGTAGTGGCCGCCATGGTCGAACCGTTTTTCCAATTGAGTCTAGACGTCTCCCATCCCGATCCGGGGGAGCGGACAATGGAGAGGAGGGATTCCGTGCTCGGCGCTGCGCTGCTTGGGCGATAACTGAATCTGGCTTAGGCTGACCTATCAGACAAGCTGGTGAATTATCCGGTGCCTTGTATTTCTTTTCAAGGCGAGGTAGGACCGCCGGAATGGAGGCAGGAGTCTGCATGGCTTTCAGTCCTTCCTGCCAAATAAAATCAATAATAGGGATAGTACGCACTTGCTTCCTTGGCTGGTCTTTAAAATCGTAAAGGAAACACTCATCCTTCCTTGTTTCCATGGGAAGGAGGAACCTTTGTGCTGCTCTTTCCATCAGAACATGAAAACCTCCGATGTCAACTGGAGGTGAGTCAACAGGAGCCTGACTCGAAGGAGACGGCGTTTGTATTTGATAGTCATCCCATTCAGTAAGGAGTGACCTGTCATCCAATTCTCCTTCTTCCCGGTCATCATCTATGGTGTGAGCTTCCTGAGGATGCGACATTGAAGGTACCAGAGAAACTGGTCTGGGCGACCTCAACACTGTTGAAGATTGAGGAACGGGTGTTGGTGGGACAGAAGAAGCCGATTCAGATGGTGGAAATCGGCGGTAATAATCATCTAACATGTACTGCAGATTGTTGATAAGTGATAGAGGCAATTGTGCCGTAGGGTTTGGCTCTGGAGCGGTATCAGGGTAGTAGTCTTCTTCTTGATCTACGTCTTGATATTTAATGAAGAGCTCTGAAGGGCTCCTGGCAGGACGGAATCTGTCATCCTCCTCAGATTCATCCTCATCTGTCCCATAATCCAGTAACTGCTCGGGCAACGCACAAGGAACTCTGCTGGGTGATGTGTGAACTGGAGAGAGAACCTCAAAGGAAGATCCACGCCTTTGAAGCAAGGAAGGCGCTGTCGTCGACGGTGGCAATGGTGTAGACAGCACCGCAGATGTGTTGGAGGATGCTGTGGCTGTAGATGACGACCAAACTTGAAGATCAGTGCAGGAAGATAGCAACGTCGACGAAGCAGCCGTCGACGAGGTAGTCGCCGATGAGGCGGGCGTAGGCGAAGCAACTGTCGACGAGGCAACCGTCGACGAGTGAACAGTCGACGAGGGAACAGTCGACGAGGCAATTGTCGACGAGGCGGCCGTCGACGAGGCAATCGTCGACGATGCAATCGCCGTCGACGAGACAATTGTCGACGAGGTCTTCTTACTCTTCGTCGACGGAGGGACGTCGACGGTAGACTTCAATCTCTTCGTCGACGAGAAGGCAGTGACTGACGTGGTTGGTCTCACTGAGACGGACACCAGCGTCGACGGCGAAGAAGCCGACGACAGTATCATCTGAGGCTTTGGAGACGAGAAGGTTGCAGTAGGCGTCGTCGCGGCGACGGCAGGCTTCGTCGACGAAGACGTCATCGTCGAGCTCGTCGACGAGGGACCCCGTTTTTGAGATAAATCTCTGTCAGAAGAAGGTTTAGACGCCTGAGATTTCACAGACTTTCTCGGGGGTGTAGAGGGTAGAGTTTTACCCTTACTAGGTGGAGGAGCCTTTTTGGACGCAGAAGGCAACTCAGCACTCTTCGAGGTGTGCTGTTTTTTCAACACCATAGCCCCAGGAGAAGTCAAATCCGTGTCGATAGTCCTCATCCTAGAGGCAGCAGTCCCGACAGAGGAAACACTTCCAACCTCAGATAAAGGGTTGTCTTGATCCTTAATCTTCTGTAGCCACAGAAGTAGACGTCCCTCTCTGTCCCTCAGAGTCTTTTGAGGGAAAGTCCTGCAGATTTTGCAGTCTCTCACCTGGTGGTCCGGGTACAAGCAATAAATGCACTTCTTGTGGGGGTCTTCAGAAAACAGCCGGAGCTTCCCACAAGACTCACAAGGTCGAAAGAGAGATTTCTTAGAAGAAGACATCATGAAATGAAGAAATTCTGAAGAAACCTGAGAAGTACTGAGCAGAGCTCAGGGAGACTCCCTTCACACGACGTGCGGTACAAAATCTGAGAGCCTGAGCCTCTGGAGAGAACATTCTGGAGGGTGCTGTCGCCTGATTGGCTGTAGTTTGGACTATATATAATGACTTGGACGAGTCATGAAAGTGGAAGATTTTTTCCTATTAACTTCTAGCTATTTTACTTCCTGGTTCTAATTTACCTATGTTATGGCTATTTCATGCATATTTATTGCTATTTTTATGTACTGTGGGACTCCCACTCCGACGACGGGGAATGATTCAAGCATGTGAATCTATGAAAGATACCCCAATACTGGAGAATGTTTTGGTTCAGGGTGGAGCAGGTTGTTTTAGATTGGGGTGGGCCAGACTGTCTTCGACTGGAGTGGGCCAGATTGTGTTTGAGCAGATTGTTTTGGACTGGATTGAGCAGATTGTTTTGGACTGGATTAGGAAAGATTGGTCTGAATTGGAGTGGGGCAGATTATTTTAAATTGGAGTGGGGCAGATTGTTTTGGATTGGAGTGGGGCAGCTTGTTTTTGATTGGAGAGGGGCAGATTGGATTGGGGCAGATTGTTTTGGATTGGAGTGGGTTAGTTCGGAAGGCAGATTGTGTTGGATTGGAGTGAGATGGATTGGTTGGAGTGAAGTGGATTGGATTGGAGTTAGGTGGATTGGATTGGAGTTGGGTGGACTGGATTAGAGTGTGGCAGATTGTTTTAGATTGGAATGTGGCAGATTGTTTTAGATTGGAGTGGGGCACATTGTTTGGAATGGAATGGGGTAGATTGTTTTGGACTGGAGTGGCGCAGATTGTTTTGGAATGGAGTGGGGCAGATTGTTATGGATTGGGGTAGATTGGAGTGTGGCAGATTGATTTGAATTGGAGTGGGGCAGAATGGAGTGGAGCAGATTGTTTTGGATTGGAGTGAATCAGATTGTTTTGGACTGAATTAGGGAAGATTAGTCTGACTTGGAGTGGGGCAGATTATTTTGGATTGGAGTCGGGCAGACTGGACTTGAGTGGGGCAGATTGTTTTGGATTGGAGCGGGGCAGATTGAATTGGGGCAGATTGTTCTGGATTGGAGTGGGTTAGTTCAGAGTGCGACAATGTTTTGGATTGGAGTGGGGCAGAATGGAGTGAGGTGAAGTGGCTTGGAGCGGGGTAGATTGGACTGGGCTGGATTGGTGTAGAGTGTATTGGATTGGGAGGGCGGATTAGGATGGAGTGAGGAGGATTGGATTGGAGTGGGCCTGATTGGAGTGGGTCTGATTGGAGTGGGGCAGATTGTTGTAGATTGGAGTAGGGCAGATTGTTTGTATTGGAGTGGGCTAGGTTATTTTGGATTGGAGTGGGGCAGATTGGAGTGTGACATATTGTTTTGGAGTGGGGCAGATTGTTTTGGATTGGAGTGGGGCAGATTGGAGTGGAGCAGATTGTTTTGGACTGGAGTGAGGCAGATTGTTTGGATTGGGGTCGAGTGGAATGGAGTGTGGCAGATTGGTGTGGGGCAGATTGTTTTGATTTAGAGTCAGGCAAATTGGAGTCAAATCAAAAACGGATTTGTATAGCACTGCTTTTCATCCGTGAGGGTATCTAGGCACTGGGAGGGAGGGGATTGCTGCTGCTGGGGGTGGTCAGTCGAACAGCCAGGTCTTCAAGCCATTTCTGAAATCCTGCAGGGTGGGAGAGGTTCAGAGGTGGAGGGGGAGTCCGTTCCAGGTCTCTGATCCCAGGTAGGAGATGGCATAGCCCCCGCTACCTGCTTCGGTAGACATGGGTAGAGTGGGCGAAAAAGTGTGAGGCGAGGGCAGATGTCTGAGGCAGTGGTGGAAGTTAATCTTGTGGTGAAGTTAGACTGGTTTTACGTTGTGAAGGGCTTTGTATGTATGGGTTAGCATCTTGAACTGCCACCTTTTGTGGACAGTGAGCCAGTGAAGAGTACAGAGGTGAGGGGTGATGTGGGCCCTCCTTGGGTGGGGCAGATTGTTTTGGATTGGAGTGGGGCAAATTGTTTTGGATTGGAGTGGGGCAGAATGTTCTGGATTGGAGTGGGGCAGAATGTTCTGGATTGGAGTGGGGCAGAATGTTCTGGATTGGAGTGGGGCAGATAGTTTTGGATTGGAGTGGGGCAGATTGTTTTGGACTGGAGTGGGGCAGATTGGAACGTGGGTTGGTTGGGAAGATTGGAGTGTGGTGGACTGGAGTGAGTGGGGTGGCCTGGATTGGTCTGGGGTGGATTGGATTGAGTGGATTGGTGTGGGGTGAAGTGAGGTGGGGTGGGGTAAATTGGCATGGATTGGTGTGAGGAGGCTTGGATTGGGGTGTACTGCACTTGCACTACATCATTTCGAAAATTACACATAAGAAAGAAACATTATCGCTATGCAATATATAGGACAAGATAATCGTCATCTTTTGAGAATAGCACCCTCGAGCAAAAACAAAATAAGTGGAAAGTGAGAAAAGAAGAACTGGCAAAATAAAAGAAAGTTAACTACAGAAAATAAAACTTTGCAGTTTTGTTTGTCCAGCTGGGCAGGTTTTTGCCAGTCACGACTTCTGTTTGAAGGGCACAGGAAAATAGAAATAACAAAATAGTACCTCAATCACGTCGGGAGCAGCGGATGGGCAATGATTAAGTTTAATCAAGCAGTGCTTGGTCCCTGCTCCATACAAAGGAACAGAAATTATGTTAGGCGTGCAGTGATCACTAAGCTGTGAAGAAGAGAGCCAAGCGAGCCAAAAAAATTGTAAGCAACAGGGCGGGTTCCAAGCTAATTTTGTTAACAGCAGCGCCTCGCAAGCGATTCACATGCGCTAGTGCATAATATCGCAGGCTCGGCCCTAAAAAGGGGGAGGAAGGCGCGGAACAAAAGGTATAAGCGAATTCCCCGAGTTAACCAAACAATTGAAATGGCTTAAAGCAGGTCAACATTTTTAGGTTTAAATCTTTTTATTAGTTTAACAACAAGCAAGGCAGTTTGCTATATAAAACATCAATTCGTGGGCTGCACAGAGCCCAGGCTGGCTATTTGTCTCAATAAGCAAACTAAGGATACAAACAGTAAAGAAAAGAGACATAACTCCTTCCCCCCTCCCGATCCCCCCCTCCACTGCTAGTTAGGAAGTATGTTTGGGTGCAGGGCTTATCACTGTTGTTTCGTGTCTTGTTGAGCAGTCGTGTCCGGTGCGTTAAGACGTAGGATTCGTAGATACTTAGGACACGCAAGCTCGCGAAACTCTTGGGCAAGTAAAGTGAGGAATGGCTGCCAGAGATCCCCAAAGGTCGAACCTTTCCCTGCCAAGGTGAGCGATATCCTCTCCATCCCCAGAACGTGCCACAGACGCTGGAAGCAACCCGTGTCGGAGGGAATTCGGGGCGTCCTCCAGTGGAGTAGGATATTTTGAGTGGCCGTGCCTAAAGCTATGGCTATCTGGCATCCTCTTCTAGACTTGC
Organism: Calotriton arnoldi; assembly: GCA_963921515.1. Taxonomy (NCBI): domain Eukaryota; kingdom Metazoa; phylum Chordata; class Amphibia; order Caudata; family Salamandridae; genus Calotriton; species Calotriton arnoldi. The sequence continues at coordinate 3,316,281 of CAWUFW010000459.1, forward strand.
GAGGATATGTCAGTGGATTTGGGACTCCCAGAAGAATATACTCTGGAAGTCTAGGCAGTTCCGTGTCAAGGTTTTTATCCACTTCATCCAGAATCTGAGACCAATATTGTTGTAGATGCTCGCATACCCATAGGAGATGGACCAACGTTCCTATTTTTCCGCATCCCCTCCAACAGTCTGGGCTTTGTGTGGAGTCAACTCGGTGGATGCGCTCTGGGGTGTAGTACCAGTAAGTGGCTACCTTAGTTAATGTCTCTGTGAGACCCATGTTGCTTGCCGTATGTCGTGCCCTGTAGCATATACCCTCCCATTCTTTGCTACTAAGTGCTCACCCTAGGTCCTTCTCCCAGCGTGCGCGGCCAGCGTTGTATGTGTGCGGGTATCGAGTGAGCAGCATCTTATAGAGGTCAGAGATCAATTTCTTATCAGATGATCGTGTGATAAGCCAACGTTCATAAGGGGTAAGGTGTCACTGCGCATCTGTTGTCGGGGTGTACTGCCCAGTGCCGGAGTTGCAAGTAATGCAGTCTGTCGGACTCCGGAAGCCCATAGTCAGACCTAAGTTGTGGGAATTAAATTATCCCCTGCGTATCAAACAGGTGCCCCAAGGCTCGGCATTCCGTGCCCCGCCATTGTGTGAAGGTAGCCTCCGCCATCCCTGGGCTGAAATCTGGATTGTCAAAGAGCGGGGTGAGAGGAGAGGGGAAGGTAGTCAGCTCATGTCTCCTATTAGTCTGGTCCCATGTTGTGGGGAGGGTTCGTGTAATGTGGGAGGCGTATAGATTGGGTGGTCTATGTAGATTCTTTAAGAAGGGGATCTTCCTCAGTGAGGTGCCTGCCACTGCCCGGTCCTGGAATAGCCAGTGCTTCTCTGATTCAGTGCGATTCCATTTGACTAGATGCCATAGCTGCGCGGACTTGTAGTAGAGTTGAAGATCGGGAACCCCCAGGCCACCGTCGTCAGGTGGGAGAGTGCTAATGAGTCTCTTTATTTGGGGTTTACGACCCTGCCATATGAAGAGGGAGAGTTCCTACTGTACTCGGTTTAGCTAACCTGTCAGGGGTCGTAGGGGAAGTGTCTGGAAGAGGTATAAGACTATAGGTAAGATAGTCATTTTGACAGCCGCGATCCTCCCTAGCCAGGAAATGGGGTAATGCTTCCACCGCTGTAGGTCTGAGCGGATTTGAGTGTGTAGTTTGGCGTAATTAACTGACGCCGTGGTTTGCAGAGTGGGCGCCAATTGTATTCCCAAGTATGGGACCGTGTACCCTGACTCTTGTATTGGATACTGTTGTTGGAGGCCGGCCTGCGCCCGTGTGGACAGGGAGAGGTTGGGGGCAACCGATTTCTCTATGTTGACCTTGAATCCGGAGGCCCTCGCAAAGGAGTCAAGCTTTGTCAGAAAAGCTCCCAGAGCCACATCTGGGTCCGCTAAGGTTACCAGGACATCATCCGCATATAAACTGATGGTATGTACATCACCCCCGAATCGGATCCCAGTGATTTGTGGATGTTCTCTAACCCTTTGCGCCATTGGTTCCATGTACAGTGCAAAGAGCAGGGGTGACAAAGGGCACCCCTGTCTCGTACCTCAACTTATGGGAAATGGCACCGAGGTATGTCCGTTAATTCTAACTGAGGCCATAGGGGAGTGGTAGCAATTTAAAATTTGTGTCCTCAGTTCCTCTCCTAGGCTGACACGGATCAAGGCCTGCTCCAGATAGGGCCAATGGACCCTGTCAAAGGCCTTTTCCGCATCGATAGTAAGGAGCATATAGTTCCCGGGGATTCGTGATGCCTTCTCTATTAGGTGCAAGACCCTCTTGGTGTTGTCACTGGTCTGCCGTTTGGGGATAAATCCCGCCTGGTTAGGATCAATGAGTCCTGGCATGTAAGTGGCCAGTCTACGCACCAAGATCCCGGTATAGAGTTTCAGGTCTATATTCAAGAGGGAAATGGGGCGGTAAGCTCCACAGCTGGTTTTATCTTTCCCTGGCTTGGGGATGACCACTATTGCCACCTCGAGCATAGACCTGGGGATCTCCCCTGGGGACGCGAAGGTGTTAAAAAGTCTGGTTAACAGTGGTGCTAGGGTGGAGCAAAATTGTTTATAAAAGGCCGCTGTATAGCCATCCGGCCCAGGAGATTTAGCCAACTTAAGTCACGAAATGGCAGCTATAACTTCCTCTACCCGGAAGTCCCCTTCTAATTGCTCCGCTTGTTCCGGGGTCAGTGTGGGAAGGTGTGCCTCGGTGAGGTAAGCATCAATGTCCGCATCCACCAACCTCTGCCCCTCGTAGAGTTGGGCATAAAAGTCCCGGAATGTTTCGGCTATTGCTGCATCGTCTGTAACTAAGTTCCCTGTCTGGTCACGGATCTCCTGTACTCCCTGGAGCTGTCTAGTCTTGCGCAGTTTGTGAGCTAACAGTCGCCCGCTTTTGTCTCCCCCAACGTAGAACGAGTGGCGAAGGCGTAACGCTGCATATTCCGCTCTGTCGTGGTCTATGGCCGCTAATTGTGCCCACGTTGATGTCAGCTGGCGCCAGACTCTAAGTGCCCCTGTCCGTTGGTGCATTTGTTCTAATTCTCTTGTTTTCTGCGCTAGGGCTTCCCTCTTCTGTCTGCCCTCAGCATTATCTGCCGTTGAGATGGCAATTAGTTTGCCCCTAATCACAGCCTTAAGTGCTTCCCAGCCTGTGGACATGGGCGTATCGGGGTTGTCGTTGTGGAGTAGCTAATCGTCAATGACGCATTGTACCTGCGTGACTACATCCGCTCGCTGCAAAAGGGTGTCCCGGAGACGCCACTGTTGGGCTGGCCGTCGGATAGGTGGCAGAGTAAGTGTGACCACCACAGGGGGCGTGGTCAGATAGTGATGCCACTAAGATCTCGGCGTCGGACATGATATCGCAGAGAGCCACAGAGCCTAACATACAATCGAGTCGGGCGTAGGTTTTATGGGCACTAGAGTAGTAGGAATATTCCCTAAGATGGGGGTGTTGGCACCGCCAGAGATCCACCAGGCCCAAGTCTTCTAGTCTGGACAACCCTACGGAGGAAATCGCGCCAACCTGGTTGAAGCGTTGCGCTGACCTGTCAAGGACGTTGTCAAATACTAAGTTAAGATCGCCCCCCAGGAGTATCTTGTGCTCAGTTGTGGCCATAGCCTCGGTCAAGGCCTCATGTAGAAACCGTTCCTGACCCTCGTTTGGTTCATACAGGAAACTGATAACCAACGTGTGCCCCCCAATCGTAAACTGATAGGACAGTAGCCTACCCCTAATTTCGGCCACTTTCTGTACTACCTTCCCTTGAAAGGTCCGGGAGACCAAGATCGCCACCCCTGCCGTCTTAGAAGGGCCTGGCGAACAAAATTGCATCGGGAACTTGCGCGTTTTGAGCCGGTGGCAGTCTTTCGAGAGCAAGTGCGTGTCCTGTAACAAGCAGATATCCGCTCTGGTACTTTCTAGGTACGAGAGGATTGCCCTGCGCTTGACTGGGTTATTGAGACCTCTCATGTTTAGCGTGAGGATCTTAAGGTTAGCGAGGGGCATCTAAGGGACTGAGAGCAGCTAACGCGCACGTGGACCCTGGACCGAGCCTGCGTGTTCGGGCCTTTATGCGACTGTGGAGTGAGCCCAAGTTGGTATTGCCAAGCCCATGTGTGCCAGGGAGCAGTAAACGGGGGATCCCAATAACAAATAACCCTTCATAATCTAACATAAACTTATATATTAAGCATGTAAGTTCAAAATGTAGTCCGTCATCCCGGGACGATCAGTGAAAAGTCTGTATGGGGACCATAGCGTGGCCAAGATCGAGCCCTCGTCCCTCCCACCGCCCACCTCAAGAAAAAGAGAAGAAAGCGCAGGCAGCACGTGCTTTGCTCACGAGCTTTGTGTCTTGGCCAGCGCCTCAGGGAGCGCCTCCAGGATCGCCTGCTGTCCCTTTCTGATCTCTGCCTGGTCGGGCCGCTTTGGTCGACGTCTACGTCCCTGCTGCCGCCATCTCGGTCGTGTGTCCCCTGCCCCCGGGGTAGGGCTGCGGCTTCCATCGTCTTCTTCAGGGACAGCAACACCCAGCAGTTGGCTTGCTTCCGAGAGGGAGCGTAGTTGGTAGAGTTTGCCCTCCAGACTAAAGATGAGTCGGAACGGGTGCCCCCAGGAGTATGGGATGTCGCGCTGTCGGAGGTGTGTAGTGATAGGTCGGAAGATTTTGCGTTTCTGTATGGTAAGCGCAGCAAGATCTTGATATAGGGTCGGGGTTTGCTCCCGGAAGGTGATCGGGTGCATGGATCTGGCCTTGCGGAGAATGTCCTCCTTTGTGCGATAGTCATGTACGCAGACCAGGATGTCCGCCGGTGGGGCTGTCTCCGATCGAGGAGGGCCCACTCTGTGAGCTCTGTCCAGTTTAAGGTCCGTGCCGGGTGGGTTGCCAAGGATGTGATTGAAGAGGTCTTTCGTGTAGCTGAAGATGTCTCCAGCTTCTTCGTTGGCTCGCACCCCTCTGATCCTGATGTTATGTCTGCAGGAGCGATTCTCCAAATCCTCAAGGTGGGTCTGCAGGTCCACCTGTTGGTCATGAATGCGAATGACCTCCTGCTGCAAGGCCGTCATTTCAGTGTCCCTGTTGTCTCCCTTATCTTCCAGTGCGGAGACTCTCTCTCCTATTTCATCCACATCCCTTCGAATGTCTCTTATTTCAGATGTGAGGTCTCGTTTGACTGTTTGCAGGTCCTCGCGTAGAGTCGTGAAGAGAGATTCAAGGAAGGCCTGCGTCACTGGTTACTCCTTGGCCCCATCCGCCTGCGAGTTAGTGGGCTCGCTTGAAAGTGGGCGATCCATTGGCGCTTCACTCTGGGGTCGCGCGAATAGTTCCTTCAGTGTCTTGTCCTTCTTACCCCGGGTAGAGGACATATTCTCGGTGTAGGTGGTGTGGCGTTAGCCCAATTGTGATATAGGCCGTACAGTTCCCGGTGATGTAACACTCCGGCGTGGCCAGGTTGTGGCGACGTCTAGAATGGCCCTGGGGAAGTCCAAAGGGCGATAGTGGAACCCCACGATCTGCCTGTCTGGGACCGTTGTTCGCAGCCCTCCAACGAATCTTAGAAACCCGGCGACGGCCTTCTCAGTTCGTCATGCTCCTGGCTGGGGTTCACAGCTGCTTAGCTCCTATCCCGGCCATGTGTCGCCGTTCCTTGCGATGTGGGCCAATCCCGGGCAGTAGCTGCGGGTAGCCGGCGGGGGCAGCAGCAGGGAAACTCTGGATGTCAGGCCCGCGCCAGGAGCCGAGCGGGGAGCCGTAAGACACACCCACAAATCGCACCCGGGCCTAGCCGGGCCGCTTCCGCGGGATGCCGGGCTCCACTCTCAGCAACCACCTCTAATGGCGGCTGCACTCGTTATCTCCTGGGGTCTGCTGCTCCCCGCTCACAATCAATCCCTTTCCCCGGGATAGCAGGTAGCTTCAGGGTGTGGGCTAGCAACTAAGGATCAGCCCAGTGGATGCCCCCAAATTTCAGTGTTGTGGGTCGTGCACAAAATCCTACCGGCCCGCGGCTGTGTGCTGGGGTATGTTCAGGCCTCGACCAGAACCCCGCCCTGGGACGCTCAAGGCCCAGCCGGCCCTCTCCTCGCCAGTCTGCAGGCGTCCCCCTTACACGCTTCCAGTAATTGCCGGGCCGGAGCCGGATCCCAGTGCAAGAGCCGGGCGTGCCTGGTCTACTTGGCTCTGCCTTCCTGTCTCCCAGGGGCCGCACTCCCGGCGTGGTCGGGCCCTGACGGACGGCTCCCTCTCCTCTTCGCCTCTATCTCGGCCTCTCGCTCTGCGGTAGTCACCCAGGGGCGCTCCCCCCTCCGTTCACCTCCGCACTGGAGCTCTCAAGGTGCCGCAGCCGTAAATATCGAAGAGGGCCTCCCGGCCCGCATCTCCAACATGCCTTGCTGTTCCGAGGCCTCGCCTCTCTGTGTCATGGATATGTTGTGTGCATGTACCGCTGTCTGAGGGGCCCCAGCCTTCCCACGGGCTCCGCCGCCTGCCGTCTGCAGCTGCCAGTGCTGTCGGGGCCTCCCGGGCCCGCTCCGATGTCCGCTGCGGTCTTCTGCGCCAGGGCCGTCGCCCTAGGGTCGGCGGCGCGGTCCCGTGGCACTCGGCTCGTATCCGATATCCACGGCGCCGGCGGTGGCTTTCTCCCAGATCCCGGGATTCCCCAGGTGCTACGCCGTGCCGGTGCTGACCTCTCGGTGCTTCTAGGCCTGTGAGTAGCCTGTAGCCCGTGCGGTGGACGGCGGGAGAGGTAACGAGAAGCGTCCTACCTCGCCGCCATCTTGGCCACGCCTCCAGGTCAACATTTTTAATGAAATAAGCTTGAAATGAAAAATTTAATGTTTAGAGACAAAATTCACGGATGCTTAGTGATTTACGTTATTTCCAACACAGTCACGATTTTAACATTGTTGATTCTACTTTACTTTATGCTTAGTGATTTACGTTATTTCCAACACAGTCACGATTTTAACATTGTTGATTCTACTTTACCTTATATTAAGCAATAGGTAAAAGTGAGGAAGAAATCAGGTCTCCCCATGTTAATAAACTATTACTGCATAACACCCGGAATTAACAACAGAAGACACTATAATACTCAAGTCATTATGGTTAGGTAAATCAGATTAAAAATGGCAAGTCACAATAAAAAATGGCCATGGTACAGTTTAATTTCAGTTGTATCCTGATGTGCTATTGCCTTTCACTGTAAAATAGTTCTGTATTTGTGCATCGTGTAGCTAGTTCTAGTAGGGAGCAAATAATTGCATTCTCAAAGCTCATGATGGCTGTACTCTATGATTAGTTTTTGTGATCTGGCTTGACAGCGCAGCTGTCCCCAGACAATTATGTGAGTATCACTAGAGGGGATTTGACTCATGTTAGGTCCAGGAGTACATGTTTCAATTGGGAAGAAGTTATGTGCTTTCAGAAAAAAGTGCTTGGCCTCCAGCATTGTGATCAATTCAAAAAGAAGGACACAAAACCAAAGATGGGGAAAAAGTGAAGTTCTTGTATTTTGTGAATTATTTGCCGAAGTCTTGCGATGACAAGGGCTCCCCATCTACACTTCTTGTGGACTCTACCTAGCGATCACCCTTTGCAGCCGCTCCTGCACTTCAACTGTGTACCCTGGTTCTCTGTCGTGCTCTTGTGATGCTCCGTGAAGCATAAAGTAATAAACACTGTAAACGTGTCCTTAAACTAACGTATTTGTATTTTTAAATTACATACTCACCCATCAAGCTCAGCTGTTTCGATGTAGCAGAGACCATGTGGTTCACTGCTAGAGATGAGAAGCAAGTCAGCCTGCAAATCAATAACAATCCAAGAATTATTGAAGGCCAACATTAGAACGAAAATATAAAGGAACTACAGCTTATCAATGTGAATAACATCTATAATCGATTTTTTGTTTCCTTTGACCTACTCAGCCCAAACCTTCAAAAGTATTTAACATGTTCTATTGTAGACAATATGCATTCATAGTCAGTGCTTTAAATTAAGCCTTAGCTCAATGGTAATGAGGAACAGCCCCTAAGCATGTGTTTCTTCATAAGTATATAGCTTCCCTTGGCCTAGGAGTGTAATGAAACTCAAAGGGGCAGCCAATCCGATTCAGTGCTTTTGGCAGTTCTGGTACGGCTGAACTAATGACTGAGCTGTCAGCAGGGCCAGACTGGCCGTAGCGTTCACCAGGCGTTTTCCGGGTGGGCCGGAAGGGTGGGGACGCGTTTCTGACCTGTGGAGGCCGGTTTTGTTACTGGCTGCCGGTTTTGCTGTTTATCGGCCCCTGTAACAAAAGCGGCAGCGGTGCTTGACACTAGCGCTCACCCCGCCCATCCCACCATTCCCCCCCAACGGGGACCGGAGCTTCTCAGCACCCCACCACCACTGGTGCTGGTGGAGCGGAATGCCAGGGCTGGTTTCTGTTCCCAGTCCGGTCGTGGCTGTCAGAGTGGAAAATGTCTGATGCCACTCTGACAGCCAAGCACAAGCATAGCACTCAGCCAATTGCAAGTCAAGCAAAGGCGCAGCACTCACTTTAGTTGCTCATCTGAATTTTGTGAGGGCTGTCCAAAGGTTTGGGAATCTTTGATTATTATTGTTATTAAGTACTTATAGAACACTTCGCCACCCGTAGGGGTGCTGGCACTGATAGTGCAACACAGAAACTTAAGAAAGATACTTAGGTTCTTTAGCAGGGCACAAGTCCTAAAAAAAGAAGTGGGGGGACTCTCCAAGCTAGGTAGTATCACAGGAAGTGACATCACGGCGCGTGACAGGTTCCTTTACCCAAGGATGGACAAACTAACTCTGCTGCCAGCCTACCCCACCAGGCGTAATATTCCATGTGCAGCACATTTCCATGTAGATGTGATTGCTTTAGCTGCCTGGTGGTTAACACATTTGATGGAAAGATCTTTTTTTGTCTAGTCCTAGTTTTGACTTAAAGTAGCATACAGGGTTAATGCGCCTCCTGCAAAGCACATCATGTAACATGCAGATGGCAGATTTCATTTTATGTAGATAGGTAAGTAGGTTACTGCTTTGAACACAGAGATCCTTTTGTTACATGCAGTTGCATTGTTATCCTTCTAGTACAGCACAGTGAGCTATGAAGGATGATATGAGACTCCTACACCCAGCAACCCTCACTGTCTTATGTAACACATCCTGTACAATGATTTACAAACTTGTGTGATTTATTGACAATATAATATGTATGTTTGCTGTAAAGTGATCTGGCACCCTACATTGGGATGAATAGCGCTGTAAAACAAATAAAAAATACTGGTATTTAAATTGTTATTTTGCACTGGGACAGAGTAACGCATCTGACATTCTTACAGTGCATGAAAATCTATTATGTATGGGGGTCTGAACAAAGTCAAAATTGTGCCTCTCTTATGCGCCTTTGAAGTGTTATCAAGTTCCTGCTTTTGTTTCCCTTCCTCTGCATTTACATCTAGGTGTGAGGCTATAGGCAGCCCCCAGCCTGGATACTCGGACAAAGAAGGCCAAATGGGCCCTTAAGTTCGGCCTTTGTTATGGCCCAGCTGGAGTCTCAAATAACAAAAACCCCCTCCCCGTCTGCACGTTGCTGCTCGGAAGGAAAGCAGATAACGAGCAGGCGCTGCTGAATGAATCCCGGTGTCTCAAACTTACACCGGGACGAGTTCAGCATATTATAGAGTGGGGCTCAACTTCTTGGCAGGGTGAACGGCGTCCACCCTGGGAAAAGAGTGGGTGGACGCCGTCCACCCGCGTGTACCCCCGACTCGAGCCCTGCTCTTTAGAAAGAAGTAATATTCTGGAATAACCAGGGTTTAAGCTGTTTCCGGAATGGTAATAGCTGATTTAAAGAACGTAAAGCAAGGGGGAGAGAGTTCCATAATCTGGCTACGTTATATGAGAAAGATCCTCAAATCTTTCCCTTTTAACTAAAGGTACTTTAGCCAGATAAGCATTAGAGAAATGCAAGGTTCTGCGAGGAGAGTAGAAAGAGCAGGGAGCGTGATATCGGAGGCCCATTGCGCCACAGTGCCCTGTGGGCAACGTAAAGGGATTTAAACTTAATCCTCTCAGCTGATTGAAGATCAAACTTGAGCGATTTCTCCAACCATATACCAATGCTTTTGATAGCTGTTTTAGGAGGAGAAGGAGACATAAGCAGCTTGGCCAGTCTAATCTCAAGTAGTGGCTTAGATTATTACCTAAGAGCATAAGCTTGGTTTTATCCGCGTTCATTATCACACATTGCAATCTGTAGTACATTTTGTAGTACTAAAATAGTATTACAAAATGCTACTCACAAAACTATGTGTGGAAATCTCCCCTTCTACCTCTCCTATCTTTTCTATGCTCAGCTCCAGCTGCGGAGGTCTCCACACACATAGGTATATGTTTTAGTAATAAATATAGAAGGAACCTGGGGAAGCAGCGGTAAACTTGAGAATACTTACTACCAGGGGCCTCATTACGACTTTGGCGATGCGATTCTGGGTTCACACCACCAAAGCTGAGGTCATGCCGCCCGCCAGATGAGGAGTTTCCACCTGTCTGGCAGGCTTTTTTTTTTTTTTTAACATTCCCACTGCCGTGCCTTGAAAATGGGCACCGCAATGGGAACGCCAAAACCAGTCCCTGCACGGCATGGACTGTTAAGACCACGCCATGCAGGAACGGGGTGCATACATACAGGGGGGCACATGTTGTGCCCCCCTGCATAAATCCCCATGCGAAGGAGGCACACCTTTGTTTCCTCTTCGCCACAGTGTTCATGTAGTAGGAACCTCCATGACACCGCCAGCAGAGCGGAAACTCGTACTATGCTTGGCAGGACCGCTGCAGTCCCGCCAAGCATATTGCGGCCTCCTGACAGTCGCAACACCACCAGGGAACAGCGGTTCCCTGGCGGCTGCGGCGGGGCAATGGCAGTCTGTCCGCCCTAATTTTAATAGGGCAGTCGGAACACTACCACCGCCGCGCCTCCGCGAGTCTCGTATAGAGCCCTAAGTGGCAGGGGATTAGGAAGGAGTAAGGAGGGGCTTACGGAGGGATAAAGAAGGTTGCAGAGTGGGACATGCAAATACAAACATCCACCTACAAAAGAGTAAGCTAATTGCTATTCACAAAATGCACTACTAAAGTTAGTATAGCACAAAAAAATCCAAAACAGATGTAAATATACCACGGTCCATTAATAGAGTAATTCCAGTACCACTCGGGTACTGTAACACATTCCCATAGAAAACAATAGAGGCATGGAAATCAATTCAATTCAAAATAATCTTATTTCAGCTTGAGCCATAAAACTTAACAATAAATAAATACAGTTCATACATAAAGCACAATAATGTAATAAAAATAATCACAGTAAACAACATATCCACTTCTACATTTACTGAGAATCATTATTCCTTTACACAAAAATTTGCTAAAACAAATTTAAAACTACAAAAGTACTTTTGAGAAGCATTGTAAAAATGTACACCACTTAATAAGCCTTAAAATCACTTAGCTGCAATAATGGCCCTCCTTTTGCACACATCAAGCCCACGAATTTTGCAACTGCATAGACACAAAGTAAGTGGGTCCGTATGTATTATTCTTAATGCAACCAAATGACTTGGGGTGCCCAGCAGCCTGCACACTGGCGCAATCCAAAAGGAGTGAAACCTGGTATACTCAGGGCACACAAATAACATATGCAGGATGGTCTCTTTTTGACCTGCACAAGATGGACAATCCTGACTAGATGCACCTTTCCATTTCGCAGTGACCGCTTTGACAGGGTGTGTACCCACTCTAAACTGATGGTATAGCTTCCTATCAGATGGAACAGTGAACATATCCCAATACTGCGCAAGCGCATTAGTGGACTTAAAGATTAAGAATTCGCCAGTCAAAGTTGTGTTCCCAGCCATGTGCTCTTCCTTCTGTAGGGAGGAAGCCCAATAATGTTTTTTCAGCACACACTTTGAAGGAATTTTCTCAGTCTCAGGATGGAGGCCTAGGTCACCAAGGCCAATCATCTGCAATAGCTGCCTTACTGAGGTCAGCCATGGGACTTTGTTGGCTTTATCCAGCTTGATTATCTCATCTAAGTCTGCTGCATAATGTGCCCAGTTCCTACGCCAGCGTAGGAGGGGTCCCAAATGAGCTTTGAGAGTTACTTTTTACATGCCCAGATCCATAAATAAAGGATGCAGAGGAGTGCCAATTGGGAGTGAAACAAGTTCTCTTACTAATTTCTTCTCTGATTTTGCCAGACCCATAATGTTGCCATACCCCTAGAGCTCTGCGCTGTACAAAGAAGCTCCTAGAGCTTTGGCTTCATAGATTTTCAAAGTGGGTGCACCAGTTCTCTGCCTATGCTTTATGGTTTCAACGTCGAAAATGTTGCCCCAAGATACATTTGGTGAAAGTTTAATTCCCAGGTTTGTAAATGAGTCTACCTCTTCCAGTAATGGCTCCCCAGGGATAGCTTTCCCTTAAACTTCTTACAATGTTTGAATGCCATAAAGTTAGTTCTCTCGAATTTATCTCTAAACAACGCTCCGAACAAAAATCACTAAAGCTTGGCTAGAAGGTTTTGCAGACCACTAGGTGTTTTAGATATTAAGAAAGTGTCGTCCGCAAACAACAATAGCGGTATCTTGCCCTTTGCCAAGGATAGGGCATCAGCCTCAATTTTTAAGAGGTAGTGTACGAGACCATTTGTAGATAAGAAAAATAAAGTGGGAACCAGAACACATCCCTGCTGGATGCCCATTAACACAGGAATATTTTCAGTTAGTTGTCCTTGCGAGCCCCACTGAACCTGGGCAAAGCTGTTATTGTGTAGTCTAACCAGCAAAGATAGTATGTCAAGAGGCATCCGCATTTCTTCCAGAATTAAAAAAGTAGATTTAAGACATATGGGTCACCTTTGTCAATCAAGACCGTCTTCCAGTATATTATAGCAAATCTGATCTTTTTCTTGAGATCTTTGGTCTAAAACCTGCTTATAATGTCATTACTTTCTACCCAATGTTGGATCTTTACTAGTACCGTTCAGAAAAAGACTTTCTGTAGGCAGTCAATAAAACTAATAGGCCTGTAATTGGCTGGCAGGCTCTTATCCCCCTTTTTATACCCTGGAACCACCTCCGCTCCCTGCCAAGAGACCAGAATAGGAGTTCCCTTGGCTATCTCGTTTACAATACCCAATATGTAGTTTGTCCATACATCTATATCATAGAGATAGACATCATCTGGAATGCTGTCTGAACCAGCAGCTTTCCCTCTGGAAAAGGTGGCCAGCGAATTAAAGACATCTTCCCTGGAAAAGGGTGGCGAGTTAAAATTAATCGATGTGGCACTCAAGGATGTTTCATCCCAGTTTGTGGCATCATCGTAATATAGGGCTGAAAAGTGATTGAACCAATGCACAGAAGGGACATGATTCTGGGGTTCAAACCCTGCTGTATGCTCTCCTCTGGCCAGTAGCCTCCAGAACCGAAAGTCATCCTTGGACACACGTCTCCACTGAATCTCGCCATCTCTTGTTGTCCCACTCTTTTGGCCCTGGCCAGTAACACCTTATACAATTTCCTGGTGGATGCTATCAGAGGAGAGTTTTTTTCTTTCATGGCCTCAGCTAATATCCACCTTAGCTTTCTACACTCACTTTTGAACCAGCTACCCCATGCACTATGAGCCGACTTTTTACTTACACATGGAGATGCAAAGTAAGCAGCAATATCCTCAAAAAACTCTGTGTGCATCTTGATAACCTCATTTTTATCCTTGGTTACATCTCTGCATGTCAATATTTTGGGCAGAAAATCTAAAGCCGCTTTCTTTATAGTAGTTATGAGCTCAGATTTCTCACTAATTTGTGGCCATTTAAGGCAGTGTTTATCTGCTGTATGTTCGATATACCTAGTTCTAGTAAGAGCTGAGCAATCAAACCAGAACTTATTAAATAAATCCTCTATCATGAGGCATAAAGCATTATGATCACTCGCTTCCCTTCTAGGACCGTCATGTCATTAACTAGGTGCCACAGTTTCAGATCGACCATTACATAGTCAATGCGATCTATAGTTCTTATATTAAATGCCCCCTTATGGTCAGACTTAGTCCTTTCATTTGTTGCTCCTATGCCAAATTCGATAGTGAGCTGGAGGGCAGCTCATGTCCATCTCTTAACCGGGGCAACCTCCAGTTGAGGGATAACCCATCTTTCATCCTTCTCTGCTGTGATTTCAACATCGTCCCTATCAAGGGGCTCAAATGCGGTATTGAAATCACCAGCAAGAATCTGATTAACCCTGGGCTGCTGTCCATCAAAGAAGGCTTGCAGGGAATGGATTGCTGGCGAGGCAGCCCCACCCATTTCCCCCTGCTCTTACGTTACCAGCCCTAGGCATCAGCGCCACTCCCCCTTGCTGCGACAATGTCACCTTTAAGGTCAGAATCTGGTCCATTTTACCCTTAAGAAGACTTTACGTCAATTTCAGCTCTCCCACCTCCACTTTCAACTCCATAATAAGAGGAAGATAAGTGGCCATGTTGGGTGTCAATAAAGTAGGGTGTACTGGACCAGTCCCCAGTGCACTCCTATCCATAGCAGATATAACGGTGGACCCACCCTCCTCCTCCATCAGGGGAGGGAATAGATTTTGACATACTATCGGTGTAGCTGGAAATGGCACTGCGACCTCTGTTGCGTCTGACAACAGTGGGTGGAGGGTTGTGTCACTGTTTTGTGAAAGTAGCTTGAACTTTTTTGGGAAAACATTTTCACTTTAGATGCAACATCTTCATTTTGAGCAGTAACAGCCCCTGTAGTAGACTCCACCTTCTAAATTAGCTGATCTATCTCACTTAAGGTTTGACTGTCAATTCGCCGAGTAGCTTTACTATATTTGGCAATCCGTTGCACAGGTTGTACCGCTTTCCGTTTCCCCATATTACCAAAGTAACCCAATTAGGCAAAGGCAATTTTAATTCCTAATAATCAAACTCAGGTCTTGTTCTCCATTAAGGTCTAGCAAAATGTAAATAGAAAGTTATCCCCCTTAACTTCACCTCAACGAGAGTGCACCCCACTATAGCCCTTGCTTAAACCTGGTCCTGGGTACCCTTTATTCCACTTATAACTGTGTGATTTAGTTTTATAGCCCATGCCTACTAGCATACAGCTGCGCAAATCATGTTAAATAAAATATTTTTTTCAGAATGTCAAATTACATATATATTTTTAAGAGTTAAAAGTTTTTTTATTGTATTTGTTTTCATTAAATAAATTAATATTTAAAATTAATTAAATAATACTTTTAAACCTGTACTAAAATTTTTAATTAAAACATATGCTTTAAAAACAATTACTAAATCCTAATTTCATTTAAAAAATAATTGTGACAGTGAGGTTTAATAATAATTATAAAATGATTTTGTATATTTTATTTATTTAAATATGTATTAAACATTTAAGTGGTTCGGTAATGTGCATTTTTTTGTTAGTTCTTGATTCATAATAATTATTTCAAGTGAATTTACATTTTTATTTGACATTGAAATATTTGAATATTTTGTAAGTATGTGTTAAACTCCATTATTTTTCTCTACACTTTAACTTAGAGGGATCTCCACACTGTTGCCGGAGACCTGTGTCTGTGAAAAGTTACTAATAGAAATTTTGCACTTCTAAATCCTACTTTAGCAGGCTTCCAGTAGCGGCCCGTGGAGGGAGTTCCGTGGGGCGGGGGAGGGGCAGGGTGGGGGGTAGTAAACACCTGAATATGGATGAACGGAGGTAAGTAAACAATTAAATAAATAAAACGAAGTAGCGTGTGCTGCACTCCACATTACTGTACGCCGTCTATTTTTGCCCCCACCAGTGGTCTTGTTTCTCTCTCTAGCCTGTATGCTCCTCTGCGCCACGCTACTCTCAGAAGTCCTAGCTTGTCCATGTATTTCTCCACACAGACTTAAATCACAAACTGCAGCTGTCATGAAGATTGACTGCTGATAAAACAGGACTGCAGTAAACAGTAGTGGAAAGGAATGTCGCTATGGTTTTCCAAGTAACATATGGTTATTTTGTCAGGTTTTGAAATATAAGGTTCATCTAGTAATTAGTGGTTAACTCACCGCTCATGCACTTGAAAGAGATAGAATGCGAAGGCTGAGTGGAGGGTTACGGACGTTACGTGTTCTTTGTGAATGAATCTATCTGGAAAAACACACAAGGCTTCTTTGTCAGCTTCAAAAAAGTGGTGAGTAACCGAAAAGGCTCAGGGAGCAGAGCACTGCTGCGTCGCAGGAACTGAAGCAGCGCATATCAGGTTCACTTGGTTGTCGACTTTAGTTATTGTGTAACCATATTAAGTTACACTGTATATTACATTAATTTACGATATTTGCTCTCCTTTATAGTTTCAGGCTGCTACAAAGAACCATCGGAGGATCGACATCGGAGGGTTACTGAACAAATGGGCCCAGGCCCTTTCACATTCCAGCACCAAAGGACAGTTCAGCTGTGTAATAAAATCAACAAAAAAAGGGAACTCCGACAGATTTCTGGTACACCTTTTTCAGGGGTCGCCCTAGGTGAACAGTGCACTCAGTTTTCTTCAGCTATAAAGGGAAATACACGGGGGAGATTTACAAGCCCCTTGCGCCACTTTTGCGTCATTTTCAACATGGGAAAAATGACGCAAAAGTGGCGCAAGGGGCTTGTAAATCTGCCCCACGCTGTCTACATTGTCATGTATCTGTTGAAAAATACAATTTCCAGAACACTTCTATATGCAGTGTTTTCAAGTTTCCTAGGCCAGTGAGTATGCAGCTCACCCTATCTAAGCTCTAACTTTCCAGTCTGGGATTAGTAGTTCTCTGTACTCAATATAAAATCATGACTACAAGTCCCAAAATGCAAAGGAAGATGCTTGCCTGGAAAAGCTAGTCACTCATGCAACCTGGAAACTTGAGAGCAATGACATTTCCTTCGGATGATTATTATACTGTTGGCATGTCGTTACTTGGAAGCACTTGGCTGTAAACAGGTATATGCAAGGTACACCCTAGCAGTAGCAAGATTACAAGGTGTGATTTGGTTATTTTACTGAAACCGCCCAGGGCCTCCGCATCACCACCAAAGGACCAGGCATGCACTCAACAGGGCCAGTCCAGCATCACAATCAGAATTTCAGAACCAGTTTGAACTGCGCTGTGCTGGTTAAGATGTTGTAGCCTGGGACACAGATCTTTTTACAGGCCAGGGAGTGTTGCATATTTAGTATCCTAAGGTTGCTTAACTGCTGGCAAAAACACACGGATAACACTTTCTGTGCTAGAGGAGGGGCCTCATGGTGCGGGGTGATCAAGGAACATCGTTCATGGGACGACAGAGGTATTCACAAAGTTCTCTGAGAGAAGAGATTTCAGAGTGAATTTAATCTCCGTTTTTATGTCAAACTCGTAAATACTGTTTTTACAAATCACTAGATCCCGTTGGCAAAAACATTAGAAACACTTGTGAATTAAAAATACAGTAATCTTTGGTTATTTAGTATAAAGAAATGCCCCATGAAACACTCGCGCCAACTGAGTTGGAAAGTAGACACTTTTATCCAATCCTTCGAGTTGCTTGAGGAGAGTTTATGTTTCACTTACTGGAAGCGGAGTACTACAAATCCCAGCATTCTAAGAGTTCCTGACAAAAAAGCAAGGATCAGATGGTCAGAAGCCTAGATGATGGCATCTTGTAATTGCGTGGTCAAATAGTAATTAGCAGGGGGGGGTGAGGGTTTGGTGGTTGAGTAAAAGTGTTCATTATTCACAGCCAAAAGGAAACGGCAAACTGCCGGTGAAAGCGATAGCAGTTGTAATTTACACTCATCCTTTATAGAATGCTAGTGTATAAGTGGGGCGCAAATACTTGCTTGCACCCGTTTTAGCTAATTAATGGGCAAAAGACCCATGAGAAAATAAGTTACTTACCTATAACTGTAGTTCTCCAGTATTGGAATCTTTCATAGATTCGCATGCTTGAATCATTCCCCGTCGTCGAGATAGGAGTCCCCGGTACAACAAAATAGAAATACAAAGCTAATACAAAGCAGAAATTAGGCCTAGGCCCATTTCAGTATTATAACTTAACTCTATTGTTTTGTAAGAGACCAAAAGTCAATCCTGAACCAATCAGGACCTCTCACACTATAGAACACTCCTGAGAGAACCTTAGACCCTCAGATTATCACAGCACACGTGCAAAAGATACACCTGCAAAAATCCAAAAGTGAGCCTCTCAGGGGAGGAGGGTAGGTCGCATATGAATCTACGAAAGATTCCAATACTAGAGAACTACAGTTACAGGTAAGTAACTATTTTCTTACTCCAGAATTGGAACTTTCATAGATTCACATGCTTGAATCAGAGTAGCTAGCAGTCAGTAGCACATTTTCTCTTGTATCTCTCTAAGTGTGTGAAATCCAAATTGTCAATCTGTAGAGAAGCAGATCTAACTTAAACCATCACTCTTCAAACTGATAATGATTGCATATGTAAACATTTACATACTTTAAACGTACTATAAATAAGACCTTATAAGGGTAAAAGATAAGAACATGGAAATATATAAATATATAGATATATATATATATATATATATATATATATATATATATAGTATATATATATATATATATATATTGGTCTTGCTGTGTGAACAAGACAGAGGATTCTGCCGAAATGCGTAATAGCAAATTAAAAAAAGTGCCTGAATACGGATTGAGCCTGCTGTGTTGGTGTCTGGTGTCCTATGAGAAACCGGAGTAAGAGTTTACATATATATATAGATAGACCTATAGATAAAATGTGCACAGTCTTACAGCAGAAAGGAAGGAGGGGTGAAGGAGAGAGCTCACCGCCACTGGAAAAGGTTCTTCAGCACCGCCTGGCCTACTGCTACAACACTGTGAGCTGCGGCATCCAAGCAGTAATGTCTGGTGAAGGTGTGGGTACTCTTCCAGGTTGCAGCTCTGCAGATGTCCTGGATAGGTACTCCGGCAAAAGGAGGAGTAGATGCAGAGATTGCTCTTGTAGAGTGAGCACGCACCTGTGCCCGCAGAGGTTTTCCTGCCGCTTGATGGCAATACTGGATTCCATTCGAGATCCAATGAGCAATACCCCTTTTGAGGATAGCCCTTCCTGGGTGCACTGAAGGATACAAAAAGCTGGGTTGATTTGCGAAATGTCTTGCATCTTTGTAGATACAATTTCAGACAGCGCTGATTATCTAGCGAATGAAGATCTCTTTCTGCCGCATTTGTTGGTAGTGGAAAGAAGGTTTTAAGGATCAGAGGCTCGTTCAGATGAAAGTCCGACAGAACTTTGGGGATGAACCTGGGATTAGGACAAAGGACTACTCAGTCATCCCTAAACTGTAGAAACGGTTCCTGTATTGTCAGAGCCTGAATTTTCCCAACCCTCCTGGCAGATGTCAGCGCCAGAAGAAGGGCAACCTCACATAATAGGAACTTAAAATCCGCCTTATGTATGGGTTCAAAAGGATGTTTCATGAGTTGTGATAATACTATATTAAGATGCCAGAGAGGTGACGGAGGCTTGACAGGTGCAAAGGTGCGGAATAGGCTTCTCATGAACTGTTTAATGATCCTTTCTGACCATAATGATGGTCCTGAAGATCTCCTCCTAAATCGGGATGTAGCAGCTAGATGAACCTTAATCGAGGCATGTACTAATCCGGATTTTGCTATCAAAGGAGGATCTCATGGGGTGAGGACCACAGAGGATGGACATTTGAATCCTGACACCATATACAGAATCTTTTCCATTTCATCCTGTACCTTCTATTAGTGCTTTGTGCCCAGTCATTGGAAAGAACATCTCTACACTCAGATGGGATTTCTAGATGCTGAAATTCACAGTGTACAGGAGCCATGCCGCTAATCGAAGCGATTTGGGTTCTGGATGTAGCACTTGTCCCTGGGACATCGTCAGAAGAGATGAAATGGGACGCAGGAGAATAGGTTGTCTCTCTGAAAGAAGAAGTTCTGTAAAACATTGTTGAAGAGGCCACGATGGGGCTATTAGGATCATCCTGCAGGGCTCTGCCTGGATCTTCATGAGCAATCATGGCAGGAGGGGAATCGGTGAAAAAGCGTAGGCATAGATGCCTGACCATGACATCAGAAATACATTCCCCCAGAATCCCGGTTGGTGAAGCCAACTTGCGAAGAACCGGCATTTCTTGTTCTGCCATGTCGCAATGAGGTCCACCGTTGGCCTGCCCAATCTGAGAAAAATGCTGTCTAGCATCTCTTGATGGATCTCCCACTCGTGGCAGGTCGTCTTGATCCTGCTTAATATGTCTGCTGTTGTGTTCTGCTCTCCCGGAAGGTGTTTCGCCTTCAGAGAGATTCCGTTCTGCATCGTCCACTTCCAGATGCACAGAGCGTCCTGAGAGAGGGGGAAGGATCTGGTGCCGCCTTGCTTGTTGAGATAAGGCATCGCCGTTGTGTTGTCCGTTCTGGCCAGCACAGCAGTGTTCCTTATCTTTGGCAGGAATGCCTGCAATGTCAATCTCACTGCCCTGAGCTCCAGCAAATTGATGAAAAGATGCTGGTTTGACACTGCTAACGTCCACTGACCTGGAGGTCTTGCAGGAAAGCTCCCCATCCTTCCAGGGAGGCATAGGTGGTAATCACGTGTGGAGCAGGCGTGGTGAGAAAAGAGACCGAGAAATATTTTGACGTACGGTCCACCAAGAGACAGCGTTGATCAAACCTGGCGTGACTGTAATGACATCCTCGAAAGAACCTACTGTCTGATGCCATTGTAAATCCAGCTCTTCCTGTAATGGACTCATTCTCAATCGGCAAAAGGAATAAGAGGGATGCAAGATGACATTGTTCCCAGGAAAGACTTGTAACAGCGAACTGAAAGTGACTTTCTTCTTGTGAATGACCGAGCCAGTGATATTAGTTCTGCTTGCCTCTCAAGAGAGGGAAACGCTATGTTTATTGTGGTGTCCACTATTTCCCCTAAGAAAGTGACAATTGTGGAAGGGCGCAGGGACGACTTTCCTTCGTTCAGGGTTAGGCCTAGGTCAGCAAACAGTTTTTTACATGCCTCTGTGGAAGACTGGACTGCTGAGTGTGAGGGTGCCTTGATTAGCCAGTCATCCAGGTAAGGAAATACTTGATGCCGTTGCTTCCTCAGAAAGGCTGCTACTGGAACCAGGCATTTGGTGAATATTCTTGGAGCCAATTTTAGGCCAAATGGCAGCACCTTGAATTGGTAATGGCTTCCGGCTACGGCAAATCGAAGGTACTGCCTGTGGGAGGGATGGATAGGGGTCGTGAAAATATGAATTTTGTAAGTCTAAGGTGGTCATATGATCCCCTGGGTTTAGGAGTGATAAAATGTCCTGAAGAGTGACCATGCCAAAGGACTATTTTTTGAGGTAGGTGTTGAGAGTCCTTAAATCCAGGATTGGACGCCATTGTCTCAAGTGTTTCCGTGCCAAAAAGAAACAGGAATAGAACCCCTTCCCTCTCTGGGAGTGTGACACTGGTTCAATTGCTCCTTTTCAGAGCATTGCAAGAATTTCCAAATGCAGGAGATGTAGGTGTTTTACTTCTTGCCGTCGTGGAGGAGTACAAGTTGGGATAAGAAGGAACTCTAAGGTATGGCCGAATTGTATCATATTGAGGACCCATCGGTCCGTAGTTATTTTTTACCACTGATGAAGGTGTAAAAAATTTGCCCACCCAAGAAAATCTGTGGAGAAGTTGGGACAAAAATAGCCAGAGCCTGAAATCTATCATTGGCGTTGTGAGGTATCTTTTCCCTGATGCCCTGCTCTTCCTCTGGGGGTAGATTTTGAATACGCCCCTGACTGTGGCTGTCATTGAACATACTGCAGTCGATATGGTTGGGAAGAGGAAGTGTAGGAGGGATACCTGTACTGCTGACAGGCCCCTTCCTCTAGCTCCCCTAATAAGCACTTTTCGATATTGATATTGAAGAGTCCCCAACGCCTTCGCTGTGTCGGTATCTTTCTTTATATTGTGCAGCGCATCGTCGATGTGCTTCCCAAATAACGCTTCTCCATCGAATGGAAGGCCAAGAATCTTATTTTGCACTTCCGGCCTAAATGAAGTGGTTCTGAGCCATCCTTGATGGCACAATACTGCCGCACCACCCAGCAACCTGAATGCTGTAGTGGCGAAAGAAAGTGAGAGAAAGGAGCAAGCTACTAGATAAAAGGTTGCGTGTTTAGAATAGTTATTGGTGTGTGGATGGGACAATGTATGTAAAATGGGGTATACATGACAGGACTATCCTAAAGGACATGACAGTGGGAATGAGGTAGTCGTCCCATTCTCTATGTGGATCACTGAGTTCCCCCTCTTCCTGGTCATCATCTGTAGTTCCTGGATCTTGTTGAGGAGCTGATGGTATTGATTTCTACATAGGTTCCGAATGTAAATCTTGAACCTTCTTAGGAGTAGATGGGATAGAACGTGGCTGAGGAGCCAATGTAGACTGTTGAGGAGACGCAGGTGTTGGCGGAAATCTCTTTCTATAGTCGGCTAACATGAACTGCAGGTCTGTTAGCAACAATGAAGGCATGCAAACTACTTCTTCTTGATAGTCCCGATGGTACTCCTGATGAGGAATATAGTATTGATGTTCTCCATATTCCTCCTCAAAATCATCCTCTTGGCACTTAACATGCAGTTGGGATGGGCTACTCGTGTAACCAAAAGGACCCTCATCATCTTCCTCAGAATCCTGCTCTTCCAACAGCTGAGATGGCAACAGAGGTGTAACCTTGCTGGGTGGGGTAACTTCTGGTGTAGTCTGCCTCGTTCTAGATTTTCCTCTTTTTTCTGGTGTATTTTCCCTCATCGCCGACGGCACTGCCGTCTGAGAAGTAGATATCGTCGGCAATTCAGAAACCATAATTGATGGCATAACTGCCGTAGATGTTGTCATTACCATCGTTGCTACCATCAACGTCATCGGCGCTGTCGTCATCGCTGTCGTTGACGTCTTCATAGCTGCCGTAAGCATCGATGTAGCCGTCATCGTTACCACCGGCATCGCCGACGATGTAGTTGACAGCTTACTAGAACGGTGACGAGCCTGAAGTCTTCAACGATGGAGTCATCGGCACTGGTGTCGACGACGGTGCGGTACTCGCCTTCTGTTTAGATGTCGAAGACTGGCAAACCTCCGTGCTCGCCGACGAGGGTGAGGGCCTTTTCGTCGACTGTCTCATCGACGATGGACTTTTCGTCAATGGCTTTTCTTCAGGAGGCACAGAGGAAGGCTTCTTCAAAGAGTGCCTGCCTTGAGGGGATGTAGTAGAAGGCTCAAAACTAGCCTTTTTTGATTGTCTGTCCCCCGAAGAATGTCCCTTTCTCTCCTTTTCAAGTTTGTGAGCAGATTTTGAGAGACTGCGTCCATGAGACCCATGAGAGGTCTTTTTGAGGGCTTTCTTTGGACGCTCACCAGAAGAATGGGCGTGAGGAAATCTCCCCCTCTTATGGGACCTTCTGGATGATGAAGAGGACGCCTCATCACTGTCCTTACTCGAGATCACTCACTTTCTGGCTTTAAGTTTCTGGAGCCATATAAGAAGACACCCCTCACGATCCCTCAAAGTTTTATTAGAAAAGGTACGACATACCGTACACTCCTTTGGCTTAAGGTTGGGATACAGGCAATAGATACAGTGACTGTGAGGGACGTCTGTATGAAGTCTTTTCTTACAGCAGGTGGCACAGGCTCTAAAAAGACTCTTTTTTTCTTTATCTGACATGGCTATGCCAGAGTCCTGTAAATCAGCTCTGAAGAAGATGATATTGCAGTAGAAAATGTAGATTGAAGCAAAGAACTTTATCCAAATTCACTAAAGTAGAAGAAGCTGAGCAGAGCTCAGAGGAGACTTACTAGCACAATGTGCAGTAGAAAATCTGAGGGTCTAAGGTTCTCTCAGGAGTGTTCTAGAGGGTGAGAGGTCCTAATTGGTTCAGGATTGGCTGTTGGTCTTTTTTACAAAACAATAGAGATAAGTTACAAAACTGAAATGGGTCGAGGCCTAGTTTCTGCTTTGTATTAGCTTTGCATTGCTATTTTGATGTACCAGGGACTCCCATCTCGATGACGGAATGATTCAAGCATGTGAATCTATGAAAGTTCCGATACTGGAGTAGAGTAAAGTTTACTTTCATAGATCTGTCTGGAAGATGGGCAATATGTGTCTAATATGTACAGCAACATAAAACTGATTAGCAAACTTTGCACCAAATGTGATTGATAACGTCATTATCATTTTATTTTTCATAGCTGAGGGGCTGGGTTGGGGCGGGCTGGTGTCACAGGGGGAGGAATGGTGGGCACTCTCTAAGTGCGCATGATGTTTGGACGGCCGTCTTGGGCCGGCCAAACTGCCATGCGCACTTTGCATGTTCTCCACCGGGTTGTAATACACAACATGGGTGGAGAGCATGCACAGGCTCCCAGTACCCCTCAGAGCGTCGAACCACAGCGCTCACACCAAGCACAACGCTGCATTGCAGCACTGTGATTCGCTTAGGGGAGCCGGTGTGCTTCCAGGACTCACCAGGAATAGAAGCAATGACGAAAGAGAGACAGCGGCCGTGAAAAGCTAAGGTTTTTTTTTTCTCATACCCACCCCTGTTCTCTGCCAGCGCCCACTGGCCCATGTAGTGATTTCCCATTGGAGTCAATGAAATCCAAGGTTATGTTGGGCCAGTGGGGTGGAAATGCAGTTGCTGCTAACATGTTTTGTACCAGGTTTTTATCCATTTTAGGTAAAATAATAATTTAGTAGTTGATTGTGCATTTTAGTATTACATTTTTAAAGCTTTACTAACAAATAATATTTAGAAACTCTAAAACAGTCTGATCAGTTAGTTTCTGTTTCCTGACAAATTTTGCTCTTCCTCAATACTTCCTTTCGGGATATGTAATACCTGCTTTCCCGCAATTCTGGATATTTTTAGGCCTAATGTGCCTTTGGCCCACGTTATACGCAACAGAAATTTACAACTCTTCCCTAATATGCAACAAAAAGAACGAAAATAGGTGTGTTTGTATTCTCCTGGGTCCTGAACTGGCCTGGTGAGTGACTCCCTTTGTGATCTATATTTCTCTGGGAATCATCTCTAGGAATTACAATTCTTTCCTCTTTACTTTTTCTGTTCTCCTCTTTCCTGGTCTCACTAAGAAGACATCGCAAGCCTCCTGGTTTTCAAAAAAGACCCATTGTTTCCTTACTGTGGGCTTAGAGCGCATCATAGGCTTTTTCTTAAAAGTTCCTCTTTAGCCATACTACACAGCACCGGGGGTGCAGTACAACATATCTAAAATCTATTGACAAAGCCAATAAGTCCTGAAGGCAACACCTTTTGGCTTTGCCAGTGCTTGTTCATGAACCGAGTTCCAGCCTAAATCTTAGGTGCACTAGTTTAGATGATAACAAAGAAGTGGCAACACAGCCAATGCTACAGTGAGGCCAAGTTGTGCATGGCTACGTCATGACTTCTGTTCCCCTGCAATGCTAATCTGAACATTGTTAGTGGATTTGGAGGGCCATCCACAGGATGCAATTGTACATGGGTAGTTGTCAATAGCATGTAATTTCCCACCTCTCTGTTTCAAGTAACATAGACAAACTCGAAATCAGGTTGTCGATTTAATTTCACTGGGAATCTGTTGAAGGAAAACAATGCATTTATCGACTGCTACCTATTTGTAATTCTATATCTTAATTCAAACTCTTGCTATGAGAAATGCAAGGGTTTGAGGTAAGAGTGGCTGATCTCTGCTATTCAGCAAATGCTGAGTTCCGTTCACTTCCATAGTTCCTCAAAAAGATGCAGCAATAAACACAAACCTTGAAAACATATAACTCCTCAACTCCTGCTTTGTGTTTCCAGTCAATGGTCCCTCACTGCAGTCAAACGACTGCATCATTGCTTGTTCCATCACAGTTCTCGTGCTTTTCGAACAGAAAACATATAGCTGAAGGCATTTTAACACACCATTATGGATATGCAGATGAAAAATTACAACTCTGATAGATCTCCAGAGTTTATGATTGTGAGAAATTGAGTCGTTGGATGAAGGGGGTGAGACCATATCATCGTGAACAACAAAAAGTCACTAAATTAACCTGTACTTAACCCTCCGGTAGCTTGGCACAAAAGCAGTCAAGCTTAACTTAGAAGCAATGTGTGAAGTATTTATGCAGAACACAAACAGTAATAAAGTGAAAACACAACACAAGAAAAATCCCACACCAATTTAGACAAATATAGTACATTTTAATAAATTATTTGACACCAAAGTGATAAACATCAAATCAGTAGAACCAGAGTTATGTAATTTCAAAGATTTCAGGTAAGTATAGTACCTAAAAGCACAATGCGCCACCCGTGATTATCTGGTTGTGTGAGACAAGGTGAAAGTCACAAGTTCAGGCTGACCACGATTGAGAACAGGGTGGCTACTTGGACCACATTAATCCTTTTGAAAAACTTACCTTCTAGAGTCCAGCGCGAAGAGTTCCGTTCAAGGTGGAGGAGGCAGCAGAGAGGGAGAGCGCTTCAGATGGTTGCTGCTGTCACGCAAAGAGCAGGTCAGGCATCGCAGACAGTCGTCACTGTAACGCAAAGATCCTGTCGGGTGTCACAGATTGTCATTGCTGGACATTTACATTGACAGTCACCACAGGGTGTTGATGCTGTAGTGCGAAGTGCAGATCTCCCATTGCTGGTGGTCACTGTAGTGTGAAGAGTCAGGTTCACTCACGTTGGCGCATGGCTCGGACGCTAAGATCTTGGAGTGAACGGGCCCGCTCCCGGTCGTGAAAAGCCCAAAATCTCAGGATTTCTCCTTTTTGAGTCAGAGGAGTGCCCTCTGATGCAAGCCAAGGGTTTAGGATGTGGGGAGGCACCTCTTGGGGATCAGGGACTCCTTTCTGCAGAGGCCAGCAGGGCTCAGGCAGTTTCAGTTGCAGGTCCAGGCAGCAGTCAGCTGGGCAGATGCCGGGATGCCTCTGGAGCTTCTTATATCCCTGTAGCTTGGAACAGGAGGCCGTCATCTGACCCTTGTAGTCACTCAGCCAGGAATGAAGAGAGCAGGCCCAGTCTTTCTTCTTAGCAAGCAGGGCAGGCCCCAAGAAGCAGGGCATCCTTCTTCTGTAGTATCCACAGGTCCAGGAGCATACTGAAGATTGGGTCTGGGGGTTCCCCTTTGTATACGTGGTGCCCACTTTGAAGAGGAAGAAACTTCTGTAGTTTTTCCCTTACAGAAGTCTCTGGAAATTACTGCCTCCTTGTCCTGGTTCCAGTTCATTTGCATATAGAATAGAATAGGCAATTGAGAAGTCCCTTGTGTGTGAGCTGAGTCAGTGTCTTTGAAGTACAAGTGTGGCAGGTGACAGCTCTGCCCCTGTCTGGGAGGAATAAACAAAAGCTAAATATCAACCCCACCTAGTCATGTCACCCAGGAAACAGACAGCAGGCACCAGGTGGTTAGGACAAGAAAATGTCAACTTTATAAAGTGGCATTCTTTGAATTGTGACTTAAAAACCGGCTTTACCATTAAAGAGAGTTTTAAATTACAATTGTTCAGAGACCTAACTCAAAATTGCAATCTACTTCCAAACAAAAGGTATCACTTATTAAGTGTAATAAGGTAACCCAATGTTATCCTATGAAAGAGGTAGGACTTGCAATAGTGAGAAACGAATTCAAGAGTTTTTCACTAGCAGGAGATGTAAAAGTATATGTTCAACTTCTTAAATAAACTGCACCCTGCTCTTTAGGGTGTACCCTAGGGATGACCTATTTGTATTAAAAAGGAAGGTTTATTTGCTAGGTCGAAATGGCAGTATAAAAGTGCACACACACAGGCCTAAGACATGTTTCAAAAGACTACTTACGTGGGTGGCACAATCAGTGCTCCAGGTCCCAAAGTAGCATTTAATTTACAGGCCCTGGGTACCTGTAGTACCATTTTAGAATGGACTTATAAATTAAATGTGCCAATTATGTGTAGGCCATTAGTACCATGTTTAAGGGAGAAAGCACGAGCACTTTAGCACCGGTTAGCAGGTGGTAAAGTGCACAGAGTCCTAAAAGTGAACAAAACAGGTTCAGAAATCAGGAGGGTTAAGGCAAAAAGTTTGGGCATGACCGTGCAGAGAGGGACAAGTCCAACAATGATTATAGATGATCTCATGGATAAAGACATTTTGCAATGTTGTTTCCATAGACCAATAGCTACATGGAAAGGTTTTCGGGGGGGATTCACACACACAAGAGAATTATTCAAACGTTTATGACTATTATTGAAAATCCTACAATGCAGAACCTAGCCAATAATATTTAGATCTCTGATTAATATTTTTTAAGATACATCATCATAATTCTAAAATCAATAACAAATTGTTAAATATTAATTGTATTCACAGACTTTACTTCAATCAGATCAACATCTAATGTCAAATTCAAGACACAAGGGTATTTGGCCTGGATACTTTTGTTAGCATACATTTTACCTTCACTCCACCTGTACAAGAGGTTTAAAGCTAAATTGTAATAACAGAAAAATGTACAGCAGCAGTTTATTTCTACATTTCAGTGGCTTCTACACATTCAATTTGTATTACTTGATACAGTGAGCATTTTTACAATTAAATCAGTAAACCCCTCACCTCCGTTTCTACAGCTCCTGGCCAACCTCCCATCAGGTGAAAAGAGTGGTTCAGAGGTTGTATTGCCTATTTAGGCACAATTGATGGTTTTAAGTGTAAAGCTGACCTTGGCTTGTGGAACATTCGCTTGTTTGGAAGGCCAAGACGTTTGACAACATCTACTTGTATTCATCCCTGAAGACGTCAATGATGAGATGGATGAATACAACAAGGCAGTCAAAAGACTTGAGAGACATTTTTTGAAACCACATAACCTGGCTGTCAGAACAGACAATTTTTTCCCACAAAAACAACAAGCCAATGAAATAACAGACATATACGTAGCCTCGCTGAGAGCTTCAGCATCCAAATATGAATTTCAAAACTTCACATTTCAACTTATCCAGGACCTGCTAGTCACTAGATGTTTCAATAAAAAGATTCAGGAGAGACTATTAATCTACAAAAAATCCTAAATTGGACGAAGCGCCGGAAATAGCAAACAGTATCCAAGTGTCTATAGAATCTGCCAAAGTCTTAAACAATCCTCATGATGACACTGTGTGTTGTAAAAAACACAAACAATGTCTACGACAAAGATTCTACTTTCAACAAAAAGTAAATTTTTTATGATAGTTTTTGTTTTATGTGTTGGTCGCAGACCCATGTTGCTTCTTCCAAGATGTGTCCTGTGAAAAAAGGAGAAACATACGACAGGTGATAATCTTGGGCACTTTGACAGGGTGTATCATTCCAACAGAGCACCTGCAAAGATTAACACTGTGTGTGATGGGCAAGATGATCAGGGTTTGGACGATAAAATGAACAGTTTATTGTTATGTGTGAATGTACATGAGAGATGTACTGTGAGAGGCTGGCTTAGTATATGGTGCTCGCTTATGTAACTGTAGCATCTTGCACTAATCCAGACAACCCTTACGGTGATTTTAGTGGTCTTAGACAACCATAGAAAGCTCTCTAAGTGCTAGCTGTGGAGAGCAGCCTTCAGGCTTAGTCCAGAAGGAGCGTAAAGCAGCTTGTTTTACCAGTACTTAATCTTATGGTCTAGGTTAAGTGAAATAGAATCACACAGTGTAGTTATACAAATAGGTATTTTATTACAAACACTCACTAACAAAATTGTACGATCACCTACCCAGAGATAGAAACACAATACACACAATATTTAGGAAATAGAGCACGTAAGTAGCACAAATACACAGTGGTCTCCAGGGGAAGACCAACCCATATACTAAAATAGTGGTATGCGAACCACGACTCAAGTCAAGACTGGACCCAGAGGACGTAGAAGTGTTGGAGTGTGAACACGACCGCGTGATTAAACAAGTCAATGGGTCAGTCGTGGTTGCAGTTTTAGAGGAAAAGGACCCTTCCCAGCGGACCCTGAAGAAACCCTGTGGAAGATGGGAGGTTGGAGAATCACCCCACCCGTGGATAAACCAGGATACCTACGCCAGGGAAGCCGGGTGCATAGGTGTCGAGTGATGTTGGAAACCGCCGTAGACCACAATGGAGGACTTCAGGAAAGATGCAGCTGGAGAAGACAAAGGAGTCCGGTGTAACCCAAAGGTGGGTTCAAGTTGAGAGGTACCTGCAAGCAGAGGGGACAGGTTCTATGCCACTCAGGAGTGACCAGGAGGCACGGAAGACAAATGCCCACCGATGTCGACAGATGCAGGATGGTTGTCGATGCCCTTGGAGTCGAAGCTGTGCAGGCCAGGCGAGCCTGTGGAAGACCAGGAGCTGTTCACGAGATGTCCCACGTTAGATGTCGAGAGCCAGGGGGTCAGTGTCCAGCAGGGGCACCAACACACTTTGGCAATAGAAATCGAAGAAAGTGCAGTGTCAGGACCAGCAAGGTCCAAGTGACTCACCACGACTAGGTAAGTCACAGCAGGCCCTGAGCAAGCAGGGGAGTCCACTGGAATCAAAGAAGTCCCATTAAAAAGGACCCAAAGAGTTGCCCAGACTTGGCAACGGCCAAACCGACGCAGTGCAAAGGGGCTCGGTTCCAGCGGTGCCGATGAGGGATACTGGCCTAAGACTCTGTCTGAAGAAGGTGCAGGCCTTGAGGGAGTTGTAGAACTGCCACCTGTGTTACTGAGCCTGTTGGTGTCCGTAGGAGCCCAGAATCAGCAAACCGATCAGCTATGTTGCGGTTCCTGCAGATGCAGGGGAGTGACTCCTTCACTCCATGGGAGATTCCTTCGGGTGTCTTGGATGTCCACAGGCCCTGTGAGGAACCTGTATGGAGCACGGACACTGACGGTGCAGCGGAATTTGCAGGACGATGAGACCTGGAGCAGTCGGAGTCTTCCCGGTTGCAGTCTTGGTTCCCAAAGCGAAGTTCAATGTGGTCATTCTGACTCGGTCAGTCCGACGCAGTCAGAGTGTCCAGATAGTTGAAGATGACGCGGAGTTGAATCGGAATCGAATCCCCCAACGAATCTAAGGACCCACTCTTAGGTAAGCCCTTAAGTACCCTTAGGAAGGGGTTGAGATGGTTCAGGGGTCCCTCCCAGAGTAGGGGCTGGACAGTGGGGAGGATACTCCCATGTCCTTTGTTCAGTTTCACGCGGGAGCCAACGGCTCGATGAACTGGTTGAGCTGGGGTATGCAAGGAGGGCACCAAATGTGCCCTTCAAGCAGTCTCAGTGGCACTGGCAAGCGCCCCCACCCTGTCCCAATACACTAACTTCTCTCTGGGAGGTGGTCACACCTCCCTGTGACAGGATATCTATTGTTCTACCTTCCCCTGCTCGAGCTTGGTTCAGCAGCAGGAGGGCAGAAATGTGTCTCTGGCCGGCAGCAGCCCTAGCTTGATGTCCGGTTCTGGAAGACTGGTACCGGAAGCACTGAGGGCCTCCCGGAGGAGCTTTACAGTGCATGGAATCATACCTCCCATGACTCCAACATGTTTGACCACTAAACATGACAGCGTTCGTTACAGCCAGTTTATAGATGGTCATCACGTAATGACGCATGGCCACTCTCTATGTCGTAATGGCTGATGCACTTACAACCCGGGAGAATGGACTCCGAAGGCTGTAGGGGTGCCCTGCTCATGCAGGGGCACCCTCACACTTAGGACTTTGCCTTCAGGATTGAAAGGCCTGCCTTAGGGGTTACTTATAGGTTTTAAGTGTAGTGTAGGGAAACCTATATCTGTCGTAAGTGGTGATAGCACCAGCTTACACAGGCTGCAATGGCAGGCCCGTAGTCACAATTTGAGTGGTCTCTCATGGGTGGCATAATACCTGCTGCAGCCCATGGGAGACCCCTGGTGTCCCTATGCTCTGAGTACCTTAGTACCATATACTAGGGACTTACAAGGGCCAATCTGGAGTGTACCTAAGTACTCACCATGTCTAATTTAGGGGAGAAGCACAGAGACTGAGGTCCTTATTAGCAGGATACCAGTCAGAGTAGTCAAAATATAATGACACCAGAAAAAAAGTGGGGGTGACCATAAAAGCAGATCCTACTTTCCTACACAACCTCCCACCCAACTCCAAACGTAAAGAGATGAGACTAACCTTGCCCAGTTGAGTCTTCATTTTCTGAGACTAGCCTTGGCCAGTTGAGTCTTCATTTTCTAAGTGAAATATCTGGAGAGTCCATCTGCGTTGGCATGGCTACTCCCAGGCCTATGTTCCACTGAATAGTCTATCCCCTGTAGGGAAATGGACCACCTCAAAAGTTTGGGATTTTCATCCTTCATTTGTTTAAGCCATAAGAGGGGCTTATGGTCTGTCTGAACAATGAAGTGAGTACCAAACAGGTATGGTCTCAACTTCGTCAGGGCCCAGACCACAGCAAAGGCTTCCTCTCATGGCTTCGCTACCATAGGTGATCGATGGTATTAGTTTTGCCTGTATCACCCTAGTTAGGGGGAGAAAGCTTGGGCCCAAGATCTTATTTTTTAAATTTCTTATTGCCACTGCTGTCATTATTCCTCTGTTTTTATGGACTCACATTGGGGTCTGTAATTGCCTTTGTTATCGATGATAACCCCCAGATATTTATATTCTTGTACAGTCTCCAGCTTACGTGTTGCCAGGTACCAGTTGTTTGTTATTTTTGTTTTACGAATGTTCACACTCATAACTTTTGTTTTTTCTTGATTGATACTGAGTTTGTTGGTTTCCGAGTATCGAGAGGTGATGTCGAGCAGGCGCTGTAGGCCTACCGGGGTCTGGCTGATGAGCACCAAATCGTCTGCATATAATAAGTTGGATAGCTGGCGACCCCCTAACTTAGGTGCGTGCGAGTTGCATTCATTCAGAGAAGCTGATAATTCTGCCATAAAAAGATTAAAAAGTGTTGGTGGAAGGACGCATCCTTGTTTTACCCCTGAGCTTGTTGGAATCTTCTTTGTTAAGTAATCTCCGGCCCCCAGTTTTACTTGCACCCAGGTGTCACTATGCAGAAGGATTAGTTGATTTAAGAGCAGTGATGGAATATTCAGCCTTTTTAGTTTTTGCCATAGAAGGTTTCTGTTGACATGATCGAATGCTGAACTATAGTCAATAAAACACAGGTATAATGGCTGTTTGGCCTCAAGCGCAGAGTCAATCATTAGTGAGAGAGCTAAGATGTTAGTGGAAGTCCCCATGTTCTTACAGAAGCCTGTTTGGTTAAGTGGAATTGCTGTAATTTCTGTGGCCCAAGTCAATAATTCTTGAAGTAATATACCTGCATAATATTTGGCCTCGTTGTCCAATAAGGCTACTAGGCGGTAACTTTTTGGGTCGCTCCTATTTCCTTTTTAGGTCTCGCCTAGCGTTGCAGCGCGAGGCATGCAGTATACACTATAGTGTGGAAGCTTCGTGGAAGCTCCGCCCACTCTCCGGCCCATCTTTTTCATTGGCTTAGGTCCTAAATGCTGCCTTCCGATTGGTTTTGGGCATTGTTAGTCCCTCCTCATGACGAGAATGTTGTCATTTCTATCCTTCCAGCGCTATGGGCCCCTTTACTCCTGCACTATTTTCTTCCCTGTCTCCCCCCCCCACCCCCTCCCGCAGTCCGTAACTTCTCGGAACCCCCACCCCCCCTTCCTGCCTTTTCGCCCGCTCGCCACCGGCACTCTAGGGAGAGAGGTGCTCAGGAGCAGCGGCAGAAAAAACTTGCGGCTGCCACTCGAAGTGCAACGAGAAAAGCAAAACCGGGCGGGCCTCCCGGATGCACCTGGAGCAGCCCGCCTGTGGCCAAGAAAAATCAATCGGGGCAGCTCGCATCGGGAGACTGGCTGGCTTTCCGAAATACACAGAGGTGCCCAGAGCAGTAGATGCCTCTTTCAAGTTCGCGCTAAGTTACCAAGTTGCACCTTTGCCAATGCTTGTTATTTTCTGCGCACCATGCGCGCTTTCACTTTCATTGTTGTTTCGCAATGGCGGCCGCCGCACACACCACTCGCGGGACCCTGCCCTTGAGCAATGGCAGCCGCATGCAGTACGGTGTCTGACTCTTGCCCATCCACCATTCCATGCTCTTCTCAGCTTCCCTGCTTCTGTTTTCGGCAAGCCCAGTATGCCGGCCACTTCATGAGGAGCGCAGCGTGTTTTCTTTCATCAACACGGTGCCCGCCGCACTTCAGCTTCTAACATGGCAGCTCGTTCCCGGGGTTTGCTTGCAGTGTGTTTTCGGCTTGTTTTGTGTGCCTTTAGTTGGTGAAACATTTTGCTTTACGCTTTCCAGCAGAGGCGCAGGACCCGTGGACTCACCGTACCCAAACGCAGCAGCGCTTCACCTGAGTGCATGCTGGTAAGGTCTCTTTATTTCACATTGCACTCGAGGCGTGGGTGGCTGTACTCTCCGCTTGCCCCAGGCTCAATGTTGGCATCTCTTCGGGCCACTTTAATCTGCTGCTCATCAGCCTAAGCCCATTCCAATAGGTCTTTTGTCCAGGTAATCACCTCAGGTGTCCTAGAAGCCACCCAGTGTATAGCAGTCGTATGTCTCGCTAGCACAGTTCCCAATGTCGTCACTCGGAATTTCATTGTGCTACGTTTTCGCTGGGAAAAAAAATATATTTTGCGTTGCTCATTCCAACCACAGTTGTACAGTACAAAGAACACTGTGTTACTTAAATCCCCTCTTCGCTCTAGCATATCCAGAGAGAGCAAGTACACCCAAATATACAAATACAAACATTACAGTACCATTTTCTTCTGCATGAATTGGACATTCACGGTGGGAATCCAGCTTTGTTATGCAGTCTCTGAGGTGATGGATCTATGTTCATTGTTCCTGTTCCCCTTTCCATCGAGGATTTCGGGAAATCAGTAGGAGTTCCAGGCACCGAAGAGGGGGACTATTCATTCCTCCCCATCGTGCCATGCTCTTTAATCGAGGAGTCCGTCGCGCACAAGCTCGGTGACCGCTAGATGTGCGTCTAATTCTTCCAAGGCCCAAGGGAGAGGTTTCATGTCAGGAGCAAAAGTCTCTCACAGGCCGCAATCCCACTTTGACCCATAGTTAGAGCCAAGCTCACACTTCTCTGGGTTGTTTGAACAAGTGACTGTTACCCTGGGCTATATATAACTTTCAGGGACTCTGGGAAAAGCAACACATTTTGGAGGTCCAAGGCTTTAAGTTTTAGTTTCGCTTCCGTTTAGGATATTCTTTGTACTTGCTCTTTCACGGTATAATCTGGGTAAATTGCAATCTTGTAGTTCTGAAAGGTGGGTTGCACTGCCGCCCTTTAAAGTTTGAAGATGCAGTTTCTATCTCTGTGGCTAAGTATCTAAGCTAACGGGGTCCTAGGTTCCTCTCCATCCTCTTTCCTTCCAATGTCTTTAGATAGGTCAAATGATCACTCGACTGCAAACAAAAAAACATAACTAAGAAACATTGTCATTTGCAACGCAAATAGCTCTAACTTTCCCTAAGGCGAGACCGATTGCATTGCAAATGCTTGTTTGCATATGGGTGAAATAATCGCACCCCTCCAAGATGATGGAATCGTTGCGGTTTTCAGGATTTTCCCAAAGATTGGCCTGAATACCAAGGCCCAAAATTCTGGCTCTTGCTTAAACAATATTGGGGGGATCCGGTTTGGACCCGGAGCTCCCTCGCGTCTGCCCTTAGCGATTCTTTTGCAGATTTGTGCATTCGTGATTAAGAAGTCCTGTTCCGTTACTGCATTGGGGACAGTTTGAGATGGGGAAGCTTCTGAGTCAAGCGAGAGGTTGTTTGTACAAGTTCTCGATCTTTGTTCAAGTGTGAATCGAGGAAGGTAATCCAGGCCTCCTCTGTAACATGTGATCCTATGCCCTGGCACCGCGGATTAGTCAGAGTGTTGATCTTCTGCCAGAATTGTGCACTGTTGTTGTTTTTAATATCATGAAGCAGTTTAGCACAAAG
Source organism: Calotriton arnoldi (assembly GCA_963921515.1). NCBI lineage: Eukaryota > Metazoa > Chordata > Amphibia > Caudata > Salamandridae > Calotriton > Calotriton arnoldi. Next base: position 3,351,969 of record CAWUFW010000459.1, read on the forward strand.
TGTCTCGTCTGCTTTTTTTCTAAGGCACGAGGTTAATTTCTTACGGGTGGCATTTAACTGCCTCAGTTCTGTCAGTGCCGCGGGATCTTCCCTCACTCTCCGAAGCACGCGATTTATCGAGGCTTTTATCTTTTTCAATTGGCGTTATTTCTGATGTTCAAGTGTAAGCATTGATTTGGCAGATGGGCCGTTCCTTTATTTCATAGCTTCCCCTTTTTGGTTCCAGAGCTGTGTAGTAGTGTTCTTGTGAACGCTTCCCAACATTCAATTAAGTCTAGCTCTGCTCCTTGTATTTTTCAAGTAACTGCTTTGCAAGAGAAAGTAAGATTTTTGGGTCTTCTGTTCTACATTTTACCCTTTTATTGTTGGGGGTGTATTCTAGGCAGTGTACGTTTGCTGGCAATAGATCGGGTATTAACAGTATCTCTATCTTGGTTTCCTGGGGCAAATGGTCGCTGTAGTCCGATGATCCAATACGGTAGTCCCTTACCTTTGGGAACATGCAGCGAGAGAAGAATGTAAAATCTATTGTTGTACTTGCCAGTGCATTGTGGAATGTTGCTGCCTGTGGGCTATCTCCTGGGAATCTTCCATTAAGTGCACAAAAGCCCAGCTGTTCCAATGTTGCTAAAAGCTTCTGCGCTGTTTTAGTTTGTCTTCCGCCTGAGGTATTGTCTTGTGTTTTTTTTCCCCATGCAAATGGGTCCTCCTCATGATGGATAACTTCGGGGGAGTTATCAAGCATGTTTAAATTGAAGTCCCCACTAATGATCAGGCTGTTTGTTTTCTCGTCCCTTAGTATTTTTACTTGCTCTTCCTTCATCTGCTGACTTCCTCTAGTTTTGTCATGCGGGTGCAAGTAAAGATTTATCAGGATTATGTGCTCATTTTTTCCCAACTCCTGGGTGGTAATTCGTAGAGTTTGTATTGCGTTTGGGGAAGCTAACTTATATGCCAAGGGCTCTACTGCGTAGATGGTCCATATAGAGCTGTAAGTAACAAGGTTGCTGTGGCCAAAATTTGCAGTCTTTGTAGCTGGTAGGAAGTGCAAGTTATATCCCCGGAGTGCTGTCGGTGAGTCAGACCAAGTTTCTTGGAGTGTGATGATGTCAAATTTTTGTAGGTAGGTTTGCAGTTCCGGATCCGTGAGCTTATCTCCTAACCCATTGATGTTCCAAGAGCAGAGTTTGAAAGTATTTTTAAGTTTCTTTGCAATAGGGTTGATATGTCACAGGTTTTCATTTTTGATGTTGATGGTCCTGGAAAGCCAACTACACTCTTGGGGGTGCTGTACTTTTAGTTGTATTAGATCTATGATTCTGAAGTTCTCTGAGTTCTATGTTCTCTGGGGTTTTGCTGCGAGCCCCTCGCAGCACAGAGAATGATCGTGTGCTCGAGTATACCTGACCAGGGTCTTTTCGATTTTCACTGTCAATTATCAGGGGGTCCGGATATCTGGGTTTGGTAAAAGGCCGCAGCTTGATGCCCCAGGTGTTGAATTTAGATTGTTCTTTCAGCACTTTCTCAGCTAGTTCTGACGTAGCCCAGACTGTTTTTGTTGCTTCCACTCCTGGTTTCTCCATAGATTCAATGAATTCGACTGACTCCAAGTCGTTGGTTTTTAGGTTCTTCAGGCTGTTGATGGAACTTAATAAACGTAAGATGTTTCCCCTGTTTAATGTATCGACCAATCCCTTTGATTTGTACTCCGGGTGGAACACGATTGTGGAAGTGCCGATAGGCTCGTTCTGTTCTATTGGGCTGCTCTGTTTGGTTTTTTTTTCCACCCTTGTGGGTACTACCGTCGATGTTGCCTGACCCCGAGTGCATGCTTCCTTTGCCCGGGCCGTCTCTGCACCAATATGAAGTGTTGTTATTGTTACCCCTTTTGTGTCATCCCTGTATATTCCCGATTCGTTTTTGAGAGCAGTGCTCTTGTTACAGGGTTTGTTGAGTGAGGTACTTCCTAAGATTTATGCCCTCTCTTTCCGGATCGGCCTATCTCTTGTGACACCGTCTGAATCAATCGCCTCGTTCATCTGGGCTGACATATCTAATGGAGATTCCGTTGACTCATTTTCGGCGCTGTTAATAATTCCCTTGATGAGCGGCGCGGACTGTGTTGTCTTTTGATTTCGCCCCTTCCTCCTCTGCTTTCTCCGCTGTTTGATGGGACGGTTGCTTTCCGCCAAACAATTTTTTAGCGGGGATTTTTTAGAAGGTACTATGTTACTTTTTGGTGGTGATAGGGCTCCTAGGCTCACTAGGATGTTGTTTTGGCCTAATTTTGATGTGACCACAGCCTCCCCATGCAGCCTTTCTTCTTTTGTCGATTTTGATGTTACCTGAGCCGACGCCTGAGTTAGAGGGTTCCTAGTCAACTGGTCTTCATTTCTCATCTTAATGGGTCCGATTACTGATTTGTTATTTACGGCCTCTCTTATATCAAGGAGAATATTGTCCATTGCTGTCGGAAATGTTGTCAGCTTGTCCACAATTGTTATACAGGTGCAGTTGGCTTGTGTGAATTGTGTCTCCGTTTGCGTTTGAGCCCTTCTGACCAGGTTGTTGAGTTCTGCCAACTTGTCGTCAATGTTGGCCACAAAAATAGAGAGTGAGTTGAAAACTGAGAGTTGAGGATCCATCTTGTCCGATTGGTATTGGATGGCATTTACGGACATTTGCATGGTATGCAGCAGTGAGGTCCAGATGTCTTCTTTTGCCTGCAGTTTTTCCTTATCAATGTTGAATTTTGGGGAGCTAATGTTTTTTCCTAGTAGATCGTTTTGGGGGACCATGGAGTAAGAAGCTACTAGTTCTTCCCATTCCTCGGGTGTGAGGTAGGATGATTCCGGTTCCGCGCCCTGGGATGTTGATATGGGTAACCTCTGCATATTTAGTTGAGCTTGGGTAGTGCTGTGTACAAGTTGTTCGTGCAACGGTTCAAAGGTTTGATGGGCAAGCTGTTCCTGCGTAATTGTTTGAGGTGTATTTTGTATTTTCCCAGCTGTCGTATTATTTAGTTGTTTATCGAAGTCTTTATTACCCATGAAAATCTCTAGTGGCTCGACCATGGGTTTGATTGTATGGGTGATGTACTTTTCTTGGTTGAGTTCCCTCTCCAGCTGTGCCCTGTTGTGTTCGGTAAAACCTAGGGATGCTGTATCTCCTCTTAGGGAGGTATTACTGTTCAGGTACTGGGTAGAAACTTGTGGCTCCTGCCCCTGCCCCTCTTTGTGCTTTCGATGTAGTAGCCCTTTATCCAAAGTTTCTTCCTTTGTGAGCCTAAGAGGACTACAATTTTTAATGCTTCCATTCCCTTCTTTTGTTGCTGCCTCTACAACGCTCATGCCTTGCCTTTGACCCTCATTCTTGCTCATGTTCCAAGTGTCATTTTGTTTAAGCTCAGCGAGATCCCTTGTCTCTTGGTTTGATAAGTCATTTTCTTTATTGGCCTTAGTTGGTTCTTCTGTACTTATATGTGCTTTTCTATCTGCGGGTTTTCCTCCGGCTTCTGCCGACTTTCCCGAGGCAGTTTTCAACAGCTGCAGTTGACCCGTCTGATATACCTTGCATGGTTGGAGAGGAGAGGGTAAGTTATTCACAATGTTGCTGTTCAGGCACAGGACCGGACCGGCGTCTTTTATAAATGAAAACTTAGTATATATTTTAGGTTGGTGACTTGGTTTGCACGGATTAGACGCTTTTGTCACGTCTTTGGACCTGACGTTTGGTAAGACTGGTGGGCTGGTGTGCAGTGGTGAGATCAGGGAGGGGTACTCCTCCTCCTCTATCTCCTCCTTCCTCCGATCGTCTACACTTCCCTTGGTAAGAGCCTTTTTCGTTGCCCTCCGCGTTCTTTTGTTGGGTTTGGCTGGCGGCTGCGGCTGCCTTGGCATCCCTGATCTCATTGTGGCGATTATTGTTGCCGTTACTATGTATGATCTCTGTGTGGTTAATAGCAACTCTTGACGGAACACCTTCCCTGCCTTTCCTCCACTGGACCGGGACCTGGTGTCCTAAGCTCCTTATCTCCTGGTCTCCTTACCCTCAACCTGAGGATATTTTTACCCTTTTTGTCTTTGTATCCTTGTAGCCTTGACGCCTCTGTCTTTTTTCTTTTGTCTTCTCGTTCCCTTGTTCCTTTTGCCTTTAGCCTTTTGCGATTAGGCCTTTTTGACCCTTTTGGCCTTTTGAGCTTTTGGCCCCTTTTAGGCCCCTTTGGGGTGTCCTGCCCATCTGCTGCCTGGATGGCCTACGGCCTGTGATCGATACCCTGTTGCCTGTTGCCTGTTGCCAGTTCCCAGGCGCCTGGTGTTTGTTGTTGTTTGTTTATTATTATTATTTGTTATTGTTTGTTTATTGTCAGCGAGACTAGCACAGTGTTTTCAGGTGCTATGATAAAGGAGGCCAGGGGGCCAGGAGGGGGGGAGAGGTGAGTGCCTCCCAGCACCAGTGCCCAGAGCCAAGAGGCAAGAGTCAAGACCCTTTGGCCACCCCCCGCCACACAACCACCTCTCCCTGAGAACCTCCTTGTGCACCCGATGAATAGCCCAGTGAAGGTTATGGGCCTATGAGGTTGGCAGAAGGGGAGAGAGAGAGGGGGCGGCTGCTGGCGGATAGTAAGTGGCAGGAAGCGAGTCGAGGGTCGCTGGTGGCAAGCAAGCAAGAGTGCAAGTTTTTTTTAGAAGCGGAGGCAGACGTAGGACAGAGCAGATTAAATGCTCCAGATCAAACGCAGGGCTCAGGGCGCAGGGCGCAGGACTCAGGTGTGCACCGGTGACTCCCGCTGGGTCGCAGAGCTACGCTGCAGTACCTGTTGATGTCCTTGAAAATTCCTGAGGAAGCCCCAGCCTGCTGCCTGCTGTTGCGCCGCGGTCGACCGCTCCAACCCCGCAGACCCACAAGCCTCACCCGCAAGCCGCACCCGGTCTCAGTCTCAAACTCGAGGAATGAGAGACCACTGAGCCGCTTCCACGGGGGCAAGGGGTGGCAGTAGTTGTTGTCCACACACCCGCTCGAGGTTCACGGCTCTTGGCTCACGGCTCGACCCAGCTCCAGCTCTCCTGCTCCGCTGCACCACCACTCACGTTCACACTCACGCTGCGTCACTACGTACGTATCAAGTGGACAAGAGCAAGAGCACGTTGCAGTAGTCCAGGTGGAGCTAAGGACAGCAATATCATCTAGATATGCTGCACTATAGGCTTCCAGACCTGTTAGGACTTTGTTCACCAGCCTCTGAAATCTGTCAGGCGCATTTTTCAGACCAAAGGACATCACAATAAATTGATAATGCCCACTGGGGGTTGAAAATGCTGTTTTTGGCTTGGCATCCTCAGCTAGTTTGATTTGCCAGTAGCCAGCAGTCAGGTCAAACGTACTCAGAAACCTGGTGGAGGCCAAAGTTTCTCTGAGACCATCTACCCTGGGAATAGGATGGACATCCGTGCTAGTGACTACATTGAGGCCTCTGTAGTCCACACAAAACCTCATCTCTCTTTTCCACCCTTGGTGTGGGATTTTGGTACCAGGACTACTGGACTAGCCCAGGGTCTATCTGAAGGCTCAATGGCCTCCAATTCCAGCATCTTTTGGACCTCTGTCCTGATGCAATCTCCGACATGGTCAGGCTGTCTGTAAATGTTGTTCTTTACTGGCAGACTGTCAACTGTGTCCATTTCATGGGCACACCAGGTGGTTTGACTGGGCGTCAGAGAAAACATATGTTTAAACTGATTGAGGACCTCCCTGCACTCAGCTTGTTGCTGGTCATTGAGGCTGCCTGCCAAGGCTAATCCATCAACTGACCCAAAAACAGGGTTCTGAGAGAGGAGATCAGGGAGAGGGTCACTCTCTTCCTCCTGTCCCTCATCAGTTGCCATGAGCAAGCTCATTTCAGCCTTGTCTACAAAAGGTTTCAGGCAGTTCACATGAAGTGCCCTGTGGGGACTTCTTCGAGTGCCTAGGTCTACCAAGTTGCTGACCTCGCCTTTCTGTTCAAGGATTGTTTGGGGGCCACTCCATTTGTCTTGGAGAGCTGCTGGTGCCACAGGCTCCAACACCCACACCTTCTGACGTAGCTGGTAAACAGTCAGGACAGCCTTCTAGTCATGCCAGGCTTTCTGAAGCTCTTGGCTGGCCTCAAGGTTTTTGCTAGCCTTCTCCATGTACTCAGCCATACGAGAACGCAGGCCAAGGACATAATCCACAATATCCTGTTTAGGAGGTTTGAAAGGTTGTTCCAAGCCTTCCTTAACTAGACACAATGGACCCCTTACTGGATGTCGAAACAGAAGTTCAAATGGGCTGTAGCCAAACCCCTTCTGAGGAACCTCTCTGAAGGCATAGAGAAGGCAGGGTACTAGGACATCCCATTTTCGCCTAAGCTTTTTTGAGAGTACCATGATCATACCCTTGAGGGTCTTGTTGAATCTTTCAACAAGCCCATTGCACTGTGAATGGTAAGGTGTGGTAAACTTATAGTTTACGCCTACTCTTTCCAGATTGCAGTGATGTAACTAGACATGAAGTTGGTACCTCTGTCTGTGAAGACATCCTTAGGGAAAAGATTCCCAGGAGGGCCCTGGCCACTACAGGAGCTGTAGTGGTTCTAAGGGGTATTGCTTCTGGATACCTAGTGGCATGGTCCACCACTACCAGGATGAAACTGTGTCCAGATGCAATTGGAGGGTACAAGGGACCAACAATGTCAATGCCTACCCTCTCAAAGGGAACCCCAACCACTGGAAGTGGAATTAAGGGGGCCTTTGTAGCGCCACCTGACTTACCACTGGCTTGGCAAGGGACACAGAGGCGACAAAACTCCTTGGTGTCTTCTGACATGTGGGGCCAGTGAAAGTGAGGGACAAGCCTGCCCTAAATCTTACTTTGCCCAAGGTGTCCTGCAAGGGAATGGCATGTGCCAGTGAGAGAAGAAAACCCCAGAACTTCTGAGGTATTTCCAACCTACTGGTGGCACCAGGCTTGTAGTCTCTACCTTCAGAGTACAGAAGCCCATCTTCCCAATAGATTCTATAGGACCCACTGACATTTCCTCCTTCCTCAGCAGCAGCTTCCTGTCTGAGTGGTTCAAGAGATTGGCAGGATTGCTGATCCAAACTCAAGTCTGACCTGGCCCCTGCCCCCAAGAACTCTGCCTGGTCAGGCCCAAGTCCCTCTGGGACAGTTCCTTCATAGGGACTGAGATCATCCCCCTCAGGAGACTGATTCTCACTGGGAGTTTGGGAGGAGGATAATTCCTTACCCTTCCTGCTCCTTCTCTTAGGAGCAATCTGGTCCATTGTTCCAGGATCCGGTGATCCTTCAGTGCTAAGCTGTTTGGCCTGAGCCCTGGTTACAGCAAAGGCACTTTTAGAAATGCCCATCATTTCTGCATGAGTCCTGAACTGTACTTCAGACCAGTCTGAAGTTTCTAAGTCATTGCCCAAGAGACAATCTACAGGTAGGTCTGGAGACACCACAACTCTCTTAGGTTCAGTTACCCCTACCCAGCTGAGATTCACAACTGCCAAGGAATGATCAGTCCTGACATTGCTAGCGTTGGTTACTTGGTACATTTGTCCAAGTATAACTTGTTCAGGGGACACAAGTCTCTATGTCACCATGGTGACACTGGCCCCTGTGTCCCTGAAAGCTACTGCTTCCTTTCCATTTATCAAAGGCTGTTGTCTGTACTTGCCCAAGTTAGTGGGACTTACTAGTAAGGTGGCAGGATCAATGCCACCATTACCGACTAGAACAACCTGAGCTGGAGTTCTGACTAGGCCAGAACCTACCTCAGAACCTAGGGTTAACCCAACTAATACCTTGGTTGCTATACTATCACTTGTACTGGTGTTAGGGGGCGCAGTTGCCTTAGGGGCAGTGGTAGTAGGTTCCTTGGCCTTTGGACAATCAGCATCTCTTGTCAAATGGGTCTTTACTTTATATAAATAACACTAAGGTTTCTTTTTGCCTTTCTAGGAATTTTGGGACCCCCACTCCCCCCAGATGCAGGTTTTTGTGGACCTTGAGAAGACTCCTTTTTATCTTTACCCTTGTCCCCACCTTTATCCTGGGATTTAGAAGAATCTTGCTTCTTCTGGTCCCCTCCATTACCATGATTTTTCTGCTTGACCCTGGTGCGGACCCATTTGTCTGCCTTCTTTCCCAATTCTTGGGGAGAGGTCATATCAGAGTCCACCAGGTACTCGTGCAAAAGCTGGTTCTGACAGTTATTAAGGATGTGCTCCCTCATTATCAAATTGTACAATCCTTCATAGTTCTGTACCTTGCTTCCATGAAGCCAGCCTTACAGAGCCTTAATAGCACTATCAATTAAATATATCCAGTCCTGGGTGTGTGCCTTCTGGGTGTCTCTGAACGTAATCCTGTACTGCTCAGTGGTTAAGCCAAACCCATCAATGAATGCACTCTTCAGAACTGAATAATTGTCAGCATCCTCTTCACTAACAGTCAGGAGCTTATCTCTACCTTTGTTAGCAAAGAAGAGCCACAGGATAGCTGCCCACTGCCCCTGAAGGACCTTCTGAACTTTACAGGCCCTCTCTAAAGCTGTGATCCATTTCTGGATGTTATCCCCTCCTTGTAAGGAGGGACTATCCTGCTCAGGTTCCTAATATCAAAAGCGTTTTCCCTGGCTCTAGGGACACTAGGGCTGCCACCATGGGAATCTAATCCCAGATTTTTCCTAGCTTTTTGGACTTCCAGGGCATCCTTGTCAAGGGTCAACTGATCTCGCTTGAGTCTAACTCTCTCAAGTTTGATCAGGTGGTATTCCCTCTCCAAGGAGTGCTCTCTCTGATTAGAGATTGAGGTCCCTATGCAATGTCCTGAAGCATTGAACTCAGCAGAGGGTGACCTAGATCTCCTCTGTCTGCTCTGAACCCTACCAGGAGGAATAAAGAGGGACCTACTTCTAGGGACACCCTCTGTGCCATCTGCGCTATCCCCTGGATCAGAGTTCATCAAGGTGGAGTCCTCAGACTCCTCTTGATCATGCTCAGAATTAAGGCCACTGGGGGTTACTTCTCCTGCCCCATCTTCTGGAGCATCCCCACCCACTTTGTCCTGATCCCCTTACCTGTCAGGGTTCTGGAGATCATGTAGGATAAGCAGCTCTAAAATGCTTAGTGGTTGGATTGCTACCTGTCTTAAACGTCTTAGAAGTACACAGGGTCCTTAGTTCCTGGAAATTAAGACCACTGTATCTAGCAGACTGGGGTACACTAGTATCCTAAACTAAACACATGGCTACTAGGTGTAGTGTGGTGTTGCACCTACCTACCCTAGTGGAAAGTAAACTTTCTAAGATTGGAACAAGGGCTTGACCCCTTGACAACCAATCTATAAGATCGGTAGAACTTACTTAGTCTATCTAAATATATATGCCTAATGCTAGTGAGGATTTTTCAATTAATCCACACCTAGATTAGCTGGTAAAACAATGCAGGCTTAAATCCCAACCACTGCACACCAATGTGAGAGGCTGGCTTAGTATATGGTGCTCACTTATGTAAGTGTAGCACCTTGCTCTAATCCAGACAACCCTTATGGTGATTTTAGTGATATCAGACAACCTTAGAAAGCTCTCTAAGTGGTTGCTGTGGAGAGCAGCTGTCAGGCTTAGTCCAGAATGAGTGTAAAGCAGCTTGGTTTACCAGTACTAGATCAAGTGAAAACGAATTTCACAGTGTAGTTATAAAAATAGGTATTTTATTACAAACACTCAATAACACAATTGTACGATCTCCTACCCAGAGATAGAAACACAATACACACAATACTTAGGAAATACAGCACGTAAGTAGCACAAATATACACAGTGGTCTCCAGGGGGAGACCAACCCATATACTAAAATAGTGGTATGTGAGCCATGATTCAAGTCAAGACTGGACCCAGAGGACGTAGAAGTGTTGGGACCCAAGGAACCACCCAAGGTAAGTACCCAGGAACCCCACGGAGGCCGTGTGCAGAGTGTGAACACGACCACGTGATCAACACAAGTGAATGGGTAAGTCGTGGTTGCAGTTTTAGGGGAAAAGGACCCTTCCCAGTGGACCCTGAAGAAACCCAGTGGAAGATGGAAGGTTAGAGAGTCACCCCACCTGTGGTTACCCCAAGAACCAGGATACCTACACCAGGGAATCCAGGTGCATAGGTGTCGAGTGACATCGGAAACCGCCGTAGACCACAATGGTGGACTTCGGGAAAGATGCAGCTGGAGAAGACGACGAAGGAGTCCGTTGGAACCCAAAGGTGGGTTCAAGTTGAGAGGTGCCTGCAAGCAGAGGGGACAGAGTCTATGCCACTCAGGAGTGACCAGGGGGCACAGAAGACGAATGCCCACCGATGTCGATAGATGCAGGATGGTTTACGATGCCCTTGGAGTCGAAGCTGTGCGGACCAGGTGATGCTGTGGAAGACCAGGAGCCGTTCACGAGCTGTCCCACATTGGATGTCGAGAACCAGGGGGTCAGTGTCCGGCAGGGGCTCCAACACACTTTGGCAATAGAAATAGGTGTAGAAATTGAAGAAGGTGCAGTGTCAGGACCAACAAGGTCCAAGTGACTCACCACGACTAGGTAAGTCAGAGAAGGCCCGGGTAAGCATGGGAGCCCACTGGAATCAAAGAAGTCCCTTGAAAGGACCCAAAGATCTCTGGAGACGAGAGTCGCCCAGCCTTAGCAACTGCCAGCTGGCGCAGTGCACAGGGGCTCGGTTCCAGTAGTGTAGACGAGGGATACTGGCCTCAGACTTGGTCTGAAGACAGTGCAGGCCTCGAGGGAGTTGTAGAGCCGCCACCTGTGTTACTGAGCCTGCTGGAGTCCGTAGGAGCACAGGATCAGCAAACCGGTCAGCTATGTTGCGCTGCTTGCAGATGCAGGGGAGTGACTCCTTCACTCCAAGGGAAATTCCTTCGGGTGTCTTGGATGTCCACAGGCCCTGTGATGAACCTGTATAGAGCACAGACACTGATGGTGCAGCTGACCTTGCAGAATGATGAGATCTAGAGCAGTCGGAGTCTTCCCGGTTGCAGTCTCGGTTCCCAAAGCGAAGTTTGATGCGGTCAGTCCGCCGCGGTCAAAGTGTCCAGACGGTTGAAGATGACACGGAGTTGAATCGGAATCGAATCCCACGACGAATCAAAGGACCCACCCTCAGGTAAGCCCTTAAGTACCCTTAGTAAAGGGTTGGGATGATTCAGGAGTCACTCCCAGAGGAAGGGCTGGACAGTGGGGAGGATACTCCCACGTTGTTTGTCCAGTTTCATGCCAGAGCGGGAGCCAGCAGCTCCCTGAACTGGTTTGAGCTGGAGTATGCAAGGAGGGCACCAAATGTGCCCCTCAAGCAGTCTCAGTGGCGCTGGCTATTGCCCCCACCCTGTTCCAATACACTAACTCTGTCTGGGAGGTGGTCACATCTCCCTGTGAAAGGATACCTATTGTTCTGCCTTCCCCTGCTCGAGCTTGGCTCAGTAGCAGGAGGGCAGAAATGTGTCTCTGGCTGGCAGAAGCCCTATTTTGCTGTCCGGTTCTGGAAGACTGGTACTGGGAGAACTGAGGGCCTCCCGGAGGAGCTTTGCAGTTCATGGAATCATACCTCCAACACCGTTTAAGGTGTGAATCATACCTCCCACACCATTTACGGTGTGGAGATATGATTTCGACATGTTTGATACCTATTTTTGAACAAAAATGGTCTTGCACTATAAAAGCAACAAATGGATGAATAGTAACGGCTATTAGTGTCCAGAGTTCAAACACAAGAATAAAATTAAATCTTCCCAAAAGAACAGCAGTTGATGTGATTTTATTGTAGACAACGTTTCCTTTTATTCTTTTATTTCTTGACAAATTTCATAAAAACACATCACGCTATGGACAAGACTGCCGACGCGTTTCGTCCACCTTGGGACTTCTTCAGGGCTAAAATATATACAAACAAAGACTATTTACAACATGAATAATAATTAAAAACAGACATCACAATATCCAATGAACCAGACAAAATATTGCACACATTATCAAAAGGAAGTTACATGCATAATACATATGATGACTACTGTGTTTTTTTTTTTTATAGGAATAAACATGGGAAGATAATCAACTTATACTCATATATAATGACAGAGCAAGGAATAAGTACCTATCAAGCATTCTCGAAAGGAGGAAGACATTGATTTCAATTCTAATGTATTGGTAAACGCAAATAGCTAGGATATACAAAAAATCATCCTTTGATTTTCTAGAAAATACACACAGTTCTTGTTCAACCATCAAAAAAGTGTTTAAGGACAATGATTAGCTCATATAGAGATGACATTTAAAAAAAAAGACTTGTTTACAACAACTTAAAAATATAAACTCCATTTATATTAGGAAAGAAAAAGTGAGACCCAGACTAGATGAAAAATGTGACTGTTAAATAGTGATAAAATGCCACAACGTACCTTAACAAGTAAATGCCATGTATTACGTATTCTTTACAGTGTTTCGAAAAAATGTCGATAAATCAAGTAAATCTGTGAAGGAGATGAGACATAGTTGTCACTTCAGTAATAATTCTTATCCTGTTGAACATTCTCAAGTGATGTATAAGTATACACATTCATTAATCAGCTTATCTCCATATCTCTACATCACTGTCATTCTTTATTTAGAGATAGCTATATCTATACAAAATATCAGTTGTTGGTCATCCTTAAAATTCATTATATTGTGCGTGTTAAACGGTGCCAAGATGACTATAAACCTTGTTATAGCACACACGCCCAGAGTACAAACGGGCAATTCAATAACAGTAATTCTTCAAACAAACCGGTCAAATCTGGCATTAGACAGTAGAGACATACAGAGCAGCCAACTGATAACAGTACTTGCCTATTAGCGATCTGTATGTCACTTTAAGTTTACGGCAGAATCCGGTTCCTAAATCAAAAGGAACCGAGTGCTGTCAATACTAAAAATACGCAACATGTCCAATGCGCACGGCTTGTCAAAAGTAAAGAGAGTCCGTACACAGTAAGTCATAACTGTGTCACATGGCCAAAGTGTATGTAAATCGCGCCATTTTGGAGTGTCACTATCAAAAGACCTATATGGATAATAAAGCTAGATTAATGCACCCAGCAGTTGTCAAGTTTTAGGAGATATCCAGATAAATAATGACCCGAACATTCAACACTAGTTGCCAAAACAAAATAAGTGACTAATTATGAGTATTACGAACACCAAACATAATAATTAGTTAAAGAGTACTATAGTTGCGCAGCACGTTAACATGTATCATGGTGCTCACAGGATAAATGTCTCCCTAGAGTTTTCAAGTGGCGTCCGGTTCAGAAAGTGGAAGGAACCGAGCGCCACCGAAACCAAACTTATATAACCTTTCTAAGTGCACACACCTGCAAAGTATTGAAAGACGCGCGTTCGGCGTCAGAACAGAGTCACATGACCCTAATACATACGAGTTGCGCCATCTTAGAGTGTGGAAGGCAATTAAAAACAAGTAAGGCAACGCAGAGAATATGCGAAATTACCTCACTTGAAAACCAAAGTTTATATCTCAACTGAACATTACCAAAACGAAATAAATGACTGATTATGAGCGTTACGAACACAAAACATAATAATTGCTTAAAAAGTGCTATGGTCGCAGAGCACAATAGCATGTATCATGGTACTTACCGGTTAAGTGTATCCCTAGAGTTTTCGAGTGACGTCCGGTTCAGAAAGTAAAAGGAACCGAGCTCACCGAAATCAAACTTATATACCCTTTCTAAGTACACACACCTGCAAGGAATCGAAAGACGCGCATTCAGCGTCAGAAAAAAGTCACGTGACCCTAAAACATACGGGTTGCGCCATCTTAAAGTATATAGGGCAGTTAAAGACAAATGAAACAACACAGAAAATATGCGAAATAACCTCACTTGAAAACCAGAGTTTATATCTTAACTAGACATATTTAAGAATTGATAAGCAATTTTTTACTTCTGTTCTAAATTGGTACAGAGAAGTGTCACCAAGTAAGAAAAACAATCGCATTGTTTTTCTAAAGACGGACGCCATGTTGAAAATAAGTTATTACAAGACCCTATACTCTTATCCCAAATAGAAGTTCGTGAGCTCTTAGAAAGAAAAAAATTTACATTATTGTTCTCAGTACGAGCAACCTGTTAATCAGAGATGCGACATCACTAAATATACTTAAAGAAAGATCATATGCGCTGAATGCGCGTCTTTCGATTCCTTGCAGGTGTGTGTACTTAGAAAGGGTATATAAGTTTGGTTTCGGTGTCGCTCGGTTCCTTTTACTTTCTGAACCGGACGTCACTCAAAAACTCTAGGGATACACTTAACCCGTAAGTACCATGATACATGCTATTGTGCTCTGCGGCCATAGCACTTTTTAAGCAGTTATTATGTTTTGTGTTCGTAACGCTCATAATCAGTCATTTATTTCGTTTTGGTACTGTTCAGTTGAGATATAAATTTTGGTTTTCAAGTGAGGTTTTTTCGCATATTCTCTGCGTTGCCTTACTTGTTTATAATTGCCTTCCACACACTAAGATGGCGCAACCCGTATGTATTAGGGTCATGTGACTCTGTTCTGATGCCGAACGCGCGTCTTTCAATACTTTGCAGGTGTGTGCACTTAGAAAGGGTATATACGTTTGGTTTCGGTGGCGCTCGGTTCCTTCCACTTTTTGAACCGGACGCCACTTGAAAACTCTAGGGAGACATTTATCCTGTGGGTACCATGATACATGTTAACGTGCTTCGCGACCATAGCACTCTTTAACTAGTTATTATGTTTGGTGTTCGTAATACTCATAATTAGTCACTTATTTTGTTTTGGCAACTAGTGTTGCATGTTCGGGTTATTATTTATCTGGATATCTCCTAATACTTGACAACTGCTGGGTGCATTAATCTAGCTTTATTATCCATATAGGTCTTTTGATAGTGACACTCCAAAATGGCGTGATTTACATACACTTTGGCCATGTGACACAGTTATGACTTACTGTGTACGGACTCTCTTTACTTTTGACAAGCCGTGCGCATTGGACATGTTGCGTATTTCTAGTATTGACAGCACTCGGTTCCTTTTGATTTAGGAACCGGATTCTGCCGTAAACTTAAAGTGACATACATATCTTTGACAGGCCAAGTACTGTTGTCAGTTGGCTGCTCTGTATGTCTCTACTGTCTAATGCCAGATTTGACCGGTTTGTTTGAAGAATTACTGTTATTGAATTGCCCGTTTGTACTCTGGGCTTGTGCGCTATAACAAGGTTTAAAATCATCTTGGAACCGTTTAACACGCACAATATAATGAATTTTAAGGATGACCAACAACTGATATTTTTTATAGATATAGCTATCTCCAAATAAAGAATGACAGTGATGTGGAGATATGGAGATAAGCTGATTAATGAATGTGTATACTTATACATCACTTGAGAATGTTCAACAGGATAAGAATTATTACTGAAGTGACAACTATGTCTCATCTCCTTCACAGATTTACTTGATTTATCGACATTTTTCGAAACACTGTAAAGAATACGTAATACATGCCATTTACTTGTTAAGGTACGTTGTGGCATTTTATCACTATTTAACAGTCACATTTTTCATCTAGTCTGGGTCTCACTTTTCTTTCCTAATATAAATGGAGTTTATATTTTTAAGTTGTTGTAAACAATTCTCTTTTTGAAATGTCATCTCTATATGAGCTAATCATTGTCCTTAAACACTTTTTTGATGGTTGAACAAGAACTGTGTGTATTTTCTAGAAAATCAAAGAATGATTTTTTATATATCCTAGCTATTTGCGTTTACTAATACATTAGAATTGAAATTAATGTCTTCCTCCTTTCGAGAATGCTTGATAGGTACTTATTCCTTGCTCTGTCATTATATATGAGTATAAGTTGATTATCTTCCCATGTTTATTCCTATAAAAAATTTTTTTTTAAAACACAGTAGTCATCATATGTATTATGCATGTAACTTCCTTTTGATAATGTGTGCAATATTTTGTCTGGTTCATTGGATATTGTGATGTCTGTTTTTAATTATTATTCATGTTGTAAATAGTCTTTGTTTGTATATATTTTAGCCCTGAAGAAGTCCCAAGGTGGACGAAACGCGTCGGCAGTCTTGTCCATAGCGTGATGTGTTTTTATGAAATTTGTCAAGAAATAAAAGAATAAAAGGAAACGTTGTCTACAATCAAATCACATTGACTACTGGTCTTTTGGGAAGATTTAATTTTATTCTTGTGTTTGAACTCTGGACACAAATAGCCGTTACTATTCATCCATTTGTTGCTTTTAGAGTGCAAAACCATTTTTGTTCAAAATTTGTGTTGGGTGGGTTGTACCCACCCTTTTCGGGACGTATGAGGGTCACGTCCTGGGTTCTTTGCACCCAAGTTAAACCCCGACATTGTAGCCACAACACGTCACTATAACTGGTGCCGGATTCTGCTGCCTTGACCTTCTTTTTTGTGTTTTTATGTTTGATACCTACCATGACAGGGTTCGTTACAGTCAGTTTTGAGATGGTCATCGCGTAATGACGCATGGCCACTCTATATGTCGTAATGGCTGATGCACTTACAACCCGGGAGAATGGACTCCGAAGGTTGTAGGAGTACCCTGCTAATGCAGGGGCACCCTCACACTTAGGACCCAGCACCCTGCCTTCAGGATTGAAAGGCCTGCCTTAGGGTTGACTTATAGATTTTAAGTGTAGTGACCTCAGATATAGGGAAACCTATATCTGTCGTAAGTGGTGTTAGCACCAGCTTACACAGACTGCAATGGCAGGCCTGTAGTTGCAATTTGAGTGGTCTCTCATGGGTGGCATAATACATGCTGCAGCCCATGGGAGTCCCTGGTGTCCCTATGCCCTGGGTACCTTAGTACCATATAATAGGGACTTACAAGGGTACACCAGTAGCCAATCTGGAGTGTACCTAAGTACTCACCATGTCCAATTTAGGGAGGAAACACAGAGACTGGGGTCCTGATTAGCTGGATCTCAGTCAGACTATCCAGAAAACATAATGATACCAGCAAAAAGTGGGGGTGACCATGAAAGCAGATCCTACTTTCCTAGATGTACCTATTTCAAAGAATCCTCTTGAAGATTTCTACATTGGGGGATTTTCTGTTTCCTTATTGATTCCAGTTCCAAGATCACTATCATTTCAAGTGGAACAATAAATAAGAAAGGCTTATAGCAGGTTCTTGTTCCCCCCAGACATATGCTCTAAAATTGATTAGAACAGTATTTTGAAACTACAATTGAATTTGGAGGGTGGATAGTGCAAGGCAAGGTGTATGTGTGAATGGCGGATGCTAATTATCTTGGATAGCATCACCAAGGTTGTCTTGAAATCAATTTAAAGTATACATTTTTATATCATTTGGAATCATTTTAAAAACCAGGTGTCCCTAAACGGTGTTGTGGTTGGGAGATTTTGAAGAAGTTCTTGTGAGAGTAATCTTTTGCAGTTTGTTAAAGTCTCACTCTGAAATAGTTTGAGAGGAGTTGGACAAATTGAAAGGTTTTGAGCACTTCATTAAGGTTAAAAGGACCAACAAACATGTAAAGCCCAAGTGTTCCTTTGAGTGTTCGGAATGAATTGGTGGGTCATTTGGAAAAAATGTGCAAAGAAGTCATAATAGAACTCATTGTGTCTTATGAGGAATTGAGGATATGCATAGATTTGTGCAGGCTCTACAAGACTATATGGATTGATGGGCATTTTCTACCTACGATTGATGAAATTAGTTTACATTGAGCAAAGGTTTTCCCTAGGCGTAGTTCGCGGAGTTTTGCTACGCGGAACTCCGCGTAGTTACAAAAAATCTCCGCAAAGTTCCGCGAGTGGCGGAGTGCAGTGCGAACTGCAGTTTTTGCTGGTATTCCTGCCGCTCGGGTAGAAATTGTACCCGAGCGGCAGCTCGCGCTCGCGAACTTACCGCTCGCGATCGCGAGCGGGGAAAAAACTCTGCTGCAAATCGCGAAGCGGAGTTTTCTGCACTCCGCGAGCTCCGCGGAGTGCAGAAAACTCCGCAAACTCCGCGAACGGAGCGAAGTTAACCGCCCAGGCCTAGTTTTCTCTAAAGTATATTTGAAATCTGCTCATCACCAAGTGGTAATTCCATCCAGCTCTAATCATTTGACGGCTTTTGTCAACCCAAACGGTGTTTTTCAGTGTTGGAGAATGCCGTTCAGCATTGCATCTGTTGCAATGTTTTTTCAACAATTGATGGCTCCAAGAACAAATGAACTAAGATCAGGATATGGATTGGTGGTGATTTTATATGTGTCAAATAGCCAAAGACGACTATCAAAAAGGGGCATCTGAAATTTAGACCTGCTCACTGAGTGGTAGAGATTAGCGTGGATGGATGTGCTGTGAAATTAGAGAACAGACAGTGGTGAAACTGTGAATGAGTTGTTAAGGTGAAGAATGCGGTTTCAATGGGTAGTTACAAAATCAATCATGCCACACAGGACGGTTTTGTACATACACCTGAAAGAGCGTTTGCATGAGACGGGCATGTACAAACACCGGAAAGAGTGTTTTCTTGTTGAGAGAAACATTTTGCTACCAAATTTAGGGCCAGATGTACGACCCGCCAATTTGCGAGTCGCAAATTGCGTTGCATTTGCGACTCGCAATTTGGTATGCACAACAGTGTCTGAGACACTGTTTGCGATTCCCAAAGGGGTCGCAAATTGCAAGGCTCAAGAATATTCATGAGCCACTCGCGATTTGCGACCCCATTGGGAATGGCGAGCACTCCCAGGGATGGTGGCCTGCTGAGCTCAGCAGACCTCCATGTCTGGGACTGCTTTTAAATAAAGCAGTTTTTTTTTTTTAAATGCAGCCCATTGTCCTTAAAGGAAAACGGGATGCATTTGAAAACAAATAAAATGAAACCTTTTCGTTTCGTTTTTTAAGGGCAGGTAGTGGTCCCTGGGACCACTGCCTGCCCTTAAAAATATTTTGGGGGCCAGTCACAAAGGGGAAGGGGTTCCCTGGGAATCCCTTCCCATTTGCGACTCTTCAAGAGGGTGGTAATTTGCGAGTGTTTTGCGACTGCAATTGCGGTCGCAAGACATTCATACATGGGGTTGCAGTAGCTATTAGGAAGGGAACGCCCCTTCCTAATAACGACACGCAATTCCTAAATAGCGAGTCGCAAATAAATTGCGACTCGCTATTTAGGAATAGTACATAGCCCTTTCACATTTTGCATGGGCAAACGGGTCGCAAACCCGTTTGCGCATGCAAAATAGGGTCGTATATCTGGCCCTTAGAGCTTTTATTTTGTCTTTAAATTATATTACATGCTTGTTGAAGGCACTAATACTGCTCTGAAAAATTTCCACAGGGAACGTTACACTCTATGCTTTAATGCTATTGTTTTTTTCTGTTCCTTCTTGTGTATCTGACTTATCAAGTTTGTTTTTTCTTTTTCCTGTTACAATCATATAGTTCTTCTTGTTACTAGATAACTTTGTTCTTTTTTTGTTTGCTTTGTTCCGGAAAGTATGAGGTGTGTTGTATTCCAACCAGTGTTGTGCTCAGTGCACGTTTGATGGGTTCAGAATCCTTGTTGTGTGTGGCAAGTGGATTCTGGAATGGTCAAGCTTTACAAAGAGCAGTTGGGGAGGCTGAGGGGGAGAGGGGTTTTAGCGGCTGTTGCGACGGCGCTGTTGCATGTTGATCATTTAATAAATGTACTTGCCTGGCAAAGAGGTCCTGAGCAGTGAGTCGTTTTCCTCCTGCCAGAAATAAATTGAGAAATGAAAGTCTGTTTAAACGAATATAGATCAGTAGGACAAGGAAGAGTGGGGCTCTTTTGATGATACAGCATTTTATAGACTTGGGCCACTCAGAGAAAGGTGTTTTTTGTTTTTTCTGGAAAACATAATTAAATCAGCGAGGTGGTGGGCTAAAAAAAGTGAGAGCAGAACATTTCATATCCAAATTTGGGAGCTTTAAATCTGTTCTAAGTATAAATGTTAAATGGGAAGTAGGGCCACATGCATCAAACTGTGCATTTGCGATTCCTAAATTGCGATTTTTAAGAAATCGCAATTTAGGAATCACAAATGCTTATGCATGTAGAAATCGCAAAAAAAATTGCGATTCCTACACATTCCTTATTTGCGACTCGCAAATTGCGATTCGCAAATAAGGAATCGCTTCCCATTCATTCCTATGGGCCTAGAGGCCCATAGGAATCAATGAGAATTGCATCCACAATTTGCGAGTACCAAATAGGTACTCACAAATTGCGCATGCAATTTCGAGGGTGCAAGGGTGCCAAAAGGACACCCTGAGGCACCCCTGAAATTGCAATTTCAACACATGTTGCACACACACCTGCCCCAAGGACATGTATGTGTGCAACATAGAACTTTGAAAAATGCACTTTTGTGCATTTTTCAAAGTTCTCGCAAATTACCATCAACTATGAATTGATGGTAATTTGCGTTTCTTAATTGTGTAATCACAATTTTTTTTGGTTGTTGCATTGCATTTAGGGAATAAATGCATTCGCATTTTAAGTAATTGCAATTTTAGCGATTACTGAAATAGTGATTTTTGCATTTGGGATGATGCATCACAAATGCAAAGTGCTGATCATAAAGGGCAGATTCTGCGAATCTGCCCCTTTACGACCGCAATTTACAATGATGCATATGGCCCATAATTCGTAAGTAGCTATTTTATGAAAACTACAAGTCTCTAACTGTTGTCAATTTATATGTCAGATGGGAGTGAAAGAAGGGGGAAATTTATGGACCTGATTTAGAGTGTGGAGTTTGGTTTGTACTGAAGTGCTCCATTGCCCTAACAGAGCATCCATTCTCCACATTTAGAGAGGCCCGCCAACCCTGCCAACATTGCTAGTCATTGGCAGGAACTGCAATCATGACGGTTCCTGTCAATGTGTTAAAAGTTTGATGGACGGCACAGTCCAATTGACAGATGTACATCAAACTTTTACAACGTTTTCGACTTCCCCCCAAAAAAATAACTACCAAGGGAGGGGGTTTATTTTTGAAAAATTAAAAACTAATGACTCCACAACATGGAAGTTGTCTCCCCTGGTGTGGGGGCAAGGCCGAACTATGAACAGCAACCAGCCCTGGCAGATTGCTGCTCAACCAGCCCTGGGGTTGCGGGCGGGTGTTGGTGCTAGCACTAAGCACTGCTCCCTACGGGGGGGGAGGGGATTGCACAGGGAGTCCATGACGCTGCCCCAGTGCTTGCTGGGACCAGGAAGGACGATGCGTGATGAAGGCAAGCAGCAGCTCCAGGTAAGTGTTTTTATTTATTTTTTATATTATTAACCCCCCCCCCCGCGCGCAGTCCCCTTTCCAGCGCTCCCCCGTAAGCCTCACTTAGGCTGATTTGTGAAGTTTAGTGACATGGTGATTAATATTACATAGGTAGAATACTTATTGCTATTGTTATATTAAGTGCACGTTCACCGAGGGATCTTGACAACGCTATGACAACACAAAATCAACAAACCAGCACTTTAAATAACATTGAATGAATATATAAAAAAATCAGCAAACCACAACAAAATCATAATACAGATCAATTCCTAGTCAAAGGCTCTTCATAGAAAGGGCAAAAATCAAAACACATAGGGGCCGATTCCGATCTCGGTCGGAGGCGCACCCAATACCATTCGGTCGGGAAAAAAGCCATGCGAAAGCCTGTTACCCGACCGATCCGTACAGCAGACCGAACGAGTAAGTACGATGCGCACAACAGCACAGAATCCGGCCGAGCCGTACTCACCCAATCCAGGTCCTGTACTCCGACCAAGGCGAATCCGGAAACGCCGAATCGAGTCGCACGGAAGGGAAAATGCAGCTCCGTCCGGCCGACCAAGTACGATGCGCTTCCCGTACGCGCCCGAACCCGTCGCTACGCACGGCACGTCAAAGCATCCGGGAGAGGCGCACATAAGCTCCGATTCGCGCCACAACACGATCCACGGCTACGAGACGAACACGCCAGCGACGAGGACGACGCGAGCGGCGAGGGCGACGCGAAGCAACGAGAAGGACGAACGACACGAACCAACCCATGAATCCCTTCGTCCCGATCATACCAATATTCTACATTTACTACCGGAACAGGCACGGACGCGTACGGCGCAGAAGGTAAGTCAGACACCAACCACAAAACACATACAACACGTACACGACACATCACACACACACAGAGGGATGCAGAATATACTTACACCAGCAACAGCAGCACCATAGGGGCGGGATGCCCATCACCAATGCCACATATGCACACAGGGGCCTGAATGCGCACCACCACCCCTACCCAGGGGGGCTGGATGCCTACCACTACTACCACCCTTAGCCAGGGTGGTGCTAGATGCCCACCACCACTACCACCCTTAGCCAGGGTGGTGCCAGATGCCCACCACCACTACCACCCTTAGCCATGGGGGTGCCAGATGCCTACCACTACTACCACCCTCACCCAGGGGGCTGGATGCCTACCACTACTACCACCCTCACCCAGGGGGGCTGGATGCCTACCACTACTACCACCCTCACCCAGGGGGGCTGGATGCCTACCACTACTACCACCCTTAGCCAGGGGGGCTGGATGCCTACCACTAATACCACCCTCACCCAGGGGGGCTGGATGCCTACCACCACCCTTAGCCAGGGGGGCTGGATGCCTACCACTACTACCACCCTTAGCCAAGGGGGCTGGATGCCTACCACTACTACCACCCTCACCCAGGGGGGCTGGATGCCTACCACTACTACCACCCTTAGCCAGGGGGGCTGGATGCCTACCACCACCCTTAGCCAGGGGGGCTGGATGCCTACCACTACTACCACCCTCACCCAGGGGGGCTGGATGCCTACCACTACTACCACCCTTAGCCAGGGGGGCTGGATGCCTACCACTACTACCACCCTCACCCAGGGGGCTGGATGCCTACCACTACTACCACCCTTAGCCAGGGTGGTGCCAGATGCCCACCACCACTACCACCCTTAGCCATGGGGGTGCCAGATGCCTACCACTACTACCACCCTCACCCAGGGGGGCTGGATGCCTACCACTACTACCACCCTCACCCAGGGGGGCTGGATGCCTACCACCACCCTTAGCCAGGGGGGCTGGATGCCTACCACTACTACCACCCTCACCCAGGGGGCTGGATGCCTACCACTACTACCACCCTCACCCAGGGGGGCTGGATGCCTACCACTACTACCACCCTCACCCAGGGGGGGCTGGATGCCTACTGGATGCCTACCACTACTACCACGCTCACCCAGGGGGGGCTGGATGCCTACCACTACTACCACCCTCACCCAGGGGGGGCTGGATGCCTACCACTACTACCACCCTCACCCAGGGGGGGCTGGATGCCTACCACTACTACCACCCTTAGCCAGGGGGGGCTGGATGCCTACCACTACTACCACCCTCACCCAGGGGGGGCTGGATGCCTACCACTACTACCACTGCCTACCACTACTACCACCCTCACCCAGGGGGGGCTGGATGCCTACCACTACTACCACCCTTAGCCAGGGTGGTGCCAGATGCCCACCACCACTACCACCCTTAGCCAGGGTGGTGCCAGATGCCCACCACCACTACCACCCTTAGCCATGGGGGTGCCAGATGCCTACCACTACTACCACCCTTAGCCAGGGGGGGCTGGATGCCTACCACTACTACCACCCTCACCCAGGGGGGGCTGGATGCCTACCACTACTACCACCCTTAGCCAAGGGGGCTGGATGCCTACCACCGCCCTTAGCCAGGGGGCTGGATGCCTACCACTACTACCACCCTTAGCCAGGGGGCTGGATGCCTACCACCACCCTTAGCCAGGGGGGCTGGATGCCTACCACTACTACCACCCTCACCCAGGGGGCTGGATGCCTACCACTACTACCACCCTTAGCCAGGGTGGTGCCAGATGCCCACCACCACTACCACCCTTAGCCAGGGTGGTGCCAGATGCCCACCACCACTACCACCCTTAGCCATGGGGGTGCCAGATGCCTACCACTACTACCACCCTCACCCAGGGGGGGGCTGGATGCCTACCACTACTACCACCCTCACCCAGGGGGGCTGGATGCCTACCACTACTACCACCCTCATCCAGGGGGGCTGGATGCCTACCACTACTACCACCCTTAGCCAGGGGGGCTGGATGCCTACCACTACTACCACCCTCACCCAGGGGGGCTGGATGCCTACCACCACCCTTAGCCAGGGGGGCTGGATGCCTACCACTACTACCACCCTCACCCAGGGGGGCTGGATGCCTACCACTACTACCACCCTCACCCAGGGGGCTGGATGCCTACCACCACCCTTAGCCAGGGGGGGCTGGATGCCTACCACCACTTCCACCCCCACTCATAGGATGGACAATGCATGACACAACCAGCACACCACAACCTAGGGAATGCAAGAAAAAGACATCCCCCAACACCATGACAAGCGTGTGTAGACTGTGTCAAATGCCTACAACACTGAACATGACTTTGAACATACAATGTGACCCCCTAGCACATGTGCCACACATATATGTGTGTGGCCCCCACAATGCAAGCAGGCCATGACCATTGTGGCAATGGGGTCCAAACCCCCATCATCACAGTGACCAAAAGGTAAGTGTGGGGTCCATAGCTGAAGCACATTCTGAACATTGTGGCAATGGGGTCTAACGCCCCATCACCACAGTGACCAAAATGTAAGTGTGGAGTCCATAGCTGAAGCACATTTTGAACATTGTGGCAATGGGGTCCAAACCCCCATCATCACAGTGACCAAAATGTAAGTGTGGGGTCCATAGCTGAAGCACATTTTGAACATTGTGGCAATGGGGTCCAAACCCCCATCATCACAGTGACCAAAATGTAAGTGTGGGGTCCATAGCTGAAGCACATTTTGAACATTGTGGCAATGGGGTCCAAACCCCCATCATCACAGTGACCAAAAGGTAAGTGTGGGGTCCATAGCTGAAGCACATTTTGAACATTGTGGCAATGGGGTCCAAACCCCCATCATCACAGTGACCAAAAGGTAAGTGTGGGGTCCATAACTGAAGCACCTGTTGAACATTGTGGCAATGGGGTCTAAACCCCCATCATCACAGTGACCAAAAGGTAAGTGTGGGGTCCATAGCTGAAGCACATTCAGAACATTGTGACAATGGGGTCTAACGCCCCATCACCACAGTGACCAAAAGGTAAGTGTTGACAAAGAAAGAGCTGCAACTGCCAAACTGCATGGATGATTCCTGGTCACAGAACAAAAAACACATCAGTGGCAAAGTAGTGTATGTGTCCCATTGCAACATAAATTGGGGGAGCCAAATACTGCAGTGCAAATAAGACATACCTTTGGCCATGTGCAGACAAACAACACCCATGGGGGCTGACACTGTCAACATTCATCAATGACACAATGACAGAAGTGACCATCAGAATGCAGACCCACATATTTGCACCAATGGGCACACAAATGCAGATACCCTGTGGAGACTGCAGATGTGAGGTGAACAGATACCGTACCATGGCAGCAATGGGACACACAAACCATGATCATTGTGCTGACCGATGACCTAGGAGTCCCAGGGACAGCAGGGGAAACCCACCAAACTACATACAGCCAATGGCACACCCAAGATATGCCAATGCAGTGGTGCAGATGCACAAACACAAACAGGCAGACCCACACTGCACATCATACACAACAGGTGAGGGGGGGTGCCAGTGTCCCCAGGCAACCACACAACACATGAGGAGACCTGAATACCAATCATACAGATGTGCATACAGTGCCACACAAAGGTAACTCATGGATCCAAATCCCCTATGTGGGCAAGCAGGCATTGTCAGATGAGAGGGAGCACAAATCACACATGTCACACAGGCACGTAGGAACAGCAACTGACACAGCAAGACACAGACACACCACAGCACTACCCCCAGGGCCCCCACAATGTGGTGACCCTGGGCTGCATTACAATCCCACTGTGATGACAAAGCTAAATGTCGTTCACACTGTGAACCACAGTCATGTGTCCTGAGCAACAAACTACCATCACACCTACACAAGCACAAATCAATCAGCATGGCCAGTAAGCCAAGGCCAACATGGAGGCAGGGGCCTAGCCGGGCAACAACTCTCATCTGCACACACTCAACACCACACCCCTCGACCTCCAACAATGTGCAGCAGTGAAGCACACATGCACTGGTGACATTGCACATGCACCCATGACTATTCCAGGGTGGTGGGTGGGAACCAAGGTGCAGAAATACATCACACATGGCCACTCAACAAGACTCCTGAATGTCTGACACACTGCACACTACGCTGTACATGGACATGACGGCAATACCACACCAACCAATGGGATCCCAGCCACAGTCACACACCAATGAAGAAGCCAAGGTCACCCACAAAGAACACACATAGACAACAACCAACATTGCAGCCCGGACCCTGAGGAGTGCCAGCAGTCACACACACAACGTGTCACAATCACTGAAAGATAACACAAACTGGAAATCACATGACAGGTGCAAACAACAAGTGCCAAGGGGAAACCTGACTGTGACCCATCTGCGTCTGCACACAAACTCAGCCCTGACAGCAAACACACCTATGGGTGACACCCTGATGACCAGTAATGTGCCATGCACCCACATCACAGAGAACCCAGGGAGAAGACTTTGGGGGAACATAGGTCAACTCAGCAAGCATCACAAACAGGTACAACACTAGGGATCACAGCATGCACAGCTAAACGGAAGTGAACACACAGACATGCACATACAACACACACCTTGGGCGCAGGCAATGTCACAGGAGTACACACTGCCATGAGGGGACTCCACTCCTGTGTGAGGAAAGCTGTGCCATATGTTGCCTCAGTAGGGCCCCATCATGTCAGCTGAGCACTTGGTCACACAATCAACAATTAGCACCAAATGAGGGCTCCCGTCACATCAGCCTGGTCATGGAAGTGCCAACGGAATCATCAGCACAGAACACACTTGTATAGCAATGTTGCACTGACTACACGGATGAGTCCTTCCCCATTGATGCCCAAACCTGCATGTCCAGTGGAGATGGCCACACGGTCAGGGAAGTAGACAAATTGAACAATGGCAGGCACAACAGATGTGCAGGGGTGGAAGCCACAGATGTGAAATAGCTAATCTAAGTAGGAAATCCCATTGCCAAATACTGAACACATGACACCCTCAGATGCTGCTATGGATGACATGGATACACCACAGGATAGGACACATTCCCCCTGGACCACATGGGTTCCTGCACAGTAACACTTCATTATCATGAGACCAAATATCACCATCACTGCAGCAAGGGCATGGTTAGCATCATCAACAACATGTACATCAGAAGCATAAGCACTAGAGAACAGAAAGTTGCTTTATTCAGCATATGTGTGCAATGAAAACAAAGTCCAGAAAAAACACAAAGGCCAATGGCCAGTCCATTGTCAAAGTCCAAACTGGGTGACAGTGGCAGATGTCACCTTACGCATGCCTGCACAAAACCAGGGACAATCCACTAGGAGGGGCAACCGGGGGGGCAGGCCAGGCCAGGCACCGCAGGGACAGGATCAGGGCTCACCAGGAGGAAGCAGGGAAGGGGTGGTGGGTGCTGGTGAGCCACTGACAACTGCAGTGGAGGTGTCTGACATGGTGTGTGCCGGCACAACTGGGGGGCATGACTCAGATGTTGTGGGTGCCGGCATGACTGCAGTGGACCCTGCAGATGGAGTGGACATGTCCGCCACTGCAGTGCCCAAGTCAGACAGGGTGGTAGTGGACTCCACTGCAGAGCCTACCACCAGGGGAGGAGAATGGGGAACAGGCAAGGTGGGCTGGACAGAGGGGGAGGACACCCTCACCACATCAGTGGCACAGACAAGCGCAGCGGGGGGTGTGTTGCCGCTAGAGCAAGTGGCAGGGGGAGAAGGCCGGATCCTCTTGGGGATGGTATATCTGTGGGTGGGGGAACCTGGGGCAGGGTGTGGTGGGGGTACCTGTGGAGTGGGGGCCTGAGGGATGGAGGAAGGAGACCTGGTGCCTGAGCTGCAGGGCGGCGGCGGGGTCTTGCTCTTACGACTCCGGGGGGACTTGCGGGTGGGGGCCTCAGTCTGTCTGCGCCTGGGGCAGGGTGTCCGGGGGCGAGGGGCACTCTGCTCCGTGCGGGTGGGCTTCCTCTTCCCCCTGAATGCTGTATCAGCTGGATCGGAGGGGAAGAGGCCGAGGTCACTGAGGAAGAGCCGCTGGGTCTTTGGGGTTGCAGGTGAGGCAAGGGAGGGTGTTTTGGAGGGAGAGGCAACTGAGGACTGCGCAGTGCTCGTGGATGCGTGTGTGTGTTCCAGGGCCCCATCCCCTGTGAGTCTGGTTTCAGTCCCCTGACTGTGCGTGCGTGTGCGTTTTGTTTGTGGCGTGTGTGTCTGTGTGCTGGATGTGTGTGTGCTGGTGTGTGCCTGTGCCGGTGTGTGTGTGCTTGGGACGGGTAAGGTGCTGGGGAGTGTGGATGGAGCAGAGGCAGGAGGGGTGAGGGACTGTCTGAGGAGGGACACTGCTGCCGTCAGGGAGGAGTCCATGGACCTATTGCCACTCTGTAGGTCAGACATGCCCGATGAGATGCCCTCCATGAACGACACCAGCTGAGTCAACAGAGCGGTGTGCGCATGGAGGACACTCAGCATGGCTGTCTGCCCTACATGGAGCTGGCGAAGGAGGTACACAGACTCCTCACTCAGGGCAGCAGGGGACACAGGGGCAGGGGGTGCGGTGCCTGGCCCAAAGGAGACACGCTCCCGAACATGGGAGCCTCCACGGACCTGGGGAATGGGAGCCGATGGGAGGGCGGTGGTGGTGCTGGTGGTGGCGGGGACAGCAACACTAGCTGGGGTGTGGTGGCTGCTGACACCCGCCTCCATAAGGGAGTCATCCTCCGAGTTGCTCTGGTCCTCAGCTGAGGTGGATGGTGCTGAGGACTCCTCGGTGTGGCTCCCCTCGCCCTCCGTGCCACTGGGTCCCTCCGACCACTCCTCGGCTGCTGACCCAGTCTGGCTCTCCGGCTCCTCCTGGTCCGTGGAGCTGTCCCCTTCCGTGGCCGTGGATGTATCTGCAAACAATGGGGAAACAGACAGACATTAGTCACCTGCACCAAACGCACACACCACTGTGAGCACAGCACATTACAGAGCAAGCCCTGGCATCATTAGTTGTACATTGCTAAAAGTGCCCTAACTGAACAGGAGAAGCCAATTGTCAGTCTGATGCCAACCATGACACTCACATCCCACATGGCCTTGCACCCATCTGTCTGGTGTCTGTTGGATAGCAACACCCCAGTGTGGACACATGCACCAACTACACAGTAGTTGGACAGTGCAGAGGACACGGTGTAGCATGTGGACATGCACACATCACAACTCTTGCCACTGAGTCAGTACAGGTTTCCGGATGAAAGGGACGCCCAGAGTCAAATAGGATATGCATGTGATGCATACCAGCGACAGACACCATGATGCACCCATGTCCTGATAGCCATCGCCACAATGGTGTGCATGTAGCACATGTCACTCCCCTGCAGGATCACCAATAAGTAGACACATGCCATGGCGGAGGCATGACTGCTAAGTCATACATCACTGTCTCAGTGATGTATGACTTGGCAGCCAGACAACAACACTCTGCACTGTGTCACAATAGTAGGTCATGGGGAATGCAAGTCCTGGAGCTGCACAAGTGCACATGTACATCCCCCACACAACACATCATCTTAACCCTCATCTGTCCAGGTCATACCGATTGGACATATGGGAGACCTGTGACACTACCCTCTGAACCTGAGCCCCTCACAATCTGCTGTGAATGGGGAACAGCTGCCTGAACTTCACATTCGCATACCCCAGTCTGCACGGGCAGCTGATCAAACACCTATGTGACACACAAGTATCGTCTCCTATGGTCACATCTCCAGTGGCATGCTGAGCCCCTACCAAGAAACACCCCAGCAGTCCTGGCAACTAATCCACAGCACACTGACACAGAGGCAGACACCTGAGGGGTCAAATCACTGCGCACAATGTGTCAGCTGATACACGGGAGTGGGAGTACAGAGTGCATTGCATGGCCTGGAGTAGGCATGACTGTCCTGCCCCACATGAATGAGGGATGAGCCCTGGACAGTGGATAGCTGGCTATGTATGTGTGACACACGTAATCTGCACACTCCTGGGGCCCAAACATTGTTCCCACCCGCTGCATGGGTGTGTGCCACATACCCCAGGCACTTGTGGTGGCTCAGCTCAGCAAGTGGACCGCATATCAAAGCAACACGCAGATTACATGTCCGAACACAGGCGTTGTGTGAACAATGGACCCATCCATGATGCCCACAACAGAGTTAGGGAAACAGATGCTGTCCCCCACCTTTAGTGAAGCAAACTGCAAGGACACAGTCCCAAGTGACACAATTCCCTGAATGTAAGGCCACACCTGGGTATCAGATGAGGAGTGGGCAGTGCACAATAGAGGGACATGGCTCCTGGACAACATGACTGCTGCACTGTGGCAGTTGAACCAGGCCAGAGGAGGGCACAAAGCATGTAATACAGAGTTCACAGTGCAGTCTTTGACTCACAACCTCCTTGCTGCTGTCTGGCCTTCAGCTGCCCATCCAGGTCTGGAAACACCACCGCCAGGATCTGGAGCATGTGGGGGTCAGGGTCCGTGTTCCGCCCCTCCTGCGAGGAGGCGACAGCTTCAGCTGGACCCGTGCAATCCTCCGGGTCCAGCCCCGAAGGTCCTGCCACCTCTTCTGGCAGTTGCGGATCCGGCGCTTGTAGACCCCCACGGACCGGACAGCCCGGACGATGTCCTTCCAGATCTCCTGCTTCCGATGGGCATTAACCTGTCAGGATGACAAAGTGAAAAGGCCATTACTACACATGCAACATATCCGTGCATGACACAGTTGTATATACATGTCTCATTCACAGGGGCACATGATGTACACAGGCAGTGCAACGCTGCCCATGGACAGTTTGCCAGACGTCACTACATGGTATCATTGCATGGGAAGTAAAACCTTGTTCAAATGCACTGTCACTGCACCATACCTGTCCAGTGCATGTCACTACACACTATGGGGGGTGACAACTACTCAGTGAGCCTGCTAGCCAGTGGCGTGCAGACTTTCAGCCTTGCTAGTCAGACAAAATGCACATTCAGAAAGGCAGTGCACAGAACACTCACCTGCTCCCCTGGTGTCCCATACAGCTTGCTGTACTGTGGAAGTAGGCTGTCCAGCAGGGCCTGGTTCTCCTCAAGGCTGAAGGCTGGGGCTCTCTCCACAGTACGTGCCATTGCAGTGTCCAGAGGGGCAGAGACAGCAGCAGTGCAGTGGCAGATGTCGTCCTGGAGCATGTAGTGCAGGCAAGTGAGCTCTCAGGGGAACAGCCAGCAATATATATGTGCTGGAGAGGCAGATACTGTCCCTTGTGTCCAAAGTGATAGGTCCAAGTCGTTTGCATCTTCTGAATCTGGCCAATCCATGGAATAGCAGCACCAATACACGCCCACGGCATCCTTCAAATCTTCAACTTCATGACATACATGATTTTGCAACATTGTTGTGGGTGACCAACTGAATTTCCAGCAACCGACTCGTTCGAAATTCGAAAACGCGTCTGTTGCCAGGCAAGGCCATTGTCAATGGGTGCGCACCGATCGGTCCATTGTGGTACAACGCGTACAGGGGTACAACGCGTACCCGCACACATTGAATGCAATGGGCCGGCCGGGGGCACCGATCGGTCCATTGCGGTACAACGCGTACAGGGGCACAACGCGTACCCGCACACATTGAATGCAATGGGCCGGCCGGGGGCACCGATCGGTCCATTGCGATACAACGCGTACAGGGGCACAACGCGTACCCGCACACATTGAATGCAATGGGCCGGCCGGGGGCACCGATCGGTCCATTGCTGATCAACGCGTACAGGGGTACAACGCGTACCAACGCGTACAGGGGCACAACGCGTACCCGCACACATTGAATGCAATGGGCCGGCCGGGGGCACCGATCGGTCCATTGCGATACAACGCGTACAGGGGCACAACGCGTACCCGCACACATTGAATGCAATGGGCCGGCCGGGGGCACCGATCGGTCCATTGCTGATCAACGCGTACAGGGGTACAACGCGTACCAACGCGTCCAGGGGCACAACGCGTACCCGACACATTGAATGCAATGGGCCGGCCGGGGCACCGATCGGTCCATTGCGATACAACGCGTACAGGGGCACAACGCGTACCAACGCGTACAGGGGCACAACGCGTACCCGCACACATTGAATGCAATGGGCCGGCCGGGGGCACCGATCGGTCCATTGCGATACAACGCGTACAGGGGCACAACGCGTACCAACGCGTACAGGGGCACAACGCGTACCTGCACACATTGAATGCAATGGGCCGGCTGGGGGCACCGATCGGTCCATTGCGGTACAACACGTACAGGGGTACAACGCGTACCCGCACACATTGAATGCAATGGGCCGGCCGGGGGCACCGATCGGTCCATTGCTGTTCAACGCATCCCTGTACAAGTGACTGGCATATGTCACCATGCCTGTCTCAGATGGACATATGCCAGCCACAGATAGCTCCCAGGGAGTGAGGGGCACACCTACAACACGACAGCCTGTCCAAACTGTATGATAAGGCATGTAAGGCTGCATTTCCTATTGTGTGTATGTTGGTGTACATGTTGTCCTGTGGGTGTCACTGGGGGCAGCAACCCCCAGGCTGTGCACGTGTTCATGGGGACAGGATCATGGGTGTTACGTGTACATGACCACTGTGATGTGCAACTGTTCATATCTGTGCATGTGCCATGGTCACATTTCACGGTGGTGTATGTGTATGTCATGTCACATACCCCGTGAGTCCCATGTGGGTCGGTATGTTTGAGCCAGGGTGTCCCAGTGGCACAATAGTGATGGTCCTCCACAGTCTGTGTGCATGTAGTGTTTACAATGTCTCTGATTTCATGTGCACAATGGGAGACAGTCTCCACATCCACGTTGTGTGTGCATGGACTTTGATGTTGTGCGTGTGTGTGTCACAGACGTCCATGTCTGTCCTGCAGTGGCAAGTGGGACCACTACCTGTGGGGGTCATAGTTGTTTTGCTGTGGTGTATACATGATACTCCATGTAATGCCAGTGTCCATGTGGCAATACAGGGTCCCTGGGAATGTACCTGTCGTTGAGCTGTGATGCCTGGGGCACATCTGTCCTCACATGTCACTGTGGGGGGTGATTGTGACACGGCAGCAGGAGATGGGAACTGTGACACGGCCTCATGATATCCAATGGGCCAACCTGGGACTTATTGATGCCACTTGTTGGACCGTGATGACAGATGTTGGCCATGTATGTACCATACATGTCCTTACGGAACTGCACACTTCATGTAGTTGTGCCTCATGATGATGTATGTTGGGATATTGAGTGTGTTCAATGCCGCATATGTGGGCTGACTGACAATCTTGCTTACTTCTCCTCTGCACTGCAGGGCTCCTGCTGTCCATCGACCATTCCCAGACCTGGCAACGATGGTGGAACGGGACAGCATCCGACGGTACCGCTTCACCAGGCAGCTGATTGAGGATTTGGCAGTGCAGTTGGCCCTACATTTGCAGCCTGGCCGGCCGTATCCTACAGCGCTGACCCCCAAGGTGAAGGTGATGGCAGCCCTACACTTCTTTGCCACCGGTACCTTCCAACATACTGTGGCGACTGCTGGTGGGATGTCACAGACCATGTTGAGCCGTGTGCTCCGCGATGTTTTGGCGGCAATGTTGCTATTCCTGAACAGGTACATCTATTTCCCTAGACTGCGACGACTCACTGACGTGAAGAGTGACTTCTATGCCCTGGGGAGGATGCCGCATGTCATTGGCTCCATTGATGGGACACATGTGGCTTTGGTACCACCACAGGCCCAGGAGCAGGCCTACCGTAACCGCAAGCACTACCACTCGGTCAATGCACTGGTGGTGTGTCTTGCAGATATGACCATCACACACGTGTGTGCCCGTTTCCCTGGTTCAGCACACGATGCCTTTGTGATGAGGAGTAGTCGCATCCCCAGGATGATGGCACAGATGCAGAACCAGCGTGCCTGGCTTGTCGGTGTGTACTGACTTTGTGCCATTGTGTGTGATCTGATCTGTAGTATTCCGCCCACTTTTCCAAGTCAGCTAATGTGCACTTGTCTGTCTGTAGGTGACTCGGGATACCCCAACATGCCGTGGTTGCTGACACCCCTCAGGAACCCTGTGACACCAGCCCACATGCGCTACAATGAGGCACATGGTCGGACCAGGAGAGTGATTGAGCGGACATTTGGTCTCCTGAAGAGCCGCTTCCGCTGCCTGGACAAGACCGGAGGGTCCCTCCCAAATGCCCCTGCGAAAGTGTGCAAGATTATCATCGTCTGCTGCATGCTCCACAACCTGGCAGTGCGGAAGGAGTTGCCTCTCATCCAGGATGACAATGACCAACATCCGCCACCTGTGGAGGATCCTGGCCTGGACCACGATGCCAGTGATGATGATGATGATGATGGTGATGTCCGCACACAGCTCATCACCAACTTCTTCAGCTGAATGTGAGAATCCAGAGATGTCAGGTCAATGATGTGAGTATGCATGATATGTGTGGGTGGTGCTCTGGTGCTGTTGGAGTGTGTCCATGGGCTACTTGACTGGATGTGTGTTGCGATGTGTGCTTACAGGTGGGCTGGACTCCCAAACAGTGTTGACATGCTAACTTGGTTCTGGGTGGGTATCTTGTAACATGTATTGTGCATGAGTTTTGCTGTTCTGTCCTGTTCTCCATTGCTTTTGACTGTGTGTCATTTCTGTCCTTCACAGGGTACTTTCAGATTCGTTTGGTCAACTGTGTCCACCGACGACGTGATTGCACTTCCAGGGTGGTAGCTGTTGTGTCCCTACAGGTGATGTGCGCCACACCCATGGACTTCCTTCCGTCTACAGTTGTTGACTGTGTGCCCGCTGCCAGGTGGGATTACCTTGCATCTGTAGTGGTTACGACATGTTGCAACTGTGTAATAAACCTGTGCTTCACTTTGTGATGTGCGTTGTCTGTGGTCACACATTTGACTGCCATTTGCTTACTGCACCTGTGGGCTACTTGACTACAACTGGGAATGGGTGTGGTGTCTGTGCATTGCACCGTCTTCCCTGGCAACATCAGTGTAGGCAATGAGTCAGATGGCCTAGGTGTGTATGTGTTGTGTAGCCCTGGTGGTGTGTCTCCCTCATATGTGTCACGTTGCCTTTACTCACATGCCTGTGTTGTACTTGCTGTTGCAGTTCGCATACACAGTGTAATTTTGCAGTTCATCATCCCCATAACAGCACCCACGTTGGAATCACAACAGAGGCAAGTATGGTGTATTAGTGTGTTTATTGTGATACATTTGTGTGAATAGTGCATAGGATGGGTAGTGCTGTACATAAATCTTGCAATCAGAAGTTCCTAGGTGAATTGAAAGTCCTGGTAGACAAAATCCTCAGTATCGGGGCCACAGTTGTCTGAGACATTGGTCCAACTTGTACTCCCCATGCAATGTGTGGGAGTAGTGTTGCCGTCAACAGGGTGAACAGTCTGTGCACAAAGGTGAACATCCAGAACAGGTTCAGGCTTCCTGGGAGTTGCGCTTGGCCATCGGCCTCTCACTTGCCCCTCCTCGGACGACCCCTCTTCTTGGGGGGGCCCCTCAAGTACAGGCTGCTGCGGTGCAGGGGACTCTCCGCCAGAGTCATCCTCCCTCCCTGTGGCAGTTGCAGTTTGTTCAGCACCAGATGTTGTTGGCACACAGGGAGGTGTGGACTGGTTGCTGTTCATCTGGCGGAGGCATTGTAAAATGTCCCTGTGCACCGCCGTCATCTCATGCAGTGCATCCCACTTGGACTCCACGCGGGACATGTGTGAGTCCACGCGGGACATGTGTGACTCCACGTGGGACATGTGAGAGTCCAAGCGGGCATGATGGGCAGCCTGCTGCTGTTTCATGTCTCTGAGGAGCCCCACTACCTGGCTGAGATCTCCGGTGCTGGACTGGTACGCATCAGCTATGCGTACCAGTTGTGGGTCATCATGCACACCAGCAACCTCTGCAAGCAGCGACCTCTGTCTCCCACCCCTCCCACCACCCCTGCTGACATGTGCAGTGCGTGCAGTGGCACGCACAGATGACCCTGGTCCACCTTGGGGGTTGGTGGTGGTGGTGGTGTCCATGGCCCCAGGTTGGTCCAGGGTCCCTGTGCTGGTGTTGCTCCTTGTTCTGTCCATGTCGGCAGGGATGGTATTTGTGGTGACAGTCGTTGGAGGGGTGGGTGCAGGGGTGCAGCTGGTGGTCCTGCTGGTGCTGCAGCTGGTGGTCCTGCTGGTGCTGCATGTAGACTTGCACCGGATGTGCCAGGTTGGTCTTCTTCGTCCGAGGAGGGCAGAGGCTGTACGACACCAGTGAGCTCCACATCCTCTTGAGCCTGGGACTGGGACTCCTCAGCGTCTGCTGCTGTGTCCCCATCATCACCTGTTTTTGGGAGACACACACAATGTATGTTATGTTTCTGCAGGCATCAATGGTTGACACACCTGACAGTTGTGACTGTGCCTCTGGGTGCGGGCCTGTACATTGCATTGTCCTAAGTCGTCACAGTCAGGGGTTGATTTTGGTGTGGCACATTGTCCTGCATTATTTGGGCATTTCTATGTATTTGTTGGGGTGTGAACATGGTCTGCATTGGTTGTATTTGGTTGACAGCCGGCCCTCCTTCCCACCCAGCCAGTCAGTTATCCCACCATGGACTGTGCTTGCATTGCAGGGAGTGGAAGTTGTCTCTCAGGATGTCAGTCAGTGGTGTCCTGCTGTTTGTTGGTGCACAGTTCCCAGCAGGGCCTTGTGCTCCCCGCAGCAGTAGCCAGTGTCAGCCATCTTGTGAGTCCTTCTCCACTCCCTGTGATGTGAGCATGGTTCAGGGTGGTGTTGATGGGACAGTTGTGGGGGTGAGCTATGTCTGTGACTGTGACTCCCATCATGCTATTGCCTCCACCCCACTTGCCAGCATTCCCATACTTACTTGCTTTTGTGGGGAGTTCAGTTTGTGTGGGTGTGAGAGCAATGGCAAGATGGCTGACAGTGGTGTCCTGCTTTTGGTTGGTGTGCAGTTCCCAGCATGCCCTTGTGCTCCCCGCAGCAGTAGCCAGTGTCAGCCATCTTGTGAGTCCTTCTCCACTCCCTGTGATGTGAGCATGGTTCAGGGTGGTGTTGATGGGACAGTTGTGAGGCTGAGCAATATCTGTGCCTACGACTCCCATCATGCTATTGCCTCCACCCCCTTCCCAGCATGCCCATGCTTCCTTCCTTTTGACTCTGCTTCCCTGTGGGGTGGGCTGGCTGTGCTGACAGGATGGCTGGGAGTGTTGTCCTGGCAGTTGTTTGGCTAAAAGTCCCAGGAGTGTCCCTGTGCTTCACACAACATAACCCAGGGTGGTGGTTCTTTGTGGGATCTTGAGTTAGGATGGGAGGCATTGCATTCTACCAGGTGGGTTCTGTGGAGTTTGTGTTGAGGTGGGGGGGGGTGAGGGGAGGTGCTTGTGAGTATGGTCAGTGCTGCAAGTCCTCCTTCCCACCCAGCCAGCCAGATATCCCACCATGGAACGTGCTTGCATTGCAGGGAGTGGAAGTTGTCTCTCAGGATGTCAGTCAGTGGTGTCCTGCTGTTTGTTGGTGCACAGTTCCCAGCAGAGCCTTGTGCACCCCACAGCAGTTGCCAGTGTCAGCCATCTTGTGAGTCCTTCTCCACTCCCTGTGATGTGCGCATGGTTCATGGTGGTGTTGATGGGACAGTTGTGGGGGGGCAATATGTGTGACTACGACTCCCATGATGCTATTGGCTACACTGACTTGGCCAGCATACACAGAATTCCTTCCTTTCAGTGGTCTTCACTGTGTGTTGGTGTTGTTGTGGTGGCTACATGTCTGGATGTGTTTGTTAGTTCTATTTGTGCCACTGCCTAGCTGTAGTTGTAGTTGTGTTTGTACATGTGATGGCACGGTTGAATGTGACTTTTTTGATGGCATGTGTTGTGTTTATCTGACTGACATACACATTTTGGGATGATTCTGTTCTGGTTGCTGTGTAATTGCTATGAGTGCATGGTTTGACTCTCCCCTTGACAGTGATGTGTGTGTGTATTGTGGCAGAATATTGTGTACATTTGTTGTGTACTCACCAGGCTCTGGGATGTTCTCTAGTCCATATACGCTCACTGGCGGAAGGATGGCCCGCACCTTCTCCTCCCAGGGCCTGAGGTATACTGGCTTGGCAGGAGGTCCACTGCCGGTGTATTGGCTCAGGAGGTAGTCTTTCTTGAGCAGCTCCCGGACCCTCCTGCGCACGTCATACCACCTGTTCTGGATGTCGGTCTTTGTGCGCAGACATGGTGATTGTGCGTTCACCCTGTTGATGATCCTCTCCCACATCTTGGTTTTCTGGGAGATGGGGGTCTGTTGGACCAGTGTGCCAAACAGCTGTGGCTCTACCCTGAGGATCTCGTCTACCAGGACTTCCAATTCACAATCTAGGAACTTGTGATTCTTCTTGGGGGCATGGTGATGGGTGGTGATGGTGAGTGATGTGTGTGTTGGTGTGCAGGTGAGGGTGTGTGAGTGTGTGTTTTGCTGGGTGTATGTGAGGTAGGTATTTGTTGGTGTGCTGATGGTGTGTGGCTTGTGTGAGGGATGAGCTGTGGGTGTGTGGTTGCTGTCTCTTGGGTGCTGGCAGTGGAATGGCATTTGCAAAGGATCATGGTTGTGATATGTGTCCTTTATATGGGTGGAGTTGTGGGTGTGTCTTTGTTCTCTGACCCACCCCCCAGTATTTATTGGCTTTGTAATTGCTTGTTTGGCCTTTTTTTGTGTGATTTTTCCTTTGTACTGTCTGTGCATGTTGGAAACGTTCTTGTGACCGAGTCGGACCCTGCATTTGTCTCGTACGGTGTTCTCCGTTTCGTTCACGCTGTGTTTGTGCAGTTTTCTATGCTGCGTACGCGTCGGTCGCGGTGTTTTTTGTTACTTCGGCTCGGTTTTGTATGCGTGTCGGTCGTACGGCTTGTCCTCCGTCCGACTCGGTCGTGGTTTTCGCGCCTTGCATCGTACTTTGCGGTTTGGAGTTCGCGTGTACGTTTCGGTCGGATTTGTTCCGGGTGCGTGTCGGTCGGTTCGATTCGCGTGTTTTTCCGGCCGGATTGCTGTTTTCCGTGCGGCTCGGTCGTTCGGCTTGGGTTCTGTACGTGTCGGTCGGATTTTGCACGCTTTGCATCGTACTTGGCGTGTCGGGCGCCACAGGTACGTGTCGGTCGGAATAAATTCCGGCTCCGAGTCGGTCGGTGCTTTTTCCGTCCCGAATCGGAATCGACCCCATAGCCTGTTAGATTAGAACTGAACTGGGAATAACCACGACCACCTTGTTAGGTCTTCAGAAGCTATGAATTGCTCGGATATTCCAAATCCTTAATCTAACAAGTAGGAAACATCTTCTGCTGGATCTAGTTTTATGGATCTCTGACACTTTGGGTAGGAAAGCAGTACTGGATCATAGTACTCTTATTGGGCAACACAGAAACAAAAAGCTCTGAGAGAAAGAATGTCCTGTTTTATTGAGGGTGCTGTACAAAAGACAACATTGTTTAGTTCAATCATTTTCTCTATAGGCATCCAGCTAATTTTTTCTCTGGCACATGAAACATGTTTGAATTTCTTTAGGCCCAAACAAGTTTGTACAGCCAAGTTCTGAAGTTGTGCCCGTTTCATGGGAATTACAATAGCCTACATGTAAAAGAACACAGGCGTCAACAATTGAGCAAACGCGTCTCTAGGATGAAAATGTCTCACTCTCCTGAGTGTTCTTAATATGCAAGCCGTAGGGATTTCAGGAGAACACAACCCCAAAGCATCTCACTTTAGTACCAGATATAGGTATTTCTCTCAGTTGCAAAGGCCAGAGAGGGGAAACCCAATTTTCAGCCGATCCTTCAACATCAGATACTTTGGTGCTATCGCTATTGAACTTTAAATAATTATTGGTTATCCACTTCTGAATGTTCACAAGGCAATGTTTAACCTAATATTTTTTTCTACTTTTTGATCGAATTTAAGAAGCAGCTAGGTATCACCGGCATACAAAAAGGGATTGAACTCATGAGGCCTAATAACATTACTCAAGAGTTGCACATACAGATTAAAAATAACAGGGGATAAGGCTGATTCACGGGTCACTGAAAAATCAGGTGAGTGGAAGGAAGCAAACCATGACGAAACATGGTCTTTAAAACCCACAGATTTTTATCGATCTAGCAATAATTCATGGTTGACTGTGTCAAAGGATGCAGACAGATATAAAAAAAAGCCGAATGCTTTCATTTAACCACTCATCCTGCCAGTTTCTTAGGGGTCCATTACCATGGCGGGCGGACTTTGTCCGCCCGCCATCGCAAGGGAGCCAGGGACCGACCGCCGAAGTTGCGGCGGTCCCGCCATGTGAATTAGGATGCACCCGCCACACTGGCGGGCGCATCCTGGCCCTTTTACATTGTGGGTGGATCTGCTGGCTGCAGACCCGCTCGCAATATGAAAGGAATGTGCACAGCATTGCCGTGCATTACATGGCATACACCACGTGGTGCCTGCCACGTAGTGCATGGCAATGAGGGGGGGTACCATAGGTACCCCCCATGTGCACCCCCCACCCCTCAACACCCTGGGGGCCCGCAACGGGCCCCCAACAGAAGGAACCGCATGCCTTTCCATGGCGGCAACGCCGCCATGGAAATGCGAATGACCGCCTGCATCACAATATGGATGGCGGTGTCTTGCAGACACCGCCACCATATTGTGCTCGTTTTCCGCCCGGTCGACGAGTCGACCGGCGGAAAAGCGGCAGACAGTCTTCCCGTCCGTCGTGGTCCCCCCAGCCATCCTAATATGGCGGGGGGTCAATCAGGCATGGATGGCGGGTGGATCGCCCCCGCCGGACCGGCGGTGGCTACCACCGGCCCGGCGGGGCGATCCGCCCGCCATCCTAATGGGCCCCTTAGTTCTTTGAAAACAGCCACTGCCAATGCTTCTGGGCCATGTTTATGGTGGAAACGTAGGTTTATCTAGGCTCATATTCTCTTCAGGAAGATTTCTCAACCAGATTGCAAGGTGCTTTTCAACCACTTTGGCCGTCAATAGAGCTATAAGCCCATATTTGTAGGGTCTTCATTAGCCCTCCCTTGTATTTGTAACAGGGGATTTGCCATCTCTTATTAATATTGCTCTGGTACTGATCTGAACCTCACAAAGGTAATAACAAGTATCAGAATATGCCCTCAATGGCCGGGAATAGACCATGAAAGATTGAATCTAAACCTGGATAATTGGAAAAGCAGACCCTAGTAAGGACACTTTCTCTTAAATCCTTAGCTCATTGAAAATCTAATTTTTGAAGAAAATTATTCTACCATGTCATCACACAGAACTTGAGAGGAAAAGAACGTTCTGTAGACAGCAGACTAGGAGAGTGACATGAGTTATACAAACCTTTAAACAAATCCCTAGGTTATTTGGAAGGATTTTGTATTTGTTGTAATATAAATATCATCCTAGCTGATTTCAACTGAATCTTCTATTACTTTGGATATTTTCTAAAAGCTTCTTGATGTGCTGGATCATAGTAATTCTCTCATTTGCATTCCTGTTCTCTGAGACTATGACCCTCAATCCTGGGGTAAACAATCTGTAAAAGTGCTTACTTGTTTTCCCTGCAGTGTTTTTCAGGGAATCCAAAATATCTCTCTTACAATAGTAATTGTTACATAAATGGCCTCTAGCAGAGTCGTAGGTGACTTAAAGGATCCCTGGCTTTAATCGGAGGACTAAGAAATGAGAAACTGATCAACTGATGATCGGAACAGGTAACTGGGTTCACAACAAGTACTTCCACAACCTCTGAGGGTTTACAACAGATTAAGTCAAGAATGTGTATGTGAGTTCTTCAACCATCTGTTGTAAGCCCAAATCCTATAACTTCCGCTTGCTGTAAAAAGTTTGAAGCAGAATTACTATCTCCATGGTAGATTAAATTGCCCAATAAGACTGTACTCTGATGACTAAGGGAATGATGCTGTAAAGTTCTACAAAAGTTTCCAAAAGAATGAAGGAAGGAGGTTGCAAACTACAAAATACTAGCTCTGGTAGAAAGTCAGCACACACTGTACTTATATTTAGAGTAATTAATTTCAGAAAGATGGTGTCCCCCCCACCTCCCCTTTACCCTATCCTGTCACATCTAAGAAGTTTAAAGCACAAATTAGAAGGATAGACGTGAATCAGGATTAGAATGTTCCTGCAAACAAGTTTCACATACAAATTGATGCACAGTTTAGCTAGGTCAATCAAAATAACGCAGTTCTATTTATGCTTAAGGGCTGCTTTAAGAAACTTCTCCCCTGATGTGCAGGTACAACAAAACCTTGCTGTGTGTTCTAAAGTAGTGTCTATTGAGTGACCTGTATTGCTCCTTTCCTCAGAGCATGGACCTCATACACAAAAAGAATTAATAAACTGGAATAAAAAGTGTTGGAGAAATATACATCTCGAGCACGCATTGTGCTGTCTTATATATTAAAGTAGATTAGCAGGAAGATTACCTGCTTGTAGTTACTGAGTAAGGGAAAAAAAGTTGCTTAAGTGAAATACAGGTGAGACTAGGATAATGCTACATGGGATATAATGATGTTTGATTTATTTTGTCCCTGTAGAAAGCTTTTAAATATTGATGAGAGATTTAAAAGTAAAATGTGAATCATCCAAAGGGGGAGAGATCGACCCAATGGATTAAGTATTAAAACAATGTTCTTAATGTTAAAGATGATAATTTTGTAGTCAATGACCTGCGCAATAGTTGGTCATAACCAACAAAGACAACAGTCGACCAGGTCGGGGATATTTTAACTTAAGTATGTTGTTAAAAGTGAGAAATTCATATGGGTCAACAATGTGCAGTAAATTTAGAGAAAGGGTGTCAATATTCTGATAAGGTTCCTTGCATTTTTTAGATAATTCTTTAGAGTACATCAGTAGAAGAGCCTTGATGTTGATCTATCAATAACTGGTTAAAATCTGGAAGGTCAAGATATGGATTAGTATTAAATCATGAGGGGTAAGGACGTACAGACCTTAAGCTATGGGTGTGCTCAGTGTCCACAAACCATATTTTTGATTCATATATTCATATTTAATAGTGTTGGTCGGGGAACATTGGAATAAACACTTAGTCCTGAAGAAGGTGGGAAGAAAACTGAATACTACCAAAAGGCTGTGTTAACTTTTTAAAGCGATCACAATGGATACTATGTACATGTTGAGGATTATAGAAGGACCGTTTCCATGATATAGCACAGCAGGGTCCTAAGATGAATGCGTGTAGATGGTTTGTTTGTTCATAAGAGTGGGATTCATATGAAAATATCTATATAAAACGGTTATAGACTGGTTGTATTATTGTTTCCATCTTATTGTCATTTTAAGGTTGAGCATTCGAGACCTCGTGTATATACTTTAGTATATACTTATATGTGTATGTACTTTGTCGGCTCTGGAGATCAGCCCTAGGACTTGTCTGCTTCCGCTTAGGGACTTTTTTTTCTGTTCAACTGCCACTATTTAACTGTCTTGATAGAAAACGACCAGTAGAGGTCAGTAAAATACCAGAATTGCTTTCTGCTGAGGGACTTTCTTTTTTAAATTTTTCTGGCAACTGCCTCTATTTAAGTTTCTTGATAGAAAACGACCAGCAGAGGTCAGTAAAATACCAGAATCACTTTAGCATTCTCTAAATTCCAGTCCATAGAAATTGTCTTCCACAAGCACCCGTAGACAATATTTTTTTTAAATCTTGTATTTTCAGTGATATTACCACCGAAGGCCCTAATTTTATATTAAAAACAGAGCTTTGGACTATACCAATTCCCGCTGAAAGGCAATATTTCTCTCCATGTGTTCCCATACCTGGCGTGTCATGCAGTTTGGTGCTTACTTTCCCTCCATGTTAAAGAACAGTAGATGTTTCAGCACCCAGGCTAATGTGCTACATAGCTAAATACATATAAGGCCCCAAAGGCGAGACCGATTGGATTGCAAATGCTTGTTTAAAATTACTTTGGAATGTAAATGTCTTTTTAAATAAACATCTTTTATAATTCTTAGATACAATATAAATATATACACGGGAAGAAAGGGTGTGTGTGTGCGTGTGTGTATATATATATATATATATGCATATATATATATATATATATATGTATATATATATATATATATACATATATATAGTTAAAAATTGGGTTACTGGTTGACTGGGGTGTGACCCCATGTCAAGCAGCAACCAGAATCCTAATCAAGGTAAGGCGCAAGCAAACCCCAAATTTACCTGTGTTCAACCCCCCT
The DNA here is from genome assembly GCA_963921515.1 of Calotriton arnoldi. NCBI lineage: Eukaryota > Metazoa > Chordata > Amphibia > Caudata > Salamandridae > Calotriton > Calotriton arnoldi. The sequence goes on from CAWUFW010000459.1 coordinate 3,396,723, forward strand.
AGTAGCTTGGCACAGAGCAGTCAGGCTTAACTTAGAGGCAATGTGTACAGTATTTGTGCAACACTTCGAACAGTAAAACAGTGAAAACACCACACAAAAAATATCCCACATCAGGTTAGAAAAATAGAGCTTAACTTAATAAATATAACATGACCAAAACAACCAATATCAAATTAGTAGAACCGGAGATATTGTGTTTTAAAGTTTTTAAAGTAAATAGCAGTAAAAGGCGTTAAGCACCAACTATGAATATCTGGTCTTGCTGCACCCAGACTAAGTCAAAAGTTCAGGCCGACTGCGATGGAGTGTAGACTGGTAAAAAGGACCCAGTTAGGTTTGCTGAACAGAGTGCCTTAAATCCTGGTTGGCGGAGCGTTGAGTGTATCCGCATCGACAATGTGTTGTGCAGCCAAGCCGATGTGTTGGTTCCGAGATGCAGTGAGGCTGCGGTGCCAGGTCCTGTTGGGTTTTCACAGAGGATCCCGTCGATGAGGACTTGCGATGCAAAGTTCGGAGTTGGGGATGCGTCGCTCAGTCGGGGTGATGCGTCAGTTCTGAGGTGCTGTGATTCAGAGTCTGGTATTGAGGCTGCTGTAAACGGGGATTGGGAGGGCCTGATGCGGCCGGGGATGTGTCTTGCAGCAGCGGTTCTGATGAGGCACTAGGCTACGATATGTTGTGGGTCTTTTGCAGTGGTTCTCATCCATGCAGTGCGGAGATGCATCAATTCTGTTTAGGTTTGCGCCGCGCAGCAGAGGAGGTGCGTCAGTTCTGCTGGATCCACAGAGGCTGGCAGAGCACCTCAGGCCCATCTCCAGGGATCACAAACTAGAGTGGCACCACTTGGCAGGGAAGACTCACAGATGACAGAGTCCAGGTGCAGATGCAACGTTATTGGAAGCCTGTTTTGTCCCTGAGGCTTCAGATCAGGAGGCCAGCCAACTAGCCCTTGAAATCACTCTAGGGTTTCGGTTCAAGTGATGCAGGTCTAGTCCTTCCCACCCAAGCAAGAGGGCAACAGGTCAGCACAGCAGGTGAGTCGTTCCTTCACAGTAGCAATCCAGTAGAGTGGCATTCCTTGTAGCAGCACAGCAGTCCTTCTTCCTGGTTGAAGTGTTGGCAGCCAATAAGGGCTCTGCATTTCCTTGCACAAGCTGGATATTTTTTGCAAAGTAGTCACGGCCACAGATATCACTAACTGTATTTTCTTAAATTTCTTAACTACTGAACAAATTTACACCAAATAACAAAAAGCACAACCAAATCTACCTTTCTGCCAAATTTGGTGTAATTATTTCCAGCAGTTCGGGCTGCAGGCGTGTCTAAAGGTCCTATGGGAATTAACATGGGAAAACGCACTTTTTTTGACACCCCTTTTTCCCAGCCCCCTCTTGACGGATCATACCGAAACTTTCCAAGCACACCACCACCTAACTTGAGACTTTTTTGGGGAAAGTTTTGTGAAGATTCTTCAACCGTGTGAGCAAGACTGCTTGTCGGTTGAAACGCGTCACGTAGCTTGGATTTATGATGTAATAAATCCTTCACTTGCATCGTTTCCAGTGTTTCGTTTCCTGAGAGTGCGCCTACTTTGGAATTGGTTTTTGGATTAATATACCGGAGGCTCCGCCGGTGTGCGCGCCACCTCCCACGGGTTTTCCTGACACCCGGAAGGAGCGTTGTTGGTTGGATATATATATATATATATATATATATATATATATATATATATATATATATTATAAAGATCGTTGAATGACTAGCTTGGGTTTGAGAAGGCAAGAATATGAAATTGTAATTGAAACAGTGCACGGGGTGCTCTTTTTTTTCTTCTTTTTTTAGTTTAGCCCTTTTTTTAACCGCAGCTAATATACTGCATTCTCCTGAACACAAAGAAGCTACATATTTCCACACTGTATCAAAAATGCAGCCACAGTCATCAACAGATTAAACGAGAAGGAACTGTTCAATATATAATATATTTCAGCTCATAGAAGAAGAATTTATTGACACAATTCTCTCTCACATGCAGCATCTAGGACATGATCTAATAGGGCTACCAAAACAACTTCAATGTCATGTCACTGCTCATCTAGATATCCTCGACTTTCTGTTCTACCACCACCTTCTCAAGGAACTTTAAAGGCTGTGGGAATCCCGCAACAGTGCAAAGTTAGAAAGTGCACCAGTGTTCATAGAGTTTTTTGCAGAAGTAGGATCTAACCAGATGTCTATAAGGTCTGAGGAATAAACCCTAGTTTTAAATATTGGTGGGTCAGATTAATAGTACTGAGTGAAATAGTCTCTGTTCACTCTTGGGCAAATAGAGCAGGTAATACATCACATTCTAAACATGTGGGGTACACTTGTTTAGGAAATCATAAAATCCCTTTAATGTTCACCTCTTGGAAAGTACATCTAGGATGATATCACTACCGGCATCTGTCTTCTCCACAAAAGTGTAATACTAACGTGATTGTCTATAACTCTCAAAAATCATCTTAAAATAAAATCCTTGAAATGCTTCTAACCCTCAACAGATGGCACGGACTGTGGGCTCAGAATGTCTGGTTTCAGAAATAGTTCTATGAAAAATCCAAGGTCTAGAGCAGATTTTATGATTCATTTTCATGGCAGAAAGAAGATACGTTATCATCAAAAAAGTGGGAAAGATTTTCTCTGTTGTGGGAAAGAGTAATGCTTGATTGAAGATGAAGAGGATTGGAGATCATTTTTGTAAAAACTCTTTTGCTATGCTAGAAGGCTGGATAAGGTGGTTTTGTAAAGCGCTTATCTATAATTAGAACTTTTTTTTGTAAAGTGCACACTGGTCTGGTGACTAGTTCCTCTTCCCGCCTTTGGCGTTTCAGACTAGTGTGGGGTTATGAGAATAGGTTTGTAGTGAGGCCTTCTTGGGCACACTTTGGTTCTCCATTTTAGTTTTACATTTGATATATTTTAAGCTGACATAGTTTTAGAAATGCTACTTTGCTTGCACAATATTATTTCTGAGAAGACGCTGTACATGCTGCTTGTATTTAGAAAGCATTTCCTGCTACATAATCTGTACACTTCGTTCAAGGCTAAGATCAGAACAAGATAGCATAGTGCTTGCGTTGCCCATTCGGAGACAGCTTCTAACATCTAGACACATCATTGCATCAGTGCTGTACCTCTAACACAGTGGCTTTATTATATAAACAGTGCACTGTCCCTTTATGGTTAGAGGGGAACTCCAGTCATGTCGGACCTGGAACCAACGCTAAGCTCGAAATGCAGCTCTGCTAACGTTGATCTTCCATCCTGATCCTGCAAAGAGGGATTGCCAATCCAACTGCAGACCTAGTCATTCAGGTATGGGGTCAGAGGCTTAACCTAAGACATCAGACAAAGCGTACACCCACCATGCTCGTAGAGTACAGGTAGTGATATATATATATATATTTCACCAACAACTTCCCAAGACGGTAGCTTATGAGGCAAGATGGCGCCTGAGTAGCAGACACCCGATGCAGCTCCGCCGGTCTGACCCCTAGCAGACTTAAAAACTTTGCCATTCGCGGAATATTCTGCTCAAAGAAGCTGAAAATTACCTGCTGACACTCTATTGTATTTGTCTGGATTTGTCGCAACGGATGATTGCTGTGCTGATTCTCACTCAGAGCCTTGACTGGAATGGGTGGCGAGGCTCAACGTTCCTGACAGTGGCTTCTCGAGTAGCGCACCGCACGGTTCCAACATCCTCGCCCCGCGCCGTCCTGCGGTGGCTCTCGGCCACGCACCGCCTCGAAGCAACGCTATCGGCTTTCCATGATTTCCTGATCGCCTTGTCTGACACGGAGAGGGGAGTCAGTCGCTGCGGCAAGTTTCAGCGGAGGTTACATTGTTTCCTGGACTGCTTCAATACAGTAAAGAAACAAGTAAGGATGACGGGGCGAGGGGGAAAAAACATGAAAGTAAAAAGTAATCAGCCGTCAGTCCATGTGATAACTGAAGGGATAACTGTAGCTGTACAGCCAAACAGCCCAGAGAGCTTACAGAGACGCCCGGAGACACGGGGTCTGAGAAATAAACAGCAAGCCGACCGAGTGAACTTAGAAGATAAGACAGAGCGAGTGATTAAGCAAACCAAAAGGACACAAGCTAAAAACACTAAGATTGAGGATACTGCCCAAAACTCTAATTCTCAACTTTTAATCTCAAATATGTTTGGCCCATTAGAGATGGCAAGAATTGAATCGGTGGCAGGCGGCACACCGGAGGATCAGCTGGTCGTAACCACTTCTCTGGTACCCTTAGTGGACGCCAGGGAGGCCCATTCAGACCCTGTGGCATCCTTAGTAGGGACCCCGGAATATTGGCCTCAATTTGCACCGAACCGTCAGCCAATACAGGAGCAGTCGCGGGGCCAGGCATCATTCCAGGTAGTTTTCCATGTAACTTGCCAACAAAGAATGCGCCCTTAGATGCTCTTCTGTCCTTGGATCTGCGAGCCCGTGGGAATGATTCCAGTATTAACGAGGATCAAATCTGTGTAGATACTGGGGCTACACCACAAGAGAATCCGCTAAATCCAGGGAAATCAACAAATTTAATAAACCCAATGAACAATCAGCCAGAAAACTCTGGCTACTCTGAAGCCCTCGCTATCACAGAAAATCCCTGCCTAGCGACTGATGAATCAGAGCTATACGAGACTGGCATATCCACATCTAGCGATGGCAACGATAGTGATGACAACGGTGCAAAGCATGATTGGGGAAGCAGTATGGACTCAGCGACTACATGGCAAAATGCGGCACAAAACAAAAAGCAGAAAAAGAAAAAGGGGAAAAAACGACAAAGTGGACATAAAACTTCCGACCAAGGAAGTAATGCTGAGCTCAGATGGGATTATTCGTCATCTCAATTTGCGACCCCTTCAGATTGTACGGTACGCTCAGGGGGCAACTTCTCGGTAATGGGAGAAGTGGGAGAAGTGGGGAGCGGACACCTGGGAACTCCCTGTAGCAAGGAAGAACCTACCCTTGCCAAAGTCCTACATTCAATCAAGGGCTTCCAAGAAGAAGTAAAGCAGGATAACCGAAAAAACCGACAAGCCACACAGAAATTGCAAGGTGCTATCAGGAAAGTGGGCCGAACCTGCACTGAAATTGTTGAGAGAATGTCGTCTGTCGAAGTGCGTACCGAGAACTTGGAGAAAGATGTTTCTGCATTAAAAGTACAGGGGGATGCGCAGGATGCTCTTGTCAAAGACTTAATGATGAAGATGGAGGAGCAAGAGAACAGATCACGACGCAACAATCTTCGCATTCTTGGGGTCCCGGAAGGTGTGGAAGGGAGCGATCCAAGGGCTTATATCATCTCGCTTTTCAAAGGAGCATTTCCTGAACTGCAATCCTGGGATTGGGACAAGGAGATACAGCGGGCTCACCGATTCCCTTTAACACTTTCTAAATGGCCCTTATCTACTGCGCAATACCCCCGTGCCATGCTAGTTTATTTTGGCAACTTTCTTTTACGCCAGGCACTTTTTGATCTAGCCAGACCCACAAGCAAGAAGGAATTTAATGGCGTTATCTTTTTTAGCAGGCCAGACTTTGCTCATGCCACGGTGGAGCGTAGATGGAGGCTGCGGCAACTATTTCCCCTTTTCAACAAATTGGGGCAACTGTAGGCCTGGGCGAAGTACTACGCTACGCTCGCGTAGTTTGCGAAGTTTGCGCTACTTCGCACTACGCGAATTGCACGTAGCACAGTGCAAACACGCGTAGCGGTCATTTTTTGCTTGCTCGCGGTCTTCAACGTCAAGTTGGCGATCGCGAGCAAGCAAAATGACATCCCAGCGAGACTTTTTCCTCGTTCGCGATCAGCAACATCAAGCTGCCGATCGCGAGCGTGGAAAATAAACCTCCCGGCGAGATTCTCAACGCGGGGAGGTCAGGTTTCTCATTGCGAGTGGTCGCGTATGCTCGCGACCGCTCGCGATGAGAAACTACCAGTCCGCGTTGAGAAGCTGCCGCTCGAGTAGAAATCTACTCGAGCGGCAGAAAACGACCGCTTGCACTGTGCAAGAAGCCGTTTGCAATGATTGCACAGTGCGGACAAGCATCCGGCACTGTGCAATCAGTGCGAACAGCATTTTGCACAGTGCACTACGCAGTTCGCGTAGCTATGCGTAGTGCGAAGTGCACTTCGCGTAGCGCTACTACGCGAACTACGCCCAGCCCTAGGCAACTGTATATCTACAAAATCCTGCACGCTTAAAAATTATTTTCAATGGGGTTACCCGCAGCTTTATATCTGAAGTACAAGCCCAAGCCTATTTGCAAGAGATCATGGTGGCTAGAAGAGACAAAACCAAAGTTTAAATAATCATGGACCTAAACACGGGATTAGTGTTGTAAAATTGGTGATATTGCAATATACTTTGGCACAGATAGAGTGGATAGTTTAGGGTAGGGGTGCGGACCAGGGGGGCACGGGACCCTGATTGCTCAGTTGTCATCATCCTGGCTCTCCAGGAACCAGGTTGCCTCAGTGGGTGGCGGTGGGTGGGGGTTTGGGGGATCCTTCGGGGTTGCGGGCAGGGTAGGGTGGGGGTTGGGGTTGGCACTAAGTTGGATGACTCAAATGTTTTTTCTTATCCGACATATGGTTTCTGGTATTGGTTTTTGTTATTGGTTGAATTTTTCTACTTCAAATGAGTAAACTACGTATAGCCACAATCAATGTTTGTGGCCTTAATGATCCCAGGAAACTACGTAATACTGCGATTGCTCTTCGGCTACTTAAAGCCGACATTTTGTGTTTGCAGGAAACCCATATCGAAAGAACTCAAATACACCTGTTAGACTCGCTCGGCTATACAGTAGTAGGGGCCACAACACAAGAGGCTAGGACACGTGGGGTGGCAGTACTATCCGCAAAATGCTCAATTCAATTTATACGAACACTAGCTGACCAATATGGGAGGTGGGTTATCACTGAATGTCGCAGGGAAAATGGGGATGCATTTACGATATGTACGTTATATGGCAGCACTGCAGATGATCCAGCAATTTTTGACGTCATGAATAATGAACGGGCTAAATGGCCGTTACCTTTAATCATCTGTGGTGATTTTAATATAAATTTACCCGCTAACAAGAATATAGCTTTAGATAAAAATTGGGTTTATTGTGGCCGGAAACCAAAGGTGTTTAAAGCCCTGAGAACTTTATGTCGCGAGCAGGCACTAACTGATATCTGGCATTTACAATACCCAACCGATTCCGGCCAAACCTTTTATTCTTTTCCACATAATAAACTGGTGAGGTTAGATTTTATGTTTGCATCCCACTCAATTCTTCATCTATGTTCAATAGAAAGGACCCCATGCATAGTCTCGGACCATAATCCCCTAGTTGTGGAAATAAAAGGGGTAACCGGGGTCACTAGAGGAATGGTCAACTGGACCTTCGATCGATCCCTGCTATTAAATGATGAATATTGCAATCATATGAGGCTTTGGATTCCACAATTTATTAAGGATAATTTAGATAGCACAGGGGTTGCAATGGTCTGGGATGCGTTAAAAACAGAAATAAGAGGAGAAACAATGAGCTTCTCATCCTTCTTAAATAGGAAAAAGCGCCAACTCCTGGATAATTTACAAACCCGATTAGCTGTCGCAGAGGGAAACTTAATCACTGTTCTTCGGGATGGTAAAGACCCCGTGGATGCACTTGCCAAAATATTGTCTGCAAAATCATCTGTTATGGAGCTAATTGCCAAAAAAGCGGCAGATAGATTAGCAATTTGGAGGCAGGATACATATGAATGCAGCGAGCAGGTTGGGCATCACCTTGCGATTAGAGCAAGGCAAAAAACCACAAGGAACATTATCACAGCTATTATAGATCCCACTCAAGCAATAATTTCAGATCCGGAGGGAATTGGCAAAGTGTTTCTCACCTACTATCAAGCTTTATATTATGAAACTAACACGACACATGTAAATGATATCACCGCCTATCTTAATTCAATTCCAGCGGTGCAATTAGCTCAAGACGACCAGGTCAAACTTGATGAGCCCCCTCAATGGATAGACGCCCTACTTTGTATTAACAGCCTTCCCAATGGTAAAGCCACCGGGCTAGATAATATTCCAGCTGAATTTTATAAGAAATTCTCCACTGAACTAAAAGAAGCTATGCTTCTTTTACTCGTACATGTGTTTAAGGGGGGGAGACCACCTGAATCTTGGTCGCAAGCCAAAATCATTATTTTTTTGAAAAAGCACAAATCTGCTCTGGAACCAGCCTCTTATCGCCCAATAACGTTGATAAACGTGGACAGCAAAATTTATTCTAAAATATTAGCGGTTCGATTAGCTGGGGTAATACATAAAGTAATATCACCTTGGCAACATGGATTTATCCCTGGACGTGGTACCTTCGATCACATCAGGAGAGTTATCTCACTGCTCGACGCTGCCCATATCTCTAAAGATCCAATTGCACTTATGTTACTCGACGCCGAGAAGGCATTTGACAGGATTTCCTGGCTTTTTTTATGGGAGACCCTGTCAAGAGTCGGGATAGGCCAGGGATTTATACAGGCATTCAAGATGCTGTACTTTCAGCCAACTGCGAAATTATTTTTAAATGGTTCACTAACTGATACGTTTAAAATAACTAGAGGCACACGCCAAGGATGCCCCAGCTCACCACTTTTATTTGCTTTATACATAGATCCTTTTTTACGACTTCTGGAAACCAACCAAAAGATTAGCCCTATTACTTTTCATGGCTGGGAAACGAAAGTCTTGGCCTATGCCGATGACATTGCCCTGATAACCGCAGATCCCGGCATATCTATGGCCGAGGTTGAAATAGAGGCCGAAAGATTCGGTCGTTTTTCCGGATACTCCCTTAATAGATCTAAAACGCAGATCATCTGCAAGAATGTTAGTATGGGCAATGACACTCGACAGGTCGAAAAGGCTATGTATCTTGGAGTGGATATTATGGCTAGTGTTGAAGGGATCGTGGATTGTAATATTGACCCCCTGATTAATAGAACAAAATCTGAATCAACTCGACTACATAATTTGCATCTTTCAATATTAGGCAGGTGCAATTTAATCAAAATGCTTTTTTTTCCTAAGTTTTTGTATTTAATAAGAGCTATCCCACTGGAATTTAGTGCTATTTGCTTGAAAAAGATTGAAGAACTGTTTTCTCGTTTTATATGGGCTTATGAAAAACCCCGGAGAGCTTATAAGTTTCTTTCTCTACCCAGGGAAAGAGGCGGCCTGGCTCTTCCTAATATTAAACTTTATTATTGGGCAACTACTCTTCTGTATAATTTCACCCTTTTTTCTGATAAGTCAACTGATAGTCCACTGGGAAGTATACCTACCCCAATAGAACTTATAATGGGCAGAGATGCATGGGGATGGATCTGGAGATTTTTGAATGATTCTCATTATAAGAAGGTTCGTTTCAAGACGCTGATTGCTGGGTTCAAAACTATGAAATCGGTTCGTAAAATGTTGGGTCTGGGCCGTCTGAATTACTACACTCCAATTTACAATAATCCTAATTTGCCAGAAATTTTTAAAGATTTAACAATTAAAAGATGGCAAAATAAAGGCTTGATGAAACTTGGGGATTTTTATTCTCTATCCAAGATAGTTTAATTTGGAATTCTTAAAGAAAGATATGATTTGGATTGGAGAAATTTTTATAAGTATCTGCAAGTCCGTGATTTTTTACGGAAAAAATGTGGCGGCCCGTCCAGCTTTATAAGTAACTCTATTATAGACAATCTTAGAACGAAATATTTAACTATTGGCTTTGTGTATGATTCTCTTAATTCACTAATGTCGGATGATTTGGTAATACGGGCTAGGAAGTGGGAAGAGGAAATAGATATCTCTGAAGACTTATTTCTCCATTCAATCGAGCTTGCACAAAGTCTGTTAATTCCGGCGCGGCTTCAAGCCCAATATTATAAATCTTGCTTTTCTCTTTACTACACCCCTAAAAAGATTGCGAAATGGGGGACAGGTAGAGGGACTTTTTGCCCCCGATGTTCTTTGTACCAGGCAGATCTCAATCATATGTTTGCCTCCTGTGACATACTAAGTAACTTGAAATTAGAGATCGCAAACTTTATAAAAGAAGTGTTAGGGAGAGATATCCATCTCTCTTCTTCCCTGATCTGCCTCGGTGTGGATGAAGAGATTCGAGGGAAACCGGGAGAGCAACTTGTTTTCATAGGTATGGCGATATACAGGCTTTGCCTGGCCTCCGCCTGGTTGGATCCATTTCCACCTGGATATCAGCAATGGTTAACACGACTAGTGTCAAACTATAACTTTGAAAAAGCCATCTATGAAAAAAGAGGGTCGCGATCCCGCTTGAAAGGCTTAAAGATCTGGGAACCTCTGACCAGATGGCTTGAGAGATAACTCTTCGGCTTGGATTTTACTCGATGTGAATCACATCTAAAAAAAAAAAATTCTTTCCTTTTCTTCTTTGTGTCCAACCCTGGGGTGGGGGGGGAGATGGGGTTAAAAAAATTTTTTTTAAAAGTGTGCATGAGTTAACGCATGAGGAAATGCTGCTGATTTAATATGAAAGGCGCTCTTTTAAATATTGTACCAGTTTCGCTGGTTTGGGTAAACAGCATCTGTTGATTTAATGTATATATGTCTCTTTCTTTCTATGTAAATTGAAATGTTGGAAATTCGCAGCGCTATATTGTAATATTGTAATCATGCACTAATAAAAAAAATAAAAAAAATAAAAATAAAAACAACTTCCCAAGACGTCTGGCTGCACTCATGAGTGAGGTTCAGCAAAAGCTTTTTATTACACAACCCACAAGGTCATGTTAACAGGGACCACGCAAATGCCCTATGCATTTCGGTCTCACTGAGACCTTTCCCACGGGTAAATTATGCAGTTTCAAACTCAGATGTTAAATACAAAAACCGATAACATCACTTCCTGTTACATTGCCCCTTGGCATTGTGGTGTTTGTAGTACTTAAAGAAGAAGCAAAGTGCAATACAAATTCATAATATGCGAGGTGGCAGTTATGTATGTGAATAGATTGTCTGATATTTGTAACAAAAAACTCTGGTCAATCATTACATAAAAATTGCTTTGCAAATTGTAGTTTAAAATTCATTGAAGCAATTCTTAATTTCTAGATTGCCCCGCCGGGTTTGTATATCACATACTTGCCTCACATTTGTAATAAATGTGATTATTAACATTATAAATAATTCCTGCTCATAATCATAAACACTTCCGGCTACTATCGTTCAGTTCTTACAATCGACAGCTTTAGTGCTGTGTATTACTTAACTTTCACAAAAACAATTACCCATTCAAATACCAATTATCTCTATGACCAGTATATAATTAAAGTATAGTCATTTGACTATCGTTTATCTATATATATATATATCTGACTGCCATGGTCGGACTGTTCACTCTTTTCACCTTGTTCATAATGCTGGTTACATTGCTTTGTTTTATCTGCTTAATTATCACAGCTCACTCTTTCTATGCAAGAATACGATTGTTTCAATAAATGTATTGAAAACTTTATTTGTATCTTTCCTTGTGTTTACCATGGGCATGCATCAGTAAACAACGAAAGGGGTTAGATATGTTTCCACAATTCCTTCGGGGACCAGAGTGCCATGTTTGAGTTTGCCAAAATCACCTGACACTCCAGGAAGGTTAGAGTGAGTGAGGCACCGTGAGCTATTTAGGAATTGGGCCAACAGTCTCTGATGGTATAGATGAACTTAGTCCCTGCATCTTGAAGTCCTGTTGTCCTAATACTCTATGAGGGTCTCATATAGCGGCTCCACCACTCTTGCCCTGGAAGTCAAGCCTGTAATGCGGAAGTGAGGATAGAAAGTTCTTCCCAGCCTCCATGACCTTCATCCTGTCCCTCTGCTGATCTTAAACGAAGGGCAAAAGCTGGAAGCATCAGTTGTGTGACCCGTACTTCCGAATCTTCCCTTCTAAGCCTGACAATTAGTGAAGTCTTTTGTATAACATGGATTTTTCTTGGTTAAGGAGACTTTAAATGTTTTCTATTATTGGGTAATAAGTGAGCCAAAAGTAGTACAATTTTTATCACTGTAGTGGGATAGGTGAAGCTTAGGATCTAGTGGTCTTAACATGTAGCACCGTAAGAATCAAAGACATTAATTTGCTTGTCTGGAGAAAAAAGCAAGATCAGGCAGATGGCCTGCTTTGTGTGTGGTAGATGATGTTAGCGAATGATACTCAGCATTCGAATATCAAATAAAAAAAGAATCCGTTGTCTACTGGGAGATTCAAACCACAAGTTAGTCTCCTAACACTATGGCATGCTTGTGTGTTAATGTGAACTGGCACAACAGCTAGTGTGGGAGAAGCGGCAGTCTATAAATCAAATTAAAAATAAAGTATCATTATGAAATTTAAAAGATATTATCGGAAGTTCAACAGCTGGCATAGAAGAGTTCAAGGTTGGGATGGCAAATCATAGCCACTCCAGCATCCAAAAGGTAGGACCAGTGTGTACAAAATATTTTGTATTTGGAAGGTACCAAAGCTTCGAACATAGGAATACAAGTGGTATTTAATCACTTTTCAACTTTTCAGCTATCCAGGCCAAGTCTACATCATTAACTTGAATGAGGTATGCCAAATCAATATTATGTTTGATATCACTTTCTTCATCAGAAGGATGGCATGTCAATACCACCTAGTAGGGCCCCCCTCCACTGACATATTGTGGGAGATGGGCTCTGCTGTAGGACTGTTTAAGTATCTCTAGTGTTTCAATGGGCGCTTTCGACCAGACTTGTTTCCCTTGCAAAAGTACCAATCTCCATAGACCTGCTGAAGCCAAACCCCGGAACTTAGGGGATAAGTATCTTAATTGTGTGTAACTGAGGAAATACAAAAAAATAGAAGCGTTACCCTGATAAATCTATATCATATTCGCCCAAAATCCAGTGGAACATGCAAGTTCTAATTCTAAAACTCTAGCCAAGGGTAAGTTGTATATGACATGCCATCCTTCTGACGAAGTAAGCGATAATTAAAACCCCTGGGCCAGAGCACGTATCCTCAGCTCCATTACCCACATAGGCACCTTGCAGTTACCGAGAATACCGCATTAGCACATACGCGCTATCACTGGCAGCACGTGGGTATTGGAAGGTCTGCACCGTTACTTACCCCTTCCAGGGCCTCTAATCGCATTCCTTAGTGGGTTTCCAACTTTGTGTAACACGATTGCTGGCATGTAACAAAGATTAAACTTGCATTACACTAAGGTGCATTATTATGTCACAAAAACCTGTCCACATGCTCCCCCGGCCTCGGAGGAAGTATCCGATTTGGGGTGTGACACAATTCATATTGTTATCTCAGCCTGCGCTTAGTATTACATAAGGAGCCATACACCATTGGCATGAATTTTGATTGACTAGCGGGTAAAAATAATAGGATACGAGGAAGTACGCCACTTTTCGAGCACACAACTGCGGATACGAGAGATGGCAGTGAATGATTGTTATGAGAGAATATACACGGTGATGCTTAAAGACATATCTTAATGGCAACAAACGGTTACGCTCATTCCATGAAAATTTTAAATACTAGTGAGCTGCAACATCCTGGCAATATACATGTATGGCATTTTACAGGCATGAGAGCATGTATGGCACCAATTAATGGGTGAAGCCAAGTGCATGTTTTACTATAACCATGATGCATTTATCTTGGCAACATCCTGCTAATATACATGTATGACACAGATATGATCATACAAGCACTAATGATAAAGGAAACCAAATATTGCATGACTGGTATGATGTAAGTTTTTGAGTAGGCATGTTTCTGACACACTATTAAAAAGAATACTACATTGTCATTGGTGATACCTGAGCTTTGCTTCTCTTGGTTTGCAAACAATTTTGTGTGTGACTATGAAGGAAACGTCCGCCACACTTTGCCACGATGCCAGTCGTTTATTATAAGTGACAACCTACATATGCATGCATATACAGGATGCATTTTTCTGAAACATTTTTTTTTTTAAATAATGTGTCATATTTCCTTTTTCCTATAAAGAAGTGCTACTGGTAGAGATGGTGTGATTGATTAATTCCAGCTCCTAAAGCTAACGACGCTGCTATCAGTTAGATATTGAGAGCCTTTTATGTATCGAGTAGTTATACTGCCATTTTACTTTTTTACCCTTTGCTTAGGAATAAATGGTGCACTACGATGTTTTAAGAAAACATACACCTCTAACACCTTTTAGGGTTAGAGTGAGGGAGTGGATCGCACATACTTACTTTTGCCCCTTATGTACCTTTCGCATTAGGTTCTCCTATTCGATTAAGGGACTGGTAGGGTTTTATTATTTACCTTATCTGCATAGTTTGACTGGACATCATACCTTGTAATTCCTTTACCCTGAAGAAGACCCAAGACCTGATATAGTGGTCAAAACATGTTGGTAATTACAGGAGTTTTTCAGGTCTAGTGAGTCATTGTATTTCACCTCATGACCAACTGTCAATGTTTTTAATCATACCAGAGGTACTTGCCAATCAATAAACTCTTCGAGTATACCGCTAGGTATATGTTCTATATTTTTCATGCCAAAAAAACCAGACCGAAGAAATTGTCCTGAAAATAGATCTATAAGAACTCCCAGGGTATAAAATAGTTTCCCTAGGTTGAGTTCGCATCCCAGTGTGAGAGGTTGTGAAATGATGAAGCATGCCTTGATACGTTAAGGGTGACAATCTCTCAAAAATCTTTTCATGACCCTCTGCTCGATCAAGCCTAAATTGCAATAGGACAGTTGTGACTTCATCATCCTCAAGTAGTTTTTTGTGCTTATTCTCTACTGCTAAAAGCAGCACCTGGACAGTATCAACAGCAATTGGCACGCTTTATTCTCAACTAAAGAGCAAGATTTGGCAAGTGTCAACACCGATTGACATGCTGTATTCTGCAATATGTGGCATTCTCTGCTGCTAAAAGGCATTACCTGGACAGTGTCAACAGAGATTGGCACACTTTATTCAATATTGGTCTTAATATCAATGGATGTCTTCAGCTGATTTTAAGCTGTGTAATTAAAAGTCCTGTATTAGTATTTTTTTTTACACTATAAGCCGCACTACAACTTATACATTATACAAACTATTATGTCATACACTCTGTTTCTTCAAGAACAAGGAGAGCCCCCTTTAAGATGGCGCTTATGGTATAGATCTTTTAATGCTTATCTAGGCGCACTAGATGGTTTGAAGTATAAAGCTGAAAGAAAGCGAAACTTGTTATATTATTATCTAAGCATTGAAGGGCCGAATGGATTTGATCATTTACCAGAATATACTTGCCTTGATTTTTTTTTTTAAACATATTTTATTGGCATTTAATCCTTATTATCACAGACAATGCTTCATGATGAATAAGTCTTTGACATACATGGCGGATGATCTGTTAACATTCGTGAATTCTTACAATCAATCTTCTCAAGAAGTAGAACAATTCCCCCCTCCCCCCTCGCCCCACTGGGTTGCAATTGAACAAGTAATACATAGGGGCAGCTTGTTAGTAGCTGCTCGTAAATGTGGGACTCATCGGTCGTGTGTGGTGGTGGCCAGGTTTGAGTTTGTTAAATTTGGTGTCCTCCCAGTCCATTGCCTAGGGCCGCGTCAGCTGCTCCAGGGGAGCCCACCTCTTCAACGTCTTCCTGTTCAGAGGCTCTTAGTTCATCCACTAAAGTTTCCCAGGCTTTGGCCCTGTCCATCTTACCAATCCCCTGGCTGGCTGGCTTCCCTAAAAAGTAGCCTACTTTCTGCCCCCGCCGACCTCTCTAATTCCCTTCTCCAGGTGGCGATCTGCGGACCCCTCGGGGCTTTCCAGTTTCTAGCTATCTCCCTCTTGGCTAGGACGTAAGCAAGGTCCTGAAACTTCCCCGTCACTTTGGGCCTGATTCACAGAACTAACTTACGTCAAAAACGTAAAGTTAGTACTTTTTGGTATTCACAGAATACTTACTCATTTTGGTATTCACAGAATGAACTTACTCATTTCGGTATTCACAGAAGTTAGTAGTCCTAACTTTAGGACTCCTAAATGCCTTCTGTGAATACCGAAAGTCTTAAAGTTAGGATTTTTCTCAGTTTAGGAGTAGTAAAGTTAGGACTCCTAACTTTAGGACTCCTAAATGCCTTCTGTGAATACCGAAAGTCTTAAAGTTAGGATTTTTCTCAGTTTAGGAGTAGTAAAGTTAGGACTCCTAACTTTAGGACTTCTAAATGCCTTCTGTGAATACCGAAAGTCTTAAAGCTAGGATTTTTCTCAGTTTAGGAGTAGTAAAGTTTAGGAGTCCTAACTTTACTACTCCTAAACTGAGAAAAATCCTAACTTTAAGACTTTCGGTATTCACAGAAGGCATTTAGGAGTCCTAAAGTTAGGACTACTAACTTCTGTGAATACCGAAATGAGTAAGTTCATTCTGTGAATACCAAAATGAGTAAGTATTCTGTGAATACCAAAAAGTACTAACTTTACGTTTTTGACGTAAGTTAGTTCTGTGAATTAGGCCCTTTGTTCTTGGCCGTGTGTGGAAACCATCCCAAGAGGAAGTGCTCTGGTGTCTGTGGCAGCTCTTTATCAATCAAGTCGCCTATTATCTGCCATATGTCTCCCCAGAAGGTCTGCAGTAGGGGGCAGTCCCAGAACATGTGGAGTATGTATGCCTACCTCTCCCCGCATCTCGGGCAGGCCGCTGATTCCGCACCGAAGTACCTCCTAATGCGGGCCGGCGTTAGATATGCTCTGAGCAGTACATAAAAGTTAATTAATTTAAAACGTGCATTCCTGGACGCCTTTGGTATGCGTTCTAGAATTTTTCCCCAGTCCCTCTCTGGTATTTGCTTACCAAGGTCTTCTTCCCATTGTAGTTTCAGGCGCTCTAATGGCCGCCGTGCATCTGTCTGTATGGCCTTGTATAGGCAGGACACCGTTTTGATTCTTTCCGCTGAGAGCGCCACATATCTGCACCCCGCCAGTGCTCGCGGCTCCGTGCCCCCGCCCCTCCAATGTGCCCTAATCTTGCGAGTCAAGGCCCTATGCTTCAGGAAGTGACCCCCAGGGATGTCATATGTAGCCTGCAGGTCCTCGAAGGGTAAGAGTGCAGAGTCTCTGTATAGGTCTCCCATTTCTCCTAGTACCGCTTCTACCCAGTCCTCTAGCCCTGCCCAGTGTTCTCCCTGTGGGAGATACCGCAACATAGTCAGTGGTATGGCAAGGGAATAGGGAGTCGAAGCGCCCACTTTCCTCAGGTATCTGGACCAACAGCGCATTACCACCTTGGTAGCAATTGTGTCTGCTGGCGCGGTGCGGCGGACTCGTAAAAGGATTTTTGCTGGGTTGGCAGTATCTGGTGCGTCTGGGCAGCATTCCCTGTCAGGATTGCGGTCTGCCGCTAGCCATTGGATCAGCCAGTATAGCTGCGCAGCTAGATAATAGCTCTCAAGGTCAGGCACCGCTAGTCCGCCCTCTGTTGTAGGGCGTCGCAATGATGACAGGGCTACTCTCCGTCTGCCTGTGCCCCAAATAAAGGAAGTGACCATCGAGTCCAATTCTTTAAATATCGCCCGTGGGATCCACACTGGCAGTGTCCCGAAATAATATAAGAGACGTGGCAACGTTATCATCTTTAGGACCGCCACTCTTCCAGCTACGGAAAGCGGGCGTGTGCTCCAGAAATCCATTGCTGCTTTCGCTGCCTTCACTGCCTTGCCTACATTACCGTCCAATAGATCCGATGCATCATGGTAAATTTTAACACCCAGGTATTGTAGGCAGCTAGGTTCCCACCGCAGTCGTTCCAAAGTAAGCGGTGGGGGGGTATCCGGGGTTAGCGGAAACAAACTGGATTTTTGCCAGTTAACCTGGAGGCCAGACACAGTGCCAAATCGGGCTAGCTTAGTGCGTGCCCCATGAAGTTCGCCCACAGTGTCGCGCAAGAAGATCAGTAGATCATCCGCATATAATGCTATCAGATGTCGGACCGTTGATGTCTCTAGTCCCCTGTAATCCTGGCTGCTCCTGGCTCTACACACCAGCGGCTCCATGGCCAGAGCAAACAGGAGGGGGGAAAGGGGGCATCCCTGTCTCGTTCCTCTCTCCACCCCCTGTCTAGGTGAGATGACTCTTCCAGTGCGCACCCGGGCTGTAGGGGCTGTGTACAGGAGCTGCACCCATTTCAGGAATCCCTCCCCCAGGCCCATCCCGACCAGGACTACATACAAATATTGCCACTCCAGGCTGTCAAATGCCTTCTCTATGTCTACTGCAAGCACTGCTTCTTCCTGCCTATTGTACCCTTCAGAGTCCATTACCGCTAGAAGGCGTCTGATGTTTGTGGCAGTGTTCCGCCCTGGGATAAATCCCGCCTGGTCAGGGTGAACAAGATGAGGCATATGTGGCAGTAATCGGGTCGCGAGGATCTTACTCAAGATTTTATAGTCCATGTTCAACATGGACAACGGTCTGTAGGCCGTGTAGTCATGGGGTTCCTTCCCTGGTTTAGGTATGGGGATAATAAGGGCCTCCCTGGTGCTGTCAGGTAACTGCCCCAGTTCTCGGGCCTTCTGGTACATTGCGGCCAGGTGGGGGGTCAACTCTTCCACATACGTTGCAAAAAATTCGGCCGGCAGGCCATCTGTGCCCGGCGTTTTATTACGCGCCATTCCCTTGATGGCCACCCGATTCTCCCGTTGTGTGATATCCGCCCCTAATAGCTCCGCAATTTCAGGGGTCAGACGTGTCAGTGGTAGATCAGTCAGGTAGTCCCCCATGTCTGCCAACCCACATGTACACGTTTTGGTATAAAGTGAGGAGTAGTGGCGTGCAAAAACCTCGTTAATCTTACCCTGAGCAAAGTGTCTGATCCCCCATTCGTCCTCTATTTCC
The DNA here is from genome assembly GCA_963921515.1 of Calotriton arnoldi. Lineage (NCBI taxonomy): Eukaryota > Metazoa > Chordata > Amphibia > Caudata > Salamandridae > Calotriton > Calotriton arnoldi. Next base: position 3,415,739 of record CAWUFW010000459.1, read on the forward strand.
ACTAGGGGAGAACCCCGGCTCATCGGGTTCGTCAGCCATGCCAGGAGCGATCCAGACTTTCCCTTTCAGCATGTGTGCGTTCTAAATAATTTTTGTAGTCAAAGCTCCTGAGCCTCTCCGTTTGTCTCGCTACCTCCTCTTTGGCGTCCAGGAGCGTTCTTTGGAGCTCCGGATGTCCCGGCCTCTTGCGTTCCACTTCCCGGAGAGCTGACTCTGCTCCCTCTACTTCTCTCATAATGACCTTCCTGACTCCTGTGGCACGTGTAATGCACTGGCCCCTCAAGACCACCTTAAAAGCATCCCATTCTGTGGTTAGGGATGCCGTTGTCCCAGTATTGAGTCGGAAATAATCCGCTATTTCACCCCTGATCTCCTCGCTAAAGACCTGATCCTCCAGTGTTTCGGGGCGAAGTCGCCACGTGGAGATCGCCGCTGGGGGATGTGCCCACTTCAGGGACATAATCAGCGGATTATGGTCCGAAATGGTGCGTGCCAGATATTCTGCTGACGTGACCTGTTGTTGAGCATCCACTGAGCACAATAGGGCATCTAGTCGCGCGTGCACCTGGTGGACCGCCGAAAAATAGGAGTAGTCTTTGGTTTGTGGGTTCAGGGTTCGCCATGCGTCGAACAGCCCCCAGCTCTGTCTCCAAGTGCTGAATGCATGGGAAGCACGCGCTGCCTGGGAGGTTGGCAGTGGGGGGTGGGACCGGTCCAGAAGTACGTCGTCTACACTGTTGAAGTCGCCCCCCACTATCACAGTACCTGCGAGATATTGTGCTAATTCGTGGCTTAGTGTTGCAAAGAATGCAGGCTGATCTACGTTAGGGGCGTACACACTAATCATGGTAATGTCTCGGCCCTCCAGCCTTCCCTTGATGGCCACGTAGCGGCCCTCTGGATCGACTACCGAACGGAGCAACTGGAACAGGACTCCCGCCTGGACCCACACTAACGCCCCTCGTGCATAGGCCGAGTAAGTAGTGTAGAAGAGCTGCCCTTTCCATCTCCTGTGCAATGCCTGCCCCTCCTTTTGTGTTCGGTGCGTTTCTTGTAGAAGAGCTATCTGGGCTCCTCGTCGTTTGATATATGAGAGGACTTGATGGCGTTTAGACAGTGTGGATGCCCCTGATATTCCAGGTCATGTATTTGTAATGTCGGTTGTCAGCCATTGTCGGGTATTACGGTGATCTGAGCCCCTCCCAGGCTTATCAGCACCCACCATGCCCGTCTCCCATTTGAGCCCACATGATATCCAACATTCTGCAACCCAGTGTTTCCCCCCGAACCCAACAACAAACTTGCCCGCAAACTCCCACTCCCCGGGATAAGTAGGAAAAAAATAACCCCCCATCCAAACCAGTTTATAAAGTCTACAAGTGACTGCTTGTAGGGTAGTCAGTCAGTCCCAGAGGGTGGCCAGCCGTTGAAGCTCTCCCAGTCTCGGCAGCCACCATCGCTCTCCGCACCTTCGGCGGTCTACCCCGCAGCACTTCCCCCTTAATTACCCCAGTACCTGTATGCAACAGCAGGGGTGTCCCGCCATGTTCATGCTCTACATGGCCTAGTCCGCTAGGTCTCACCGTCATATGATGCCATCCGCCATCTGCGGTGTGACACTCAGAAGTGACTCACTCTGCGCCTCAGAGTCGCTGGACCCCCCTCAGAGCCGGTGACCCCAGCATGGTCATTGTCTTCGGGAAGGTCTTGGCTCCGCACCCCTCCGCTGATCTGGGCCACCACTTGCATCCCGTTCAGTCGCTCAAGCTGTGCCTCTTCCTGCGATGGCGCCAGAGAGTTCGCTCTAACCATCTGTGTCCTGGAACGTGGTCCTCGCTGTCCTCTTTTAGCCAGGTTCTGTGGTGGTCCAGCTCCGTCATGGCGGTCCAGCCAGTCAGAAGCTTCCTGCGGGGTTTTGAAGAACTCCGTGCCCCCCGCTGTTACCACTCGGAGCGTAGCTGGGTATTGCGTCACATATTTGTAGTCCAGCTGGCGCAGTCTCTGCTTCACGTCCCTGTAGGATCCCCTTCGCCATTGCACCTCCCGCGAAAAATCTGGGAAGATGCGTACTGTAGAGTTGTGCACTTGTGTGTCTCCCTTGAGGCGTGCCTGGGTCAGGATGTGGTCCCTGTCTTTATAATGGAGGAGTTTCGCCATCACTACTCTTGGCTTAGCTCCTGGTAGGGGCGGCCTCGCAGGGACGCGGTGCGCCCGTTCCAGGGCGAAGAAATTCGACAATCCCTCAGGCGCTATCTCTTCTTTGAGCCATTTCTCAAGGTAAGCCGACATGTTGCGGCCTTCGATTTTCTCCGGTAGGCCCACGATCCGCAGGTTGCTTCTGCGTGATCTGTTTTCAGCATCCTCAGCCCTGTCCTCCAGTGTCCGCACTTTCGTTTCCAATTTAGCCATTCATTGTTGCATGGCAGTAAGCGCCGGTAAAGCTTCTGCGAGCTCTCCTTCATTCGACTTGACCCTGTCCGCTAGTTTTCTATGGTCTTCTCGGAGCAGCCCCATGTCTAAGCTCAACGAGTCAATTTTACTTTCCAGGCGCTCACTAGATGTGGTGATAGCCTGTAGGATATCCTGTAGTGTGGGGACTACAGGGTGTACTCCCTGCTGCGAGGTCTGCCCGCTCTCTTCCGCAGGTGCATTCATGGTGGGGTCGTCTCTATCCTTCTTTTTGAGGGGTTTCCCCATGGTGTCTTCGCGTCCTATGGTGCTCCTGGTATTGCGCGCGTTCATGGGGCGCCACAAATCGCCTCCGCCTGTTATATGCCTATCCCTACCAGCAAGCGCCTGCCCGGGTGTCCCCATCTCTCACCCGGCTTCCGGATCAATGATAGTGCCAGTCGCTGTGAGACGCACCCAAAGCCATAGGCCCAGTAGCCGATCACCGCTCCAGGTCCCTCCTGCCCCTCGTCCGCAGCAACCGTTGCCTCAGGCAGAGGCCGGGCTACGTAATACTGCACATTTGACAAGGTCTTCTCCGCAGATGTTCGCTTTCCCTGGTCCCGCGCCCCAAAGTCCTACTGGGGGGGAGGTAATATGGTCTTCAGCTCCCGGTTCAGTTGCGCACCCGGGGGGGCCCCGGCGTCTCTCTTTGCTTTGTCCCCGCCTGGGCCCACCGCTCCGCCGCTCCACACGCTGCCTCACACCGTCTCCCTCACTCCAGGCATATGCCCTAAAGGGGGCCCAATAAGCGCCGCCGCTCTCCTGCCAGCTACGCACTCCACGGGGCCGTCTCAAGGCCTGCAGATGGTGGGTCACCCTTAACGTAGTCCTGCACAGGGAGCCTCCAAGCCTGGCGCCCTATCTTGCGTCGGAGGCGGGAAGGAGGGAGCACCTCAGGCATCCAGTGAATTCGCGCCAGCTGGGCCGTTCAGGGCACGTATATCGCTGCATAGTAATCACGCCGCCATCTTACCGCTGGGCTTCATTGCAGTCGGCGGACTTGGCACCCCAGGTGTGCCATCGATGGGAGTCTGTCCAGGCACCCCCAGCCTGTTGCGCCGCTCCCTGCAGGGGGAGGAAGGGAGGGCACCCCGTTTCTGGAGTTTCACTCCTCGTTGTAGATGGTCGGCGTTTGTTCCGTCTCTCTCAGCTCCCGATGGGCGCCGCCATCTTGGGTCGTCGTTCGACCGCGCTGATCCCAAATAATTCCTGGCGATTTTCGGCTGTGCGGGAGGCTCGTTTTGTCTCCAAAACACTCCAGCTGTGCCCTCAGTTGCGTGGGTGCGCTGTGGGGTACCGTGCCCTCTACAGGGGTTCAGGATGGCCTTTGATGGCGGCTGGCCGACGGGGAGCTCGCGGTTTGAGCTGCTCACTCCATCGGCGCCAAGCCACGCCCCAGAATATACTTGCCTTGATGATGAAGAAAATGAGGAATTTCAGGTTGCTGCGAAACAACTGGACATGTACTTCAAAGAGAAGGTGAATTTAGTAGTACACAGACACAAATCTGCTACTTTTATTCAGAAACCAGATGAGCCTATTAATTCGTATGTTAAAGCTTTAAAAATATTGGGGTCATATTGTTAGTTGGAAGGATTCACGTCACAGTTGATTTGTGACCAAATTGTTTTGAGGTGTCATTCAAAGAAAATTCAACAGATACTGTTAACCTGCAGAAACCCATCACCTGATGAGGCAATAGATGTAGTAAAAAGTATAGAGTGTTCGCAAATGGATGCAAAGCAATTGGAACCAGAAGCGTCAACTGTGGCAGCAGCAAACACTAATGTTCATAGTAAAACCCAAAGTAAAAGTCATACAAAACAAAACAAAATCTCTACCCCAGATAAACTTAGAAACGCAAAAAGAGTACCCAGTAGACAAATGTGTTATAGATGTGGTACCAGTACACGTTTCAAACTATCGAAATTGCCCAGCGACCACTCCAGAATGCTGGAAATGTAATAATAAAATTGGTCATTTTGGCAAAGTCTGTAGGGTGGTAAATGCATTTCAGTAACAAATGTTCAGAGTAGGTATTCCAATGATGAAGATGACTTGGACAGGAAAGTTGAAGAGTTAGTTTTATCAGTGGAAACTATAGAAGTTAATAGTGTGTCCAATGAAAAGAAATATAATGATCCTCTTGTCACAGTAAAAATAGATGGTGTTAATATGCCTTTGCTTCTAGATTCAGAAGCAAGGCTCACCATCATTTCTTTTGAAAAATACAAGGGATCTTGGTCCAGTAAGGGACTATTACCCCCTGATGCTATTACTGCTGCCTTTGAAGGAATCAGAATTGATCTGGTATGGTATTTCTGGGCAGTTTTAACCTTTAAGGCCAAAACTATTACAGGTAGCATCAGGCGGAGTTTAGAATGATCATTAGACCTGGTCACAAATGTCCGGTTTCACTGGTTGGGTCTGTGCCCAATCATTCATGGAGAGAAAGGTTTCCAGAAGTCTTTGATAACAAGTTGGGCAAAATAAAAAATGTTGTGCATACAATTAAGGTAAAAGAACGGGTTCTGCCAGTGAAACATAGGCACTGCAATATACGACATAGCGTTAGGCATGAATTACATTGTTTTTTTCAAGAAATGCAAGCCGACGGTATTATAGAACCTGTGGATGCCATGTTATGGCTTTCGCCAGTTGTTCTTGTTAAGAAACAAACTGGGAATTTGTGATTATGTGTTGATCTGAGGTCCCTTAACAAGGCTATTTGGGTTGAAAATTATCCCCAATTAAAGATCTTATCACAGCTTTAGGTCAGTCCAAATGGTTTACAAAATAAAATCTACAAGCAGCTTACCATCACATGGTATTAGATGAAGAGTCACGTCATCTTACTACCTTTGTAACACCTGATGGATCATTTAAATTTTGCCGTATGCCGTCTGGACTGGCCTCTACCACTTCTGTGTTTCAAAAAGTTATTTCCAGAATGTTTGACGACATGAAACATTTAGTGGTGTTCCAGGATGACATATTCATTCATGCTGGCTCACGTCGTGAAACACATGATGAAGCTGCAGAACATGTGTTATCTGTCCTACAAGCCCATGGTGTCACTGTTAGAGAGGACAAATGCATTTTTGGTGTTAATGAGATTGAATATATTGGTCATGCATTATCAGGTGAAGGAGTCAAGCTCAAACCCAGTATTGTATTTGGTATTATCAAAGTACCTCATCCAAATGACAAGGACCAGTTAAGCTCTTTCATTGGTTTGTGCGAGTTTTACTCGAAATGTATTAGGAACTTTGCAAAATTAACAGAATGTTTCAGAATATTGCAAAAAAAAAAAAGAAGCAGAGTTTGGTATGGACATCCACTTGCCAGAACAATTTGGAACTCATTAAGTAATGTGTAGTAGAAACACCTGCACTACAAGCTTATCTTGAAGGGCGTGAAACTTTCAATAATGTGGATGCTAGTGCCTATGATATGGGTGCGGTGTTGTCGCAAGTTGAAGGAGGAAAAGAGATCACCATTGGGTTTGTTTCAAGAAGGATGAAAAGATGTAGAGACAAGATACTCTGTAATTGAGAAAGAAATGCTAGTTTGTGTATTGGGCATAGAAAAGTTCAAAACATATTTATGGGGAAGAAAATTTTGCCGAAGGACTGAGCACCGACCACTAGTGGACATTCTATTAGGGTATAAGATACTGCAAAGGTAGCTAGATTTGCAATGAAATTGTTGGAATTTCATTTTACAGTAGTTCATATTGCAGGAGGGAAGAATGTGAGGACAGATTTTTTGCCAAGACAGTCAGTTGTTGTAGAGTCAGCGGAATAGGAAGTGCTGTATGACATTCAGGAATGTATTATAGCCAGTGTGAAAGATTCGGTTATTTGTCAAAACATGAATGTTTGGCGTGATGCTCTCTAAAATGATAAAATTATTAGTCAGGTTATGAAAATGGTGACTAATGGTTGGCTGAAAGAAAGGTCTATGGATTGTTCGTTGCAGACATGTTGCAAGGTTGCAGATGAATTATCTATAGAAAGTAATTTGCTAATGAGAGTAGACAAATGGATTCCTCCAGATTGTTTCAGGAAAATAATTTTAGAAACTGTCCATTCAGGTCATTTGGGAGTAACAGCCACTAAACGCAGGATTAGGCATGATTTTTGGTGGCCTGGGTTAGATTGTGAGGTGGAGTCAACTGTGAAGGAATGTATACAATGCTGTTACAGTGATAAACATTTAGTCACATCTACATGGTCTCCTATTCCTATGAAATGTCTGGAAAAATTTGGGAAATAGTTGCTGTGGATTTTTTAAGGTCCTTTTTTCATATATTGCCCAATATCATGAAATATTGTATTGTTTTAGTAGATCATTTATCAAGATGGGTAGAGGTAAAATGAATATCTGAACCTAACAAGAGGTATTCAACAAAGAGGGGGTACCAGAAGAAATTCTTAAAGACAAGGGTGTTCAATTCACTTCTTCAAGTATGTCTGAGTTTCTGAGTAGACTAGGAATAAAATATTACGCACACTCTTGTGGGCATATAGAACTACTCCACATTCTGTGATGGGGTAGTGCTATTTGAACTTATTAGGGAGGAGAGTCCCATCTTCTTTGAGTCAGTTCTAAAAAGTCAAGGCTCTAGATCAAAGATGTGATGTGGGAAAGTATTCACAAGAGGCTAAAAATGCAAGTGATAAAGTGGTGTGGGTTGTGAGAGAGAAATTAAATGAAGAGGTGGCAGAAGCGGTGCCAGATCCGAATATAGTGTTGGTGAGTGGGCACACATGTGTTGTTGCAAAAAGAAGCCACAAAGTTCAGAGATCCTACTCGTATAATTGAAATAAGAGATCAAGCAGTGAAGGTTTCTAACAGTCAATGGTGGAACACTGCACGTTTGGCGAAAACATAATGAAATAACATTGTTGGATGATGCATCTAAGAAATGTTTTCCAAATGGATCAAAGACAAGTAATAGTGTCAAAGATGTGTTAGAAAGTCAAGAGCTGACACTATGTAGAAGTAATAGAAGTGAGAAAGTTCCTTCTAGATTCAAAGATTTTAAGTATCTTAGTTCATTCATTTAGTTCTATCAGGTGGTAGCTGTTAGTCTATTTAGTTTATATTTCTGTTGATCAGATTGGAATTTTTGTGTATTTTGTGTTAGTGTATGTGTTGTTGTCATTGAGGGGTTTACCTTGAAGTCTCCCCCCTGGGGGTGGGCAGAAAGCTCATTGGATACCAGAGCTAGACTTTTAAAAAATAAGGTGGGAGGCCTGCCAGTCTTGCTGTCTTGGTATCAGACCACAGCCCACCCCAAAAGTCTCAACAGTCTTTCACCCCAGTGGGGCATAAAGAATCCCCATGGCAAGTGAGAGGAAATGTGGATTCTTTTGGGCAAAGTTTTTACAAAAGAGACAAAGAAGAGGGGTCAACCACCGCTTCTGTCTCTTTTGGGTGCCAGAATAATTGTCTGGTGTCCAAGGGTGGGCAATGCAGTACAGTGCCAGAAAGGGCAAATCTCGCATCCTCACTTTTTCCCAAATTGTCTAGTGGGATACTCCTCCACTCTGGGCATGCAGAGGAGTGGTAAACACCCCAGTCTGCCTACCCGAGGGAACTGAAAACACACTAAACTCCCGGGAAAATTTGCATATGCCTGGGTCTGAACTGGGGTGGCAAAGTGAGCTAAAGAACGATGATGGATTCATCCCAGATCTGTGACTGGGGGTATGTGTCTGAAAAGTTTCAGCGCTCCGTCCATCATCTTTTTGTGTTTACTTTGTTCGCCCTAAGTTGGCAGGGTATGCCCAGGCGTGGGTCCCTTGCTCACTTTGCCACTGTATTCAAGCTAGCCTGGCTGATGAGGGGTGTTACCAAGAAAACCGGTCCCAGGATGCTTGTTTCCGGTCCAGGGAAGACCTGGCTTGGCAGTTCGGGCTGGACTGTTCCCATGAGGGACAGCGTCGAGACTGATTTCCATATACCTGGGTCTGAACTGGGGTGGGGAAGTGAGCTAAAGAACGATGATGGATTCAACCCAGATCTGTGACTGGGGGTGAGTGTCTGAAAAGTTTCAGCGCTCCGTCCATCATCTCTTTGTGTCTACTTTGCCCCATATTTTTAATAGCCAGTTATATCACCTGCAGAGTGACATCCCCACCCCCAGGTCCTCCATCTCCACCTCCTCGAGGCGCTGGAGGTGCAACAGCCCAAGATACATCTGAGACGCTGCAGTGTCATGTGTTGTAACACTTCTTTGAGCGAGGAGGTCAATGATCTCTCCATACGAGTATATTAGGTCTCCTTCTCTGCCCTCTAGTTCGACTATTGGGGAGCCACAGTTTGTCGAATTGGCCAACCACGCTAGGAGGGACCCTGACTTGTCTCGCTCTGCATGCATTTGTCTATATGTTGTTTAAAATTAAAGCATCAAAGGCGTTCTATCTGGGCCATCACTGCCTCTTTAGCCTCGAGGAGGTCAGGTTGTAATTCTGGGCGTTCAGGCCTGCGAATTTCTATATCCCGAAGGGCTTGTTCAGCAGTGATTACCTCCCCCAATATGGTGTGTCTAATCCCTTTTGACTCCGCTATGCACTGTCCCCGCAGGACTGCCTTGAAGGCGTCCCACTCCACTTGTGGAGAGGAGGCAGTGCTATCATTATCGTTAAAATATTGAATAATTTTGTCTCTGATCACTTCTCTAAAAACCTGGTCCTCCAGCGACTCCTGTTTCAATCTCCAAGCAGGGATCGACCGCCTAGGCCAGATCCACTGCAGGTGTAGGAGGGCAGGGTTGTGATCAGATACTGTGAGGGCCAGGTATTCAACAGAGTACACTAAGCTATGGATGTCCGGGGTGCAAAGGAATGTGTCTAAGCATACATGGACTTCATGGAGGGCAAAGAAGAAAGAATAGTCCCGCTCTTGTGAGTGTGTTTTCCTCCTGGAATGAACTAGCCCCCATTGTCATTGTCAATCCCCAAAGGCTCGGGCCATTCACACTGTTTGAGAGTCAGACAGTGGAGGGTGAGTTCTATCCAGTTGGACGTCCACTACACAGTTAAAGCCCCCCCTATTATGGTCAGGAGTATTAAGTGGGATGCTAATGGGCGCAATAGGTTTTCAAAGAATGCACTCTGATCTGTGTTTGGAGCATATATGTTTACTATAGATATGGTTCAGTCTTCCATGTGACCCTGCACCACCACAAACCTGCCCTCTGGATCAGTTAAGGTATCAATATGTTGGATGGTCCACCCGCCCTAATCCACATCAAGACTCCTCTGGCATAGGCTGAGTATGTGTGCAGTAAGCCTGAACTCTCCATCTACACTGTATTGCTAGTCCCTTCTTCGCCATGAGGTGCGTTTCCTGTAATAGTGCTATGTGCACCCCCTTTTCTATTATATAATATATAATATTATATAAGAGAATACTTTGTATCGTTTTGCCATAGGATGCATCAGCGTATATTCCAGGGGAGACATTTGTAAGTCAGAGGTACCGCCATCTGCATTATAATGGAATAGTGTAGGCATCGCCACCCACTAGGCTGGTTTCTTTTCTAGCCCTTTGTAGTTCCTGGTGTAGTACAGACATTGTAAACGAAATTGCATGACTTGAATATCCCTAACATGTTAACCATAACAAGTACCCCAACGCTCCCTCCCCAGGATAAGTAGGTTGTAACCCCACTATTCAAAAGTTAAACGATTTCTATTAAAATCACAGGAAATCCCCCACAGTTCTTAGAGGGGGGATAATACCCAAAGGATCCCATCAGGCATTAACCCCTCTTTCCAGTGTTAAGTGGTATTCAGTCCAACCCAGGAAATGAATTTTGGGTAAAGGTTTCATTGTTCTGAAGGACATAATGTAAGCCCAAAGATCAGTTCCCCTCTCCTGTTACCAATGTGGTTAGAGTTTCACATGACGTTGTCAAATGATCTCGGGGTCACCTTGGGTAGCATGAGGCTCGAGACTGCAGAGCTGGTGGAGCCCCGATCTGAGTCCGAGAGCACAGACTCTTTCTCCAGTGTTGAGGGTCCTGTATCTCCTCCTCTGATCTGCAACACCACTTCCACCATGTTCTGTCTGCTGAGATGTGCGTTAACTTGTGTCGGAGCCAGCGATCTTCTGCACCTAGATTAGGTGCGATGTGTACGCTTCGGGTGGGGGCCTCGACTGGGCCCTGGCTGCAGGCACTGGTCCAGCCAATCCCGAAGCTCCATTAGGTGCCGCAATACGTAATCAGGCCGGAAATAGAATACCATAAGGAAGGCCCAGCTCTCACCGCCTCATCTTAGCATCCTGAAACGTGGCTCTCTGTTTTTGTACTTCGAGAGAAGTCCAGAAAAATATTCACCACTGAATTTTCAACTCCGAGATCTCCTTTACGGAGGGGTTGCGCTAGGATGTCATTCTGGTCCTTGTAGTACAGTAAGTGGGCTACCACTGGTCTCAGTGAGGTCCCCGGCGTCCTCATCGGCACCCGATGGGAGTGTTCAAGAGCAAAAATTTGGGAGAGGCCCTCTGGTGCCACCTCCTCCCACAGCCACTGCTCAATGTATGCCATCATGTTGGTTCCCTTAATTTTCTCAGGCAGGCCTATCATTCGGATATTGTTCCAACGGGAGCTGATTTCCACATCTTGTGCCCTGAGCTCCAGGGTACGACTCTAGGTTTCCATGTTAGCCATTTGCTCTGTCGTATAGGTGAGCGTGCCAGCGCTCTTTAAGTAGTGGTAACTCTCTTTGCCAGGCTCTTATGGTCGTCTTGCAAGAGGCCCAGATCAGAGCTTAAATTGTCTATTTTGGTTTCCAGCACTGTCCTGGATGCCGGGATAACCGAGAGAATGTCATGCAGCGAGGGCTTTCCTTATGTTTCCAGTATCTGAGGTGCTCCTTGACCTTCGGGGGCAGACCCCGCAGTTCCCTCAGGATCCAGGTCCGCGTGCGGTTGAATTTAACCATGGTCGTCGGAGGTGGTGTCCAGCCAGTAAGGTCAAGCCACAACGTAGGGGTAACGCCCAGTGGTCAGGCTGTGTCCGCTCAGCAGCACAAATAACATGACTTAGTAGTGGCAGTTACCCAGTTGTCATGAGGGTAGGTCAGACATCATGTCCCCTCAGAGCAGGTCCTCCTCAGTACGCCACCGGGCTCAGCAACAGGCAGCACCTGGCCAGGTAGGATCGTCTATCTTTTGGCGTCTGCAGGTCCCAGCAAAGGTCCTTCCCCAGCAATCCGTAGTGCGCTCTGCTCTCTTGCCTGGACGTTCTTTCAGCATGGTCATCCCCTCAACATGCAGCATTCAACAAGGCCTCAGACCCAGGAGTGAGAGGGCTCTAGAGGAGCTTACAGGTCACAATCTGTGTTCTGGGTCCAGAGATCGTAGGGCAGGTTTCTCCAGGGGCCCCTTTCAGGCACCCAATCAAGCCAGTAAGGGGCTGCATAGCCATATAGTAGCCATCTGGCCTAGGGCAAAGTCATGTGGGGCAGCAGTGTAACCTTGGCCTATGCTTGTGGCCCAGTCAGCAGTGCAGTGTTTTGGTCCCCCTTGACCTCCATCAAGCAGATGATTGAAGCAAAGTCTGCAGCCGCAGTTCAATATACACCACCTCCTTTGATGCTATCTGTCTTCACGTTATGCCAGGTACTGGAAGGCGGCCCCTTATCCATATCCACAGCACCCCCAGCCGCCTACTGACATGCAGGCCTGGCTCTGTGTCACACTCACCGCGTCTTTCCTGCATTGGCAGCAGGCAGGATCTTGTCGCTTGCCCCCGCCTCTGGAGCTGCAGATGGCCGGAAATCCCTTAGCGCACCTTCTCTCTGCCACTTCCACTCCAGTTGGGGATCGGGCCGCAGCTCTCATCAGGCAGGATAGTTGTCCACCCTCTCAGACCCTGGAACGGAGGCACAGGTACTCGCCGCACTTGTCTACTCTGGCTCCCGGACTCCTTCCCTGATCCGCAGGGTCAACCCCCCGCACCCGCCATTTCTTTTCATTGGTCCTCAATGGCCTCACCACTCCAAGCCGCTCTCAGGGCGGCAGGGGGTCTGACAGGTGGAGGACCAGGAGGCTTAGGCAATATCACCACTTATCTCCCCACTCCACCAGGCCTCCGTAGGTCAGTGTCACTGGGCTCATCGCTCCCTCAGGGCTCCACAGTGCAAGGCTGTATCAGGAGTCAGCAGGAGCACTGTTGGACTCCTTTGTATGTAGCGACCCACTTGGTATGAATTGGGCCCCTAGGCTGGCGGGATCTTCTCAGGATGGCACTGGATGGGGATCAGCCGAGCGGAGCCCCGAGCTAAGCTGCTCACTCCCTCGGAATTCGGCCACGCCCCCCAGAAAACCATTTGTTGCCATTTTTGCAAAACAAAAACATACACTTTCTTTCACAGCATTTTTCCCTATTTACCAAGCAAAGCAACATTGTGTAACATTTTGGCTATTTTCTTGGTTTCCTGCACAGAAGTCCCCAAATACTGGGTACCTTTAGAATTCCGGATATGAAGTTTGAAAAGGGCACAAACTTGGCCTTGGTTCGATTTGTGAAATAAGTTATGAAGGTTTAAGAGCGAAGTGTCCCAAACATCTAAAAATATGGGGAGGAAAGCCTCAACAGTTACGAGGTTAAAGGGAAACAACATGTCCTAAAGAATGAAATATCCGTATGTGATGAGCTAATGTACTGCATGCCACTCCTGGCAAAAACATAACTTTTACAACATTTAGCTTGATATTCTAATGTGGGCTTGTTTATTGTTTCAACATTCTCCTGCAACATGGCTAAAGGTACATCAATGATTGGCAGTAAAAAAAAATAAAAACAACTTGGTCACAAAAGTATATAAAATATTAAAGTAGTGACTATGTTAGCTACTCACAACTACAAACTGATTGTTTTCCAACTTAATGACATCGCCTGCTCGTACATTCATCCATTTTACATCCTGCAACCTAAAAGAAAAAAAAACAGGCAATTTAATATACAGCCGTTGTGAAATTTATTTCAGTTTCTGTCATAAGTTATCACATTTTACTACATCCTTGGAATAACCAATGTGAAACAACGGTGCTCTGTCATACAGGAATACCTACTTTTATACATTAACTAAGTCCCCCACCCCCTTCAGGTGTGTCCTGTATTATGCCCATATGGTGGGTGGGTGGTTAGTGTACAAAAATGGGACATACTAAAGAAAAGTATATTTCTACAGTGAATAGCTACCTAGTGCTGCTTGTCACTATCTAGATAAATTCATATTTTCCTCTGGAGAGCCTAATTGTGAATAAAAGTCTATTTTCCTAATTTTGGCCATGAATATCCTAGAAACCTGGTTACAATATTGTTTTACTATTTATTAAAAATCTATTTCAGTGGTGACAGTAGATTTTTAAAAGCACTTGTCTTCCATTGCCTTTAATGTCAGTAGTTACCACTCCAATTAGGTGTGAAAATGTGTGCTGCCAGGAAAAAATACACCAACTGCTAAAGACAAGAAGACTGTGGTGGGGTAATCACAGAACGCTTAGCAGGGATTGTCAATTAGGATGGTACAGGAACAAATGGTGTCACAATAGACCAGAACAGAGGCCTGTCATTTGATACTGATTAGTGTTAACAGAAGTCCTTCTTTCAGAGAGTCCTCTCAGGCATTTGTCTTTGCTATCTTCTGGATCGACAGCTGGTCCCGCATCAGGATGAATAGATGTTTCTTCATTTTCATAGGGCTGAATCTGGAAAGGTGCCTGGCGCTCCTTAGAAGAGCTAGACATCTGTCACTGTGACTACAGGTCTGTGGGAAGGTTTACTATCAGGCAGGTCAGGAAGTCCTAAAAATGTTTAGTGATCTAGGCTCTCTGCACTGTGAGCTCCTCTCACAGAGCTGCAGGTTTGTGGTGTGCCATGTTTAAAGCACCAATTTGGCAACCTTTTTGCTTTGAGGAAACAAATTCCCAAATCACAAGTTTGCTGTTGCTAAGCAAAAAACAAAAGGCTCAATGTGAGAAGCTGGGTTGTTGGTTGACTGGGGTTTGCGCCTTGGTCAAGCAACAGCCACAATCCCTTGGAATGTGAACCACAAAAAGTCACTAAATTAACCTGTGCTTAACCCTAGGTAGCTTGGCACAAAAAGCAGTCTAGCTTAATTTAGAGGCAATGTGTAAAGTATTTATTTATCTAGCACACAAATAGTAATAAAGTGAAAACACAACACAAGAAAAATACATTTTAATAAATGATTTGACACCAAAACGACAAAAATCATATCAGTAGAACCACAAGATTTATGAATTTTTTAAGTTTTCAGTAAAAACTAGCGCCTAAAAGATCAAAGTGCTAACCGCGGACATCTAGTCGCACGAGATCGGGTCAAAGTTGAAAAGTATGGCCTACCGCGATGGAGCGCTGTTCGGACATAAGAAGTGGGCTGGCCCCTGTCAGAGCTAACCTTTGGACTCAAAAGAAATTCTGAGAAAATGTTCTGAGAAGTTAAGGTTTAGCAGGGAAGGCTGCAGGCAGTGTCCAAGGAGGAAACGTCATAATCAGGGAGCCTAGAGCGAAGCCGCGGTAAAGATTTCTACATTCAGACTCAGTCACCTTTAAGAAGTCTAAAATCTCCAGCAGGTCGAGGCACAGGGCTGTAGCTGAAACAGTTTTAAGTCCTCAGTTTTGGGATTTAGCCATTTGGGCACATTTAGCACCACAACTAAGAGCAACTAAGAGTCCAGGACTGGTGGGATAACACTTGGTTGTTCAGGACTCACTCAGGCTGGGTCCAGGTGTGGGTTCAAGATGGTGGGAGCCTTTTGTGGCTCTGAAAAGCAGGCCAGCATACTAGCCTGTGGAGTTGCTTTGGTACCTTTGCGTTCAGGTGAAGAGGCAGGGCTCAACAGCGGGGATGGCCTCTGAGGGTTCAGGGCAGGTGCTAGATGGCAAGCAGTCCTTCCAGGTACAGAAAAGCAGTCTTGCAGAGTGCACAGCAGGTCACAGCAGCAGGCAACACTCGAAGTCCTTCCGCAGGGCCAGGTCTGAACTGAAGAGTTGGTGTCTGAGGTCCTATTTTTATACCCTGGTGTCTTCCTTCTAGAAGGTGGGGGAAGCTTCTAAACAGTGGCTTTGAAGTGCATGGAATTTCCTGAATCCCCTGCTCTGGCTCAAAGCTGACTGCAGCAACAATGTGGTGGTGATAGGTCCTTTGTGTTAGGCAGAGCACTCCCTAATCAGTTGCAAGTGAGGCTGTGCCCAGCTCGGCCCCATCCTGCCAGCAGATTGCCCATTCAGGCATACATAATTCCTTTATTGAGTGACTGTCTGGGAGGAATTCACAAAGTCTGTCAGTCACAACCAGTCATGTGACCTAAGACAGGCTGCAGGCGCAAAAAGGGCTAGTAGGAGAAAAATGCCAAATTTCTAAACATGTCATTTTCAAAATTGTAATAAAAAAACTGACTAACATTAGAGATTTTTATTACAATTCCAAAGATACCAAACATTAAATAATCACCTGCTCCCAATTGGAAATTACAGCTTATAAAATGTAATAAGGAATCTCCAATGTTATCCTATTTAAGGGATAGGCCTCACAGTAGTGAAAAACACGTTTAAAGAGTTTTTGACTACCAGGACATGTAAAACCTAAAAGTGCATGTCCAGCCTTCTAATTATTTATAATCAAAAGAGAATGAACCACGTATCTTGAAAAAGCCAGGGTCTATAAGTGTTGTACTAAGGCCCTCATACACTCTAACCTTTGGGCAGCAGTATATCTTGGTTCTCCGCTTGAGAAGGTTAGGTGATTGGTTTTTATCATTGGGTCACTTTTTTCCGCTAACACCATCGAAATCACGACGGTCAAAGAACCAGATGGTCTCCCACCAGGTGGAGGAAGGTTGACTGCCTGGAGAACAGGAAACTCAGGCGGAAAAGGACCCAATGAAAATACCAATCACCTAACCTTCTCAAGCGGAGAACCAAGATATACCGCTGCCCTCAGGTTAGAGTGTGTGAGGGCCTTAGTACGACACTTATAGAACCTGGCCTTTTCATGATACGTGGCTCATTCTCTTTTGATTATAAACTATTAAGCATGGAAGCAGAATGAATCACTGCTTCTTCCTCCCTTCTCTCGATTTTTCTGGGCAGCCTTCTAATTACACAGCACCCTGCCCTATGGGATGCCTAGGTCCTACTTTAGGGTTGTCTTAAATGTAATAAAAAGGAACTTTAGGGCTTGGCAAGCGTGTTCTCTTGCTAAGTTAACATGGTGGTTTAAAACTCCATTCAGGCTGCAGTGGCAGGCCTTGGATATGTGTTAGGTGCTGCTTAAGAGGGTAGCACAATAAGTGCTTCCAGCCCACTGGTAGCATTTAATTTACAGGCCCTGGTTATATGGTATGCTACTATACAAAGGACTTATAAGTAAATTAAATATGCAATTGGGATAGGCCAATTTAACCATGTTTAGGGGAGTTAACATACACACTTTAACACTGTTTAGAGGTGGCAATGGGCACAGTGTCCTAAGGCCAACAATAATAAGTCCAGCAAAAGGAAGGAAGAGAGACAAAAGGTTTGGTGGAAGCCTACTCTAAGACTGACATGTCTAACACCCAATATGTAGGGATTTTTCTCCATGCACATCAGGACTATTCTAACTTTCTCAGATCATTACTGACTTGGCTTGTATAGCAGACCAAGGATTGAAAAATCAGTAACAGTTGCTTTACCCCCAATAGGACAGAGTGACCATCATGATAACCCAGTGATTTTATGTTGGACGTACCGCCGTATCAGGGGTTACCATTTATGCAGCTGATGGTAATCTAGCTGTTCCCCCAACTCTAACTGGGGTGGGGGCGCTGCAGGTTTGGCGGAGCAGTAGGATCACTGCTTTAAAAGCATAAGATCTTAAATGAAGTCATTAATTTCAATGTTGGTTTCGGGATTGGGGTAAGGCATCAAATTCATCCGAGTGACTGAGAAACACAGCTTTGACATACTCTGAGTTTTTGGTGACAAAACATAAGGCTTCAGTGGGGGCTCTAAAAATAGAATCGCCCTTCAAGGGACTTTCACAGGGTTCAGAACCTGATGCCATGCCCGGCTACCAGAAACTGAAACCCAAGAAAAGTAACAAAGTCCAGATGTAAAACATATACTTGAACCCTGCTCTATTGCAGTTAGCTTGTAATTGCACCCAGGTGCCGAACTACTGCAAATATTGACTTTAATTGTAGTTTCCAGGTTTTTTTTTGTGTTTATTGCATTAAAACCATAAAACTCTAGCACTCCTGTTACATTAATCAGTTTTTAATCATTCATGATTTTTCAAATTTTGTTTGGAAATGGTATTAGAGGTTTTACCTATAATATTGTGTAGTGCACCTTGAACTTATGTATTTTCGCTGGGGAACACCCTGATGCTTGTGTTATAGCTACCAGAGATTGGGTAAAGTTTTCTCAGTGAACTATTATATACTAAAACAATGTATATTAAGTGGTATGGTCACTCTTTCCAAAAGTAATAATCCATTTAGTACAGTATTAAGCTTTACAAGAGTATCAGTTATTATAAGTGCACATGCCTGTGGAGGAGGGTCAGAGCTGGAGACTGGGCAGGAGTATTGTTGATTTCCCCAGAGTGCTAAAAAGAAGATTCCTGCTTTATGGATTCCCATTCAAAATAGCATTGCAGAAGCCTAGCTTTCCCTTCTAGGAATCTGTGGGAATACTACCAGGCTTGTGACCTCCAAATTAAATGTTTATACAATGTAATGCGCCCCATTTGGCATCTTGGACTACATAAAATTGATGTATAAAGGCTTCCCTGAATTGTAGCTTCTTCTAGTGACCTTTTTGCAACTTTGCACCACATTCAGAATTCACCCCGAACCTTGTTTCTCTGGAGAAAACATTCAATCCATTTTGTGTTTCCAATTCTGCTTGTAAGCAACCATATTATAGTTGTGTACTCTGTTGTGAAGGGGTATGCAGCTCTGTGATCTCTTGTGATACGTTTCTGCATCTGCTGTGACACAGCTAACTTTGGGGAAGAGAAGAGCAGCACAGACCACTGACAACAGTTTTGTTTATTGAAACAGATGCACATTACACCTTTCCCTTACAAAAATATTAACCTCACTATACATCTTTAATCACCTATGATAAGCTACCCC
The DNA here is from genome assembly GCA_963921515.1 of Calotriton arnoldi. Classification (NCBI taxonomy): domain Eukaryota; kingdom Metazoa; phylum Chordata; class Amphibia; order Caudata; family Salamandridae; genus Calotriton; species Calotriton arnoldi. The sequence goes on from CAWUFW010000459.1 coordinate 3,434,363, forward strand.
CACTCCTAACATACCTCTCCCCGCATGACAATCTTAAAACCTCAATAAAATACTTGCATCAGAGCTGATCAAATGTAACTGGGACCTTTAAAATCCCTTCCGTTTTCCTACCTCAAATACCCTTTGAACCACATTCAACTTCCTACCTAACCTTGAACTTCCTATGTTGTCCTGGCGTGAACTTGCCTACCCGTTCCATTTAAGCCTGAACTGCCGCTGATAAACTAACTTCTGCAAATCATGGTGACTTCTCAGCCAACCGCCACCCAGAGAAAGAGGGAGTGGAGGGGAACAAATCGGGAGAAGTAGCTCTCCCACCCTCCCCCCTCCTTTCTCTGCCTCCCACTCCCACCCCAGGCTCCCTGTAAATTCAAAGGAAAATGTCCTCCCTCACTGAATGCCCAGTAGGTGTAGCTCCATTCTCATAAACGAGAGATGTACCCCATGACCTCTGAAAAATTCAACATCCTCGTAGCGGAGATCAGAATGATCTATCCTACCAATCCCAGAGTCCCTGCATAACAAGAGCATCTATTTGTTTAGTTTCCTCCACGCCTTATCTATGGCTGATGGCTTGACCACCCCACGCCATCCTCTCCTGGGAATGAATTCGGTCCACATTGTGTGGCATCCGGCCCATAACCTGCGTATCTTCTTTAGGTCCTCCTTCATGGCCTTAATAAGTGCCAAACCCTTTACACTACCAGGTCATTTTCCCCTAGATGAAGAAACAGCACATCTGGACATTTCCCACACACTAGAAGCCTATTCATACAGGGAATGAGCTCCTTCCAACGCATCCCCCTTTTCCCACCCAAGTGATCGTATATAGAGACTTGTTAAATCCCAGATTCCTGCCATAACTGCCGTCCCTAGCTTGGCGCTCCGCCCACTTCACAAAGAGTGTCTGACAATCCAGATGTTCATCCCTGCTGCTGGGGTCTGGTGACAGAACCTGCAACAGAAATAAAGTAGACAACCTGCACACTTACACCCTCCCCCCAATTTCCTTCCCCCGATATACCTACGAAAGCAATTTGATGACCATCTGCTCCCTTGGCTCCAACCCCGTCAACCTGCTTCTCTCGCTGCCCCTATCCTAAAGGAGTGTGTCCCAAACCCACACAGGTCCAAGCCAATCAACCTCAAATCCGCACGCAAAACAATTGTAAATAAGTCACAGGTTTACCACCCTCGAGTTTAAATACCTTCCCTTCCATAGCCCCCCAAGGCTGCAGAGCCTTAGCCCTATGTACCGGGCAAATGTCTTCTGCAGGGTAAAGTCTCAGGATCACACTTCACAAAGCTATTCAAATAACAAGAAACCTAGCCATAGCAATGCTGCAGCATGTGTTTATATAAAAGGTACTAAAATTTAAAATATATTTACATTTTTTTAAAAAGCAATCATACAGTTTGAAAACCAAAGTATACAGAAAACCACTGTTTAAAAATATAAAAGCGAATAAAACCCAATCTTTAAAAGGAATTTTGGATATTAAAAAATAGGCCGAATCAAAATGTTCCCATCAAATGGAATAGCCAATTGTTTGTGTGTTCCAAGTGGTAGACGAAACATTTCTGTTCCCAGCAGCTGCAGACTATGATCCTAGAGGCACACCTCGGAGCAGGTTCATGGAGCAGATGTGTTTCCATCCAACCCCACAGCAGCCGCTGCAGGAATGACCACAGCCAGTGGAAAGTGCGCAGGACCAGAGCCAAGAGCAAATTCACCAGAAGCAGAAGCATCCCAGAAAGGCTTGTAGAATGCTTTCAGAAGCAACGGAATACGCAAAGGACATCAATACAAATGGGCCTTTAAGGGGTCCACCAGTATGTGTATGTCCATAGGCTGAACCGATTGTATTCTAAGGCACAAGTCTAAGGCCCACTCGAAAGTGCACAACAGAGAGAGGAATACGGGCTGCACACAGTGAAGCCAAACAGGCCCAAATTACAGGAAACAATACTTGTTTAATTCCTGAAGCAAAGGTTGTACAAGTTTCTTTGGATCTTGAAATGGGACATCCATTGCAGAGAAGGAAAATGAAAATCACAGTCCCAAGAACAGGACCAGCGGAAGACCTCCAAAAATGCTTCAGAGCACAGAGTGAATAAATGATGTAATGACTCTGAAAACTGTATGGAAGGTGCTAATCAAGCCAGAGCCTAAAAACGTTTTAAATAGTTTTGCTACCCCCGCAATATGAGACATGTAAAAAAATGTGGTGCACCAATTCTCCAAAATGCTGTGGGAAATAAGTGCAGAGTAGCAACTGTATTTCAGAAGAAGACCTTGCAACTTGAAGATTAAACGTCTCCTTTGCAGATATTAAGGCCACATTTTTCTGAAACAGTAAGGCATTCAGTTTGCTCAGGGCATCAAAATGCACGTTCGAAAGCTTAATCGAAGGCCACAGTGATACCTACCGAACTGTATGGGCAGGTGGAAACAATACTTGTGTACAGGAAGTGACCACGAAAAAAAAAGTGACAAGATAGGCGATGCCCGATCTCATCCCGCAGCAACCTTCATCGTTGAACATCAAATAACTCCCATTCGAGAGTAATCTGAAAGCCGAAGAAATCATGTCAGCTGGGGAACCTTTCAAGTAGCAAGATAAATTTGCAACGAAAGCATTACGGGCCCCATGGAGAGAAACCTCCTTGCACACTAAAGAACCACTAAAAGCACTCTTGCAGCCTGAACCACTGCGAAAAACTTTTCTTATTTCGACAGCGAAATTTGAAAGGTAATTCCCAATACTCGTGTACATACCCTTCCCCTAACACTTCATATCTGCCCACTCACTTGATGGTGTTCTAAGCAGTATTGGAAATAGAATGTTGAACTCTGCAGAGTAATGAAACAGCGTAAGGTGTTTCGGCAATAGCGAAGGGCAGCCTCTCTAATTTCTCTATGTGTAACATAGTTTATGTTACATCTTTGTGTGCTATGAGTATTTGCTGTTTTGTCAGTTGGTAAGGTGAAAACGGGTTTGTGGTATTAATATGTAGCCAGGGTACGCAGCCAGAATGGAGTGTCTGAAGCACTGAACTCAATAGCAATATCGAACTAAGTTGTGATTGCCCATGTTGTAATATGGACATGTTGTGTTGTATGATGTCTATTGCTGACGATACTGTTACCCAGGGAGTATATTCTAGAGGACAGGGTTGGCAAGCCATTGTCAGTTACTGACAGAGCCTTCTCTAAATTAGCCCTGTCAATTTCTCGCAGTCTTTCAGCAGCTTCTTGCTGAGAAACTTTACATATTTCATTGTACATTGCATACAGGAAGCATTTTTGATGTGGTTTTCGTGGACCTAACAAAAAGTCCCGTAGCTCCAGGTCATGTGAAAGAAGAATCAAGTGTTGTTTCACCTCGGACAGCGTTGAGGATTTAAGCCAATCAAGGCACAATTTCCCAACACTGTACGTTGTCACCATGCTCAAGTGTTCTGCCTGCATGTAACGTAGGTCAGGCCTTCTGATCTTAAAGCCCTTGTGTTACCCAGGAATTGTGCTTAACATACGTTAGTATCTAACAGCCACACTAACCATCCCTTAAAATTGCTGTCTGATGCATTGTACGTTCCATGGTGTAGCATAATGTCACGTGTTCCCTCCCTGTATTTTGTAAACCGCTGCCAGTTTTCAAAACGTGCAAATGTGGGAATGCGTGGTGTGTCCAAATCTTTTATCTTAGCTAAACCAAGACAAGACGTTTGTTGCACAGTTGCATTCAGGAAAATCATTTGTTGTGGTATAAGGCATGCTCTAAATAAAGCCTTCTTCCTTTGACCTGCCAATCTTTTGCCCCCCAAATCAATAGTGTCCCTCCAAAAGTCAAACCCTTATGTGGACAACTGGGAAAGAAAAGAAGCAGAATATATCAGCTTGGTGTTGGTTAGAATATTTTTCTTTGCAGGTGATGGTGCAAGCTTATAAAAATAAGACATTGGGTCTCATGTATCATAACCAGAAAAATAAGCAAACTTCTGTGCAAATATCTTTGAACTACCGCATGGTGGTGTAGGGCAATGTTCCCTTTGTGGGTAGTTATAAATTGCACATGGAGTACTTGCAAATTTGCAGAAAATGATGACCGTAATGTTGAAAACAGAACATTTCATCGTAATTAGATATACCTTTGTACAATTCATCAGATGAAAAAACAGTAGAATACCCTAGATCTTCTAGCATTTCATGTACTGTGTTTACATCCCAATCATCAGAGATAGTACTAGGAGTGACAATAACATTTAGGGATAATTTAAAGAGATATGGAATATGTAGAAATTCAGTGGGGCCATACACATCATATGAAACCCTATCCCAAACAATCCCATCAGGAAGAGCCTAAATGTTCACCAGGGAAAGGTCTCTTCGTTCTTTGTGTGATGACGAGTGTGGTTTGAGAACCAATTTCACCAGTTGTACAGCACAGCATTCAGGGAGATAGTGTTCATTGAGAAGCATGAAAAAGACTGTCACAAACCAATCCAAAAGACCAGGAAAAGTAACGCAATTGTATTCTAGAGGTGTAACCATGGAGGCACAAAGTAAGTCTTTTTCATCCAAGATAGAAAACACACAGTCTCAACCGAAATGGTAGAGATGGTGATGCAGGTGGATCAGATGAATCCAATAAAAAGTCATCAAAGTCGATGAAGTAGCCAGAGGCAGTACGATCTATTTTGGCAGCTCTGCAGGCTTTGTAGAACTGGGAGATGACTCCATCTGTTGTACGTTGATGCAAACAGGATTAGTGTCAGGATTCCGAATTGAAATCTGTTTTTCAGTACTAGCTGAGTGAACAGTGAAGAGATAATTCATTTGTGGTTACTGTAACCTCCCATTAGGGAGAGGATGCTTCATTAGTTATCAAAGCTTCCATCAGAACTTCCTGTATGATAGCGAGAGGCGGCAGGTAACTACCCAGGAGCCCATGTGGTATACTGTTGAGCATCAGACACATAGTGTGGTTTGATCAGGTCAGATCAATGGAAACAAATCTCTTGCTTATGCAGCTGGCAAGGGGTGGAAGAAATACAGTTTTGGTACCTTCAACAGCCAGGACAGGTAGAGGCGCTCTATAGGATGACCCTTTCTTGTCCACAATTTTCCCCCTGACTAGATCCTCAGCCTTCAGGATCCAGCCAGGCTTCGCCGGGACTACCTTCACTTCTCCAGTGGCAGTGCATTTTATTTGAACAATGCCTTGTTCATCACAGAAGATGTTCAGTTCCTGTAAAACAGCCAGATGTTCTTGTAAGTCAAATGGTGTTTGCTCCACCACTGTCCTGGGTCTGTCGAGGTCTGGAACCTACACCTTTACCCCAAACAGAATTTCTTACGGAGTCTGACCACCAAGGGATTTTCTAGGCAGATTGTTAAGTGTCCTCTGGACCCCATATAGATGATGGACCCAACTGCGACCTGAGGCTAATACCCTAGCTGCTTTAAGTCCCGGTTTTTCTTTCCACAACCGCATTTCCCTTGGGATGGTACAGGGAAGAATACTACAGGGTCACCCCCAAAAATTCCTATGGCCTGTTTGTAAGCCTTGGAGGCAAAGACCGGACCGTGGTCAGAATGTAGCAGGCCAACTGTCCCAAAAGTAACTCACAGAACCTTCCTAACATTTCTTCAGCTGATCGCTGTGGCCATACCCACAGGAATCAAGAGCAGGAATCCACTGCAACCAAGATATACCTGTTAGCCCCATCTGATGACAGGGGCTCTAAGTGTTCCAGATAGGCACAAGCCATAGGGTTGTTTTAAATCAGTAGAGGTGTCTGTGGTAGACGCGCCAGGAGCTCTTCATCTGCTGGCAGATGTCACATATGAGGACAAAGCCCTTGGTCTGTTTGTAGAGATCTGGCCACCAGTAGCGTTGCTGCAATAGTGAAACTGCAGCAGCCAACTCTGCGTGTGCGGAAACAAGACCCTTGTGTGCAGCTAAAGTTAATCCTAACCTGCGATTAGAATCTCGTATTATTCTATCCCCCACTCCAGGAATAGGAGCAAATAGTATATTTTTATGCATCTAGCTTGTAGGAGTACTTGAGTAGAAAGCCTTTCGGCAAGTGTGTGTCCTTGCATGCAGCGTTGACAGACACCATGATGTCTGAGTCTATCCTCGTGCTAGAACGAGTTATTGCAGCGACTGCATGAGTTCGCACTGTTGCTTTTGCGGCTTCATCAGCCAATGAATTCCCTGCAATGCGTATGCCAACACGCTGATGACTCAATGTGTGAATCACATGAGTCCGTTGCAAGCAATCTTTCAGATTTGCCACTTGTTCCCAAAGCATTTTGTGCTTTGTTGTGCACTCTTTTTAATCTCTGTATCCATCCTGGCTCCAGCAGTGTAAATATGTGTTATACAATTGGGAACAGTAATACGAATCACACACTATGAGTGTGGGGGACCCAGGATCCGTATTCTCCAGTGCCAGTATTAGAGCCCTGAGTTTGGCCAACTGCACAGTGCAGTCACCAAGTGACTGCGTGCAGGTTTTTTCAGGATGGAATTCTCCACCCTGCATGTGCTCTTTAACAGTGCATGCTGCTGAATATTGATGTTTTGTCTCAACAGCAGGTTGTGCTGAACCATCAGTATGTATGATGTAATGATATTGTTCTAGAGACATCATTTCATTAGGCAGAGGATATTCTTGTTCATATTGCAGAAAGGCTGAGTCAAATCTGTAGTATACATCTGTTGCAGTGAGTGAGTTGGCCCATTTTAGCCAACATGAGTGCAATGCATTTGCGTTTGGAACGCTTGCTCTTGTGACGGCCTTGTAGGTCGGCACTGGAATCATGAAACTTTTTTGTTTTACCAGAGTCATGCTCTCTCCCTCACCACAGCAGTCTGTACAGCTGTCAATATTTTTTCAGTGGGTGCAAAGCGCATTTCAGCATTAGTATATAAATGCGAGTTATATGCATCGGTACAATGTCACCTTCATTGAATGTCACATAGGTGTACCATGATGTCCACGCAATGACACGGATTCATTGTGTTTACTTGTGTGTGTAAGTGTTTTTGAAGCTAGCATATCAGCTTGTATTGAACGTAGTATTTATGTGTGTTTAGTGGTCCAGTGTATGCTTGAGAAATCTGGACGAATCAGGTTGCAGAATGGTTTAACCTGTTCTGCGTAATCTGGACTGTACATTCTGCCAAAATGAAGGAATCCTAATATGGACTGCAGTGTATATTATTTGTATAGCACGACTATCACTCCAAGGGAGCATCATGGCGCTGGGCGGAAATTTATATAATGCTCCAAAATGCCGAGGTTTAATGCGGGATATCAAATAAGCGAGAGGCACAGGGAATCTGGTGCTGCGAAAATCCAGGTTTTTAGTAATTTCCTAAAGCGAGGTTCTGCATGCGTGGATCTGAGATGGCAGGGGAGTAAGTTCCAGGCTTTAGCCCCAAGGACAGCCACAGATTTCCCACCTTTTGTCTTACACCTAAAAGGGGGAGGTTTTAGTAGATTGGGTGACGAGGATCTAAGCAAGCAGGCAGTGACATAAGGCATGAACCTGGCTGTTAAATATTTAGGCCCTGATGCTATGATAGCTCTAAAAGAGATTACTAACATCTTAAATAGCACTATTTTGTGGATAGGTAACTAGTGAAGGGTCCTTGTCTAACACTAGGATCAACTGAGTATAATCAGCATAAGAGGTAGTTTCAATGTTGAAGAATGATATCAGTGCTATGAGGGGAGCCATATATACATTAAACAGCATCGGGCTGAGGGAGGATCCCTGTGGGTCGCCTGAAGTTAATGCCTTTTCAGTTGACCGGTAGTGTCCAAGAGTGGCTACTTGCCTACGGTTTGTGAGAAAGGCTTCAGCCAGGCCAGGGCCAGTTGGAAAATACTGCAAGTTTTCATACGATGATCTAGATGTCATGGGAGATGGTGTCAAATGCGGCTGATAGGTCTAATATCATCAGCACCGCATTTTTCCCAGAATTTAAGGGTCTCAGTAGTTTCTAGTAACGCGGATTCTGTGGAGTGATTAGACCAAAAACCCGACTGGCGTGGATGCAATGAAGGAAGTGGCCCTTCGGGGCCACTCGGGTTACTTACAACCACCTGCTATGCCTTCCCAAGAAATGAAGTCGTTCAGACAGTAGAGAATACAAACAAGCATTTATTAGTAATACTCTGCAGAGGAGTCCAATCTGACCTGCACCCTAAGATGTCTGCCGAGGGACTGGCTCCCCAACGGCCTGCAATGCATGATCATTCCTCCAAGAACCCCCATCCATGCCCACAGTAGAAAGTTACCGGCATGGGCCGAACATGAACAAAGAAGGCACAGAAGGATGGGCTACCACCTGCCAGATGGGTACCTGCTATCAGCAACTCAAGGTTACTGCGCTGAGTCTCAGCGTCTCCGAAATACACACTCGGATAGGCATGCGAGGGCAGAATGGCCTATTCATTAGTAAAGTCGGGAAGCAGCCTTGAACAGGAAAGAAAAATAATAACTAAATACAGTGTTCTGCTGAGTCAGGCAATACGAATAATGAGGCCTAGTTCAGACACAGCCTAATAGGTATTACGAAATACAAAATGGAGTCACACTTGCTAACTAAAGCTTGCACGTTGCAGGGATAGCTCAGTGAGTTGCATAACGTGAATACAAATGGCATCTATTTAGCCACACACTGCTAACCTAATGTAGCATGATACGAGTGCATAGCAGGAATGGGATTTTCAAACCTCACAGACCCTCCTTTTAGCATGGGTGGCTAAATGCTTTATTGAGGCTATCCGGTAGGGTCTTTACAATTCTAAGTGGGAAGGAAGGAAAGGCATAGTCAGTCAAATTACAAGGGAGAATAAAGCAGCACACTAGTGTCAAAATCTACTTAGTATTCAAAAATACCTTCGTCAATAAGCATCATATCCTGGATATCCTGCATCATCATAGTAGAAACCTTAGTATCGTGCCCTGGCAATTTAGGGGTAGGGGTGAGCTTGCTCACACAATAGGTGCAACATGCTGGAAGGCAATTAATACATAGGCAACATGTGAAGATGACACCTGCGATAACTATGAGGGCAAGGAGTATCTTCCAACCCCATGATGTCAGCAGACCCCAGAACCACCCTGTGAGGGACCATGATCCATTATCCTGATGGATATCTGAAGCAAGCCTGTGTAATTTCTGTATGGCGGAGTATACATTAGGGGCGTTATCAGGAATGTAAACACAGCAACTGCTGCTGATGACGCGACAGGCTCCACCCCTATCAGCAAGGATGACGTCTAAAACCATCCGGTTTTGAAGAGCAACAAGTCTCGTAGCCTGAAGCTCAACTGTAATATTAGTCAGTATACCTGCAGTAGTGTTAATAACTCCCTCAACTACTCTAGCAAGGTGATGGATATTACGGCTATTGAACATGAGGCCCCAGAACGGCAGAATGCCCTTCATGATGTCAGTAAATTGCTGTAGGGAAGTATCTGTTTGATCTATATCTTCTGTAATGACAACTCTCTTGGCTCGATGCAAATGTAGATCCCTACGCTGTAGCCTATGATCCTTGTGATAATTAGATGGTGCAATATAAATAGAGGGCAAAAGAAAAGAGACAACACTGGCCAGACCATCCCCTGGGAAGCCATGTATAATCCTATCCCCCACAAACAATGTATACATTGGGAGGTGTGAGCAAAGGTGGACTACTAGTAGTGTTCTATCGATATGTATAGTTACAACTGCTCTGACCTACTGGAATGTTCCCTGTACCCTCAACACAGAAGCTAGCTGTTGTATTGATTACAGGGACGGGCATGGCTTTGTCTTCAGTGATATTTCGTTCCTGGAAACATTAAAAAAATTCAGTAACATTAAATCCTTGAAAATCCAGCATTTCGTTTTGTAACCAAGTGACATTCTTATTATCCTCAAAAATATTCATACAAGCTTCTGGATGTAGGGTACCCTCCTTTCCATCTGCCCCAGGTGTATATCCTTGGTGTACCACTATATACTCCAACACTGCTTCGTAATCAGACTGTACCATATTCATCGCGTCAGCATGATAGTGCATGTACACCATAGAAAGCAATTGGAACCATGCCTCACAGCTACCCAAGTATGACAGGGGCAATGACACCAGTAGATCGTTTCTGTGCATAACTGAGGGAAGTAACCCACACACCCAACAATTCGTGGCATTAGTTGTACTGTGTACCTGATGAAGCATCTGTAGAAACGCATTCTCGACATAGGTCTGTCTATGTCTTTCTTTATGCGGGGCCAGTGTAACAAACGAATGCTCAGGTGGAGCCGGGGTAGTCCCTATCAATGTGTGCACAGGATGCTGTTCTTCTAAATACCACACCACCCCGAATAGTGTTATCGTTACGATGAGAAGGACCACTACCACTACCACCCTACTTCCAATAGACCAACTAGTCCACACAGGACCATTCTGCTGTAATGGTGGGGCCACCAGAGGCTGTTCCTCCTTCATAATTGCGCGGCCAAATGGGTACATAGGAAAAAACGTAGGAATTGGAGCCACAAAAATACAACCGACCAGAGGGGTAGAAATCACCCAGTGTCCTTCAGAGCCTCACTGGTAGACTCCTATTGTTCATCAACGACGGTGCTATGAAGCACTCCCATGGGGGAGCTGCGCGATCGCAGCCCTTGCTGGAAAACAAATCCTCTTCTTTCAGGATAGGGCACCCTCCCTCCTTGGAAGACACCCTCAGCTAATCCTGTCCAGTGTTCAGGGCAGTGCCCTAGCGTAACTCACTCTAATCTAAAGCAGGCACCTTAGGCATAGCACCTACGCCCTAAGCTTGAGTCCTTCCCCAACTCCTGGACGGTCCTACTGGCGCACTGTCCTTCCGTCGGGGCCGTTGGTTGTACCTGGCAACCCCAGGCACTTCATCAACATAAAGGGGAAGAAATTCAGGCTCAGCAGAGCATTAAGACTCAGGTGTCTGCGCACCAGAAGCGGGAGCATCCGGGGCGGCCCTTATCACTCGGGGGACCGCTTCAAGTAAGACCTCGTCGCTCTCTTTGTCTGTCTGCGCCCACCTCAGTCGGGCGTCAGAGAAGGGAACGAAATGGGGCACTCGCTCCCCTTCCTGGTCAGCAATGCCGTCGAGGACCCACTGGTCATACGGAAGTGGGAGAGGGATCTTCTTGACGTGCGATCCGTGTACCCAGTGCTTCCGGCCTTCTTGCTTTACTGCGGTGCGGGTGACGAGCAGGACAAAGAGTGGCCCGGTCTACCGAGGCTCCAGGCAGCTCTTTCGCTGAAAAGTCTTCACGAACACGAAGTCCCCGGGCTGTAGCTGATGCCCGGGCCCCTCTGGTACTGGTTGCAGCGTGGCATGAATCTGTTGGTGGACAGAACGAAGATCTTTAGTTAACTCATACAGATAGTCCACAAGTAGGGGGTACTCTATCTCGGAAAAGCGCTTGGGTCTTGGGACGCCTCAGACGTTGGCGGGGCACCCGAAGACCACCTCGTATGGGGACAACCCTGTTCTAGAATGTGCTGTCGCTCTGGTAGACAACAAAGCCAAAGGTAGAGCATCTGGCCATCGCAATCCTGTACTTTCTTGAATCTTCGCTAACTTCAATTTGAGAGTACCATTGTACTTCTCAACCAAGCCTGCTGACTGGGGGTGGTTCGCTGCATGAAACTTCTGTCTAATCTGCAAGCCTTTACACACCAATTCAATGACCTTTGAAATGAAGTGACTTCCGTTGTCACTCCAGATCACACCTGGTAATCCATAGCGCGGGAAGAACTCTTTTAAGAGAGCCTTCGCCGTTGCCATAGCCGTATTCTCCTTAGTGGGGTAAGCCTCAATCCATTTACTGAATGCGCAAATCACTACCAGCACATACTTCAGTTTGTTAAGGTGAAATCTATCTGGAGAACCTCGAAAGGGAAGGAAGTCGGTGCAAAATTACCTGCGGGTGTAGGAGTACCTTTCCCAGGATTATGTTTCAGACAAATGATACAGTGTTTCACTAGGTGTGTGGCTACCTTAGGGATATTATCGTTTCGCCATACTGGGTCCAGTAGGTTACATATTCCTTTGGCACTAATGTGTGCTGGGCCGTGTGCCATAGTAACAACAGGGAGCACATAGGCGTTAGGCAGCAACCATCTCTGTTTCCCAGACAAGTCATGTCCAAACGCCCTGTCCTCTCCTCCCATACTGCCAGTTCATCTTCAGTCACCTCGCTCTATATTTCCCTGACATTTTCTAATGTGTCCTCGAACATTCCATTGTCTGGAACCCACCTAGCGGGGCCTGCCACAAACATCTTTTTCATCTTCGATCTAGCTGTCTCCTTAGCTGTCTGATCTGCAAAAGCATTTCCCCTTCCAACATCGTCTGTTACTGCTTTGTGAGCGCTACATTTTATTATTGCCAACTTATCAGGAAGTGTCAGTGCTGACAACAATCTATGTATCAATGGACCAAGCTGTATTCGCAACCCATGCGAGGTCAAGAACCCTCTCTTCGCCCAGAGGCGCCCGAAATTATGGGCCACCCCAAAGGCGTACTGGCTGTCTGTGTAGACATTGACAGTCAGTCCCTCACTCAACTAACAAGCCCTAAGGAGAGCAACCAACTCTGCAGCCTGGGGCGATTGGTATTGGATACGGTATGTCTCAACTACAGTATGTAACATTGTGATTGCATAAGCTGCAGTGGTAATGCCATCTGGTAGTTTGAAACAAGAGCCATCGACATATAGTTCCCCTTGGGGGTCAGATAAGGGAACATCAGTGAGGTCTACTTGTCCCTTCATTTCTTCCTCAGTCCGAAATAAACAATCATGGACATCATTGTCCTTTTCTTTCGAAGGGAGGGGTAGTAACGTGGCTGGGTTCAGAGTAGCACAGCGTTTGATGGTAATGTGCGGAGCAAACAAAGTTATTTCATATCCAGTCAGACGCGCACTAGTAAGGTGCTGTGTCTTTGTCTTATTCAACAGTGTGTCCACAGCATGAGGTACCATGACTGTGAGATCCGTATCAAGGACGAGCCCTGCTGATTGCCTGATAGAAACTGCCACCGCCACAGCAGCCGTCAGGCAGCTCGGGAGAGCTCTGGCGACGTTATCAAGAATAGCAGAGAAATATGCGCAGGGTCTCTGCTTACCACCGAAACCATGTGTTAGAACAGAAAGCGCGCAACCATCCGCCTCATGTACATAGAGCACAAAAGGCTTCTGGTAATCAGGAGTACCAAGCACAGGAGCAGAGCAAAGCGCAACCTTTAATTGCTCAAAAGCTTGCTGGCATGCAGATGTCCCAAGGCAGGGGTTCATGCACTTCTTTGGTGGTCAGGTAAAGGAGGGGTTTCGTTAGTAAGGAATAGTTAGGGATCCAGTGACGACAATACGAAGTTATACCAATAAAAGCGCGTACCTCGCGTTGGGTCTTAGGAACAGGCATATTAGTAAAAGCAGCTATGAGTTCAGTGTTAGTCTACGACCCTCCTTCGACAGTAGGTGACCTAAATAGGTGACCTCCTTTCGACAATATTGAAATTTCAAAAGTGACACCTTGTGGCCATGGTGCGCCAAATTTAACAGCAATTTAACTGTGGCCTCTTTACAACCATCTTCAGTGTCTGAAGCCACTAGGAGGGCATCAACGTACAGCAACAGCACATTACCAGGGGGAAGTTCCAAGGAATCCAATTGAGCTTTCAAAGCTTTGCTATAGATACTAGGACTCTCCGTATAGCCTTGTGGAGTACGACAGAACCTAAAGCTCTTACCGGCTATTGCAAATCCAAACAGATATCGGCTATCTGTATGGATTGGAATGCTGAAGAAAGCATTCTTAAAATCTATCACAGAGAAGAATTTTGCAGACGGGGGAATCATTGTCAAGATCGTGGTAATGTCTGGGACTACAGGATACTGGGGAATCACTATTTTATTCACCTCTCTAAGGTCAATTACGAAGCAGTAAACGTCAGGGTGAGCATCAGAAGAATCCAAGGGTGCCTTTTTAAGAATAGGAAGAATAGGGCTGTTACACACATTCGCCGCTGTCTCCTCAACCACACCAGACTTAATCAAATCCTGTATTATTTGCAATAAGGCCTTTTCTCCTGCCTGGGATATCTTGTACTGGGGAATACGTGTCCATACAGCGTTGTCCTTAACTCGTATAGAGACCGGTGGGATCTGGAGTAACCCCACATCCGTGTCTCCTGTAGCCCACAGTGTGCTTGGCACATCTTTAAACTCAGCGGGGAGGGGAGCATCCTTTGCAAGACATTGTGTGGCAGGGGCCACCTGTGGTCCAATAGTCATGTAAACATCGTCTGGAGAACAAAAAAAGAACAAAAAATTGTCGCATGCAACCTTTTTAACAAATCCAACCCTAACAAATTCTCCCCGCAATTTGACGTTAATAGAAATGGTGAATCCACCGTAAAGGGGCCAATGGTCAAAGCAAGAGGTTTGGAAATGGGGCTGACAACCGGCACGCCTGAGAAACCCACCGAAACATTGTTTTGGCCAGACACAGCCGCCCCCGGGACCAGTGAACGGGAAACAGGGCTATTCATAGCCCCTGTATCAACTAAGAATTTCTCTGTCGTACCGTGTAAATCTGCAGTGACATAGGGTCCGCGCTGATCTACAGGCACCGGAACTGGTCCCTTGCCCTGTCCCTGGCTATCCTAGCTGTGAGACATCCCCGTCACTTCGTCCATGTCATAGTCATCATGATAGTACTGCCTCCCTCGGGGGTCGTCAAAATAGTTCCCGCTCTGTCTATTAAATGATTATTCTCCGATCTCATCTCCCACGGCCTCCTCCTCCTCTTCCATGTCCTCTAAAACCCGACCTCTCGGGGCCTCATCTTTCTGGACTAACTCCGGACACTCATTCCGCCAATGTCCTTCCTGCTTGCAATAAGCACTTTGGTTGAGCCCAATTGGTGCACTCGAGGAACCACCCCTGTTAGACCTGGGTAGCCGCTGGGCTGAACCCGAACCTCTTCCTCTTCTGTTACCCCTCGCAACTTGCTGCATCAACACCCTCGTTTTCAAGTCTTTCGACGTTTTCTCCACTTTCTCCTTCTCTTCATTCTCTCTATGCTCGTAGTACTGTGCCATGCTCAATATTACCGATGGGGAAGAGGTGCTCCAAGTGCTTTCTGAAACCTGCAACCTAGTCACAATCTCAGGAAGCAAATTGGTAACGAACCTGCTGACAAACAACCGGACACCACCTTCCAATGACAGATCCTGGCCACTAAAGTTGAGAAACACCCCTTCAAACCTAGTAAAGAAATCAGACACACTCTTGTCCTTCTTCTGACGACATGCAGTCAACTTGACCCAATCCACCCGTCTCGGCGGGATAAGGGAATGCATATAAGTGATAATGCGACCTGGTAAAGCCAATATCTCCGCCTTCGGCTTGTCACCGGGCTTGCGGTCCTTATTCTACGCCCTGATCTGATCCCATATTCCTCCCAATTCCACCACATGATCCTGTGTATGCACTTGCCTCCATATATCCACAGGTACCAACAAGCCAAAGAACAACTCAATATCTGCTAACGTCATCAACGTGGAGGAGGCCGCTTCTGTCAACTCTTTGTAATACGCAGTTGGATTTTTCCGAGGGTCTGGCAACTGACTTTTAAGGGATATTACCTCACTCCTCTTCCAAGGAGTATAGATCCACTGTTCCTGGAACCGAGCATCAACTCGCGGCCTAATAACAGCATTCGTGGAGTCGCGCAGTTCTGGTATTTCAGGATGATAAATGGGATGGACCTCTCTCATGGGGTACTGGGTCACCATCGTCGGAACCTTTTGGAGCAATCTGCCCCGATAACCCACCAATGTTGCTACATTGCTAAAAACCTCATTAGGAGCCATATCTGCAGCATATACCCTGCCCCATATGTCATAGATGATCTGCGGTGCAACGCTCTGAAAACACTGCTCCCACAGTCCTATTAGCATGGCCGACATGTGCTTAAGTTAAGGGCATGCTGCTGTATGAAGGGCTCATAATCTTTCATCACACTCCACACATCATCCACACTATAGATCGGGTTCCGAGCCCACTGAGCCGCCTGATTCGCTACCCTTTGCTTCTCCTCATCACCCACAGCAGAACGCACCAACACTTTGTCCATACGGTCTCGTGCTGCCGCCCAGTTCCCTTCATGTATCCCACGTACAGGGGTCTCGCCATTCGGCAGTGCTGGGGGTGTCATACTTGAGGGAGAAAGAGCAGATGAGGAGACAGGTATCATCATGAAAGGAGATAGTGTTGTAGGAGTGAAAGGGGGTGTAGCAGTAGATACAGACTCAGTAGACGGAACAGGAGAGCTAACGGCTCCTACCCCTGTTCCTAGCATGAGCAGGGAGGGAGCAGGCGGGGCTGGGGCTGAAGCAGTTTCACTAGAGGCAGAAATACTAGGAAGAGCGGCACCAGAGGCCGGAGACTGAGATATTGGAACCCTTGGGTATATTCGCTCAGGAGCATAAGGTGGAGGAGGGCGAGAATCCAATAGCTCTTCAACGAAAACATCACCTTCCTCTCTAGTAACATAGCATTTATCTGTCTGCAATCAAAATTTTCAATCTGCACATTCTACGCCTTTCTCCATCTTTGCCCTTTCATAGGCCACTGCTTTCTGCGTTATAGTTTGCGTCTGTCTCTTCCGGGCCTCTTTCTCTGCTCTCATACGCCGCTGCTTTGCTTCCTTCTGCCATACTCTTAGAGAATCAAACATCGACTGCCTGCTCTTTTTGGCAAACAATTTGTCCTGCAAGAAATTCAATTTTTGCTCATCAAACGAACCAGTAAGTGGCCATTGTAACTCAGCATTGTCCCTCGTATATTTATTCCACAATGTGCTAAACATAATAGGGCCAATACCGTGCTTGACGTATACATCAACATTTGGGGTACCCTCCAGAGGCCCAGGCTGGCTCTCTTCCAATCGAGCCTCAGTAGAACAACACCGACATCCAAAACACCCCATTTTACTTAGACAAGGCATCTTAATATAAGACACATGCGCTGTCCCCAACGGACAAATATAACACCAACAAACAAAATAATAAAAGGAAAAAATAAAGAATACAAATATTGTTCAAAACCCAAACCAA
Source organism: Calotriton arnoldi (assembly GCA_963921515.1). Lineage (NCBI taxonomy): Eukaryota > Metazoa > Chordata > Amphibia > Caudata > Salamandridae > Calotriton > Calotriton arnoldi. The sequence continues at coordinate 3,451,548 of CAWUFW010000459.1, forward strand.
AACGGTCCGAGGACCGCTCCCTACAGCCCGTAGACTGTACCAAGTTCAAGAAGACAGGCTCTAGCCCCAGACCTTTTCAAGAGTAGACCAAATTTCCAGTTGGCCTGGCAGATTGTTCGCAAACAGTCCCAGGCCTTTTCGAGAACAGGCCAAATTTCCAGTTGGCCTGGCAGACTGTTCACAAACACTCTGTGTCTTTTAAAGGGTCCGCAAACCCACCAAGTTCAAACCAAGAAAGCCCGAAGACCGTACCAAGACACAGCCCGTAGGCTCGTGCCGTTCAAGCAAGGCAGTTTGAAAACTGCACCAAGACAGTCCAGAGACCGTACCAGGACACAGCCCATCGGCTAATGTCATTCAAGCAAGACAGTCCGGAGACCGTACCAAGACACAGCCCGTCAGCTAATGTCATTCAAGCAAGACAGTCCGGAGAACGTACCAGGACACAGCCCGTAAGCTCATGCCGTTCAAGAATGGCGCCATTTTTTCAAGAATCAAATCACTCACCTGGTGCACACAGGTCGAGTAAAGTTATTTTCCACTACCGACTCTTCGGACCAAATGGTCAACTCCAAGGTTTCGCCTTCTCAGGACCCCAGCCGGTGACCACTAGACGAGGAGTCGCCCAATCAGACGGGCGGGGCAGCTGCGAGAGCCAAGCTCGATCGTGTGGGGTACCCCGATCCGCCCGACCGACCGGACGCAACCCCGACCATGCAACCCGATTACGGGCGAGCTGGATCACCTTGCGGGGTCCCTGTTCGGGCGCCAACTGAAGGAAGTGGCCCTTAGGGGCCACTCGGGTTACTTACAACCACCTGCTATGCCTTCCCAAGAAATGAAGAGTCGGTCAGACAGTAGAGAATACAAACAAGCATTTATTAGTAATACTCTGCAGAGGAGTCCAATCTGACCTGCACCCTAAGATGTCTGGCAAGGGACTGGCTCCCCAACGACCTGCAATGCATGATCATTCCTCCAAGAACCCCCAACCACACCCACAGTGGAAAGTTACCGGCCTGGGCCGAACATGAACAAAGAAGGCACAGAAGGATGGGCTACCACCTGCCAGATGGGTACATGCCATCAGCAACTCAAGGTTACCGCGCTGAGTCTCAGCGTCTCCTAACGTGGGAGCAGAACTACACACTCGGATAGGCATGCGAGGGCAGAATGGCCTATTCATTAGTAAAGTCGGGAAGCAGCCTTGAACAGGAAAGAAAAATAATAACTGAATACAGTGTTCTGCTGAGGCAGGCAATACGAATAATGAGGCCGAGTTCAGACACAGCCTAATAGGGATTATGAAATACAAAATGGAGTCACACTTGCTAACTAAAGCTTGCACGTTGCAGGGATAGCTCAGTGGGTTGCATAACGTGAATACAAATGGCATCTATTTAGCCACACACTGCTAACCTAATGTAGCATGATACGAGTGCATAGCAGGAATGGGATTTTCAAACCTAACAGCAAGATATTAGCCTCTTCTAAGAAGGTAGTCAATTGACTATTTGGCTAGTTTCTCAGTGATTTTACTTAGGGTAGGTAGTAAGGAGATTTGGCCGGAGGTTAGAAAGGGTAGTCGGATCAGATATTTGCTTTTTTGAAGGGGTTTGACTGCAGCAATTTTCCAGTCCGCAGGTACTTTAGCAGATAGAAGTGAGGAGTATATTATTGATAACCGGGTTGATTATATCAGTGATAGCATTTAAAACGTCCAGGGGGCATGCGTCAAAAGGGGATTGATAGTGTGAAAGGCTTGGAGATTAGGTCTAATATTAGGGGACTCTGGTAGTAAGTCTATGTAGGGAGCAGATACCATATTGAAATCCATTTGTAAATTTTGAATTTTTTGTTGAAAGAAGTTAGCAATTTGGTTACAGAGGGTCTGTGAAGGGGGGATATCATTTTCTAATATTTTGGAGTGGGTGAATGATTTCACAATTTTAAAAATGTTTTTTGGTCTGATCCTGCTGTCAATAGTAGATTGGTATAGTAATCTTTTTTTTCTACTTTGATTAGTTGAGGATAGGCTTTAAGAGCCAATCTGAACTGAGTTAGCTAATCTGATCTTTATCCTCTTCGCCGTCTGTGCTCTAATTGTCTACAGTGAAGGTAACTCTGCCAGCTTTTGTGTATACCAAGGGGCTGACACTTTAGTAACAGGTTTCTTTTTCAAAGGAACTGGGTTGGGGAGCAAATGTACTAAGCGTGGACATCCAGGAGTTGAAACACTGGGTGTCTATTGTTGTATCGCCTGATAGAGCAGATCTGAGAGCTAATGCACAATGAATTATTTCCGGATTATTTTGCATTTTATTCCATTTACGAACAGTCCTGGTAGTGCCCGTAGCAGAGCCCATAGAAATGTTAGCAGAAGACCGTTTAGTCCTAAATGGAATAAACTTGTGATCTGACTATGGTCGAAGAACCAGGGGGGTTGACAGAGTAATAAGATTCGAACAAATCCCATCTAGGATATGTCCGGCACAATGTGTGGGAGAACGTACCAGCTGCTCAAGTCCCAGAGTTTCAAGGGTATCCAAAACGTTTCTCACTCCGGGTTCATTCTTACATTCTAAGTGGAGATTAAATTCCCCATATAAGGTAAAATTTGAATATCTAAGGATAAGGGGGCCAAATGTATCTCCCAAAGTTTCTAAGAAAAGTGAATTAGGACCAGGTGCGCGATGAATCAGTATTCCAGCAAAGGAGGCTGAGCCTTCAACCTGGAAGCAGAAGCCAAGGCTTTCCGCTCCTTTAAGGTGTGGGAGTTCAAACAGAGAACATTTACAAGTATTGCACTAGATAATAGCAAGTCTTCCTCCCTGGGATTCAGTTCTGTCCTGTTTTTGTATTAGATATCCCGGGGGGAGGGCCTGTACAATGTCCGCAATGCACCGCTCTTTAAGTCACGTTTCCGTGACAAAGAGAAAGTCTAAGTGGAACTCTAAGACTGTGTCGCAAATGTTTATGGCATGCTTACATAAGGAACAGGAGTTGATCAGCCCACCTACCAGCGAGTTCGAAGAAGGCTCACTCGCTCCAGAATTTTCAATATGTGGGCTAAGTTCCAGATTGCAGTTCAATCAAGTTATAGGGCCTTCCCATTTGTCAGGCCTCATATGATTGCCACAGTTATGTTGAATATTATTAAAAGAGTTTAAAAAGTCTCTCATCAGGGTCATATCAGGATGATTTTAGGCAGCATTCCTGGCGCTGGCACCGTTCCGGCCGAGGACGGGTGCAGACGGCCTTGCCTTTGATGTTTTGCCTTTGTTTGTTGGAGGTTGTTGAAGTGCACACTTCTCTAAGAAATGTGTCGCCAGGCTTTTGCCTTCACTTGACAACTCGTATCCCAGAAGTAGGACATTGAGGTGGGCAATTTTTGATTTTTTTAAATTAAATTTGTATCCCATGTGAGCAAACCCCAGAATTATTCAATCTACTATTATCAAGTGTACTGAAATGTCATGAGCTGTCAAATATATGTCATCTACATAGGACAATGCCTGGTCATCAAAATGTTTTAGAAGTTCTGTTACCCTGGCTGAAAACAACCAGGGCTATTCTTATACCCTTGTGGCAATCGACAGAACTGTTTTTGAGAACCCAGCGTGTTAAATGCGGTCAGATACCTGCTTCCAGGCGCTATATTTTGGCAGAAAAATCAATTTGAGATATCTAGTGTAGTTTTGTATTTTTTATGAACTATGCTGTTCATTAGTGCTGCACTGTGTGCATTTTGTACTGCAAATGTGTGAATAGCTGTGTTTAAGTGTCTGTAATCTACAACTAGACAATATGAATGGTCTACTTTCATAATGGGAAACAAGGGATTCTTCATTGAAGAGATACAACTTTCTATTACTCCCTGGTATTCAGGTTGTTCTAGAATCTCCCTAACTTGTTTTATGGCTTCATTTTTAATGGGGTATTTTCTTTAAGGTTGTGTGCTAGTCCTCACTGGAATTTCATGATAAGGGCAATCCCACCCCACATGGTTGAGGTATAACGCAGGAGCAAGGGCCAACGACCTCTCCTTGGCTTATGAATGTTTTGCTGACTCTGGAACAAGGTCAGAAAAAGCAGGTAAAATTACCGTTTCTCCGTTGGGGCAATCCATTAAGAAATCAGGTGGCCAATCCTTTTCAGCCAAGAGAATATGGTAACCATATATGAAATCCTCTCAAAAGAGAACATTACTATTCTTATGTATGTCCCCCTCCAATTGGAATTGTATTTCTAATAAACGATGTCAGGCACTTACACTAGTATCCAGTGTCTCCTCCTGGATATATTCACTCAACCCTACTCCCACCAGACAATTCATTAGGTTCTGGCGATCTATCATGACCTCTGCCTCGCTGTCCTCCATGGTCACTGCCCACTCCCTGCTTAGAAGCAGTGTCCTAAATATCCGCAGAATGCCTGACCTTAAGCCCAGGGACCTTCTTCTTTTTGAATTGGAGTTTTGGTGTTTTAAGTTTGTCTTTCTGTTTAATGATGTAATCAGATTGAGCGTTAAGTCCTTCTTCAGTTTCATGTGCTCCTCCGATCTGCAGTCTGACCGTCCTCCTCCTTCCGATCACTTACCAGATGCCATGATTGTTGAAAGTGTTCAGGAAGACATTTCCTTGTACAGTGTTATGGGGATGGAGGTAATACGCAGGGGACACGGGCAGGACAGTGGAACCAATACCAATGGGGCTACACTGGACAGCAAGGTAATGCAAACGGTAGGGGAGGATGGGGGCACATGGAACTATGGGAAAAGACTTGTACGCCAGTTAACGGTGACAGCCTTGACCATTGGTTACAACATTATCAGGACGGATAGGATGCGAAGTTGTTGAGCGATGGTTTCTGGGAGGGGTTTCGGTGGATATAGGGGCCCCAGGGTCACTAGAAGGGTGGACAATTTAAAATCGGTGGCAACACAAACAAATCATGAGGGAAAAATTGGCAAAAGAAGTGCAAGAGGGTAGGATGGTTGGACCGTTTGAGCAATGGCCCATGCCCAATTTGATTGTGTCACCAATAGGTGTGGCGCCAAATAAAGAACAAGGTAAATTCTAGCTCATACAGCACTTGTCATGGCCGGAAGGGAGCTCAGTTAATGATTTTATCTGTGATGAGGATACATCCGTGTCATATTCCTCTGTTGATGCGGCCAAGACATTGGCAGAACAATTCGGTAAGGACGCACTCATGGCCAAGTGTAACATTAAGTCAGCATTCCAGCGGTTACCAGTTCATCCAGACAATTTTCAGTTGCTTGGCATACAGTTTGAGGGACAGTGGTACGTTGATAAGGCTTTACCTGTGGGCTGTGCAATTTCTTGTGCACTATTTGAGCATTTTAGCTCCTTCCAACAAAGGGTTTTACATCACACTTGAGGAAAAGGACTGTTACGCACTATCTGGACAATTTCTTTTTTGTGGGGCTGCCGGGTTCAGCAGACTGTCAGCAGCAGTTGGCAAGTTTTCAAGAGCTCATGGCCGACATAGGAGTACCGCTGGATCCGGAGAAAATGCTGGGGCTAGCAACAGTGTTTTCATTCTTAGGTATTTAGCTTGATTCTGTGTCCAGGGAAGCGCTCCTCCTGGTTGAAAAGAAGGTGAAAATGCAATTGTTATTGGGCACTATGCTGGACAATAAAAAAGTAACTGTTAAGGAGGTACAGCTCATACTGGGACATTATAACTTTGCAAGTAGAGTAGACAAGATGGGGAGGGCTTTCTGCAAGCGTTTGGGCAGGTCCTGAGTGGGGTTGTCACTGCTGCATCATCACATGCACCTGTCAGCTGGTACAAGGGAAGACCTGCACATGTGGAGCGTGTTCTTGGATGAGTTCAAAAGAATTCCAATGATCACACCCAGAGATTTTGAATGGGATATCCATATTTACTCGGACGCATCTAGGGGTATAGGCTTTGGCCTTTACTGACAAGGCAGATGGGGATAGGAGCTTTACCTTCTTGCAGTTCTTCCCCTTAGTTGTAGCAGTGATGTTATGGGGGAAGGAGCTTGCTCATCGGAAGGTTTTATTCAGAGTAGATAATATGCCAGTGGTGCATCTTGTGAACAGGCAGTCAGCAAGAGATGAAGAGGCACTTAAACTGCTGCAGGTTTTCATGATGTTTTGTTTGAAACATGATGTGGCCTTTAAGGCTAAGCCTGTGCCAGGTATGGACAATAACATAGCAGATGCTTTATCTCATTCACAATGGGACAGGTTCCATGGGCTGGCCACGGAGACAAAGTCAAGACGATGGTACCAGGCCCATATGTGGAGCTCAGTGGAAAGAGGATGCTGCAGTTGATGGAGGAGCCAAGCAGAGGACAGAACAGTGGTGCAGGGAAGAGGATGTAGTTCAGCACATCCTCACGCTTATTGGCAGGGGCTCTTGTGGGTCACCATGGGGAGTAAACTGGCTGGCATTGCCTTTATGGGTAAGCTTTTATAGGGATACCCACATATAGCTGGGGAACTGGGTAGGAGAATGTTAGAGGGATGATCGGATGATCTAGGGAGAGGGATAAGCAGCCTTGGCTATGACAGCCTTAATCAAGGAGGTTGCTCAGGAAAATAATAGCAGTGCAGCCAGAAAAATGTAGGGACAGGGGAAAATTGATGTTTTTGGGGTCTTGGAACTGCTGGGAGGAAAGAGATCTTAGGCTCGAGTGGGTAGACATAGTGCACGAGGTTGGTGGGTTACAACTGTACTTCCAACAATCCAAGACAGATCAAAGAGCACTGGGAAAGACAATTCAGCTCCTGGTGTTCCTGGCGCAGAACGTGTGCCTGGTGCAGTAGGGTGCAGAATGGAGGATAGTGAGTCGGCTAGAAAGGGGGGGGAATATTTTTGTCATGTACAAGGGGCACAGGTGACTGCAGGTGAAAGGCATTGGCAAGCATCCGGGAACATCCAGGGGACTTCGAGACACATTCTTTTTTAATCAGTGTGGCCACAGTAGCAGCGCAGAGGGGCTAGGGTAGGGAGAGCATTATGCGGTTGGGATGCTGGTCGTCAGATTGCTTCCGGTGTTATGTGCGGGAGGAACATACAGGGGGTTTATGAAGATTGTCAGTGCTGTATCTCACATTTGTGTTCTTTACAGTTGCGGTAGCTGGGCTGGAAGCAATTGATTTCTCGATATGGACCGTGGAACATTCATTTATAAAATGGGCTGAAAAACATGTGCTACAGAAGGGCCGTGGCTGCAACCTTGGGCTGGATGACCAGCTATTTACAGTAAAGTGGCAATGAAAAGGTAGTATGAAGTGGCAGGAATTGTTATTATGTTTGAACAAAACTTATGCGGAGACGCAAATGTCCTGACATTCTCGTGCTACATCTACTTAGTGTTTTGTAAGGGCCTTGATCTGTTAAAGAGGGATATGTTGGAGATTAGGAGGCAGTGGGCAGGCACATGTGGGATATGGATGGAATTTGTTCCGCTGCAACACTTGGTGGGCGGGGTTGGGGGGGGGCTAAGCCAGCCACCATCAACAAAGCCCGACAAAAGATCAACATGGATATGAGGGTTTTTTGCAGAGAGGAAAGGTTTGGCAGGGTGGAACTTCCTAAGCTGAGATTCGATGCACCATATTTTTTCAGAGGGGATGGGGTTCATTTATCAAAGTATGAGATGGAGCTCTACTCTGTTCAGATCAGAGACGTGTGAGTCAGCACTGATGGGGAACGGAGTAAAGGGAGGTTCCTAGATAGGGGGGCAGAAAAGGATGGGTAGGGGATAGGCCATTTTTGAGTAGCCGTAGGCAGTTTCACCTGCCATAGTTATACATTAAGATGATGGTGTGAACATAGGGAAGCAGGACAATGGGGAGGGGTGGTAATGAAGTTAAACCTAGAGGAAGCAAGGTAAAGTTAAGAGTTAGGATACGTAGATAGTTAGATGATAATAGATGTAGGTTAAAAGTGTTTATCGATGTGAAGGTTGACAGTTCAATGTCACGATATGAGTTACAGTTGTAAGATAAGAATGTTAAGGGGGTGGGAAATTTAGGGGTTGTGGGTAGGAGGAGGTTAGGTTTAGTACTGTGTAGTGAGGTCTAGTTTTGTGAGGCTAAGTCCCAGGGCGAATTTATTGTCATGTGCACCTGTCTTTAATAAAGCTGCCTTTTTCACACTAAGAAGCGAGTATGTGGTCTATGCTGCCCCTTTTAGCCCAAATGTAGCTATAAAATTGTAACTGCAAACAGGAAATAAGTTATGTCAAATTTATGTTAGGCCTGGCAGCTGTACACCTGCTAGTGTTTCGTTTTTCTGATTGTATCCGAGTGCTTTAATAAAAGAAATTATTCACCTCAGGTAGTATTCCAATATGGACAGATGAAGTCACTGATTTAACAAGCATTGGCAATGCCAATAAGTAAAGTGGTAAGACATGGAAATGTAACATTATGCTTTGGGCACAGGGAAATTTATGTTGAGTGGTTTGAGAACTGAGGCTGAGTCTAGAGTGGGTGGCCTGCCTCAATGGATTTTGTGCTGCATTATGAAGCACAGCCATAACTAGCCCGGGGAGGAGAGAGTGCTTACAATGAAGGAAGTAAATGAAAGGCGGCATCAGGGCGTGATATTAAAGAGTGATAGTGACTATTTTTTTAACAGCTCGTCATCACTTTCTATTTGACAGGGCTGTATCAGTACTTATTGTTGCTTAAGTTGATGCCACTTAATGAAACGACCCCTGAAGACTGACTGGCTGAGTTGTTTGTTCTAGGGTTTGACATAATCACTTGTAGATTTCAAAGGGACATCTACAACAAAGCTGATTCACCTAGCCATCTGGTTTACAGAAAGAGGGAAATAGCGGAGACCAACAATGAGTTTTGCTGGGTGATATCTTGCAATGTTTCTGCATTGCCTTGGGTAGCAGTGATAAGACTCCAAACCCTCCCCAAAGACGACCAGCAGGTTTATGGAGCAGCAGCCGATGTTAGGCTGCAAGAAGGGGGCATGGTTGGCTATAGAATCAGGCCTGGGTTAGACCTGTTTGACTGAGGAGACTTGCTGCCTGAAAAAACAAGCATTTGCAATGAAATAGGTCTCACATTTTTGAGAGTTAGAGTTATTGGCGTTGTAAATGATAATGTCTTACCTATGTGTTTTGGTTTGGAGTGTAGTGGATGTATGGCAATAGAGACAGCTGCAGCACTGTCTAGAGACTAAGAATGGGGAATTATCACTGGGAACAGAGACACAGCTGCAGCACTGTCTAGAGGACTTAGAATGGAGAAGTTTCCGACGGGACCAAGGAAGAAGCTGCAGCACTGTCTAGTGGACTAAGAATGAGGAATTACCACTGGGACCAGAGAAGCAGCTGCAGCACCATCTAGAGGACTTAGAATGAGGAATTACAAATGAGACCAGAGAAGCAGATAGCAGCACTGTCTAGAGGACTTAGAATGAGGAATTACCAAGGGGACCAGAGAAGCCGCTAGCAGCACTGCCTAGAGGACTACAAATGAGAAATTACCACTAGGAACAGTGACACTGCTGCAGCACTGCCTAGAGGACTTAAAATGTGGAAATTACCGACAGGGCCAGAGCAACAGCTGCAGGACTGTCTAGAGGAATTAGAATGAGGAATTACCGATGAGACCAGAGAAGCTTTGTTATAAGAGATAGGTATTGCTGACGAACAGCAATGCGAAAACACAGAGTTCCACCAGTAAGCGCAGATTGTCAAGTTCACTCTAGGAAAGCAATAGAAGAGGCCAAAATGTGTGCAGAACAGAGAATCAGTGCGTTTTCGAATTCTGGAGAGGGTTTTTTGTTTCCAAGGAAGGCAATTGTCGAGTAATGTCCATGACATTTCTTCTAATGTCTCAGCTCGTGCTGCGGACCGTGAGACCTAGCAAGACTCACCTCTCTGAATTTGATAGTCTGCCCACTTGAATGCTCCAAATTTCTGGCAGTGTTCATACAGATAAACAGTGTTATAGCTGCTGATAAAAAACCGCCCAGGTGGGATATTTTATACATACGTATGTGAAGCTGCACAGAAAAAGTCTCAGCAGTATGTGAGTCATAACCAGCGCCAGCCTTTAGCATGTACAAGCCGGGACCATGGTAGGGTGAATGCCTTTAGGGGGGCACAGGAGCTTCCTAGAGCAGTCTGTTTTCTGACGTGGCTCCAAAGAAAAGTGCAGTCCACATTGTGTCTCTCCCCTACCATCCCATTTTCTTTTTTTTTTTTAACTCTTTTTATTAAATGTACGATTTGCAACAATGGTACATACAGAAATGAAATATCAGTATACAAAGTTTCAATTTTCGCACCATCATTGATTTCACAAGTATCTACTCATAGTTGTAATGCTATTAATTTGTTGAGGTATGCAGTACTTGGCACAACGTTTCATTCACTGTCTTCTAATGAGGGGTCTTCAGGTGGTAACGTACAGATATTCCCTCTGAATTTATTCCAGCCTCCCCACATCTGCTCCCATTTCTTGGGACAACCTCTGTATATATATATACTGCCTTTTCAGCCACCATAGCCCAGTCCATATCGTTGCACCACTCCCCATATGTTGGCGCATTTTGTGCCCCCCAATGTTTGGCAATGTTGCGTTTGGCTATTGTCATACCGAGTGTCGCCCAGGCTTGAGCCTTGCGATTGAGGTCCGCTGCCTCCCATATGTTCAGGAGACAGCGTTTGGGGTCCGGTGGCAGGGGGATCCCACTAACTCTCGCCACCTTATTCATGATTGTCTGCCAGTATGTTGAAATCGTTGGGCATTCCCATAATGTGTGATAGAATGTGCCCACTGCACCACAGTTCCGCAGGCAGAGGTGAGTATCAGTCCTCCCTATTTTGGGCAAAATGACCTTGGATAGGTATGTTCTGTGGAGTACTTTAAGTTGTATTAAGCATAGTTTCGAGGGGATCGCTACCTCCCATGGAGATTCTAGCGCTTCCTGCCAATCCGTCTCATCTAGTTCTCCAATATTGGCATGCCATTCTTCACGGAGACTATGTGTTGGGTCTGGTAGATTATTGATAATTTTCCGGTAGGTTAGGAATATGGCTTTTTTATCTATACGTTCCATTAGTAGTCTATCCTCCAATGGAGAGGCCTCAGGAAGGACCGTGTCAGGCGGGATGGCGGACTTGAGTGCATGCCTAATTTGTAGATAGCGGAATAATTCCGTGGGTGCCATCTCATACTGATCTTGGAGCTGGGCGAATGAAATAACTTCCCCCTTGATCCAATTGGTCACCCACCCTCGAGATTTCTATGGAATCCCAATGTTTGAATCCTTTACAGCTACTCAGTCTGCCTAGTCTCCCAGAGTGGGGTAGATTGTGTCATTGTGTTATCCCAGCCCAGCCTTCTGAGTACTGTGTACCATATGTGGACCGTATGTGCCGTGGGTCCTATGAGAGTCGTCCTACGAGTCTTGTTGTAGAGTGCTCTCATGATTCCTCCCTCACCCAAAACATGTCTATCCATACGAAATGCGGGTACGGTTTGAGGGGAGTGAAGCCATTGGTTGAGCACCACTAGTTGGGAGGCCCAATAGTATATCTGTACGTTTGGAAGTGCGATGCCGCCATCATCCTACCATCCCTTTTTTGACAACACACAGTTAAAGAAGACAAATGGGAGGGGATGTTAGATTTGGCTTACCCCAGGGTGCTTTCTGAGCAAAGGACAGCTCTGGTCATAAATCCTATTTTTTTTTATACAGCTTTATACCACACTACTGTTTTGACTACGTTTTACTTCTGCCAATTTTAATTCAATGTGACACAACAGTACGTGTTGATCTGTGCTTTTTTTACATATTTGATCGAAGCCAGCTAATAACTTTTGCAAAACGTGATTGCTGATTGAACCAAATTTGATTTGATCATCTCAGGAACATTGTGTACGGCAAGAGCTGAGACATGTAGAAAAGCTGCTTTAAATGTGAAAAATCACAAAAGAACGGACATGTGTAAATGTTTGGACGGCATGTCCTGATTGAAGGAGAGTGGATCCCATTACATCAAGCGCTATGAGAACTGCTCTTGGCTGCCTCGTAACGGCACTTTAGTGCTGTTTTGGTAACAAGCCTTGCGCCGATTTAGTCTGCTCTCATGAGTTTCTGAACATTGAAGTACCTTTATTTCCAAGGTCTCCTAGATGAACGTTGTACACTTACTGGAAAATATATTTACCAGAATAAGTATCTGGACACAGATATGAAATGAGGGCAGGGAGAGCGAGTTGAGACTGTCTAACATGGCTTTTGACAACACTAAAAGCGCAGCAGTATCGATCGCTATAAACATTCAAGGATGTCCTAAACAAGGGTGGTTGGACAAAGCCCCTACCTGCTAACCCAGTATCGTATGTCCTGTGGGAAATATAGTATGTGTTCTCAAATGTGAACTACACACTGACCAGCTAGGGTGTGGTCCAGTTTTACTCAGGTTTGCACACTCGCCAACTGGTATATCACAAAATACAGGAAGCAACGTACGGCAGACATCCCTAACAAACCAGAAAAATATCTGCTGCTGCAAAATTCCGGTTCTCTAAACACCGTGCCCGGGGTCTATTCAAGAGCATACCATCATCTTCTCCCAGATTCGGACCAAGACGCGCAATAAAAGCAAAGTGCATGTGCGTCACAATAGTAATCTCGCCATGCATCACATCTGAGGTGTCTCTTGTCGCCATAGAAATGGGAAAGGAGGCAAAACAGCCAATGAGAGATCACCTGCTACTATACGATGTGTCACAGCATCATGGCAGCATTTAGAACACTGTGGCGAGCAGGAACACAAAACAAGCAATAAACAACTGGAAAAGACGTAATAGCGCGTTTCAGCAGTATCTTGTGTCTTGCTGGAGGGACGGGAGGGAGAGCGCCCGGGAGCAAGTAATAAAACGGAGCGGGCAAGGGTCAACAAAACAAAGCAGGATGGGGAGGGTGTCAAGAAACAAAGCGGGATGGGGCACAAGCAGTAAACATTTAACAGGTGGCGGCATTCCAAAACTGGAGTTTGAAGTAGAAGCAACAATAAACAAAATAGGAAAAAAGCAAAAGTAAACCATCAGGAGAGAGACTGTAGCGTAACGTCCAGAGCTGCTGACTTCAGACCTGGGGAACCAGGTCAGAGTCTCAACGTCGGTAAAACTATGCCTTTAAAAATAAAAAATAGAATGTAAATACATGATGATCAATCGTTACTAAAACAATGGCAGGAATGACGATAAACTAAAAAACAAATATCCAGCAGGAGCAGCGCAGTTGTGATGACCAGGAGGAAGCGTGAACATGGAGGGGGAGGGGCGAGGAGTGTCACAAGGGAAGCACCAAAAACAAAACCAGGCACTGCCTCCTCCTGTGGCACAAACAAAAGGAACCATTAGTGAAACCGCTATGGGAGGAACAAGATACACAAAGGAGGGACTATTGTAGTTATAGACCAATAAGTATTTCTGGATGCCACAGATAACAACCAATGGCAATCAGTGGGTGTGCCAAAAGCCCACAAAAGGGATACAACAGGTCTTGCAGACCTGACGAGGCTTGACCTAAAAAGGAGCTGTTTCACTGGAAGCAGAATCAGAGGTTATTATTTACTTCTGATGCGAGTTGCTTCAAGGAAGCTGGCAATTTTGACACACGTGAGAACGTAAATTAATTTACTTTTATGTCTTAATGATTGCTTAAGTGCTACGAAAATGCAGCTTCACTAATGCGCTATAACGTCTTTTGGTATATTTATTATTCAATTACAATTTCATTTTTATAAATGCTTGAAGCCAAATCAATATTGCACACGAGCACACATTTTGAATGATTTACCATTTTGCTATTCATGTTGTATGTTGCACATTTTAGCTATAGTAAACAGAGTCTCGTTCTGAAGTTAGCACAATAAAGCAAGGATTTCAAAAAGTAGTATTGCTAGCAATATTTGTATCTTTTCGGTCAAGGTCTACTTGCATTCTTCCCATGAGAAGAGCCTGGCACCTGCTCATTAGTGCTTATCTGTGGGTTATGAATGTATTACATGCTCTCACTTCTTTACACTTGCACTGAGGACAAGCATTGGCAAAGCAACTAGGTCTGGCATTGGCCACCAGCATTTTGGCAACTCTTGTTTTGTCATGGTTTGCAAAATGTTATTGTTCGGGAAGCTGACAGGCCCTTAATATAAACAAAAACATTGGCCAAAAGCAAAAACTTTAGTTTTGTCTCTCAAAAGCACACAATGGAATAGTGCTCCCTGGCACTGAAGGGTACTTCTTTGTGTGTTGATGTACTCTTTGTGAAAGGGCAGTAAGCCATAACTCATAGTGAATTTTGCCCAGGCTGAAATGGGTTGTCATTGCCCCTTGATGCATGCTGCATTGCTGGAATAAAAAAATATATGACAGAACCACAGTTTAATGGATGAAGTTTGAATTAAAACTCCTATAGGTAAAATCAAAAGATCTTAACTAACACAGACTTAAAAAAGCTAATTGGTCTGGCATTGGCTGTCATGAAAGAACAAAAGAAGGAAAGAAAGAAGAAGTAAGGAATGAATGAAAGAAAGAAAGAAGGAATGACAGAAGGGAGGAAAGAAAAAAGGAATGAAAGGGAGGAAAGAAAGAACAAAAAAGGAAAGAAAGATGGAACACAACAAAAAAGGAAAGAAAGAAGGATGGAAAAAAGAAAGAAAAAAGGTACCAATGAAAGACACGGAAGGAAATAGAGAAGGAAAGAAGGAATGAAAGAATGGAGGAATGATAGAAGAAAAAAAGAAGTGAATACAGAGAAATGAAAGAAGGAATGGATGAAGAAAAACGAAGGAAAGAAGGCAAGAACAAAGGAGAGAAATACATGTGACCTGCTGGTGTGGTGTGGCGTAAAACAGTAGCAGTCCGATAAATAAAATTTACAACTGCATTGGCAGGAGACAGAAACTGATGAAGCTCATTTTGTGCCCTGTGCTCTCATCTGGTAGAAAGCCTCCTGCTTTCACTGTAGACTCTACAAACAAAGATATCACTAAAGTAATAATAAAGTAAAAACAAAACTCTGGCACTGAAGGAAAGTACCTCGTGTTCAGATGTGCTCCTGGTGAAAGAACTAAATGCAGTTACTCGAAGTGAAGTGGCTGAAGTAGGCTGACCCATTGCCCATTGCTGTATGCTGCAGTGGGCAGAAGAAGAGCAGGCCAATAGATGAACAGAGGCGGCTGAAAGCTCCTTTATGTAAGTATATTATACATACAATTTTGGTAAAATCAAAAGGTCTTGGGTAATCCCAGCCCTAAAAACTGTAGCAGCAAAATGTATGGATTTTAGCATTACTCGTTCCAACTAATCAAGGGCAAAGCTCTGGTCCACTGATTAGGCAACTGCTTTGTTTATTCTGAGTGCTTGCTGACTATTTCTTACATTAAACACACGCTTGACGTCTATGCGCAATGCTAAGTGGTTGCAATTTCGTTTACACAGTTTGTCTCTAAAATGACCATATTACCTAGAAACCATCTGAAAGCATAAGACTCTTTTCTTAAGTTAACAGATAGTGAGATTCACAAGTTTCATAAGCCCATTAGCTCTTGCACTCCAATATTCTGATGCACACTGGTTCTTGAAGTCTTACATGCATATTGGGATTAAAAAAAAATACAACCCCCAGAATAGAAAGTAAAACCATGGATGACTTACTTGTGCATGGCACTAGTGAACTACAAATCTCTATAGTTCAACAAATGACACCACTGTTCCAAGTCTGGAACTTTGGAATATCCTCTAGTAAATGGCAACAGGTGTAGTGGGCTTTCTGCCTCTGGGGGCAGTTGGAGGTAAACTACCAAACCTCCCACCTTGTGGTGGGGGCAGAAACACTTCTGGTGCCCCATATTTTGCCAGGGTAGGCCATCCTCACCCCAAAATCTTTGTAATTTCCCTGGTTTATATTGGAATTTTTGCTCTCCTAGTATCACCCAGGTGGCAGACACACAGTTTTACACATTTTGGGGGTAGGGCATGTCATGCCAAGATGGCAGCCCTACTTCTTTTATCTTTATGGCGACCTCCAAGCAGGGATCCACTAGGGAGAGTGAGCGCTGGAAAGGGGACACTATTATGCCCCAAAATACCGATAAAAGTGAAAGCAGAACATGCCTTCCTCTGCTTTCATTTTTGTTACTGTGACATCAGCGCACTGTGTGTGCCGAGTGTCATAGTAACAAAAAAATACAGATTTAGAATACGAAAGAAGCTCTTCACCCGCATCCTGAATTAATTTTTTTCAAGAAAATCCTTCTGGTTGTTCTTGAGGAAGAAGGCTTTAGCTGTACACTTGACAAATCGTTTACGTCAAGTGCCCTAGAAAGTTAATGCATTTGACTTGAAGGGTTTGTCAGCCATACTTAATAGGTGATGGCGACAAACTAAAGCTGTCTTAATCCAGACCGAAAAATGAATAAAGGGAATGTAAACAAAAACTAGAACCATCTTGTAATATTATTATTTCCATCTGTTACTTACATATCTTTGTAGAAAAGAGACTACACTGGACATGGAAGAGAAGCACTGAATAGACCAGAGCTAAGCTGAAGACAACAGTGCAAAGGCTGTGTAGTTATGATTTGCCAGGAAAGAGAGCACTGCTTGTGTATATTTGTATGTGGCAGGAGATTAGATGTTTCTGCGTGGCAATCTTATAAAGACATTGCTGAATATTGCTGATCTCTGTCTAGAGTAAAATATTGGGCTGGAATGTTGCCCAGGCAACTGCCTGTGGCCGAGAATTTTCGCGAGCATTGCAACCATCTCTATGTCTGTCTGAAAAAACGCATTAAATCAAGGCAGGCCACACCTGGAGCAAGAAAATGGTATTGCTTGATTGAAGACTGTCTGGAGGGCCAGTACTGAAGAGCGAACAGACCAGGAGCTGCCAGTAAGTCCCAGGTTAAACAGGGAACATTTACCATTATTGAACCAAGAGAGTTGAAAACAAAACAGATGTTGGATGCACAGCTGAGTGAACACAAACTCAAGAGCAGGAGTAGACAGTGGCGGTCGTTATGTGGCGGGCGCAGCCGCAGCCGATGCAGGTAAGAGCGGTAGGGCGGTGGGGGCTGGCTGGGGGGATTTCGAAAGACGACCACAAGGGAAAATTAAATAAATAATGAATTTCCCCTAGTGGTCGTCTCTCAAAATCCCCCCCAGCCGGTCCCACTATAATTACCTGCCGTGGCCGCAGCTGAGCTGGGGTGGCGGGGCTGGAGTTGGGGGTGAGGTAAATGGAAAAAAAAGGGAAATCAGCCACTTACCTGCACGCCGGGTGGCCGCTTCCTTCCATCCTCTTCGGTGGAGTCCAGGAGCAGGAAGAAAGCAGGAAACAGGAAGCACCCAGGCTCCCAAAATCCCCTAGCCAATCACAACGCTGCGTTACAGCAGCACTGTGATTGGTCTGAGCGCCATGGTTCCGCGCTCAGACAGGGCTGGGAGGTTGGGCATGTTCTTCACCCAGGCTGTGTATTACAGCAGGTGGAGAACATGCAAACTGTGCATGACTGTTTGGCCAGCTCCAGACGGCCAGCCAAATCGTCATGCATAGTTAAGAGTTCCACCACTCCTCCCCCTGTTCCTTTGATGTCCAGCCCCACCCCACCCCTAACCAGTTGAGCCAGAAATGGAAAAATAAAATAATAGTAACGTTGAGTTATTATCAATTTATTTTTATTTTTTCAACTGCTCACAGAGCAGTGGGACTAGGCTCCTCCGCCTTAGGGGAGAAGCCGCCCCTACGAGTAGAGTGCAACTAGAGTAAGAGCGCGTGGGACACAGAACAGTGAGGTAGGATAGCATCACAAGAGTGCAGTGCACTGTACTTTAGAGTTCACATGTGGTGTATAGTTATCATTTCTTGTACATACCTGAGTTACTGCTCGTCTCATAGTCTTATATACCCCTCTTTCCAAAGTATACACATTCAGATAAATTGAGGAGAAAAGCCGCATTTGGGGTGGGGAGTAGGTATTATATTGGATAAATGTATGGACGCATTCAATATACCACATAAAGGAGACTAGGTGAAGTGTTCAGGAATCGGAGAGGATTTAAAGGGCCTGCCTGCCAAATGCTGCACTTCTTCCGGGCCATTGATCCACCTCCCTCGCTGTTACTACAAGAAATGGAGAAACCATCTCATTTAGGCACTGGGTCATCAAGGTGGGCATAATCATATCAATCAGGCAGATCAAAGTAGAAGCATTTCCAGGTATAGCAAGGGTCATGTTAGGTATACTACTTAGGCTACCTTATGGGTGCGGGTTGCCATGATGGGCTCGAGAACCTTAGGAAGTAATACTTTCTTCTCACCAATCTAAATATGTGGGGATAGTTGGCCGCTTCCCCCTACCAGCTATGGCCCCACTACCTGCCAGTGGTCTCTGCTATGCAGTACATGGGTGGCAGAGATGAAACTAGTTGTAGCACCATTTCCACAATCATTTCAATCAGATTAGACCAGTGTTGAAGGTAGGAAGAAACTACAGCTCCTTTCACAAAAGTATGCATTGTGAAATGGATGGACAAGTCTCCCCTGTTTAGGTCCTGTATGACAGCAGTCCCAGCATGTGAGAGGAGATTGTTCTTAGTATTAAAGGGGAGTTTTAATATATGAATTCACCCAATACATTGTTTCAGTTTCAATCTGTTCCTGAGCAGGAATCATTTACCCACAATACTGTCTCCATCTATCTGAATTAGGAGTATCACCTCAATGCAGAACATTCTCTGACTCTTTCTTGGTCCCCATAATATACTTCCCTCCAAGCAACAAGATACCCTTTGGGTGACTGTTCACACTTTACAAATTCCTTAACATAGCATACAAAATCATTAGTGTAACACTGGTGCTAGTGGGGAAAGTCTAACCAACACAAATTAAGCTTGTATGTTGAATTAAGAATGTTATCCACTCTCTTCTCTATGAGATGGTTGCTAGCTTTCTGTGAGATTTGGTATTCAATAGGACAGTCTTGATAGTTTACAAAGCACTGCTTGACCTCAAACCTGAAAATTGCAGGACCAGACTAACCTCCTGTCTTCTGACATAACCAAAACCAGGGTAGCAGTGGTGTGTGTATATACTTAACCAAAAATGCGGAGCAAGCTCGAGCTTCCTACCTTGGCGGATTTATTAATTTAAAGAGCTAGTTCGTAAAACTTGAACTTTCTGTTACTGCTGGTCTGCAGCACTACTTTCTTGTAAAGGCTCCACAGCTACTGCAAGATTAGCACCTTGTGTCTTGCCTGCATCTCAATTGTCATCACACTTTATTGCATTTAATGAGTCGTTTGCTTGCACTGCCTTAATGCCTTCTTGAAGATAGGCAAATATATACTGACGTTTTGTAAAAAAATGATCTTAGTCACGTCAAATTAAACTACAGAACAGTGGATGAAATAATAAAATACTGTAGCATGTGGCAGTAACGAGTCACTGTAACAATGCTGTCACTAACAGGGAACAACCTGAGAATACACCCTCACTGTCTCCCAATAACTCTTTTGTGGGCATCTTTAACAATGCAAAATCACCCATCAAAAATGTATTGAGCAACTGGGACCTTAAAAATATCCACCTGAATCGTGGTTAAATGGCACATCTGTGCCCAACATTTCAAATTTCGTTCTCCTTAATCGGGAAATAGGGCAGGGCCAGAGGTGAAGCCATTATCTACTCTTTCATTTCTTGCAAAGAACACTTTGTCATATAACACTTATGAGTATATGAGCTATGCAAGTATGTGAGCAGCTCAACTGATTACCTAGGAGGAGCC
Source organism: Calotriton arnoldi (assembly GCA_963921515.1). Lineage (NCBI taxonomy): Eukaryota > Metazoa > Chordata > Amphibia > Caudata > Salamandridae > Calotriton > Calotriton arnoldi. The sequence continues at coordinate 3,471,385 of CAWUFW010000459.1, forward strand.
AATGTCTACCACTTACCAGAAAATAACCAACAATTCCCAGTCAAAATGTTGGATGATCAGTACATCTGGGCTAGGTATTCTTCTATTTCCCAAAACAACAGTGGACATTACTGAGGACATGAAAAACCTATGCTTGCCCTATCTTGTTGTTAAATACACCAACTAAGGCAGACAAGGTATTTGCCTTCTGTTCTCCCTGATTCTTAAACTTCAACCAAAGGCTAATAGCATGTATCATGTTCTGGTCATCTTCGTTATCATCACTGAGGTAAGGACAAAAACCCAACCAATCTCTCAATAAAGGCTGTACGTTCAAAAAATGAATTGGAGTAAAATCCATCCAAAAGATTCATAACAATTGTAGACCCTCGCTAGTTCTTTGTTAGCAATTCCCACCAAAATCCTGGCAATTCTCAAATGAAAGCTGCCAAAGCTCTAAACTTAATAGTGTGTCTAATTATGCTTAAGTATAAGCTTACTCTCAGGAGGTCAACAAATGATTTACTGAAGATCTCATTTAAAGAACGTAGGGAAGGGGCACTGGAAATACGCTGGAAAATGAGCTTCCTGCAACAACGTTTTTTTGTAAAATACACTCCTAGAGTTACAAGCTAGCCTTTATTCAGGGCAAAAAAAAGCACAATTGCAGACCTGCGTCATGGGGCAGAACATTTCACTAACCAACCCTTTCAAATCTAAAAGAAAGATTGCCCCAAATCTAGCACATAATGCTCCATTCCCCTAAAAAGATCTCTCCAACAACCTCCTAGTGGGCTTTTCTGCAAACAACATTATTTTAGTCAAATAGTGCAATAATCCCCCACCTGTCCATTAGCAAATTCTGCCCTTCGGTGCCACTGTGTCAATCACTACCCAACTAGTTCAACATTATCCAAAGGTTTAACATTAAAATATTTCTTTTTTTCATGAAATCTCAACCTCCTATGAAATTATGGATTCTGAAGGTCACCAACCTAGGATCACAATACCCAAACATGAAATCATGGGTCTACTTCTTAATGAAGCAACAGCTCATTCTGATAACTTAGCAAACTACACACAAATTGTGAGAAAATCATAGATTACTAATGTACTGAAAACAGTCATATCTAGTCAACCCTCCACCATTTTCATTTAGAACTCAGTCAGGATTCAGCTCTGTTATTCCATATGGCATTTTTCTGGTTGGCTGGAGCCATTAGAGGACAGCTATGAAAGACGGATGCCACTGATGGAGAATCTGTCACTTTTCCTAGCTCCCTGAGAATAACTGAAGTAGGCACAGGGGGCTTCGAGAGAGAAGGAGAGGGGAATAGAAAGACAGAGAGAAATCAAGCAATCAGAGGGAGAAAAGAGAGGAGAGAAGGGGAGAGAGAATAGATGAAGGGAAAAGGGAGATAGAGAGAGGATAGGAAGGGAAACTTGGGTGGTCTGAACATTTATGTCAGGGCTGCTTTTGGTTCCCTAGTCCGGACTGGGCTACTGAACATAAAAGAACACCTATTCAGCAACCAAGGTTAAGGCAAACCCTGTACCCTAATTCTGTTAGACCCCTCAGCAGCAGCTGATATACCAAAATGGGGCACTCAAATGCCCGAACACCATAAGCAAGTACTGGGGCTAAGATCATCAGATTCTGTTTTATCGGAACCGGAGATCACTTCGCATTGTTACTAAAGACCCTTCATTCAATTTCCAATAATAGAAAAGCTCTACTTTAAGACCTTCCTCCTGGTACACAAAGCATGGCATGGTCACACACCAGGTTACATCTCCAAGAAATTCCTCCCTGGTCAGCTATCCCCATATCTATAGGCCGCAAACCTCATCTCAAGAATCTGTTAGAATGCTATTCTGAAATACCATTCTGTATGGTTCTTGCTTCTAAATCTGCCTAAATACATCACATTTCTATCTTGCAGAGGTAGGCACAGAAAAATGTCTCCAAGGCGTACGCTTATATGGGTCCAAAGGCATCTTAGGTCACCAGGGAAGACTGATCTACTGGGCCCATGCCAGAATTGGGCACCTGAAATGATCCATCCTGGGCATCTAGAGGCATGATATTTTGTACGTTCCCACCTCTTTTGCTCAGACAGCACTAAATTGCCATACAGGCAGCAGGGAAGCTATTGGTTGCTTTGTTGTCCTCTTAACATATCTTGATCTTAGGCTTTACAGTTTCGAGGCAGCTAGGCATTCAGGTGCTCCTGCCAGAACCTGTTACTCATCAGAGCCGAGTTGCACGGCACTATTTTCCTTTATGAACCTGTGGCCTATTCTGTGGGTTGCTGCCCTTCTAACTCATCAATATGAAGTGGCTCAAGCAGTGGTGGGGGTGCAGACTCAACCTGGATGCAGGTCCATAATCCAGTCTTTCAAACTACTGACAAGGAGCTAATCAGCCCTGCAGGCTCTTGTCTTCATTCAAAGTTTTCATCTGCAAGAGTTGTACATGGCTCCCAACCTCTAATTTGAGGTGTGTCACAGTCCCTCCAGAAAGCTCTGGGAAGTCATCCGAAGCTGTGGGTATGCCTAGGACTGCAAGATCCTGCTACTGACATCCAAGCCTTACTATTTTAAAAGGATCATAACCAAATATCATCACCGCTTATTGAGTCTAATCTAGACTACAGACCCACATCCAGTCTTCTGCTTCCTGCCTCTTGTTCGTGCTTTGGCTATCTTAAAGGTACTCTCTCTAACTCTAATTTCAGACCCTTTAATGTCTTCTGGACCAAAGCAGTGGTTTTCTTACATGTACTGTGTGTGAACTGGTTCTTACAAATGTAAAGCATGTAATCCTAGAGCTACAACAAACTACGGCAAAAAGTCAACACCAATTCTTTTTGTCAATTTTTCTTTTCACCTTCCTACACGCCATCACCATTTTTTGCACTTCTGTACTACCACTTTCCACATCTACCGGTCCTTCGGTGCTGATCCTGAAATAGAAGGAGATAATAAGCTGAACTTACTCGCTCACTTCATTCCCACCATCACCAAACTATCCTTTGATCCACCATTGGAGTTCCAAAGGGCACAGAGTATCTGGCCTACACGCCGATCATCCAAAGAGGACCAGAAACAATTTATAGCCTTCTTTTATGGCATTAACAAGTGAGGAAAATCATCATGGGGGTAAAAAAACATGGTTCATTTCTCTTTGAAGAACACAAGATCTTCATAATGCAAGACTTGTCAGAGGAGACTATGGCTAAACGGAAGTGGTTCCTTCAGACGTGCCCTCGCCTCAAGCATCTGGGAATCAGATACAGCCTCCTGGATCCAGCTACCATGCGGATCACCCACAACAAAGCATCAGAATGTGATGACCCTGGTCAACTAGAAGGCTATCTTGAATCTATGGGAGACCCAAAGATGGATGCCACGGTAGAAGCCAAAGGCCGCGCCAGGCATAACAACTGGCCCGTGCCACGTCCACTTCCGAAGAGGAATGCTGAAGGCTAGAAGAAGTGATGAGACAATGGTCTGAGGGTCCAAAACATGGGCTGCTGTACAAGTTGCCTCAAACTAGAGACAAATCTCGTTCACTACTAAAGCCATCTCAGGTGACCTAGGCCTGGACTAGAGGCACGGACCTTGGTAGGCAGCCTCCTGATTGCACAGTACCATGGTAAGACAGACTCACAACCTCACATGGCCCTACTTTTCCCCGTGAAGTCAGACTCCTCCATCCTTCTCAAGAGAAATATTGGCCTGGCCACTTTTTATCACCATTCAGATCCATTTTATCCCCAGCTAGTTGTGGCGGAACTTCTGAGCTCGACTACTCACCCGATCAAAGAGGTAGTTGGTTTCCGGCTTACTTAGGACATTTCCCTACACCTTCCCTTCCCCCTTCACCTCCTCCCTGCCAACACTCCTTTAGTCTGGACTTAGATCTGCAAGTAACACCACCATAGTAGCCCTTGCTATATTACTCCTCTTGATACTCACTAGACTCACATGCAGGTTCGCTACACCAAAAAGGTCGGTAGTGTCCTTGAATGTTAATAGCCTCTCTCACTATGTCAGGCGGAAACAAAGCCTGTATCATACTCACTCCCGCCACTCAGATATTGCTTTATCTAAAAAAAACACAACACTCTGAACTGGAGAGCCAAAAATTCCCAAGCGAATAGGTAGGCAGGAAGTATCATGCAAGCAAACTCACCACAGGAAAGAATAATAACTCTGCATCTAAATTATACCACAAAGGGGGGAGTAGCTATATTGATAGCGAAACACCTACCACTGGGAGTCCACAAAGCTGGCGGGATCCACTCAGGCACTACATATTAATTGCAGCTAGTCTCCACAACAGGTCCTACTGATAGAGTCAATCTATGCTTTAATAAACACCAAGAGATCAACCTTGTCGGGAATATCCAGAATTCTGCAGCGACACTGCTCTTGGGGGGGGGGACTGGAACTTTGTGCTTGAACCCTAACTGGACACATCTAATCACCCACTTTCTCTGAACGCTGTAAACAGAGGACTTCTCCATGACCTGATGGTTGATTTCTCCCTGGTGAACCCCCTGGAACATTTAACATCCTACAGAGACTCCAGATACACTTCCTACATCCTTGGGGCCAGTTCACACCTTGACTATTTTCTGATATCCACTTTACTCCTGTTTCATGTATCGGACACAACCATCTGTCGCAACGTAATTTAAAAAAAAAAAAAATTTCCCCAAACTATTTTTATTTGTATTTTTTTTTTGCATAGTAATACCAAACATGCAAGATAATACATCTCCATGAGATCTGCGGACATTGCTGTTATGAGGCTAACTTGTGGTTACAGAGTCTTTCATAAAATCCGCCAGCATCGTTACGACTAGTGTATTTCTCGCATTATCTGCAGACCGGAATATGGTCTATGTCAAGCTTAACATCGCGTATCGTCAGGTTATATTCTTTATTATTACAATAGTCCGTAGTTAGTGCATTCGGTGAGAGAATACATATCTTACACGAGTCTAAGGAGGCGACGGTTGTTCTTTGCCCAACGCCCCCTACCGTTTCCTGGTTGAGGTGAGGCAGTGTTAGCACGGTTTCAGACACTTTAGAGACATTGTGTATAGCAGGTAACATTAGTGCAAATATACAGTTCACCTTTCTGCTTGAAGACCATTAGCAAATTAAACCCTACCAACGTGGAGGGTAACGCAACCCACAACTAGAAAAGAAGAACCCTCTCCCTCCCCCCATAATAGAAAAAAAAAAAAAAAACAGAATGGTGGTGATGTCATATGAGTAATGCGTTGAGTATGTGGATCTAAAGCGGAGGGATAAGCTTCAATATGGGAAGTGTCCGTTTTCTCTAGGGAACTGGCTGGTCGGGTCTCGCAGAACTGTATTATATGAGTAATGCTCGGTGAATTAGAATTGAAAGAGATGCATATCCCTAATGGAGGGCGGGCACACTGTCAGAGGCAGCCCTTGAGTCTAATACGAAACCTGGGGTCCCCACTTATATTCAAAATTTTTGTAATCGTCTCTGAGGATATCCGTCACTCTCTCTAGACAGAGTATCCTCCAGAGCCAAGCGTGCCACATCGACAGTGTGGGGGCCGTTGTTTTCTTCCAGGTTGCCGCAATGGCAATTTTGGCCGCCCCTAAGCAGGACCATAAAATAGCCTTGTCTGATTTGGTTTGATGTGTCGGGGATGGGTCCCTAATGCCCAGGAGTACTCCTTCAATAGTGATCGGTATGGGGTAGCCCAGCATAGTTTTGATCTGGGCTAGAATCTCCTCCCAGAAGGGTCTAATCAGAGGGCATTCCCACCACGTGTCGGAAGTCGCCAAGGAGCCCACAGCCCCTCCAGCACCTATCAGATGTGTGTGGGAATATTCTCTTAAGCTTAGATGGATAGAGTTACCAATCCATCATGGTTTTCATATGAGCCTCTCGTAGTTCCAGGGAGTGGTTACATTTCGCAGTGTCTGACCATATCCCAGCCCACTCTTTGTCTGAAATGTCTCTTTGTGTTATTCTTTCCCATACGCTCATGTATGTAGGTCTCGGTGAGTGAGTGGAAGCAAGTAAATGCTTGTAGAGGGAAGATATCATCCCCTTCATAGAGACAGCCGATTAAACGAATTTTTCAAACGCGGTTTTCTCCCGTGTAGCCGCATCGTGGATCTGAGGTGTGAGAGCCCAGTGTTTGAGTTGGAGATAATGATAATGTTCCTCTGGGCCTAGGTGAAATTCCCACCTACATGTGGCAAAAGTCAGTATATCATAGTTATGAAAGAGGTCCTGCAACATAAGACATCCCCCCTCCTTCCATGCGTCAAAGGGGCCTTTGCAGAGAGCTGGTGGAAAGGCCGGATTGAAGTGTATTGGCGTGTGCGGTGAGGGAAACGTGGTCCACCCGCTCCCTCCAGAGACAGAGTCCCAGACCTTCAGAGTAATTCGTGTAGGGGTGCTAATATAGGCGTTAGCAGGTCTATCTTTTTTGGGTTTCCATAATAGATCCCATATTGACCGTCCTGCAATGGCTCTATCCATATGTAGCCAATGTTTTTCAGATACCCGCTTGGACCATTCTGTCGCTATCCTAAGCTGTGCTGCCTTGTAGTAGAGTTGACGTGAATTGGACAACGAAAGACGTCATGAATGAACCCCTAAGGAATAATGGTTCATGCATAATATATGAGTCCTTGAAGAAATCAATAGTCCTGGACTAGGGAAACTCCCGCCGCCTAAGGGTCTGTTCTTCATGAACTCGTTGTGACGTTAGGGTGGACGGATGTCAGAGACCATGCCTGTATTTGGAGTGCATGGTTTAATGCCTAAATAAGGCCTGGGATTCTATGCCTATATAAGGGCAGGGCGAATTGTGCCTATATAAGGACAGGATATTGGAAAGCCCGTTATGGACACCCTAAGAGGAAATACAACACCCACTCCTCTTTCGTGTGTATGATAATACTAAAATGCTAAACATTAAAAATGCTAAACATTAAAATGGAGTACCGCATATTTCTAAAAATTTTCATAAAACCATTTAAAAAAGGCATTTCTTTAAAAAACCTATTAGAATGCAAAAGGTACTGTACATTTGAAGCATTGCTTTTCATTACAGGCATAAAATTCGAAAATAAATGCAATTGAAATGAAATAAGCAGTAATATTTACATTTGAAAAAAAATTGATCGATAAGTTATTCTTAAATCAATTTCATTTTATGTCATGAAAATTAAATGAACTGTTTTTAGACACATAAGATGACTAAATGTCTTTGGAAGGACCGCCTAGTCTGTACTATTAGGCTAGTTCTACTCTAAGCAGATTGAAGTTCCATTTTCCTTCGAAAAAATGGGAAAAAGTTCAATTTCTGGTAGAGTTCCAAGTTTTTGAAAAAATGAAGGCCAAATTGTTGCTGTATTTTGGAACACTGTATGCTGAATCAGAGTCAGTTTATGAGTCTGGTGTAAACATTAGATCATCTATTTCTATAGACAAAACATCATCCACTGTAGTTGGTGTGAGTTGGAACACCTCGTGAAGCAGGTTAATTGCACAGAGATGTGAAGCATTGCTTTCAATTGTCGCAATGTTCGCGTCCGTTGTTACCTGTGTGCCTGTAGTTCTTTCTCGTACCTCAGCAGCTGCCGGAAGCGTCTGTGAGATCTCAATGAATGCTGTCATCAGGATAGGAAGCCGCTGGGGACAACACATAGCATGGGCCGTTATCTGGTCCAGCAGAGTATCGACGTCCGTTGGCGCATCCGATGGAAATGTTAGACAGGTGTCCAACACGCATTCTACACCGCATAGCAGGCATCGTAGAACAGGTAAGATGCAATCTTGCCAGATTGGTCTAAAGGACAGGAACCATGTGGTATTAAGGTCCCGTAGACGATTTATGCCCAAAAGCTGTACTATTTGCTCACGGCACCTTCGTTCAAGGAGAGCTTTCTCCATGTCGCTCGGAGTGATGTCGGCGAATTGGCTGGCCAAAGCGAAATAGCAGGAAGAGAAATAGAATTCCGGCAACGAGTGCTAGAATTAATGGTATGCCACCAAACACCGAATGTGCAAAGTTCGGGATGATTCCGAGTATTGCCTGGAAAGGTGCTAACAGACCCGAGCAGATGCCCTTAAATACATGTACAATTCCTGTTGTATCAGACATGTTGAAAATTCGTCCTATCATTTCCACGAAATGTATAGGGCAGTTTGTACGTATTAAAGTCTGTATCTCCGCCGAAGTCCTTGCAATTTGCAGATCATAGGTTTCTTTGGCCGAGGTCAGAGGCACTGTTTGTTGTAAAAGCATGGCTTTCATTCTGCTTAAAGTATCAAATCTTATAAAAGAGACGTTCAGCGAAGGCCATAAAGGCGACTCCCTGACTGTGTCTATTGGGGCAAACAATACTTGCATACAGCAAGTGACCCTGGAGTTGACCGTTACTAGATATGGGATGCCTGGCAGCATGCCACAGCAGCTCTGTTCATTCAACATGAGGTAACTCCCATTAGAAAGTTGTCCGAACGTCGCATTAATCACAGCAGCTGGTGTACCCTGCTGATGGCAAGACAAATTTGCCACAGAACCATTACAAGCCCCGTGCAAGGAAATGTCCTGACATACTAGTGAACCGCTTAGTGCACGTTTACAGTTTTTACCGCTTAAAAACACTTCACGATCCCCGCTCCAACATCTATATGTATACGGTAAAGCCCAAGATGTCTTAATGTATTCCTTACCCAACCTTTCATATTTGCCTGCTTGCATTTGTCTGAGGCAATACTGAAACTGAAAAGTAGTCACTGGTAGTGTAATTTTGCCATGAATAAGCCATTCTGTAGCTGGTTTTTCTGCCACTGTGAATGGCAACTTTTCCAGTTTTTCAATGCTCAGCACTGTATACTTTGCTCCTCTCTGAGCCATTTCGATCTGTTTATCAGTTAAATTGTATTCTGCAAACAGAGCCGTTGTGTTGATGAAACGCCAGGGCACATAGCCCGCTCGCAATGATTGCAGCGTCTAGCTTAATAACATAATAGAACGTATTTGAGATTGGCCTTGTTGTAACATCGCCAAATCTTGTCCCAGAATGTCGATAGCAGAGGATACAATGCCGTCCAATGAATATATTCTGGAGGACAAAGTTGTTAACCCATTGTCGACCACAGAGAGTGTTTTCTCTAAATTAATACGATCAAGTTCACGTATTCGTTCTGCGGCCTCTATCTGTGATACCTTCCAAGCTTCATTATAAGCAGCATAAATACTGGCATATATGAAACGTTTTTGACGCGGTTTTCTTGGTCCAAGCAAGAAATCCCTAAGGTCTGCGTCTTTTGCAAGTAAGGATAAGTGTTGTTTCACATCCTGTAGTGTAGATGTATGCAGCCAATCGAGGCATAACTTCCCTACACTGTATGTTGTTACTACCCCCGGATGTTGTCTTTGGACGTATCTTGGGTCTGGCCTATGAATAGTAAAGTCCTGAGTTTTATTCAGGAATCTTTCCTGACAGTTATTCGTGTCTATGGGCCAGATCAACCATTTTTTCCAATCAGGATTAGATCTGTTGAGTTGTAGTATATTGTCGATTGTCACCACTGCCTGTGTTACATTATTTTCTGCAGGAGTCGGTACAGTAGGTGTGTTTCTTTGATCTTGGCTAAACCAAGACAAGATGTTTGTTGGATAGTTTCATTCAAAAACATTATTTGTTCAGGGATGATGCAGGCTCTGAATAAAGCTTCTATCCCCTGTACTTGCCATTCTTTAGTACCCCACAACGTTTTTGTGTCTATTGTGTCTTTCCAAAAGTCGAAACCCTGTCTAGACAGTTGGGCATTGAATAATGCAGAATAAATCTGTTTTGTATTTGTTAACATAATTTTCAGTCCTGTTTTGTTTACATTTTTATAGTAAAACATTTCTGGATCAGATGTATTGTAACCTGAAAAATATGGAAATTTACTGGCAAATGTTTTTGAACTACCTTTAGGTGGTGTAGGACAATGTTCCCATTGGTTAAACATGAACACATTTCTTGGATATGCAGATTTATGCAAAAAATGATGACCATAGTGATTATAACAATACAGTTCTTCATAGTCTGATGAACCCTCTAAATATTCATTTTTAGAAAATGCAGCAGATTTTTCTAGGTCAAACATAATATCAGTCACAGTCTCAAAGTCCCAATCATCAGAATAGGTACTGGACGTGATTAGATCACTTAGTGAAATTTTAAACAAATGTGGAATGTTCAATTCTTCCGTTGGACCGAATATATCAAAATCTGTTTTGTCCCACACTATACCATCATGTATAGGAACAGCTGTGATGTTCACTGATGACAAGTCTCTTGCTTCACGATGGGAAGATTTATGAGGTTTCAAAAGTACGTTTACGTTTTTTCCTTCAGTGTTCACATGGATGTATCTGCCACTTATAAGCCCGCTTACTGTTGTTACCAAAGCTAGCCAGAGCAGGAAAACAAAAAGTCCAGATGTAATCCAGAGTTCAATCCATGGAGAAACCAAATAAGTCTTTTTCAGAAAGTGAAGAAAGTCTTGTACTTGCTGCTTGAATTTCAATGACACTGGCATTGTTTCAGGTTCACTAGGATCTTCTGAGAACGTATCAAAGTTAATGAAGTAGCCAGAAGCAGTTCTGTCAATTGTTTGAATTGCATCAGGATTTGTTGAAATCACTGGAACCAGTTCATCACTTGTTACTTTGGTGTAGACAGGTGTATTTGGACGAACTGTTACTTGTTCTTCAAGAGGGATGAGTTCCATAGCGTTGTTGCATAGTCCTTCATTTGTTTCAGCTGAATTCTCGATTGTTATCAGTCTTTCAGTATGAACCTCTTGGATAGTAGCGAGAGGAGTGCGTTTGCTACTAGGTCGGAGTCCACGAGGCCTACTATTTAGTATTGGCCACATACTGTGGTTTGATCAGGTCGATGGACACAAATCTTTTCTCCTTTCTTCCAGCAAGGGGCGGCAGTAGTACTGTTCTTGTTCCTTGAACTGCTAGGACAGGTACTGGTTGTCTGTAAGAAGGTCCAAATTCCTTCTTGTCCGCAATTTTTTCTCTGACTAGATCCCCAACTTTAGGAATCCAGACAGGCCTTGCTGGGACAGCCGGTTGATCCCCAGTGGTGGTTGACTGTAGGAATACGTTGCTTTGTTTCGTTCTTAATTTTTTTAAGTCCTGTAAAACAGCCAAACGATCTTTGATATCAAAGGGTTTATTTTCCACCACTGTGCCTACGTTTTCTAAGTCTGGTACCCACATTCTCGTCCCAAATAGGACCTCATATGGAGTGACCCCCCCTAGAGAACTTCTTGGCAGATTGTTCATTGTGTGCTGAACGCCACTAATGTGTTTGACTCACCCGTCACCCAAACCTAATACTCTAGCTGTTATAGACTGCTTTATGTCCCGGTTTTTCCTTTTCACAACCGAATTTCCCTCAGGATGGAATGGAGAGGAGTACCGCAATGCAACGCCCAGACTGGCCATGGCATCTTTGTAAGCCCTAGAGCTAAACGCAGGACCCTGGTAGTGTGCCTATTGCGTATATGCCGATAAAGACTCGCAAATCTTTTATAACAGTTCGAGCGTCAGCTGAGCGCTGAGGCCATAACCATAGGAACCTAGATTCAGTATTTGCGGGAATGCCTTTGTCCAGTAGAACGCAGGTGCGTAGATAGTCGAATGCTGTCTAACAGTGGTGTCTGTACTGGGCTGCCGCATTCGCAGCATGGTGTCTGGTGGCTCTCTCGCTGTAATTTACAGTCTAAACAGCTGTTGATGAATACGTGAATTTCTGTATTCATCCCAGGCCACCAGTACATCTCTTTTATAGACAGGATAGTCTTAGAGATCCCTTGATGTGACAGACCCTCCCCCAAATGTGTTTCATAAATCAAGGCTGCTCTACGTTCCATGTTTGGTATTACCCTATCCCCCACTCCAGGGATTCGAGCAAAAGGAACGTTGTTCGCATCAATTACATAAGAGTACTTGAGTGGAAACTTTTTTGGTAACGCTGCACTGCTGCCCTTGCTTGAAGCATTGACAGCCAATATTATCTCACCGTCTATTTTTGTTTTTGAACGAGTGATCGCAGCTACGGAAGCCGTCTGACAGCCCCCTTTGTGGCTTCATCAGCCAATGAATTCCCTGCAACGTGAACGCCATCACGTTGATGACTCAGTGTGTGGATCACGTGAGCCTTTGGTAGTTCGTTTTTCAACTGAACTACTTGTTCCCAAAGCAATTTGTGCTTTATTGTGCCACCTTTCGCTTCTTTGAAACCATTTTCAAGCCAGTTTTGTATATATTCATTATACGACTGCACACAGTAAAAGGAATTGCACACGATTAGTGTGGGGAATTCTCGATCTGTACTTTCAAGTGCCAGTTTGAATGCTTGTAGTTCAGCTCGCTGAGCTGTACAATCTCCTAGAGACTGTGTTTTAGTGACCATAGGTCTGAAGATGCCATTTCGCATGCGACCTTTAACGATAGCACACGCTGCACTGTAAGCTTGCTTACCCCCTATTGCGGGTTGTGCGAATCCGTCAGTGTAAATTATGAATTCGTACTGATCGAGAGGCAGAATTTCAGTGGGCAGGGGACATTCATGTTCGTACTGCAGGAAGGCTTGTGTTTTTAAATCTGGGTCAAAAACATGTTCAACATCTGTTGCAGCAAGAGAATTAACCCATTGTATCCATCTTGGATGCAATGCCTTAGCATTTGGAATGCTTGCTTTTGTAACCGCTTCTAAAGCAGGTACTGGGGTTACGATAATAATTCGTTTCCCTTGGGCTAAGGCTCTTTCTTTTGCTACAGCGGTTTGAACTACTGTTAGAATTTTTCAGTAGAACTGAAGCACATTTCCGCTTGTGTGTACAAGTGTGATTTATACGCTATTGGTATTTTTTCACCCTCATTGAAAGTTAAGTAGGTGAATCCGCATTGACCCGAAATTATTCGGATCACCAAATTTCGTTCACTTACGCGTGTTTGTAAGTGATTTGTTGCTAACATGTTAGCCTGGAGTGAACGTAAAATTTCTGTGTGTTCCTGTGTCCAGTTTTTGATTGAAAAATCAGGTTTGATTAATGCGTAGAGAGGTTTAACCCTTTCTGCATAGTTTATAATGTATGTTCTTCCAAAATTTAAGAAACCCAGGATCGATTGTAAGTTTTTTAGCGTTTTTGGAGGTTGGAGCAGCGCACACTTTTCTAAAAGTTAGCTGCCAAGCTCCTGCCTTCACTTGAAAGCTCATATCCTAGAAATAGGACATTGAGATGGGCAATTCTGGACTTTTTAAAGTTGAATTTGTAACCCTCAGAGGCGAATCCCAGTATAATGGTGCTCACTCTGTTCAAGTGTTTTACTAGGTCATCGTCTGTCAGATATATGTCATCGACATAGGACATAGGACAATGCCTCATTGTCATAAATTTGTAGTAACTCCATTACCCTCGCTGAGAATAAACCTGGGCTATTCTTGAACCCTTGTGGGAGTCGACAAAAGTGACGCTGGGTCCCCATTATGGAGAATGCTGTTAAGTACCTGCTTTCAGGTGCTATGTTTTGACAAAAGAAACCATTTGAGATGTCTAATGTGGTTTTATATTTTTTACGCACAATGTTATTCATTAATGCTGTGCTATGTGCATTTTGCACTGCAAAAGTTTTAGAACAAGTGTTTAGGTGTCTGTAGTCCAAAACTAGACGATATGTTTTGTCTGGTTTGGAGACAGGAAACAAAGGATTGTTCATTGAGGAGGTGCATGTTTCAATCACCCCTTGGTATTCAAGTTGATCTAAGATCTCCCTGACCTGTTTTTTAGCTTCTTGCTTAATAGGATAAATGCAGTTGGTTCATGTTTCAGATGTATTTTATGGTGAGGTGAATCCTCATCCCATCCTACATGATTTTTATATAATGCTGGGGCCTGGGCCACTGCCCATTTCCTGGCATATGTATATCTTAGATGAATTGGTATATGGTTGGAGAAGGCAGGCATGATTATGTCCTCGCCGTGTGGGCACTCCCTGACAAATTGTGGTGGCCAGTCCTTTTCTGCTAGAAGTATGTCATAGCCCTTTGATAGTTTTTCCCAAAAAAGTGCTTTCACCTGTCTAGGTTTGTCTCCCTCCATCCGGAGTGTTATGTCATATAACTTTTGTGGAGTACTAACCCTGGTGTCTACAGTCTCGACTGTGATGTACTCATTCAAGTCCACTATCTCCAGAAGTTCCCTCAGGTTCTGGCGAACTATTGTGACTTCTGCTGCACTGTCCAGCATGGTCTGAGCCCATTCTCCGTTCTTGATTTGCGTTCTCAGTATTCTCGGCATGTCTTATCTTTAGACCTGCTACTTTCTTTTTGGAGAATTGAGGTTTTACTTTAGTTTTTGGAGCGTGTTTGTCGTCTTTCGATGTCACGCGTTCTTCTCTGTGTTCCGTCCGTCCTCTTCTTTCCGAAGTCTGTGGTGAGATCTGAAAGGGACGAGAGGAACCTGTATCAGTATCATGATATCTATCAGGTTTTCTTAAATTATCCCTATTCCTGAGGTTATACCTCCTTTCAGAGGGCTCCTGTTGAGGAGACCTACCTCGGGATTGAGAACGTTTCTCGTTTGATTTTTGTTTAGTAGACTCCCACTTCTTTTTAGAAGATGTAGGAGTTTGTTTTATTGAGTCCTTCTCAGGACTTTCAGATAGTTTTGGTTTCAGTGTTCTTCCACCCAAACTATCTCTGCCTAATTCTGCATAAGATTGTTCAATTATTCTGGGTAGCTCAGTTTGATGTTCTGTAACATCGAATTCCCTCAATTTTTGGTGGATCGCCACTGCTGCTGCCTCCCCTTTAATATTAGATAATATTATTGTTGATACCTGCTCGAAATTTTTCAGTAATTTCATACCTAAATTTAGAGCAGGCTCTGCCCCATATTCATTTTGAATTTGTTTTAGGACATCAGGTATTACCGCAATTGACGGAATACCATGTGTTTTAGTATAGATGGCAGCAAAGACTGAGCCCCAAGTGTGCAGTCTTCCAGTTGTGGTGTTATCCCCATCGGTAAACTGATTGTTAGGATTCTGTGTTTCTCATGTGGGCTAGTATTTGGAAATACTGCTTCGATTTGAGTAATTTTTTGAGCTATCCAAAACGGAATTTGCTCACGCTTTGTGGGCATTTTACCCATGACTGAGTTGAGAGTCTGTGGTGTAATTTTTAGTGTATTCCCCTGTTGGGGAGTTGGATTTGGATATGTCAATGGTGGTCGGACTGTGAAAGTCCACATGACATATTGGACCAATTGTCTGTACATTTTTATTAACTCTTTTATTTGAGTATGTAATTCCTCATCTGTCATTATATCCAGTTCAGGATGAGGTGTGTAGCCGGCTAAAATCGGCCATGTTGCTCCTGGTCTACCTAGTGGACCGAGCCTGGTAATGCTTTTGTGATGTTTTAGGGCGCCTTTAAACCAGAGCTGATGCTCTTGGTATGTTAATGGAAGTTCAATATCCTCGAAAGGAATGTATTCCTCTGGTAGTTCATCTTCTTTGTAAAAGTGAAATGTTTGTGATGTTGGATTGCATTCCGGAAGTAGTACCCATGAATAGAATACCTCTGTCTGAAATGATTCATGTGCCTCTATCACGAAAACTGCTCTACCTCCTCTTGGCGATAGGCCATGTTTTATAAGTTTTAGAGTTATGGCTCTTCTTAAGTTTTGAGGGATGTGTACAACACCCTCCTCAGTTTCATTTAAACCTGTAAGGTTAAAAACTACTGCTTGGGCTGGATCAGCCGCAGTTCCACCGTTTCGGTGTCTTCAGTCATTTTGTTTTTTGAAAAATGTAGAACAAGTTTCAAGGAAACAAAGATAAGGTGCACAATATTTTGGAACACTGTATCCTTCAACGTTGAGTAAACCAAACAGCTAATATATAGGGTGTTTCCCTATGTAGCCTTGGTGGATACCTAGCCCTGCCCACTCCAGACGTCTTTTGGAGTATATGGGTAGGGGTCTTTGAAGAGAAAATAGCACGGCTGAGTTACTCAGTATCTAAAGTTGAATTACTGCCTAACCAAACCGTTGGGCGCCATGTAGTGTAGCTCCTATTTCCCTAATAGGCTCTGCGCATTGGAATAATATATCCTATAGTTTTGACATAGGACTACGGTCGGTATGTCCCTATCGAGTATATTAAACTTAATTACTTGTGCCAGCTAGCTCAGAGGCCACTAGAAACTCCTTGACAACAAGAAGGGAGTAGTTTCTGGCAGCCGCAAAACATGACCAATATGTTTTCCTTTTAGAATCAGAACGTGTCCCAGAGTCGTGGAAACACTAGATAACTATTTCACTCAGCTCAGTCGTGCATGCTTAGTTTTCCTCAGAGTTACACAGAAATAATAGACGGGCATTTTCAATAAAAGATTTATTGAACAGTCTTGTTTCTGGTGTAAGTATAATGTGCTGTTACGATCACAAGACAGTATGCGAGATAAATAATGTACAGGGTGAGCAGTAGAAATAAATAATACTGCGATAGCATTATCTTTTAGTACAAATGCTGTTACATAAATAACACAGACTAAAAATGCGAGTACTCATACGATGCGGTGCTAAGCTAGTTCTACCCCAGTGTACCTAACCTAACCTAGGTGTAGGAAGAGGGAAGAAGTAGGTGAAGTATTCCTTACTATGGTATACTAAGAGTATGTTAAGTCTAGTATGCCTAGTATGCCAAGAGTCCCTCTAGGTTCTTATCAGCTCCATACCTGAAGAATGAGAGAGGTTGGAATTTCTTTGCCAGACTCGAACTCCAACACCCCGCAAGGGAAGTCAGATCACTGGAAGCTGGAAGCTGGGCTTTCTGCGTGCAGGGAATGGCAGCGTCTTCTCAGTGGGTCAGGCCGGGATACGGGCTCCTCTGAAATCGAGGTCTCCTCTGGTTTACAGGGGCTAGGGAAGGTATATTTATACCTGAGAGTACCTTAGGAATGTTAGCATTGACGTGAATTGGACAACGAAAGACGTCATGAATGAACCCCTAAGGAATAATGGTTCATGCATAATATATGAGTCCTTGAAGAAATCAATAGTCCTGGACTAGGGAAACTCCCGCAGCCTAAGGGTCTGTTCTTCATGAACTCGTTGTGACGTTAGGGTGGACGGATGTCAGAGACCATGCCTGTATTTGGAGTGCATGGTTTAATGCCTAAATAAGGCCTGGGATTCTATGCCTATATAAGGGCAGGGCGAATTGTGCCTATATAAGGACAGGATATTGGAAAGCCCGTTATGGACACCCTAAGAGGAAATACAACAGTCTGGTAGCCCCACGCACCCCTCACCCCATAACTGCCGCAGCACATGGAACGGCAGACGTGCTCGTCCCCCCTGCCAGATGAAGTGAGTAAATAAGGTCCGCAATTTAGGGAGAAGGTCCTTATCCAGCTGTATAGGCAGCGCTTGAAAAAGATATAAAAGTTTGGGGAGCACTGTCATTTTAATTGAGTGTATGCTGCCTAGCCGTGAGATGAACATTTGTTTCCAGCGTTTAAGGTCGCCCTGTAGTTGGTGGAGTAGAGGAGGGAAGTTGGCCTTATAGAGTCCTTCAACGGTTGAGGTTAGTTGTACTCCCAGGTATTGAAGGGAACGTTTTGTCCATTGAAAAGGTGTGCACTCCTTCAGTGTATCTACGTCAGATGGTGGCAGCGTAAGGTTGAGGATAAAGGATTTATCTAAGTTAATTTTGAAACCCGCCACTTGTTCGAATCTGGTCAATTCCAATTGTAACGTTGGAAGGGAAGCAGACGGATTAGTTAGGTATAGGAGAACGGTCAAGAGTGATATTTTATGGTCTTCCCCCCCAAAGGGAAGGCCCGTTATCCTGGGGTTCTCTCGTATATACATAGCAAGTGGCTCAATACTCAAAGCGAATAATAAAGGTGACAATGGGCACCCTTGTCATGTTCCTCTAGTAAGGGGGAAGAAGTCTGACAGCGTACCGTTAACCTGTACCCGAGAGCGGGGCGTAGTGTAGTTGGCTTTAAGCATGTTGATGAATTTGTCTGCAAACCCAAAGCTTTTAAGAGTAGCAAAAAGGAACGTCCAGTCCACCCTATCAAAAGCCTTCTCTGCGTCGAGCCGCACGAGTACTGCGGGTATTTTATGTTTAGACGCCTTCTCGATCAGGTGTACCGTCCGCCTAATGTTATCATGGGTTTGTCTGCCTTTTATAAAACCTGATTGGTCGGGGTGGATGAGGTCTGGTAGTAGGTTGTTAAGTCGTTCGGCCATTATGGCAGAGTACAGCTTTGCGTCCAGATTTAAAAAGGGCAATAGGGCGATAGGAGGCGCATAGGTGGGTCTTTTTCCCTGGTTTAAGTATCACTGTGATAACCGCCTCAGCTATCGAGAGGGTTACCTGTACCTCCTCCGCCATGTTATTAAATAGTTGCGTGAGGTGGGGGATAATGTCAGCTGCAAAGGTTTTATAAAAAATGGCTGTAAGGCCATCTGGCCATGGCGCCTTGTTGGGCTTAAGTGACTGGATCGCTTTACATTCTTAGTCAGCTGTGATAGGAGCCAAAAGGCTATCATTATGACTCTGGGTGACCTTAGGCAGAGTCAGTGCCTGTAAATAATCGTGTTGTGCTGTGGGGTCCAGGTGCTCCCCCGTGTATAAACGTTCATAGAATTCTCTAAAAACAGTGGCCTTTCCTATATCAGAAGATTCCGACCCGTTCTAGTCATTTTGTATGTTCCCAATGAACTCCCGTTCCCGTTTTTCCCGCAATTGCCTCGCTAAATGTGTGCCAATTTTATTGCCCTGCGTGTAGGATATTTGGCTGAGCCGTAGGAGGGTATATTCTGCTCTATTGTTATAAATCGCTTTGAGTTTCCCTCTCAGAGCGGTGAGTTTGCGTTTTGTTACCCTGGTGGGGGTACTCTTGTGTTCTTTTTCTGCTGCGTCTAATTCTGCCTCCAGGTTAATTCTTTCTGTGGTTCTTTGTCTATTAAGGGTAGCGGTAAGCTCTAAGCATTTGCCTCTTATAACTGCTTTGAACACATCCCAATTGTTAAAAATTGATGTGTCCTGTGGAGAGTTCAGACTAAAAAATTCTGTAATCGAATTCCGCAGAGCATCTCGCATCAACCTATCCCTTGTGAGGGAGGGTGGGAAGTACCATTTGGCAGTTCTAGGAGTTGCGATATTCTATCAGATCCAGACTGGGCAGTGGTCAGAGACAGAAAGCAGGAAGATTTTTGCTTCTTGTATGGAGCCCAACAAGCTCTGACTAGTAAAAATATAGTCAAGCCTGGAATATGTGCGATGAACATGAGAAAAAAAAGTGTAATCCTTAGTCGTGGGGTAGAGTGTGCGTCAAGCGTCCCTAAGGCCCAGATCGTGTATTGTCTGTTTTATCGCTGTAGGGAAGGAATTCGTTAGGGCTCTATGGGTATGTGTACTGTCGAGGTCTGCCTGTCAGGTGAGGTTGAAGTCCCCCATGAGAATGGTCGGTCCTTCTGCAAATTCGCCAATTCGGTTTAAGAGAGTAGTGAGGAAGGCGGATTGTCCACATTAGGGGCATATGCTGTAATAAAGGTGCATAGTTTCCCCTTTAGTTTGCCCTTTACCATGATTAGGCGGCCGTCTTTATCAGCGTGAACCGCCTCTGGTTGGAATTTGGTCGTTGTATGAAAAAGTAAGGCCACCCCCGCTGTTTTGTCCCTGCCGAGGACCTGTAAATAAGTGGGTATTGTTTGCGTCGTAGTCTCGTCTCCTCCCCTCTCTTTAAATGCGTCTTTTGAAGAGCCACAATGTCAAAGTGGTGGTCAGTAATATATTTCCATACCTTCTGACGCTTAAGTGGTGAATTCAACCCTTTAACGTTCCATGAAGCTACTGTGATCCCCATAGTTACTTGATTCTCCCCCCTTCTCCGCGTTTAGATGTGCTCCCTGTCGAAGCATCCTCAGTGTACAGAATGTTAGCGTAAACTGTGCTCTGCATCTCTGTTTCCCGTGACCTCCCATATTCCTGATTGTGCTTCAAACATGTATACACAATTACCCAACCTTCGATTTTCATCATCCACCGTCTGTAGAAGAATATATCCCCTCCCCCCCTTGAAATAAAAAAAAAAAAATCCCCAACAATACCAACATCAGTAATCGTCAGATAGGTGTTATGTTCTGACTGCCAACGATAACTCCCTTTTGGGCTCGTCGGTGGAGGTCGGAGCCGAAGTTCCCCTCCACGCCGTTCTTGAGTGTTCAAAAAATAAAGTTCGCCATTTTCTCAGAGTCTATATCGGGCTGTGGATGTCTCCATTTCTACTGAGTAACGCCACTGGCCCTTATTCCGCAGTGTTCAGGCAGGGCCTAGTCTGTCTTTGCGCTATGGAGCTGAATTTCCAACAAACGTAGAGCCACTGTTGTCACCTCCGCTGTCACTTGTGAGTCCCTCTCGAATTCGTGGACCATTCGGACCTCCTTGTGGAGCTTCCCTCCTGTCCTCCTGCCGGTCCTGTCAAGCGATCTTCCTCACCAGTGGGAAGGCCCAGCAGGCGGAGACCCTCGTTGAGCTCGGTGATATGGCGGGGTTTATTGTCGTGTTCAAAGCTTAGGCCGAACGGATATGTCCATTTGTATTTCACGTGGTCCTCTCGAAGTTTCGTTGTAAGAGGTCGAAATTGATGTCTTCTTGCCAGTGTTGCTGGTGCCAGGTCTTGGTATAGAGTGCATTTGTGGCTTTGGAAGGAGACATTTCCCTTTTTCCTGGCCTCCTGCAGAACCGTCTCCTTGATCTTAAAGGAGTGGAATTTGACTAACACATCGCGTGTCCGTCGTCTTTCTCCAATGCCTGTTCCTCCGACCCGGTGGGCGCGGTCCAATTTAATTTTGAGTTGACGCGGGCTGACAATTTCAGCAAAAAGGCCTTTGAGGAACGCCTCAAGGTCTGGTCCCTCCGCTCCCTCAGCTAGGTCTCGGATCCGTACGTTGTCACGACGAGACCTGTTTTCAAGGTCTTCGGATTTCAACTGGGCCATTGTGTGTTTCTCCAATCCCTGGGTTTGTGTTTCCAGGTCCACCACTCTCGTGCCCACCGAGTCGACATCTTGTTGAAGCGTGGACATGCGTGTAGTCAGATCCGTCCGGAGCTGGTCGATGGATGCTTTCATGTCTTGATTCAGTTCGGCACGTAGTTCAACCTTGAAATTGCGCAATGAAGATAGCAATTCGTCTTTGGTGAGGGCCATGTCGCTTGGCGACTCTCCTTGATCAAGCGGCTGCCGTTTGTCTGAAGGCTGGAAGAAGCTGGTGACCTTAGGCATTGGTGGTGCTTTCTTTGGCGGCATAGGTGCGGGGCTCCTCTGCGCCCTTCGTGTTGTGTGTGACAGCGGAAGTTATGGAGGGCAGGAGTTCCTGTTTATATTGGGGTGGACACTTTCAATGTAAGCTGGCGACACCAGGGTTTTGCTGGCCTTCCATGTCCTATTTAGCGGCACAGGGCTGCAAGAGTCGGGCGAGGGGTCCCCCCTCGAGGAGAACTGCAGATATCCAGGGTCGCACCAAGGGATTCAAGTAATCCGGAAAGGTATTGGAGGATACCTGCCTCTGTGCAGGAGGGGAGCACTGTAAGAGACCTTTGGTTTTTCGCACCGTGTCCCATTGTTGTGCGCTTAATTATAAGCTGCCATCTTAGAGTCAGGCATAGTCAGGCGCTTGGTTGATCAGCATGGAATTTGCAACTGAACCCTCCATGGATCCTCTCTCCTGTGTTTTTATGGCAGCAGTTACTCGACCCTCCGTTCCCGCTTTAAAGTTCCTGTAAGTAGCGGTACGTCTCATGCACGGCTCCCCCAGCGTCGGCCGTACAGTTCCCCCCGCGCCCACAGCGCAATGCGGCGTCTTCGCTTGCTTACCGCCTCAGAATATCGAGCTGCACGGCTTCAAAAGGGGCTCAGCCCGAGGCATTGGACACTGTCGGCCGCTTGCAAGGGGGAGCTCGCGGGCGATCCGCCGCCGCCGTTATCCTCAGACCGCCGCCATTTTGTATAGTCTTGCGGTCGGCCCTGGCGAATCTCAACCAGTCTCACCGCAACATGTAGACGTTATCGTCGAGTCACCGCTGCAGTGCAAACCGCTCAGGGATCGCTAACGCTTGTTTGTAGCGATTTTGGCGCGTTCAGCTAGTCGCTGCACACTCGATTCACCAGCGTGGAGTGGGAGCCGAGACGGATCACGTCCGTTCGGCCATCTTGCTCAGCCACGCCCCCCGCAATGGCATTTTTGACCAAGACGCCATAAGCATGAGGCTTGATACAGGACTCCGATGGCCCCCGCACTTCAATGGAGATTAAACATGTCCAAATACAAACTTCCCAAAGACAAAAAGAGGTTGATATCCTATTCTTGGGCAGCAGTAACTTTCCGGCAGGGCCAGTCTTTAGGCCCTATTGGTTACATATTCACGTCTATTTGGCAATTCAACTTTTTTAACTGGCGGCAGTAACTTTCTGGCAGGGCCAGTCTCCAGGCCCTATTTATTATATATTCATGTCTCTTTGGCAATTCAACCTTTTTAAGAGTTTTGAGGTGGAAAAATATGAGGGTAGCGATCACTGGGCAATAACTGCAGTCCTTGACCTGGGTGAGCCAGTGTCCCCGGAGAGGGTTTTGCCCCTAGAAATGTCCTATCCGCGTATGCTCTCTACACGTTTTGATCCCATGCATCTCCAACAGCTAGCCACCCTCCAACTAGAGGAGAAGATTGATATTCACCCTATTTATGTTGATGATGTTATTGTGTGGTACAACAATGTTGTACAACGTGTCTTGGGTTGCATCACAGTAAACATATGTGTGAAGGGTGTGCGGGCAGAATCCCGTCCCAAGGGTCTTGGGGGCTGGTTCGACTCTGATTGTCAAAAGTTGAAACGACTGGTGAGACAGAGAGCTAGGAGCATTAGGCGTCATCCAGACCCCTTAGGCTCCCAGGAGCTGGCTAAACATAAACATCAATATAAATCTCTTGTGCAGATGAAAAAGTCGCCTTCTACCATAGTAAGTGGGATGAGATGCAGGTAATTATCCTCCTCAAGGATTAGCAAAAGTTTTGGGCAAAGGTCAATGAGTTTAGTGGTCAAAATAGGGGCACACTTGTTTGCACGATTCCGGAAGCTCAGTGGGCTACTTATTTGACAGACCTATATAGGGGACCCTCCGGCTCTGATAGACCCCATACAATTCTTGGGCGACAACTTCCTGTGACATGGTTTTCAATAAAGGAAGTAAAGACCGTTATCAAGAGAGTAAAGCTCTCCCGAGCCGCCGGCCCCGATAACATCCCAGCAATAATAATTAAGACGAATAGTGTTTGGTAGGCCACGGTCTTTTCTTTCTTGTTTAGTTGGATTGCCACGTCCGGTCTTTACCCCTTTTCTTGGAAAGGGTCAATAGTGAAACCTATTCCAAAAAAAGGGAGCAGTACAGACCCCATACATAATAGGCTTATTAGCCTTCTTGATATCTCACTAAAGATCTTTTCCTAGATTATTTTAGCCAAACTTGAAGACTGGGCTATCGAAACCAAGAGAATTCCAATAGAACAGGGGGGCTTTCGGGAGGGTCACTCTACTATAGACCACTGTTTTGCATTATGGACCATTATTCGAAAGGCCCTGGAGGAAAATCAAAGGCTGTGCTGTTGTTTCGTAGACTTTCGGACAGCCTTTGACTCTGTGGATAGGGATATCTTGTGGGGGAAACTTGCTGCTTGGGACCTCCCGCCAAAACTCCTTAGTGCACTTCAATCTCTGCACTCAGATAATTGGGCTAAGGTGGAGTTAGATAAGTCGGGTCGATTATCACAAAGAATTCCTATTGACAATGGCCTGCCCCAGGGGTGCGTTTTAGCACCCCTGCTTTTTAGCCTATTTTTGGCCGACCTTCCAACCCTTATCTCCCAATCTAAGTCTTTTTCCACTGAAATCGGGAACCAGCACATTGTTTGTCTGCTTTATGCAGACGATCTGGTATTACTGGATTATACCTCTATTGGTTTGCAGAGGAAACTAAATGCTCTGGCAATGTACAGCAAGCAGAACCAGTTCCACATCAATTTGGAAAAGTCCAAGATTTTGGTCTTCGGAAAAAAAGCAAAGAGTTTCACCTGGCACCTAGATGCACAGGAGGTGGAGCAAGTTGATCAATATAAATATTTGGGTTTAACCTTCAGGATGAATTTGAATTGGGGTACGCACTGGGACGGCACCAAGCAGAAGGCCCTATTACAGGCTAGTTGTCTATCAA
This sequence comes from Calotriton arnoldi, assembly GCA_963921515.1. Taxonomy (NCBI): domain Eukaryota; kingdom Metazoa; phylum Chordata; class Amphibia; order Caudata; family Salamandridae; genus Calotriton; species Calotriton arnoldi. Next base: position 3,495,749 of record CAWUFW010000459.1, read on the forward strand.
GATTTAATAGTAGATTTGGGGGGCTTTCCCATATTCCACTACTAAGGGCTTATGAAGGGAAGATACCTCTGCTAGGTTTGTATGGAGGAGAGGTTTTTTCCCTTGATCCTACATATGAATGGGACAGATTAGAAGGGGTAGTGCTTAAAAGGCTCTTATCACTCCCCCAAGGCACTATGGTTCAGGCCATACAGAGAGAGTGCAATCTGGTCTCTTGAAACCTGGCGGCTTCTACTAGGGCTATAAGATACTTTAACACACTTTTGGAGGATGATGAGGTGGTTAAAGTTTCCAAATTGTGCTGGGAAGAGATCCAATGTAGTGAAAGGATGTGGGCAAAGGCCATAGGAACCAGAATAACTGCACTCAGGAACCTCCATTCAGCTAGTGGTTCAATTACATCTTGGTTCCCCTTTCCAGGCAAGCGTGCATTGAGAGAATCTGTTGATATGGTGTCTGAACCAATTGACCTATTGTACCTAAGCAAGAAACCATCCATTAGCTTTTCAATCTCTACACTGGGCCAGGATACTGTTTTTCCTTCTTTATTGCAGCTACCAGACCCAGGATTGAGAAATGAAATATTAAGGGTTAGGGTGGGATGTAATCCAACCTATTCATCCGGCCCACACAGGACTTGGGTGCAGAATAATAGTGGTCTCTGCCCCTGCCCCCTGAAAGTTAAGTGCTTCCTTCTGCATATACTTATGGACTACGTCTTTTATCTTGCAAACCGAATTAAGTTTTTAAGACCTTTGTTTTTTAAATATGATGTTCTCCATAGGAGGAAAGCAGTGGAGCTATTGTCAGAATTGCGCTATTTAGATGTGGCAGTTGGAATTGCTTGGTTTTTACGGTCTGTTAAATAGAATTTTATGATGAAATGTAGTGGGTGCTGGGTAGTTAGGAGGAGGCTCTTTTAATGATTTTAATGCTTTCATTGTCAATTGAGTTTTTAGAATGTTTTATGGACAACTGTCTCAATAAACTTGTTTATTTACCTACCTACCTATTCTTGGGCTTTCTTGGCTGACAATTAGGGTACAGTGACCTCCCCTAGTACACAATGCATCCCCGGTAAAGCCATCATAAGGGGGGACATTATGAGGGACTCGACCCTTAGACAAAGGGAAGCATCCCACTGTACATTATTACTAGGAAAGGAAATTGAGACCCGGACCACCCAATACTCCTCAACTCACTCGTAAGGTACACTGAAAGCATTGTTAGAGGCAAAGCATAATCTCAACACACTATATACCTCCTGTGTGGAAACAACTGTATTTTGCCTCAAATAAAGGCATATGAACCGGGGGGAAAAGCAGGGAGACTGCACGCCCTGCAGATGAGATAAGAGGCTGACCACGCCGCCATCCTCCACCCTAAAAACGTCACCCCCACACACGCCCTTTCACATGCTAGATACTTTCAGGGCCTTCAATGAGGCACTATGCTCCTCAAACGTCTCTGAAATCCACTGTGTCATTCATGATTTCCTTTCACGACATGCGCTCCTGACACTCATCCCTGACCAGAGACAATCCCTTGAGGATTGCCTAACTGAGGACGAGGTAAAATCTGTGATTGATAGCCTCCCAAACAGCACATTTCTAGGCATAGATGGATACCATATGGAGTACTACAAGGTAACCAAAGACATTGTGGCCCCTTTACTATGTAGAGTCTTCGAGAAGTACCAACCACCCCAAGCCATTGTGACCGAGAACAAAACCATAAAGATCACACTCATACATAAACAAGGGAAGGATCCACTGAACTACGCCAGTTATAGGTCCATATCACTATTTAATGTGGAAACAAAGATTCTGGCTAAAGTGCTGGTGAATAGACTAAACCTGGTGCTCCCTTACCTTATTCACAGAGGTCAGGTGGGCTTTGAGCCCCATCGCACCTCAGCATCACACCTCCATTTTCGTATATGGCCTCTGATGGGAACGCAATGACCGCAACAAGAAGCAGGCAGTCTCATTCGATGCTAAAAAGACCTTTGATAGGGTGAAATGGGCCTACTTGCTTCAAGTCTTGCAGTGGTTAGGCATGGGACCGAAATTCCTCTTGCACATCCAGAGGATGTATGCGCACCCCACGGCCAGGGTCACATGCAATGTTCACACATCCCTAGTATTCAATATTGTTAGGGGCACTAGGCAGGGCTGTCCCTTGTCCTCCTGTCGCTCATCTTGGCTCTGAGGTTCACCTGACATACACAGTATACCAATGCCAATGCTGGGGACACACATAAAATCTCATATGACATTCTGGTGACCATTAAGAAGCCACCCCCCTCATTAAGGTCTCTCATGGCTCTGATCTACTACTTCTCTACCATATTGGGTTACAAAATAAATAGGAATAAGTGTGAGGCACTCCCACTAAATTACAAAACCACACAGGAGGCATTGGTTGACCTCAATATTAACCTGCTACAATATACAAGCAAATCAGACCTCCTCAGATGAGCCCATTTTAATATTTCACTATGGAGGTAAGTAAAGCTGATTAAAATGAATGCAATGCCTAGGTTTAACTACTTCTTTTCCTTTGCCCCACTGCATATTCTCCACCACATGATGGTGGCTATCGATGTCTTCCTGAAAATGTTCCTTTGGAGGGGGTCGGATACCACACCAAATAATGGAAAATGGCACGCCACAAAAGAAGGAGGAAATCTCAGTTGGCACATATGCCCACTTACTGGCTGGCATCCCGCCTAGCTCACATCAGATACATCTTGCATGAGTCTCTGGACAGGCCTCACTGGGAAGCATTGGAGAAAGTCCTCCTTGGTGGCACTGTGGCTGTTCGAGCACTTTACACAAGAAACCCCACTAACCTTACATCCTCATAGCCTGTCTTGCATGCTACTGCCTATGCTTGGCAAAGGGACCATAAGTTCCTAGGGATTGACCCAAGATTCCACGATCATGCCCCAGTTTAGAGCAATGCAGGGCTGACTATTGGGGGCAAAGAACCCTTTTGGAAGGAGGTGGAATCTCAATAGAGATGACAGGCCAGCAACAGGCTTAAACGGTCCTAATTCATGATTTTAGTTAGTTTCCGGACATCACTAACCAAAAACTCCTTCCTGGTAACAGCACTGGCCACTGCCCTGCTCTGCATCTTAAGGCTCTGGAGATCTAAAGACTGTCCTACCTTGACTTGGGCCCCAGGAGAAGTACAACGTAGCAGCCTATGAATGAGTAATAACTCCTGAGCGATCAGATGGACAAGTTTAAGGATACTTGGAAATACTTCATTACGGACCTGTAAGGAACCGATACGAACTCCACCATCATAATAATCTGCCACTGCACATATGAGGAGTAGGAGCCCCTATCACCCTTTAGACTCACTTGATCTACTGTTTTGTCACCCACACTGTTGTTCATGTTATACATGGTTTCGGTCAGCACTGCTGGCATTCTAAACTTGTGTGCTTTCTTATAATAAGCAGCAGGAAAGGTTACACTTGGTACTGAGTTACATACTCCACTGATGCATGTATGTATCTTTGTTAAAACATCAATAAAGAAATGTCAACAAAAAAGATATTGTTTATATGCTGATGTGCTTTTCAGTGCTCACTGGGTCTCAAGTTAAAATTGTTTTAAGCTACGTGCATTTCACCCTGATTTACACGTATTGTAATTGGCATTCATGGAAAAAACTAATTTCTCTGGGTCGCACAGACACTCATGTAAACATGATATAGTCCCCAAACCTCTGCGTATACACTCATAGAGCTTTCCAGTTTAATACGATTAAAGTTCACCCTGACCTAATGTTTGCAGACTGATATCATTGCACCAAATACGGGTCCATAAAACAAGGGGGCCGATTCCGATCTCGGTCGGAGGCGCACCCAATACCATTCGGTCGGGAAAAAAGCCATGCGAAAGCCTGTTTCCCGACCGATCCGTACAGTACACCGAACAAGCAAGTACGATGCGCACAACAGCAAAAAATCCGGCCGAGCCGTACTCACCCCAAACCAGGTCCTGTTCTCCGACCGAGGCGAATCCGGAAACGCCGGAATCGAGTCGCACGGAAGGAAAAATGCAGCCCCGTCCGGCCGGACAAGTACGATGCGCTTTCCGTACGCGCCGAACCCGTCGCTACGCACGGCACGTCAAAGCATCCGGGAGAGGCGCACATAAGCTCCGATTCGCGCCACAACACGATCCACGGCTCCGAGACGAACACGGCACCGACGAGGACAAAGCGACGAGGACGAGGCGAAGCGACGAGGACGACGCTAAGCAACGAGAAGGACGAACGACACGAACCAACCATGAATCCCTTCGTCCCGATCATACCAATATTCTACATTTACTACCGGAACAGGCACGGATGCGTACGGCGCAGAAGGTAAGCCAGACACCAACCACAAAACACATACAACACGTACACGACACATCACACACACACACGGGGATGCTGAATATACTTACACCAGCAACAGCAGCACCATAGGGGCGGGATGCCCATCACCAATGCCACATATGCACACAGGGGCCTGAATGCGCACCACCACCCCTACCCAGGGGGCTGGATGCCTACCACTACTACCACCCTTAGCCAGGGGGCTGGATGCCTACCACTACTACCACCCTTAGCCAGGGGGCTGGATGCCTACCACTACTACCACCCTTAGCCAGGGGGCTGGATGCCTACCACTACTACCACCCTTAGCCAGGGGGCTGGATGCCTACCACTACTACCACCCTTAGCCAGGGGGCTGGATGCCTACCACTACTACCACCTCAGCCAGGGGGGCAGGATGCCTACCACTATTACCACCCTTAGCCAGGGGGGCTGGATGCCTACCACTACTACCACCCTCACCCAGGGGGGCTGGATGCCTACCACCACTACCACCCTTACCCAGGGGGGCAGGATGCCTACCACTACTACCACCCTCACCCAGGGGGGCTGGATGCCTACCACTACTACCACCCTTAGCCAGGGGGGCTGGATGCCTACCACTACTACCACCCTCACCCAGGGGGGCTGGATGCCTACCACCACTACCACCCTTACCCAGGGGGCAGGATGCCTACCACTACTACCACCCTTAGCCAGGGGGGCTGGATGCCTACCACTACTACCACCCTTAGCCAGGGGGCTGGATGCCTACCACTACTACCACCCTCAGCCAGGGGGGCAGGATGCCTACCACTACTACCACCCTTAACCAGGGGGGCTGGATGCCTACCACTACTACCACCCTTAGCCAGGGGGCTGGATGCCTACCACTACTACCACCCTTAGCCAGGGGGCTGGATGCCTACCACTACTACCACCCTCACCCAGGGGGGCAGGATGCCTGCCACTACTACCACCCTTAGCCAGGGGGCTGGATGCCTACCACTACTACCACCCTTAGCCAGGGGGCTGGATGCCTACCACTACTACCACCCTTAGCCAGGGGGGCTGGATGCCTACCACTACTACCACCCTTAGCCAGGGGGCTGGATGCCTACCACTACTACCACCCTCACCCAGGGGGGCTGGATGCCTACCACCACTACCACCCTTACCCAGGGGGGCAGGATGCCTACCACCACTACCACCCTTAGCCAGGGGGCTGGATGCCTACCACTACTACCACCCTCAGCCAGGGGGGCAGGATGCCTACCACTACTACCACCCTTAGCCAGGGGGCTGGATGCCTACCACTACTACCACCCTTAGCCAGGGGGCTGGATGCCTACCACTACTACCACCCTTAGCCAGGGGGGCTGGATGCCTACCACTACTACCACCCTTAGCCAAGGGGGCTGGATGCCTACCACTACTACCACCCTCAGCCAGGGGGGCAGGATGCCTACCACTACTACCACCCTCAGCCAGGGGGGCTGGATGCCTACCACTACTACCACCCTTAGCCAGGGGGGCTGGATGCCTACCACTACTACCACCCTTAGCCAGGGGGCTGGATGCCTACCACTACTACCACCCTTAGCCAGGGGGGCTGGATGCCTACCACTACTACCACCCTCACCCAGGGGGGCAGGATGCCTGCCACTACTACCACCCTTAGCCAGGGGGGCTGGATGCCTACCACTACTACCACCCTTAGCCAGGGGGGCTGGATGCCTACCACTACTACCACCCTTAGCCAGGGGGGCTGGATGCCTACCACTACTACCACCCTTAGCCAGGGGGGCTGGATGCCTACCACTACTACCACCCTCACCCAGGGGGGCTGGATGCCTACCACCACTACCACCCTTACCCAGGGGGGCTGGATGCCTACCACTACTACCACCCTTAGCCAGGGGGCTGGATGCCTACCACTACTACCACCCTCACCCAGGGGGGCAGGATGCCTGCCACTACTACCACCCTTAGCCAGGGGGCTGGATGCCTACCACTACTACCACCCTTAGCCAGGGGGGCTGGATGCCTACCACTACTACCACCCTTAGCCAGGGGGGCTGGATGCCTACCACTACCACCCTTAGCCAGGGGGGCTGGATGCCTACCACTACTACCACCCTCACCCAGGGGGGCTGGATGCCTACCACTACTACCACCCTTAGCCAGGGGGGCTGGATGCCTACCACTACTACCACCCTTAGCCAGGGGGCTGGATGCCTACCACTACTACCACCCTCACCCAGGGGGGCTGGATGCCTACCACTACTACCACCCTTAGCCAGGGGGGCTGGATGCCTACCACTACTACCACCCTCACCCAGGGGGGCTGGATGCCTACCACTACTACCACCCTTAGCCAGGGGGGCTGGATGCCTACCACTACTACCACCCTCACCCAGGGGGGCTGGATGCCTACCACCACTACCACCCTTACCCAGGGGGGCAGGATGCCTACCACTACTACCACCCTTAGCCAGGGGGCTGGATGCCTACCACTACTACCACCCTTAGCCAGGGGGGCTGGATGCCTACCACTACTACCACCCTCAGCCAGGGGGCAGGATGCCTACCACTACTACCACCCTTAACCAGGGGGCTGGATGCCTACCACTACTACCACCCTTAGCCAGGGGGCTGGATGCCTACCACTACTACCACCCTTAGCCAGGGGGGCTGGATGCCTACCACTACTACCACCCTCACCCAGGGGGGCAGGATGCCTGCCACTACTACCACCCTTAGCCAGGGGGGCTGGATGCCTACCACTACTACCACCCTTAGCCAGGGGGCTGGATGCCTACCACTACTACCACCCTTAGCCAGGGGGCTGGATGCCTACCACTACTACCACCCTTAGCCAGGGGGCTGGATGCCTACCACTACTACCACCCTCACCCATAGGGGCTGGATGCCTACCACCACTACCACCCTTACCCAGGGGGGCAGGATGCCTACCACTACTACCACCCTTAGCCAGGGGGGCTGGATGCCTACCACTACTACCACCCTCAGCCAGGGGGGCAGGATGCCTACCACTACTACCACCCTTAGCCAGGGGGGCTGGATGCCTACCACTACTACCACCCTTAGCCAGGGGGCTGGATGCCTACCACTACTACCACCCTTAGCCAGGGGGCTGGATGCCTACCACTACTACCACCCTTAGCCAAGGGGGCTGGATGCCTACCACTACTACCACCCTCAGCCAGGGGGGCAGGATGCCTACCACTACTACCACCCTTAGCCAGGGGGGCTGGATGCCTACCACTACTACCACCCTTAGCCAGGGGGCTGGATGCCTACCACTACTACCACCCTTAGCCAGGGGGGCTGGATGCCTACCACTACTACCACCCTCACCCAGGGGGGCAGGATGCCTGCCACTACTACCACCCTTAGCCAGGGGGGCTGGATGCCTACCACTACTACCACCCTTAGCCAGGGGGCTGGATGCCTACCACTACTACCACCCTTAGCCAGGGGGGCTGGATGCCTACCACTACTACCACCCTTAGCCAGGGGGGCTGGATGCCTACCACTACTACCACCCTCACCCAGGGGGGCTGGATGCCTACCACCACTACCACCCTTACCCAGGGGGCTGGATGCCTACCACTACTACCACCCTTAGCCAGGGGGGCTGGATGCCTACCACTACTACCACCCTCACCCAGGGGGGCAGGATGCCTGCCACTACTACCACCCTTAGCCAGGGGGGCTGGATGCCTACCACTACTACCACCCTTAGCCAGGGGGCTGGATGCCTACCACTACTACCACCCTTAGCCAGGGGGGCTGGATGCCTACCACTACCACCCTTAGCCAGGGGGCTGGATGCCTACCACTACTACCACCCTCACCCAGGGGGGCTGGATGCCTACCACTACTACCACCCTTAGCCAGGGGGGCTGGATGCCTACCACTACTACCACCCTTAGCCAGGGGGGGCAGGATGCCTACCACTACTACCACCCCCACTCATAGGATGGACAATGCATGACACAACCAGCACACCACAACCTAGGGAATGCAAGATAAAGACATCCCCCCACCACCATGACAAGCGTGTGTAGGCTGTGTCAAATGCCTACAACACCGAACATGACTTTGAACATACAATGTGACCCCATATATGTGTGTGGCACCCACAATGCAAGCAGCCCATGACCATTGTGGCAATGGGGCCTAAACCCCCATCATCACAGTGACCAAACGGTAAGTGTGGGGTCCATAGCTGAAGCACATTTTGACCATTGTGGCAATGGGGTCTAAACCCCCATCATCACAGTGACCAAAAGGCAAGTGTGGGGTCCATAGCTGAAGCACATTTTGACCATTGTGGCAATGAGGTCTAAACCCCCATCATCACAGTGACCAAAAGGCAAGTGTGGGGTCCATAGCTGAAGCACATTTTGACCATTGTGGCAATGGGGTCTAAACCCCCATCATCACAGTGACCAAAAGGGAAGTGTGGGGTCCATAGCTGAAGCACATTTTGACCATTGTGGCAATGGGGTCTACACCCCCATCATCACAGTGACCAAAAGGTAAGTGTTGACAAAGAAAGAGCTGCAACTGCCAAACTGCATGGATCATTCCTGGTCACAGAACCAAAAACTCATCTGTGGCAAAGTAGTGTATGTGTCCCATTGCAACATAAATTGGGTGAGCCAAATACTGCAGTGCAAATGAGACATTCCTTTGGCCATGTGCAGACAAACAACACCCATGGGGGCTGACACCGTCAACATTCATCAATGACACAATGACAGAAGTGACCATCAGAATGCAGAACCACATATTTGCACCAATGGGCACACAAATGCAGATATCCTGTGGAGACAGCAGATGTGAGGTGAACAGATACCATACCATGGCAGCAATGGGACACACAAACCATGATCACTGTGCTGACCGATGACCTAGGAGTCCCAGGGACAGCAGGGGAAACACACCAAACAACATACAGCCAATGGCACACCCAAGATATGCCAATGCAGTGGTGCAGATGCACAAACACAAACAGGCAGACCCACACTGCACATCATACACAACAGGTGAGGGGGGGCGGGGGTGCCAGTGTCCCCAGGCAACCACACAACACATGAGGAGACCTGAATACCAATCATACAGATGTGCATACAGTGCCACACAAAGGTAACTCATGGATCCAAATCCCCTATGTGGGCAAGCAGGCATTGTCAGATGAGAGGGAGCACAAATCACACATGTCACACAGGCACGTAGGAACAGCAACTGACACAGCAAGACACAGACACACCACAGCACTACCCCCAGGGCCCCCACAATGTGGTGACCCTGGGCTGCATTACAATCCCACTGTGATGACAAAGCTAAATGTCGTTCACACTGTGAACCACAGTCATGTGTCCTGAGCAACAAACTACCATCACACCGACACAAGCACAAATCAATCAGCATGGCCAGTAAGCCAAGGCCAACATGGAGGCAGGGGTCTAGCTGGGCAACAACTCCCATCTGCACACACTCAAGACCACACCCCTCGACCTCCAACAATGTGCAGCAGTGAAGTACACATGCACTGGTGACATTGCACATGCACCCATGACTATTCCAGGGTGGTGGGTGGGAACCAAGGTGCAGAAACACATCACACATGGGCACTCAACAAGACTCCTGAATGTCTGACACACTGCACACTACGCTGTACATGGACATGACGGCGATACCACACCAACCAATGGGATCCCAGCCACAGTCACACACCAATGAAGAAGCCAAGGTCACCCACAAAGAACACACATAGACAACAACCAACATCGCAGCCCGGACCCTGAGGAGTGCCAGCAGTCACACACACAACGTGTCACAATAACTTAAAGATAACACGAACTGAAAATCACATGACAGGGGCAAACAACAAGTGCCAAGGGGAAACCTGACTGTGACCCATCTGCGTCTGCACACAAACTCAGCCCTGACAGCAAACACACCTATGGGTGACACCCTGATGACCAGTAATGTGCCATGCACCCACATCACAGAGAACACAGGGAGAAGACTTTGGGGGAACATAGCTCAAGTCAGCAAGCATCACAAACAGGTACAACACTAGGGATCACAGCATGCGCAGATAAATGGAAGTGAACACACAGACATGCACATACAACACACACCTTGGGCGCAGGCAATGTCACACGTGTACACACTGCCATGAGGGGACTCCACTCCTGTGTGAGGAAAGCTGTGCCATATGTTGCCTCAGTAGGGCCCCATCATGTCAGCTGAGCACTTGGTCACACATTCAACAATTAGCACCAAATGAGGGCTCCCGTCACATCAGCCTGGTCATGGATGTGCCAACGGAATCATCAGCACAGATCCAACACACTTGTATAGCAATGTTGCACTGACTACACGGATGAGTCCTTCCCCATTGATGCCCAAACCTGCATGTCCAGTGGAGATGGCAACACGGTCAGGGAAGTAGACAAATCCAACAATGGCAGGCACAACAGATGTGCAGGGGTGGAAGCCACAGATATGAAATTGCTAATGTAAGTAGGAAATCCCATTGCCAAATACTGAACACATGACACCCTCAGATGCTGCTATGGATGACATGGATACACCACATGATAGGACACATTCCCCCTGGACCACATGGGTTCCTGCACAGTAACACTTCATAATCATGAGACCAGATATCACCATCACTGCAGCAAGGGCATGGTTAGCAGCACCAACAACATGTACATCTGAAGCATGAGCACTAGAGAAAAGAAAGTTGCTTTATTCAGCATATGTGTTGAATGAAAACGACGTCCAGAAAAAAAGAGCAAAGGCCAATGGCCAGTCCATTGTCAAAGTTCAAACAGGGTGACACTGGCAGATGTCACCCTACGCATGCCTGCACAAAACCAGGGACAATCCACTAGGAGGGGCAACCGGGGGGCAGGCCAGGCACCGCAGGGACAGGATCAGGGCTCACCAGGGGAGTCAGGGAAGGGGTGGTGGGTGCTGGAGAGCCACTGACAACTGCAGTGGAGGTGTCTGACATGGTGTGTGCCGGCACAACTGGGGGGCATGACTCAGATGTCGTGGGTGCCGGCACAACTGCAGTGGACCCTGCAGATGGAGTGGACAGGTCCGCCACTGCAGTGCCCAAGTCAGACAGGGCGGTAGTGGACTCCACTGCAGTGCCTACCTCCAGGGGAGGAGAATGGGGAACAGGCAAGGTGGGTTGGACAGAGGGGAGGACACCCTCACCACATCAGTGGCACAGACAAGCGCAGCGGGGGTGTGGTGCTGGGAGAGCAAGTGGCAGGGGGAGAAGGCCTGATCCTCTTGGGGATGGTATATCTGTGGGTGGGGGAACCTGGGGCAGGGTGTGGTGGGGGCACCTGTGCAGTGGGGGCCTGAGGGATGGAGGACGGAGACCTTGTGCCTGAGCTGCAGGGCGGTGGCGGGGTCTTGCTCTTAGGACTCCGGGGGGACTTGCGGGTGGGGGCCTCAGTCCGTCTGCGCCTGGGGGAGGGTGTCCGGGGGCGAGGGGCACTCTGCTCCGTGTGGGTGGGCTTCCTCTTCCCCCGGGATGCTGGAGCAGCTTCATCGGTGGGGAAGAGGCCGAGGTCACAGAGGAAGAGCTGCTGTGACTTTGGGGTTGCAGGTGAGGCAAGGGAGGGTGCTTTGGAGGGAGAGGGAACTGAGGACTGCGCAGTGCATGTGGATGCGTGTGTGTGTTCCAGGGCCCCATCCCCTGTGAGTCTGGCTTCAGTCCCCTGAATGTGCGTGCGTGTGCGTTTTGTCTAACCCTGGGCGTAGTTCGCGAAGTAACGCTTCGCGAAGCTACGCAAAGTGCAGTTCGCACTACGCGAGCTACGCGTAGCACTACGCGAACTGCGTAGTGCGTGTTCGCAATGATTGCACAGTGCCGGATGCTTGTCCGCACTGTGCAATCATTGAAAACGGCATCTTGCACAGTGCGAGCTGTCTTTTACTGCCGCTCGAGTAGATTTTTACTCGAGCGGCAGCTTTCTCAACGCGGACTGGTAGTTTCTCATCGCGAGCGGTCGCGAGCATACGCGACCACTCGCAATGAGAAACCTGACCTCCCCGCGTTGAGAATCTCGCCGGGAGGTTTATTTTCCACGCTCGCGATCGGCAACTTGATGTTGCTGATCGCGAACGAGAAAAAGTCTCGCCGGGATGTCATTTTGCTTGCTCGCGGTCGCCAACTTGACGTTGAGGACCGCGAGCAAGCAAAAAATGACCGCTGCACTACGCTACGCGTGTTCGCACTGTGCTACGTGCAATTCGCGTAGTGCGAAGTAGCGCAAACTTCGCAAACTACGCGAGCGTAGAGTAGTTTTCCGCCCAGGCCTAGTTTTGTCATTGGCGTGTGTGTCAGTGTGCTGGATGTGTGTGTGCTGGTGTGTGCCTGTGCCGGTGTGTGTGTGCTTGGGATGGGTAAGGTGCTGGGGAGTGTGGATGGAGCAGAGGCAGGAGGGGTGAGGGACCGTTTGAGGAGGGACACTGCTGCCGTGAGGGAGGAGTCCATGGACCTATTGCCCCTCTGTAGGTCAGACATGCCCGATGAGATGCCCTCCATGAACGACACCAGCTGAGTCAACAGCGCGGTGTGCGCATGGAGGACACTCAGCATGGCTGTCTGGCCTACATGGAGCTGGCGAAGGAGGTACACAGACTCCTCACTCAGGGCAGCAGGGGACACAGGGGCAGGGGCTGCGGTGCCTGGCCCAAAGGAGACACGCTCCCGGACATGGGAGCCTCCACGGACCTGGGGAATGGGAGCCGATGGGAGGGCGGTGGTGGTGCTGGTGGTGGCGGGGACAGCAACACTAGCTGGGGTGTGGTGGCTGCTGACACCCGCCTCCACAAGGGAGTCATCCTCCGAGTTGCTCTGGTCCTCAGCTGAGGTGGATGCTGCTGAGGACTCCTCGGTGTGGCTCCCCTCGCCCTCCGTGCCACTGGGTCCCTCCGACCACTCCTCGGCTGCTGACCCAGTCTGGCTCTCTGGCTCCTCCTGGTCCGTGGAGCTGTCCCCTTCCGTGGCCGTGGATGTATCTGCAAACAATGGGGAAACAGACAGACATCAGTCACCTGCACAAAACGCACACACCACTGTGAGCACAGCACATCACAGAGCAAGCCCTGGCATCATTAGTTGTACATTGCTAAAAGTGCCCTAACTGAACAGGAGAAGCCAATTGTCAGTCTGATGCCAAGCATGGCACTCACATCCCACATGGCCTTGCACCCATCTGTCTGGTGTCTGTTGGATTGCAACACCCCAGTGTGGACACATGCACCAAGTACACAGTAGTTGGACAGTGCAGAGGACACAGTGTGGCATGTGGACATGCACACATCACAGCTCTTGCCACTGAGTCAGTACAGGTTTCCGGATGAAAGGGATGCCCAGAGTCAAATAGGAAATGCATGTGATGCATACCAGCGACAGACACCATGATGCACCCATGTCCTGATAGCCAGCGCCACTATGGTGTGCATGTAGCACATGTCACTCCCCTGCAGGCTCACCAATCAGTAGACACATGCCATGGCGGAGGCATGACTGCAAAGTCATACATCACTGGCTCAGTGATGTATGACTTTGCAGCCAGACAACAACACTCTGCACTGTGTCACAATAGTAGGTCATGGGGAATGCAAGTCCTGGAGCTGCACAAGTGCACATGTACATCCCCCCACAACACATCCTCTTAACCCTCATCTGTCCAGGTCATACCTATTGGACATATGGGAGACCTGTGACACTACCCTCTGAACCTGAGCCCCTCACACTCTGCTGTGAATGGGGAACAGCTGCCTGAACTTCACATTCACATGCCCCAGTCTGCATGGGCAGCTGATCAGACACCTATGTGACACACAAGTATCGTCTCCTATGGTCACATCTCCAGTGGCATGCTGAGCCCCTACCAAGAAACTCCACAGCAGTCCTGGCGACTAATCCACAGCACACTGACACAGAGGCAGACACCTGAGGGGTCAAATCACTGCGCACAATGTGTCAGCTGATACACGGGAGTGGGAGTACAGAGTGTATTGTATGGCCTGGAGTAGGCATGACTGTCCAGCCCCACATGAATGAGGGATGAGCCCTGGACTGTAGGCAGCTGGCTAAGTATGTGTGACACACGTCATATACATACTCCTGGGGCCCAAACATTGTTCCCACCCGCAGCATGGGTGTGTGCCAGATACCCCAGCCACATGTGGTGGATCAGCTCAGCAATTGGACCACAGATCAAAGTAACACGCTGAATACATGTCAGAATACAGGCATTGTGTAAGCAATGGACCCACCCATGATGCCCACCACAGAGTCAGGGAAACAGATGCTGTCTCCCACCTTGAGTCAAGCAAACTGCAAGGACACAGTCCTAAGTGACAGAATTCCCTGCATGTAAGGGCCACACCTGGGTATCAGTTGAGGAGTGGGCAGTGCACAATAGAGGGACATGGCTCCTGGACAACATGACTGCTGTACTGTGGCAGTTTAACCAGGCCCGAGGAGGGCACATAGCATGTTAGACAGAGTTCACAGTGCAGTCTTTGACTCACCCCCTCCTTGCTGCTCTCTGGCCTTCAGCTGCCCATCCAGGTCTGGAAAGACCACCGCCAGGATCCTGAGCATGTGGGGGGTCAGGGTCCGAAATCCGCCCCTCCTGCGAGGAGGCGACAGCTTCAGCTGGACCCGTGCAATCCTCCGGGTCCAGCCCCGAAGGTCCTGCCACCTCTTTTGGCAGTTGCGGATCCGGCGCTTGTAGACCCCCACGGACCGGACAGCCCGGACGATGTCCTTCCAGATCTCCTGCTTCCGATGGGCAGAAGCCTGTCAGGATGACAAAGTGATAAGGCCATTACTACACATGCAACATATCCGTGCATGACACAGTTGCATATACATGTCGCAATCACAGGGGCACATGGTGTACACAGGCAGTGCACGGCTGCCCATGGACAGTTTTCCAGAAGTCACTACATGGTATCATTGCATGGGGAGTAAAACCCTGTTCAGAAGCACTGTCACTGCACCATACCTGTCCAGTGCAAGTCACTACACACTATGGGGGGTGACAACTACTCAGTGAGCCTGCTAGCCAGTGGCGTGCAGACTCTCAGCCTTGCTAGTCAGACAAAATGCACATTCAGAAAGGCAGTGCACAGGACACTCACCTGCTCCCCTGGTGTCCCATACAGCTTGCTGTACTGTGGAAGTAGGCTGTCCAGCAGGGCCTGGTTCTCTTCAAGGCTGAAGGCTGGGGCTCTCTCCACAGTACGTGCCATTGCAGGGTCCAGAGGGGCAGAGACACAAGCAGTGCAGTGGCAGATGTCGTCTTGGAGCATGTAGTGCAGGCAAGTGGACTCTCAGGGGAACAGCCAGCAATATATATGTGCTGGAGAGGCAGATACTGTCCCTTGTGTCCAAAGTGATAGGTCCAAGTCGTTTGCATCTTCTGAATCTGGCCAATCCATGGAATAGCAGCACCAAAACACGCCCACAGCATCCTTCAAATCTTCAACTTCATGACATACATGATTTTGCAACATTGTTGTGGGTGACCAACTGATTTTCCAGCAACCGACTCGTTCGAAATTCGAAAACGCGTCCGTTGCCAGGCAAGCCCATTGTCAATGGGTGCGCACCGATCGGTCCATTGCGGTACAACGCGCACAGGGGTACAACGCGTACCCGCACACATTGAAAGCAATGGGCCGGCCGGAGGCACCGATCGGTCCATTGCAGTTCAACGCGCACAGGGGTACAACGCGTACCCGCACACATTGAAAGCAATGGGCCGGCCGGAGGCACCGATCGGTCCATTGCAGTTCAACGCGCACAGGGGTACAACGCGTACCCGCACACATTGAAAGCAATGGGCCGGCCGGAGGCACCGATCGGTCCATTGCAGTTCAACGCGCACAGGGGTACAACGCGTACCCGCACACATTGAAAGCAATGGGCCGGCCGGAGGCACCGATCGGTCCATTGCAGTTCAACGCGCACAGGGGTACAACGCGTACCCGCACACATTGAAAGCAATGGGCCGGCCGGAGGCACCGATCGGTCCATTGCAGTTCAACGCGCACAGGGGTACAACGCGTACCCGCACACATTGAAAGCAATGGGCCGGCCGGAGGCACCGATCGGTCCATTGCAGTTCAACGCGCACAGGGGTACAACGCGTACCCGCACACATTGAAAGCAATGGGCCGGCCGGAGGCACCGATCGGTCCATTGCAGTTCAACGCGCACAGGGGTACAACGCGTACCCGCACACATTGAAAGCAATGGGCCGGCCGGAGGCACCGATCGGTCCATTGCAGTTCAACGCGCACAGGGGTACAACGCGTACCCCCACACATTGAAGGCAATGGGCCGGCCGGAGGCACCGATCGGTCCATTGCAGTTCAACGCGCACAGGGGTACAACGCGTACCCCCACACATTGAAAGCAATGGGCCGGCCGGAGGCACCGATCGGTCCATTGCAGTACAACGCATCACTGTACATGTGACTGGCATATGTCAGCATGCCTGTCTCAGATGGACATATGCCAGCCACAGATAGCTCCCAGGGAGTGAGGGGCACACCAGCATCACGACAGCCTGTCCAAACCTTATCATAAGGCATGTAAGGCTGCATTTCCTATTGTGTGTATGTTGGTGTACATGTTGTCCTATGGGTGTCACCTGTGGGCAGCCACCCCCAGGCTGTGCACGTGTTCATGGGGACAGGATCCTGGGTGTTACGTGTACGTGACCACTGTGATGTGCAACTGTTCATATCTGTGCATGTGCCATGGTCACATTTCACAGTGGTGTTTGTGTATGTCATGTCACATACCCCGTGAGTCCCATGTGGGACGGTATGTTTGAGCCAGGGTGTCCCAGTGGCACAATAGTGATGGACCTCCACAGTCTTTGTGCATGTAGTGTTTACAATGTCTCTGATTTCATGTGCACAATGGGAGACAGTCTCCACATCCACGTTGTGTGTGCATGGACTCTGATGTTGTGCGTGTGTGTCACAGACGTCCATGTCTGTCCTGCCGTGGCAAGTGGGGCCACTACCTGTGGGGGTCATGTTTGTTTTGCTGTGGTGTACACATGATACTCCATGTGATGCCAGTGTCCATGTGGCATTACAGGGTCCCTGGGAATGTACCTGTCGTTGAGCTGTGGTGCCTGGGGCACATCTGTCCTCACATGTCACTGTGGGGGGTGAATGTGACACGGCAGCAGGAGATGGGAACTGTGACACGGCATCATGATATCCAATGGGCCAACCTGGGACAAATTGATGCCACCTGTAGGACCGTGTTGACAGATGTTGGCCATGTATGTACCATACATGTCCTTCCGGTACTGCACACTTCATGTAGTTGTGCCTCATAATGATGTATGTTGGGATCTTGAGTGTGTTCAATGCCGCATATGTGGGGTGACTGACAATCTTGCTTACTTCTCCTCTGCACTGCAGGGCTCCTGCTGTCCATCGGCCATTCCCAGACCTGGCAACGATGGTGGAACGGGACAGCATCCGACGGTGCCGCTTCACCAGGCAGCTGATTGAGGATTTGGCAGTGCAGTTGTCCCCACATTTGCAGCCTGGCCGGCCGTATCCTACAGCGCTGACCCCCAAGGTGAAGGTGATGGCAGCCCTACACTTCTTTGCCACCGGTACCTTCCAACATACTGTGGCGACTGCTGGTGGGATGTCACAGACCATGTTCAGCCGTGTGCTCCGCGATGTTTTGGCGGCAATGTTGCTCTTCCTGAACCGGTACATCTATTTCCCTAGACTGCGACGACTCACTGACGTGAAGAGTGACTTTTATGCCCTGGGGAGGATGCCGCATGTCATTGGCTCCATTGATGGGACACATGTGGCTTTGGTACCACCACAGGCCCAGGAGCAGGCCTACAGGAACCACAAGCACTACCACTCGGTCAATGCACTGGTGGTGTGTCTTGCAGACATGACCATCACACACGTGTGTGCCCGTTTCCCTGGTTCAGCACACGATGCCTTTGTGATGAGGAGTAGTCTCATCCCCAGGATGATGGCACAGATGCAGAACCAGCGTGCCTGGCTTGTCGGTGTGTACTGACTTTGTGCCATTGTGTGTGATCTGATCTGTAGTATTCCGCCCACTTTTCCAAGTCAGCTAATGTGCACTTGTCTGGCCGTAGGTGACTCGGGATACCCCAACATGCCGTGGTTGCTGACACCCCTCAGGAACCCTGTGACACCTGCCCAGATGCGCTACAATGAGGCACATGGTCGGACCAGGAGAGTGATTGAGCGGACCTTTGGTCTCCTGAAGAGCCGCTTCCGCTGCCTGGACAAGACCGGAGGGTCCCTCCCATATGCCCCTGCGAAAGTGTGCAAGATTATCATCGTCTGCTGCATGCTCCACAACCTGGCAGTGCGGAAGGAGTTGCCTCTCATCCAGGATGACAATGACCAACATCCGCCACCTGTGGAGGATCCTGGCCTGGACCACGATGCCAGTGACGATGATGATGATGATGATGGTGATGGTGATGTCCGCACACAGCTCATCACCAACTTCTTTAGCTGAATGTGAGTATCCTGAGGTGTCATGTCAATGATGTGAGTTGGCATGATGTGTGGGTGGTGCTCTGGTGCTGTTGGAGTGTGTCCATGGGCTACTTGACTGGATGTGTGTTGCGATGTGTGGTGACAGGTGGGCTGTACTCCCCAACAGTGTTGACATGCTAACTTGGTTCTGGGTGGGTATCTTGTAACATGTATTGTGCATGAGTTTTGCTGTTCTGTCCTGTACTCCATTGCTTTTGACTGTGTGTCATTTCTGTCCTTCACAGGGTACTTTCAGATTTGTTTGGTCAACTGTGTCCACCGACGACGTGATTGCACATCCAGGCTGGTAGCTGTTGTGTCCCTACAGGTGATGTGCGCCACACCCATGGACTTCCTTCCGTCTACAGTTGTTGACTGTGTGCCCGCTACCAGGTGGGGTTACCTTGCATCTGTAGTGGTTACGGCATGTTGCAACTGTGTAATAAACCTGTGCTTCACTTTGTGATGTGCGTTGTCTGTGGTCACACATTTGACTGCCATTTGCTTACTGCACCTGTGGGCTACTTGACTACAACTGGGAATGGGTGTGGTGTCTGTGCATTGCACCGTCTTCCCTGGCAACATCAGTGTAGGCAATGAGTCAGATGGCCTAGGTGTGTATGTGTCGTGTAGCCCTGGTGGTGTGTCTCCCTCATGTGTGTCACGTTGCCTGTACTCACATGCCTGTGTTGTCCTTGCTGTTGCAGTTCGCATACACAGTGTAATTTTGCAGTTCATCATCCCCATAACAGCACCCACGTTGGAATCACGACAGAGGCAAGTATGGTGTATTAGTGTGTTTATTGTGATACATTTGTGTTAATAGTGCATAGGATGGGTTGTGCTGTACATGAATCTTGCAATCCCAAGTTCCTAGGTGAATTGAAAGTCCGGATAGACAGGATCCCCAGTATCGGGGCCACAGTTGTCTGACACATTGGTCCAACTTGTACTCCCCATGCAATGTGTGGGAGTAGTGTTGCCGTCAACAGAGTGAACAGTCTGTGCACAAAGGCGAACATCCAGAACAGGTTCAGGCTTCCTGGGAGTTGCGCTTGGCCATCGGCCTCTCACTTTCCCTCCTCGGACGACCCCTCTTCTTGGGGGGGGCCCTCAAGTGCAGGCTGCTGCGGTGCAGGGGACTCTCCGCCAGGGTCCTCCTCCCTCCCTGTGGCAGTTGCAGTTTGTTCGGCACCAGATGTTGTTGGCACACAGGGAGGTGTGGACTGGTTGCTGTTCATCTGGCGGGGGCATTGTAAAATGTCCCTGTGCACCGCCGTCATCTCATGCAGTGCATCCCACTTGGACTCCACGCGGGACATGTGTGAGTCCACACGGGACATGTGTGACTCCACGTGGGACATGTGGGAGTCCAAGCGGGCATGATGGGCAGCCTGCTGCTGTTTAATGTCTCTGAGGAGCCCCACTACCTGGCTGAGCTCTCCGGTGCTGGACTGGTACGCATCAGCTATGCGTACCAGTTGTGGGTCGTCATGCACACCAGCAACTTCTGCAAGCAGCGACCTCTGTCTCCCACCCCTCCCACCACCCCTGCTGACATGTGCAGTGTGTGCAGTGGCACGCACAGATAACCCTGGTCCACCTTGGGGGTTGGTGGTGGTGGTGGTGTCCATGGCCCCAGGTTGGTCCAGGGTCACTGTGCTGGTGTTGCTCCTTATTCTATCCATGTCGGCAGGGATGGTATTCGTGGTGACAGTCGTTGTAGGGGTGGGTGCAGGGGGTGCAGCTGGTGGTCCTGCTGGTGCTGCAGCTGGTGGTCCTGCTGGTGCTGCATGTTGACTTGCACCGGATGTGCCAGGTTGTTCTTCATCGTCTGAGGAGGACAGAGGCTGTACGACGCCAGTGAGCTCGGCATCCTCTTGAGCCTGGGACTGGGACTCCTCAGCGTCTGCTGCTGTGTCCCCATCATCACCTGTTTTTGGGAGACACAAACAATGTATGTCATGTTTCTGCAGGCATCAATGGTTGACACACATGACAGTTGTGACTGTGCCTCTGGGTGCGGGCCTGTACATTGCATTGTCCTAAGTCGTCACAGTCAGGGGTTGATATTGGTGTGGCACATTGTCCTGCATTATTTGGGCATTTCTATGTATTTTCTGGGGTGTGAACATGGTCTGCATTGCTTGTGTTTGGTTGACAGCCGGACCTCCTTCCCACCCACCCAGCCAGTCAGTTATCCCACCATGGAACGTGCTTGCGTTGCAGGGAGTGTAAGTTGTCTCTCAGGATGTCAGTCAGTGGTGTCCTGCTGTTTGTTGGTGCACAGTTGGCAGCAGGGCCTTGTGCTCCCCACAGCAGTAGCCAGTGTCAGCCATCTTGTGAGTCCTTCTCCACTCCCTGTGATGTGAGCATGGTTCAGGGTGGTGTTGATGGGACAGTTGTGGGGGTGAGCTATGTCTGTGACTACGACTCCCATCATGCCATTGCCTCCACCCCACTTGCCAGCATTCCCATACTTACTTGCTTTTGTGTGGAGTTCAGTGGGTGTGGGTGTGAGGGCAATGGCAAGATGGCTGACAGTGGTGTCCTGCTGTTGGTTGGTGTGCAGTACCCAGCATGCCCTTGTGCTCCCCACGACACAGCAACAGTGTCAGACATCTTTGATGGGCCTTTCCACTCTCTGTGGGATGTGCATGCGTGAGTGTGAGCTTGCTGGGCCATGTGGTGGGGGATGTAGGGCTGTGACTATGACTCCCATCATGCTATTGCCTCCTCCCCCTTCCCAGCATGCCCATGCTTCCTTCCTTTTGACTCTGCTTCCCTGTGGGTTGGGCTGGCTGTGCTGACAGGATGGCTGGGAGTGTTGTCCTGGCAGTTGTTTGGCTAAGAGTCCCAAGAGTGTCCCTGTGCTTCACACAACATAACCCAGGGTGGTGGTGCTTTGTGGGATCTTGTGTTAGGATGGAGGGCATTGCATTCTACCAGGTGGGTACTGTGGAGTTTGTGTTGGGGGGGTGTGAGGGGAGGTGCTGGTGACTATAGTCAGTGCTGCAAGTCCCCCTTCCCACCCAGCCAGCCAGATATCCCACCATGGAACGTGCTTGCATTGCAGGGAGTGTAAGTTGTCTCTCAGGATGTCAGTCAGTGGTGTCCTGCTGTTTGTTGGTGCACAGTTGGCAGCAGGGCCTTGTGCTCCCCACAGCAGTAGCCAGTGTCAGCCATCTTGTGAGTCCTTCTCCACTCCCTGTGATGTGAGCATGGTTCAGGGTGGTGTTGATGGGCCAGTTGTGAGGCTGAGCAATGTCTGTGACTACGACTCCCATCATGCTATTGCCTCCACCCCCTTCCCAGCATGCCCATGCTTCCTTCCTTTTGACTCTGCTTCCCTGTGGGGTGGGCTGGCTGTGCTGACAGGATGGCTGGGAGTGTTGTCCTGGCAGTTGTTTGGCTAAGAGTCCCAAGAGTGTCCCTGTGCTTCACACAACATAACCCAGGGTGGTGGTGCTTTGTGGGATCTTGTGTTAGGATGGAGGGCATTGCATTCTACCAGGTGGGTACTGTGGAGTTTGTGTTGGGGGGGTGTGAGGGGAGGTGCTGGTGACTATAGTCAGTGCTGCAAGTCCCCCTTCCTACCCAGCCAGCCAGATATCCCACCATGGAACGTGCTTGCATTGCAGGGAGTGGAAGTTGTCTCTCAGGATGTCAGTCAGTGGTGTCCTGCTGTTTGTTGGTGCACAGTTGGCAGCAGGGCCTTGTGCTCCCCACAGCAGTAGCCAGTGTCAGCCATCTTGTGAGTCCTTCTCCACTCCCTGTGATGTGAGCATGGTTCAGGGTGGTGTTGATGGGCCAGTTGTGAGGCTGAGCAATGTCTGTGACTACGACTCCCATCATGCTATTGCCTCCACCCCCCTTCCCAGCATGCCCATGCTTCCTTCCTTTTGACTCTGCTTCCCTGTGGGGTGGGCTGGCTGTGCTGATGTAGGAGGGTCCCGTTTTACCATCTAACAGACACCCACACCCCATTCTGCAATACCCTTCAAACCTGGCATCCCTAGATAAGCCCCACCACTGAGGCCTAGATAAAGGGTCTTTAAGTTGTCCACGGTCCTTCACTTTCTTACAAATCCACACATAGGCCCAAGTTCACCTTCTCACAGACCTACATACAAGACCAACCATACCTTTGTAAGAGATATGTATAGGCCCAATAACTTAAGAACTGGTCTCATAGACTTCACTAACCTGACAGCAGAGGCTTGCGCCATCCTCCGCGACAAACTCTCCCCCCTCCCCCCTTGTAAATTTCCACAGTTACGAGAATTAGATTAGCCCACACACGTAGGACATTTTTGGTACATCTGGCGGTTTCACAAGTACATGTGCAATATTTTTTAGTTAAGAAACTTTCCGCGCTTGCTTAATCGAACCTGTGAAAGACGGGCTGCGTGACAAAGAATTAATGTATTAAAATGTTAACTCTGAGCTTTCTTATGGTAAAAATTATCCTTTGTTTACTTTTTGCGGTCAGGAGCACTGACCACCTGTCAAAAGCCCCTAATTTCACCATGATACCACTTCTCAGTCCTATGGGTGGAATTTTCCATAGTTACAAGAGGGCGGTCAAGGGCTGCGTCAGGACATACGTCAGAAAGGGTAAAACTTCTGCATTCAAGCATATATAACAGCTGCACCCAGGGTGTGGCATCGAATTCTCTTCAAACCAGCACCCAGGTGCTGTGTGAGGGTTCCCGACTGATCAATCGTTCTCCTGACTGGGCCCAGAGCTCCTATTGCCAAGGTGATAATGCTCCTACTTAATAATTCTGCCTATTGACTTTGTCAGTCTATCTGACTTAATAATTTTGCCTATTGGCTTTGTCAGATTTTGCCTATTGACTTTGTCAGTCTATCTGACTTAATAATTTTGCCTATTGGCTTTGTCAGATTTCGCCTATTGACTTTGTCAGTCTATCTGACTTAATAATTTTGCCTATTGCCTTTGTCAAATTCTGCCCATTGACTTTGTCAGACTATCTGACTCAATAATTCTGCCTTTTGGCTTTGTCAGATTATTTACTTCAGGTCATCTGTACCCAAGCAATTGCATTTATTTCAGTTTAAATGTGTAGACTTGAATATTGTTATTTTATCTCAACAAGAAGCTTGTCCTCAGAATGCTATCATGTGTATCACTCTTGAATTCAGGGCTGCCCCTTGATCGGCTGCTCATGGATTAATTGATAGATATACATTTCTGTTTGAATTGAACCAATTGATCTTTAACATTGTTGATGCAGTTATTTCTGATCTTACCCATATGTTGATGGGCACACTTTAATTGAAGTATTTTCTTTTATGCTTTTGAATTGTTTAATAAACTATGATATTTTAACAAATGGTTCTTTCTTGCCAAGTGACCGAGCAAAGTGTGAAAGAGATTCTGAGAGGGGAGAGGTACGCAGAAGAGTGTGACCAACCACAAACGTTCCCTCTAACAAAGTGGCGACCACGAGCGAGGGTCTCGGTCGGCGAGTCATCCAACATGTGGTCTTGAGACACACGCACGGGTTTCCCCTCCAGGCTGCACCTCGGACGCTCCGCTGCCCCCGCCCGCCTGGGTAAGTCAGGGATGGTTTTGTTTTTCTTCCTTGAATTTACCTCAGGTTGTGGCTTGTGGGGTGGTCCGTCCCGGCTGTCGTGTCCTCTGGGGTTTCCCCTGTGGCTGCTCTCTTGTTCCCCTGTGGCTGACTGTCTTGCCACGACGTCCTCTGTGGCTGGTCATATTTTGTGAGGCGTCTTTTTGGTCCTTCCCTCTCTGCTGTCCTATACTTCGTTTTGCTTTCTTTCTGCGTGGGGTCTCTTCACCTTTCTTGTTATTCTGTTGCCATATGTGTCGTGTATTTGCCTTTTTTCATGTATATTGTTATTTGAGGTATTTGCCGCATGATTTGTGTGTTTATTTTTTATTGTGTTTCTTTTTAATTATATATGGCTTGAGGTTTGAGTCCTGCGCCGAGTCTCTCCTGTGTGACTGGCCGAATTCTGGCATGTATTTGCTGCGTGATACATGCATTTGAGATATTTACCGCATAATTTGTTTGTTTGGTTTTTCTTTCGGTTTTGCCAGTTGTGGTTGCTATTTGAGGTTTGAGTCCTGCGCCGAGTCTCTCCTATGTGACTGGCCGAATTCTGGCGTGTATTTGCTGCGTGATACATGCATTTGAGATATTTACCGCATAATTTGTATGTTTGGTTTTTCTTTCGGTTTTGCCATTTGTGGTTGCTATTTGATGTTTGGGTCCTGTGCCAGCTCTCTTATGTGCCTGGCCGCATTTTGGCGTGTGTTTGCTGCCTGATACATGCATTTGAGGTCTTTACCGCATAATTTGTGTGTTTTTTTTTTTTTTTCTCTTCGATTTTGCTATCAGTGGTGGCTGATATTTGGGGTTTGCGTCGTGTGTTTGTTCTCACTTGGTGAGTTTCTCCGTGGCTGGCTGCCCACCTTCTGGTATGCGGTGGTCATGCATTTGTGGTTCTGAGGGTCTTTGGTTTCGGTGACTGTTGTCCTGCCCTCGGGTCCTCTTGGGGTGTGGTCTGCCCACCATTGTAGGTGGTGTTCATGGGTGTATTCACACATTCATTCTTCACCCTCTCTGATTGGTCCCGTTCTGACTCTTTCCTGCACTGCTTGGGTACTCTTCTCTTTCTGTCTTTTAAGTTTTTTTCGGTCTCTGGTAGGCGCTTTTCTCCTTTGTTAGCTGCGCCACTCCGGATTGAGGAGCTTCCTGTTTCAGATCGTTTGTCACTTTCTGTCGTGCCTTCAGCCTTCTTCGGCTCTCTGCCAACGCGGATAGAGGAAGTCTCTGTCGAACGGTCGCTGCTGCCCTGCAGCTCCCCTAGCCCCGCCTTTTTTCTTTGTTTCCTCGCACTCTGTTCTTCCTCACTTTGATGGTTTTCGTTTTTCTTCTGAAATGCATTTCATTTATTTAATATTTGTTTATTTTTTGTTCGTTGTGTCTGTTTTTTGTGTCTCATCTTTTTGATGATAGTTCTGCCTGTTGTTCCACGCTAGGCCCCCCCCAGTTGTTGCCGTTCTGCCACCTTTGTCATCCCTAGCCAAGGTGGCAGACTGCCAGTTACTTTGGTGCTCAGTTGCCCACACACACCTTCTTCGGTCCGGTTTAGCGGCGACTGCGCTAAGTAGCTGTTGTCTGGATTGCTTTGCCTTTTAATTTTAGCTGTGATCCCGCTAAGTAGTTGCATTATTTTTCGGCCCTCATTGCACGCACTTTGCGCCTTTTTTCTGTCTCTCACACATTTTGTCTGCCTCTTGCCTTGCGTCCAGTGGCAGCCAAAAGGAGGGGTGGTGGTGTATCCCCACTCCTCTTGTATTGTCCCCTTTTGATTACCCCCGTTATGTCCCTTGACCCCCCACAGATCATAAGTCTTCTCATTCATTCAGTCCGTGGTACGGCCACCGCTGTCTATCACACCTCCCTGGACCGCTTTACCCCTCTTACACGCCATCAAAGTGACATTCTTGCAGCCGCATGGAATACTTTAGGAATCACCTTTACCCCCAGTACTGAGCTACGCCTTGCCCTTCTGTCTCTCGTAGACTATCCGCCCTCATTCAACGTCTCCTCCCAGTCACTGCCTCCACCAGATACCACCCGCCCGGATCTGCTGTGGCCTGGTCATTCCTCTAATTCCTCTTCATCCTCCCCACCCTCATTAAGTTCGTCTGTTTATTTTGTTAATTCTCCCCCCGTCATTTACACAGACGACGAGTCTAACTCCGCACATTCTACAGCACTTTCTGAAGAAGCAACACTCCCTCGTCTTTCCGCTCCTGCATCTCCCACAGCATCAGCATCCAGTAGTGCTCACCCTCAACCATTGTCTTCAACTGATGAGTCCCCACTCCTTGTGGCACTCCTGCAGGACTACTCAGTAGACCTACAGGACCCTGCACCTGACGTTCCCACTGCTCATCCCCCGACCTGTCCATCTCCGCACTTCCACTCATTATAGGGAATGAATGACCCATCCCCTGATACTACAGCCTCTCCCATCATCGTGTATTTAGTGAACAACAACGTGGTAGGTCTCTCCACTGGTCACCCATCGTCTTTTTGTTACGTCACACCTTTAGCAAACACTGTCCTTCTCACTATATTTCAAGCCCTAGGGATCGATTATACTCAAGCACAGCAAATAACGCTTTCGCTTGCACCAGCTTTTCCGCATCCTATCGTCACCAAGGTCAAAGAACAAAAACATTGCAAGCACTGACACTTTAGGAAACACTCTAGTCTCTTCAATTATTATTAGTCCCCATGAACAGAATCCTGAGTACCTCTGTTCATAAAACACCACATTATATTTGCATACGTATTCGTTTAATAGCACCAGGCTTAGA
This sequence comes from Calotriton arnoldi, assembly GCA_963921515.1. Taxonomy (NCBI): domain Eukaryota; kingdom Metazoa; phylum Chordata; class Amphibia; order Caudata; family Salamandridae; genus Calotriton; species Calotriton arnoldi. The sequence goes on from CAWUFW010000459.1 coordinate 3,523,179, forward strand.
GATACCTACTACCTTAACCTCATCCTACCCCCGCAACCCACTGCAGAGCAAGATCATTGCATCTCTCTCTGACGACCAACTCCAATTTCCTGATTTTTCCCCCAACGGGATATACACCGGACCAGACGAACAGGACTTGAGGAAAGCACTGTGTCACTTTATTATTAGCGCCATAGGAGAGGAGCTAGTAGAAGACGTCCCTACCCCTACCCTTGACACTCACTCTCCTACAGCTGAATACTCACCTGACATCTAAGTGCATCCCTTTCCAACAAAAATTGACCTTCACCCTCAAACACATTGTATTTTTAAAACAACATTCATGAATGGCATTTTGAGCTCTACTGTGTATAAAACTTCTACCCACTTTCACATCTTCTTCATTATACGTCCCCATGGATCGCTACTGACTGCCATATTATCTAGCACATGGCCAAGGCACCCACTCCAGAGTTATATTGCTGAAGCCTGCTTCGACGGCCAGCTTCGCTTCCCCCTTTATACTCCAGCACAAGAGCGGGACCTACAGGACGGGGTATATGATATTGTCATTCAGGCAGTACAGCAAGAACTCATCAGAGACATTGTCCCTAGCACCTGAGAAAACGCGCTCCTGTAATTTAGGCCTTGCCTAAAGCGCCTAGGATTACGCATATCCACATGGCGACTCCACTCCAACATGTTTCAAGAACATTCGGAGGCCAGGAACACCATATCTTAAAGCACTGCAGTGAGCTTCATAAGCATACGGCAAAAATGACTCATCCTTGGCCGTCAGAGGGAAGCTTTGACCCTATAATATTGGAGCATGCCACCACCTTTCTAGATACAAAGTACTCCGGTACTAAACTACAGAAGAGAAAGGCTACTCTAGACCTTTGGCGCATTTTTAAAGATAAGGTTAGAACACACTCTGACCCCACATCACCGGTTGTACCCAATGCTCCGCCCCCACCACCTTATCACTTTAGCGGTATGTATACCGAGCTCACTAACAAGGAGCAACTGGAACTACCAGTCACCACTAATAATTCCCCGGCTGCAGGTTTTCAGCCATTACTCACCGAGGCATCTTCCTCACCGCACCTCGGCCCAGAATTACACGTCACACAGGTTGAGGAATTTCAGGCTTCCCACACGTCACCTAGTCACCCGTACCACCACATGACCAGATCACTGACCCCACCCATGCCCCCGGGCATGTATACCCTCACCTCACGGAACTGAGCAGCATGCACTTGCCTCTCCCTAACGACACAGTAAGGGACACAGCAGTATCTGGTATCCCAGGTCTTATAGATGCACAACTGTCACTAAAATTTACACCAACAGTCAATACTGCACACCCCCGCCCAGGTGGAGACGATGAGGAAGGCTCTGACTCTGTCTCTCAGACATCATCTCGTCACTCGCATGACTCCGTCTTTCAAGCCCTGCCCTGTCCCTCGCGCTCACCTGTTATTGTCACCTATGATCTCAGCACTAAACAATCCTCTAAATCAAACCCCTTCCGTGACACGGACACTAAACAACAACATGACCCCAACCCATTCCACGACACCGATACACACCTGGGTTCAAATTCGCACCCCCAATTGCAAAATAACATGCCCTTCATGGCTGCTGCCCCCCATGCTGAGGTACCAGGATCTGGCCTTATGACAGAGCAGCGACAGTTCATTGAGTTCTCCGACCCGCCACCACTGGACATAACAGACAGACAGTGTGTTCCTCTCACTGGTCTTCCATCCGCGTATGGCAATTATAGACAAAATGCAGACTTGAGCAAAAGCACCAGCCTGGAAAGTATTTCATCACAGCACCTTGAAGAAGAACAGTCACACATGCATCAATCACCTAGTCACGCAGATCAGGTGAACTCCATAAGACGCTTGTCATTTAAATTAGAGAACATGAACAAAAGCGTTGTGGACATGCTCCATAAGGTCAACACCCCAACATCACCCTCACCCACGCTGCACCGCCTCGTGAAACACCACCCAAAGACAAATATCAGTAGGAATGGGGAAGGGAGCAGACAATATCGCTTTAATGAGCACCCCTCCCACCGTGACGCTGCCGTCTCTGGAATGACACAAACATTCACTAACATACACCAAGACCTCCAATTCCCAACAGCATTAGGGCGGGAAAAGACACCTCCACGGGTGCTAGAAGGCCACAATCCAATGTTTGGTGACATCCCAATATATTGTGAACACCCGCAGGAACATGACCCAGTGGTAAGAAGAAAGGAAAGGACCACCGAGGCACAGAGACTTAAAGTCTTGGGGACACATGGACACCCCGACGACATACTATATGACGTCTCGGGCTCTGCTTCCTTACGCACCATTAGGATGAAAAATAGACGTAACATGATGTATCTCAGTAGACCCCTTCCACCAAAAGCTAGTAATGACCTCACTCCCAATGAGATAGTGACATTGGGGGAAGGTTCAGATTATGCAGTTAACCCTTTTACAGACGATTTGGCAGGTTGGTCAGAGCCCTTGGCGCCACAAATGCGCCCATGGCCAAGGGAAGGCTCTTTTGAACCTCAGGACATGGCAACAGCAGTTGAATGCATCCTCAAAGGATTAGGAGATCAGGATTGGGACTATGACTACATGAGGGAGAGCCTCAAAGTCTGGCAGAGATATGCTCGCCAGTATGATTCTACAGGACCCACAGCGCAACGCCCTGGGGTAACACGCCAGATGCCACTGATCTATAAAAACATCATTGATCCCCCCATCTATATCCCCTGGTCTACATTAGACAAAGAAAATGTCAAAAGGCGCTCCCACCCCTCACAGAGGGTGCGGGAAAATGGATTGCAGCTTTTGAAAATTGCACCACGGGCAACAACATAGCAATAGGAGATGTAAAAAGCTTGCTGATCTCCCTCATTGGAGAAGATGCAGAAGATCTTTTCATACGTATTCATAAAAATCTTACCAAGACAAACACCAAACATGATGGTGTTTCCTTCAACGAGATTAGAACAGTAGCATGGGCTGAGTTGCGCAGGAAATTCCCTGATGTTCCTGACATTGGGGCTCTGTTGTCACAGACTATGCAACCAAATGAAGACCCTGCCAACTATCTTTCTAGAATGAAAGAAAAATGGTACCAGGAGTTAGGGCAACGATGGGACGCAAATGGAGGATATGGGAGACTATTTTACCACACAGTAAAGAAAGGTTTGCCAACTGAAGTACAGGAGAAATTAGATGGCATTGTAGCAATGGAATGCAAGCCATGGGCAGAGATACAAGATCACATTGTACATTACTGTAAAAAGAGACAGGAACAGGAGAAGAATAGACAGCTAGCAATAGAGAATGCCGCTGCCAAACTAGTACAGCAGAAACTTAATAAGAAAAAAGACAATGTTGACACAGTCATGCTCGCGGCACCCGTCACTCAAATGACAGCAGTAACATCCTTCCCTCAGGCTGCCATGAATGCTCTTGCAGGCAATGCCCAACTTGCACCTCAGCAGGTACAAGCACCACCTGCAGTACAGTACATACAAGCTCAACCCCAACAAGCCATACAGTATGTCCAGCAGCCACAACAGGCAATGACACAATACATGCCAGCACCACCTGAGTACAGCACCAACATACAGCCCTATTACAATAACAGACCGAATATGAACTGGAACACGGGTGGACAAGGAAGGGGGCGAGGGATGGGACAGCAAAGGTTTCCACAACAGCCAGGACAAGGGGCACCACCAATAATCTGTTACTATTGCCAGAAACAAGGCCATATCCAGAGAGACTGTAACAGTAAAAAGCGCGATATGGGTCAGCAATATATGCGTCCTGGCTACCAAGCACAGGCACCATTCCAACAACAACAGCGCACACAGCAACCCCCCAGCAGCCCCAAGTACTATACTCATATGTGCAACCAACACAGCAACAGCAAGTGCAGCTCCAAGCGCCCCCAATGCTTCAGGTTCAGCCAGCGGCCCAACAAATGCAGATTCCAATGCAACAATCACAGCCACAGCAACAGGCTACTTACCAGATGGTCCCCCAAACACAAAACAATGTACCTCTAGGAGGAACAATTGTTGCCTCCAGCAACCCCTTTACTCAGGGCACCATCCAGCAATATCAGCATGGAGGATACACTGGCTAGGACAGCCCACAGACAACTCTTGTGTGCCCAATTTTGTCATGCACAAGCAATACTGAAGAGGACCCTATTGCAAGTGTTATGATAAATAACAAAATATACAGTTTTCTTGTTGACACAGGTGCCACATACTCCTGCATTACAGGTGGCCCTCTGCCCATTTCAAACAAAACAGCGGACACACAGGGATTTTCTGGGGCAATAGCAAGGGTCCCCTTCACCAAGCCAGTTTCAATGGAGATAGGAGGCCATACAGTGGAGCAGCCTCTGCTCTATTCACCCAGCTCCCCAGTCAATCTTTTAGGACGCGACCTCATGGCCAAACTAAACATGACCATCCACTTTGATGACAATGGAACAATGATTTGCTCCATTCCAGGTACTCCACTAACTAGGATGATGGCAGTCACTGCACAGTCTTCCTTAGATAGCCAAGTCAGAGCACGCCCAGTGAATGAGCAGGCCTTCTCTGCAGCTGTTCACACGATTGTCGCCACCACTCCCGAATTACAAGGTCGCACAGTTCAGCTACCAAAAGAATTTCTCTTTAGACCCCAAGTTCCAGACTCCCCGGCGTTAGATAAAAACTTGATTTTTGACATCTGCGCCCTTGAAATAACACCCACCTATGGTGCTTTCCTGGCATGCGATGACAATGCTCACACATGGGCTTGTGTCATCTTCCTTGAACAGGAAGGATTGGTCAGACACATTTCAGATGCTCAGCTATTTGGATCCCCTGAGGAATATTCTAAAACCGAGATTATCTATGATAACAATGTGCCCGTCTCAGTGATAGTGGAAATTAGAACACCAACGATCACCCCTGACTATGATTCTGTGCGAGAAGCCGATTTGGCTCAGGTACCACCACATCTTTGGACAACAGGCCCAAATGATGTGGGCCTTATTAGATCTGCCAGGCCATTTAAGATAACACTCAAACAAGGTGCTATCCTGCCCAGAATAAAACAGTACCCCTTGTCTAAAGCAGCAGAGGAGGGCATAGCCCCCACTATACAGGCCTTACTAGAACAGGGAGTAATTTATCCTTGTATCTCTCCGTGTAACACAGCCCTTTTCCCTGTGAGGAAGGGGAAAACAAATCAATGGCGTTTGATACACGATCTTCGCGCAATTAACAGCATAGTTATACCAGAATTCCCTATTGTCCCAGACCCCTCTGTCATTCTCACCAATGTCCCCCCGGATGCACAGTACTTTTCTGTCATCGACCTGAAAAATGCCTTTTTCAGCATTCCTTTGCACCCAGATAGTCAATACCTCCTGGCGTTCTCATTCAGAAATGTGCAATTTTCATACACAAGGTTAGCTCAAGGGTACTGTGAGTCCCCTAGTGTTTTTAACAGGGTCGTCAAAGAAGACTTGTCCAATTTCCAATGTGACAGCACCTTACTGCAATATGTCGATGACATACTGCTTTGCAGCCCCACCGAACAACAATGTAGGAAAGACACCATCCTCTTGCTCACCACGCTGGCACAAAGAGGATATAAAGTTGACAAACAAAAAGTACAGTATTGTCAGGAAGAGGTACACTACCTAGGACAGCTACTGTCTGCATCAGGCAGGCGAGTGACTCCAGGTCGAGTTGAGGCAATAAAAGGCACTCCTGAACCCCAGACAGTTAAAGACATGCAAAAATTCCTCGGCTTGGTTAATTATGTCCGCCAATGGGTTTTTGATTTCGCAACAATAACTGCCCCATTGCTGAAAGCTGTGAAAATGGGCAAAGACAGACATAATAAAATTGAATGGACACCTGAAATGAGAACAGCCTACACCCAGCTCAAAGATGAGATAACAAATGCACCAGTGTTAGGATCACCTGATTACACAAAAGAATTCTACCTCTTCACTCACTGTGATGGGTTAGTCATGACAGCAGTACTCACTCAAAAATACCCCATGGGCCATAAGCCAATTGCTTATTTCAGCGGAATGCTGGACTCTGTCATGAAAGGCCATTACCCTTGCGAACAGGCCCTTGCTGCCGCAGCATTTGCTGTTGAAAAAAGTACCCCCATTGTGATGGGTTCCCCACTAACAATGTACACTGAACATGCTGTTTTTGCAATAATACAGAAAGCTAAAACAACACTGACAACGCAAAGAGTGTCAGGCTACGAAGTCATACTGTCATTACCTTCTCTGAAAATTGTCAAATGTCACACCGTAAACCCCGCCACATTTTTTGCCCATCCAATTGTCACCTCAGATGATGACAACCATGATTGTGCCACTTATTCACCAGATGAGTCAGGAGCAGCAAAAGAAGATCCCTTACCGAATAGTACTGTATACTTTGTTGATGGTTCCTCTACCATTGATCAAGAAACAGGCATAAGATACACAGGAGCAGCAGTAGTTAAAGCACAGCAAAATGACTCCTCTGATTCCTTAGACATCGTGCAGCAGCTTACACTCCCATCACATTATTCTGCCCAGGCAGCAGAACTGGTAGCACTCATAGCTGCCCTAAACATTGGAGCTGAGGACCGCGTTACAATTTATTCAGATTCTGCATATGTCACTACAACAACTCACTCCAGCATCCTCCGCTGGAGAAGGCGCGGCTTCCTTAAATCAGATGGTACACCTGTCATTCACAAAATGTTACTTGAAGAACTTATTGAGGCCCTTACACTACCAGCTGAAGTAGCCGTAGTAAAATGCACAGCGCACACTAATGGCCAAGATTTTGTCTCCAGAGGTAACGCTCTGGCTGATTGGGCAGCTAAAGCTGCAGCCAGAGGCCCCTCAGTAGCAGGCCCATCAATCCAAACAGCACCGGAAGTCCAACTTGCACCTATCTTTTTGTCCCAAACAGTACCTCCGACAGAGCACGACACCAGCAGTGAACACAGTTCAGACACACCATCCCAATTACCAACACCATTTGATATTGACAAAACGCGACAATACGATCATACTGCACAACTACACCTCAGAGAAATGCAAGAAAGTGCACCAGATCAAGAGAAAGAGTTATGGAAGAAGAGGGGAGTACAGCAGGACTCCGCCGACTTCGTATACAGACAAACAGTAACAGGGAAACCTGTGATGCCACAGGCTTTGTTACAAGTGGCATTAGATCAACTCCACCTTCCCACACATGTCACCCGAGACAATATGTCTGTCACCTTGCAAACAGACTGGTTCATCCCCAATGCCTATGAACAGATACAATTGTATGTTAATAAATGTCTCATTTGCCAACAATACTCCCCAGCCCCTACGCTCAAAACTGTTGTCTCTACAATTCCTAGACCATCAGGCCCCTTCAAAGAGTTACACATTGACTATGTCGATATGATCGATCGCTGCCAAAACTATCGCTATCTCATTGTGGTAGTATGTCCATTCTCACGCTGGATCGAAAGTGGACCTTGCGTCCACTGCGATGCCAAAGCAGCTGCCACATTTCTATTACGTGATGTCATTCCTCGCTGGGGCATCCCAGACTCCATCCGGACCGATAACGGCAGTCATTTTTCAAATGCCATCTTTTCCTTCCTGACCACAATGCTAGGCATCAAACACAAGCTGACCTCAGCTTACCACCCACAAAGCAACGGCATTTGTGAGCGCCTTAACGGCTTGCTCAAAAACAAAATAAGTAAAATAAGTGCCACAATAGGAAAGAAATGGCTTTATTGCCTGCCCATAGCACTGTTTGCATTAAGAAACTCCCCAAGTTCGGATCATCACCTCACACCCCACCAGCTTGTCACTGGACGATCCATAAATGTAACAGTTCCATCCACACGCCCCAAATCAGATAGTGAGTCATCATCTGAGATAGTTAAGGCAGAACTTTACCACTATCTGTGCCAACTAACCAGCGCAGCGCAGTTCCTTTCTATCCAGATATCCAAGAGAAAGGGGAAGGGCCCCACCGATCCTGAGCTCCCACCAATCTGTCCCGGGACGCAGATCTTCATCCGGAAAACGTCAGACGCTGGAGGGACCCTAAATTCGAGGGCCCATTCCAGGTGGTCGACTCGTCACCAACTGCAGTACGAATAGCTGAAAGAAAAGCATGGATCCATCGCAGTCACGTCCGCTTGGACCCCGCACCACCTCCGCCAATCGACTAGAGGAGGGACAGGACATACCCTTGGTACAGCTCCACGAGGACAGCGGGTTTCCATCCTCCTTTGATGACGAAGATAATAACCGCCATGAGCATAATATCGAGGACCTGAGTGGGAATGCAAAGTTATGTATTTCACTTGTCTTAACATTTTGCCTTTTTTCCACTATAACGTTGGCCGCACTTAATTGGTACTTGTTTTATGTTGCAACTTTTAAGCCACATTTGTCTGCTAAAATTATTGTACCATTCTCAAAACAACCAGTTGTGCCAGAAAATACAACTGCACACAAACACTTCCCGCCCCACACTGAAGATTCATCACTTCCACAGCATACCACTGATAGTGCACACACTAGTACACACCCCACACGCATAGCTACTTTCACAGACCCAAGTATTACTACTACTCCGTGGGATAGGCTCCTAGAGATTACAGTAGGTCCCCCAGTGAACCGCAGTCCCAACTCCCGCAACATTCGCAGATTTAGAAGAGGTAGACCAAGGTTCTGGAGGAGTCATAGACCAACAAAAGATAATGACAAACAAGATTTGGCCACCGCTCTCCAGGACACTATGGTCCACGTTGCACGCCAACATCCCAGACCTGATTTCCACTCCATACGTCCTGACACACCTAATAACGAAAATGAAGCCCATAGTGCCCTGCTAGATAACATGTGGTACCGGCACATGTTTCAAATAGGGAAAAAGGTAACAAAAGAAGCATGCTTTGTGTGCTCACACATCCCGCATGCAGTTGGCGCAGACAAAATGGTGTTCCCACAAGAAATACCACCCCCAACGGCCAAATGCCTCCTCCATTTGTTTCTTTGCCGTATCTACGGCCAAATACAGCTTTTCTCAGCAGAGATAGACACTGTGTTTGTAAACACCACCGCGTGGGATTCTAACTATCTAACACACATGGTTGTCACTAATGCATTGCAATTCGAGACAGAAAATGAGAATTTGTATAGATGGGAATCACCTAGATGGGAGACACCGCTCACAACTCATGAGCATGAATTCAAAGCATCAGGGTTTTTTATGTTCACATCCCCCCGGCACTATGTAAGGAGACAATAAACAAACAACTCCATAACAAACCCCCGATACACGAAAATAACAGTTCACACGTTGCCAACTGTCCATGTCAATATAGGTCTGTGCTGCTCTTGCAGGCCCATGTGTATTTTGATAACAAATGGCATGGCCCAGACGCCCTGGTATGTAAGGCAGCTTCCTTGGGAGAACCCTTTGCAAAAACAGAATATCAACAGAATATTGATTGGGATGTTGAGACTCAGTGTGAGGAGGTGTGGGCAGAGGAAACTAGACGGTACACCTTTGGGAAGGGAACAGCTTACAAATGGAAGAGAGCATATAAACTAAAACATCCTCTTCTTTGCTTCCTAGGTAACGGTACTCGCCCTGTGGGCAGCAACACAAACTGTAACACAACAATTTTTAATTTGGACCTCCAAGACGGCACCGCCAGCCTCATGGACATCTTTTGGGCATGCGGAGAACGCATCTACCCCCAGTTGCCTCCTCGATGGAAGGGCCTATGCACCATGGTTACCATGCACGAGCTGCATCTCGTTGTCCCGGCATCCAACATCTCTCAAGTGTTTGAGCACCCCATGACAAATGACGTCACCCTGCTTCACCGGCACCGAAGGAAGGCTCAATACTTCGCTAACGATGCCTTCGCCGAAATTCCTGAAGAATTTCGCCTGTTCAATGGTGCCCAGGAATTCTTTGGAGGCCTGTGGCCCATTTGGCAAACATCAGCTAATGCCAGGTGGCTACAGGTCACCCGATACGAACTAATGACTCTGATAAATAACACCCGAGATGGGTTCAACGCCATACAGGAAGAGTTAAGGCCTTTAAGGCTTATGGTTCTAGAGCATAGATATGTTCTAGATCAACTCACAGCTATGCAGGGTGGTGTATGCAGTGCCCTTGGAAAGAGCTGCTGCACTTTCATACCGGCTAATGATGCCACAAACGGGTCGCTCGCTAAGGCCATTGAGGACTTGGGCAACCTGGGAAAAAAGATGCGTGACGAAAGCGGTGCCGCTGCAGATCCTATCACGGACTGGTTCAACTTGAACTGGATGCCTTCATGGCTATCTGCTATCTTGAAAATTGTGCTACCTATTTGTTGTGTTGTCCTGGTAATGTGTTGCGGTGCACAGCTAGTAATTAAATGTGTCAACAGATGCAGCACCAAAGCAGTAGGAATGAATTACGTTCACACTGGAATTAATAACAATGCACAGTATCAGGACATGGACCGTGCTCCCGGGGATGGGAATGGGCAGATCCATGTGCAACTCTTAGAACAACCTGCCCCTCATGCCTCTTCAAACACACCTACAGCTCCACCGGTTCCACCACCTAGATACGCCTTAAGGGAGGAGCATGACATTAACGGGTATGATGAGTTAGCTCCCGAGGATGGGGGAGAATACGTTACTATAACACCCGAATTGTCACCACAGACAGCATGCATGTATATTAGTGACCCACTCGGTATGCACCAAGCCCCTGAGGGTCCAGCAAAGTACTGTGTCACAGAAGTGTTCAATAATGAACAAGAGAAGGGATGTGTAGGAGGGTCCCGTTTTACCATCTAACAGACACCCACACCCCATTCTGCAATACCCTTCAAACCTGGCATCCCTAGATAAGCCCCACCACTGAGGCCTAGATAAAGGGTCTTTAAGTTGTCCACGGTCCTTCACTTTCTTACAAATCCACACATAGGCCCAAGTTCACCTTCTCACAGACCTACATACAAGACCAACCATACCTTTGTAAGAGATATGTATAGGCCCAATAACTTAAGAACTGGTCTCATAGACTTCACTAACCTGACAGCAGAGGCTTGCGCCATCCTCCGCGACAAACTCTCCCCCCTCCCCCTTGTAAATTTCCACAGTTACGAGAATTAGATTAGCCCACACACGTAGGACATTTTTGGTACATCTGGCGGTTTCACAAGTACATGTGCAATATTTTTTAGTTAAGAAACTTTCCGCGCTTGCTTAATCGAACCTGTGAAAGACGGGCTGCGTGACAAAGAATTAATGTATTAAAATGTTAACTCTGAGCTTTCTTATGGTAAAAATTATCCTTTGTTTACTTTTTGCGGTCAGGAGCACTGACCACCTGTCAAAAGCCCCTAATTTCACCATGATACCACTTCTCAGTCCTATGGGTGGAATTTTCCATAGTTACAAGAGGGCGGTCAAGGGCTGCGTCAGGACATACGTCAGAAAGGGTAAAACTTCTGCATTCAAGCATATATAACAGCTGCACCCAGGGTGTGGCATCGAATTCTCTTCAAACCAGCACCCAGGTGCTGTGTGAGGGTTCCCGACTGATCAATCGTTCTCCTGACTGGGCCCAGAGCTCCTATTGCCAAGGTGATAATGCTCCTACTTAATAATTCTGCCTATTGACTTTGTCAGTCTATCTGACTTAATAATTTTGCCTATTGGCTTTGTCAGATTTTGCCTATTGACTTTGTCAGTCTATCTGACTTAATAATTTTGCCTATTGGCTTTGTCAGATTTCGCCTATTGACTTTGTCAGTCTATCTGACTTAATAATTTTGCCTATTGCCTTTGTCAAATTCTGCCCATTGACTTTGTCAGACTATCTGACTCAATAATTCTGCCTTTTGGCTTTGTCAGATTATTTACTTCAGGTCATCTGTACCCAAGCAATTGCATTTATTTCAGTTTAAATGTGTAGACTTGAATATTGTTATTTTATCTCAACAAGAAGCTTGTCCTCTGAATGCTATCATGTGTATCACTCTTGAATTCAGGGCTGCCCCTTGATCGGCTGCTCATGGATTAATTGATAGATATACATTTCTGTTTGAATTGAACCAATTGATCTTTAACATTGTTGATGCAGTTATTTCTGATCTTACCCATATGTTGATGGGCACACTTTAATTGAAGTATTTTCTTTTATGCTTTTGAATTGTTTAATAAACTATGATATTTTAACAAATGGTTCTTTCTTGCCAAGTGACCGAGCAAAGTGTGAAAGAGATTCTGAGAGGGGAGAGGTACGCAGAAGAGTGTGACCAACCACAAACGTTCCCTCTAACACTGACAGGATGGCTGGGAGTGTTGTCCTGGCAGTTGTTTGGCTAAGAGTCCCAAGAGTGTCCCTGTGCTTCACACAACATAACCCAGGGTGGTGGTGCTTTGTGGGATCTTGTGTTAGGATGGTGGGCATTGCATTCTACCAGGTGGGTACTGTGGAGTTTGTGTTGGGGGGGTGTGAGGGGAGGTGCTGGTGACTATAGTCAGTGCTGCAAGTCCCCCTTCCCACCCAGCCAGCCAGATATCCCACCATGGAACGTGCTTGCATTGCAGGGAGTGGAAGTTGTCTCTCAGGATGTCAGTCAGTGGTGTCCTGCTGTTTGTTGGTGCACAGTTGGCAGCAGGGCCTTGTGCTCCCCACAGCAGTAGCCAGTGTCAGCCATCTTGTGAGTCCTTCTCCACTCCCTGTGATGTGCGCATGGTTCATGGTGGTGTTGATGGGACAGTTTTGGTGCGGGCAATATGTGTGACTGCGACTACCATGATGCTATTGGCTACACTGACTTGGCCAGCATACACAGAATTCCTTCCTTTGAGTGGTCTTCACTGTGTGTTGGTGTTGTTGTGGTGGCTACATGTGTGGATGTGTTTGTTAGTTCTATTTGTGCCACTGCCTAGCTGTAGTTGTGGTTGTGTTTGTACATGTGTTGGCACAGTTGGATGTGACTTTTTTGATGGCATGTGTTGTGTTTATCTGACTGACATACACATTTTGGGATGATTCTGTTCTAGTTGCTGTGTAATTGCTATGAGTGCATGGTTTGACTCTCCCTTGACAGTGATGTGTGTGTTTTGTGGCAGTTTATTGTGTACATTTGTTGTGTACTCACCAGGCTCTGGGATGTCCTCTAGTCCATATACGCTCACTGGCGGAAGGATGGCCCGCACCTTCTCCTCCCAGGGCCTGAGGTATATTGGCTTGGCAGGAGGGCCACTGCCGGTGTGTTGGCTGTTGATGTAGTCTTTCTTCAGCATGTCCCGTACCCTCCTGCGCACGTCATACCACCTGTTCTGGATGTCCGTCTTTGTGCGCCGACATGGTGATTGGGTGTTCACCCTGTTGATGATCCTCTCCCACATCTTGGTTTTCTGCGACATGGGGGTCTGTTGGACCAGAGTGCCAAACAGCTGTGGCTCCACCCTGAGGATCTCGTCTACCATGACTTCCAATTCACTATCTAGGAACTTGGGATTCTTCTTGGGGGCATGGTGATGGGTGGTGATGGTGGGTGATGTGTGTGTTGGTGTGCAGGTGAGGGTGTGTGAGTGTGTGTTTTGCTGGGTGTATGTGAGGTAGGTATTTGTTGGTGTGCTGATGGTGTGTGGCTTGTGTGAGGGATGAGCTGTGGGTGTGTGGTTGCTTTCTCTTGGGTGCTGGCAGTGGAATGGCATTTGCAAAGGCTCATGGTAGTGATTTGTGTCCTTTATATAGGTGGAGTTGTGGGTGTGTCCTTGTTCTCTGTCCCCACCCCCCAGTATTTATTGGCTTGGTAATTGCATGTTTGGCCTTTTTTGGGTGATTTTTCCTTTGTGCTGTTTGTGTATGTTGGAAACGTTCTTGTGACCGAGTCGGACCCTGCATTGGTCTCGTACGGTGTTTTCCGTTTCGTTCACGCTGTGTTTGTGCAGTTTTCTATGCTGCGTACGCGTCGGTCGCGGTGTATTGTGTTGCTTCGGCTCGGTTTTGTATGCGTGTCGGTCGTACGGCTTGTCCTCCGTCCGACTCGCTCGTGGTTTTCGCGCCTTGCATCGTATTTAGCGGTTTGGAGTTAGCGTGTACGTTTCGGTCGGATTTGTTCCGGGTGCGTGTCGGTCGGTTGGATTCGCGTGTTTTTCCGGCCGGATTGCTGTTTTCCGTGCGGCTCGGTCGGTCGACTTGGTTTCGTTACGTGTCGGTCGGATTTTTCGCGCCTTGCATCGTACTTGGCGTGTCGGGCGCCACGGGTACGTGTCGGTCGGTATTTTTTCCGGATCCGAGTCGGTCGGTGCTTTTTCCGGCCCGAATCGGAATCGACCCCAAGGTCTGATCTTCCCATGACTATCACAGCAACATGGACTGTTGTTTTTCACCAGAACCTTCACATCTTTTGACATGGAAGTTCTTGTTGAAAAGACATCTATTATTGTCTAAAAGTAAGCGCGCAAATGGGGTTACAACACCAGAACAGACATCACTAACAAAAATGGAAAATCAATTTGCGGGCTAATAACATTGGACTCAAAAGGCTTGGCTCAATGTTCGAATTATTTTAATGGCAAACATACATTTCACAATAGACAGTGCCTTCGCAAATATGATCACTCATGCAGTGCTTTGTTTGTGGCAGATGTGGTTACAGCCCACAGAGAATCAGTTAATCCCAATTAATCCTTATGAGCACATCCTTTATTTTTATTTTTTATTTATTACCCAGAGAGGTCCAAATTACAGGTAGTTCAGAGACAATCGTACATATAAATTCAGATAAAAATATAAATACATGCCACTTATAAACTTGTAGTAAGAACACCATATAAAAAAAAACATTTCATCATTATTTACAATAATGCAAATACATATACATAGATTTCTAAAAGGAAGCTAGGTTAAGCCACCCCTCTCGACTGCCTTATGATGGGCTGAAGTCTTTTTTTATATAAATTAGTACTAAAATAGCTACAGACAGCCAGCTATCAGCCTAGTGGGGCAGTCAGTATCATTTTTCCACTTCGTAATTGGCGACTACATTTTTTTCCCCAGTTTCCTATCCTGCCTGCCCCTGCATGCATATAGAGCAGCCTCTTGATTGGAAACCCCTCAGCAGCCGTGCTAACCATATCTGAAACGTGGGGGGCTCTGGGTCCTTCCAGCTGGCGGCAATTATCATCCTAAAAACAGCTACAAAGACAAATGCCCAATACATCTGGGCAGTGTCCAGGCCACTACGGCTATCATAGCCCAAAATCATCAGAATGGGGCTCAAGTTAATCCTGTGCCCAAACAAACCTTCCCAGAAGCACACCAACCCATTCCTCAGAGGAAGTATTCTGGCACAGTCGTAAAACATGTGTACTATTGTGGCCGGCCCTTCCCCACACCTTAAACACTTATCATCTGTTCTCTTGCCCCAATCGAACAGCTTGGCAAGGGTAAAGTACAAGTTAAATAAAGTTTTATAATGCTACACCTTCAAACTTGTTGATAAGAGAATCTTTGCGGTTAATGACATTGCCATATCTAAGTCAGCATCAGGATTACCTAGCTTCCTTGCCCAATTTGCCTCCGTTTTTTCTAGATCATCAGGAAGCTGTCGAGCAATACACTTTAAATGTTCTTTATTCTACTGTTACTTCGAACAATTGCCTCTACTAAAGGTATGTTACCTAGAGCTATAGCTGACCTGAAGGTGGTGAGAAATCCCTTGACTTGCACGTATTTGAAATATTGATTATCAGGGATTCCAAACCCCTGCAGCAGTTGGGTAAAAGGGCAGATCTGATCTAGAGAATAAAGATCCCCTATTGTTGTCAAGCCATGCTGTTCCCACTGTCTTCCCATGGTGTCGTATAAAAGGGCCGGAAAAAGAGTGGATCGCCACTGTGGTGTATTCCCTTACCGAAGTTGAATACTATATTTAGTGGTTAACCTGTCTTTTTATAGCATTTGAAGACTATTTTGTGACAATTTTAGTATTCAGTAGTATTCTTTTTGTGAAGCCTAGTGTATGAAGACTACTGGAATGTGAGTGATACTTCTTGAACACTAACCGAATACTTCTCAAATACTTATTTGCTATTCAAATAGTCTTCATTTACAATGCAGAAAAATCAGTGAATATGAATACTACAGGACCGTAATGAATATTACCAGACTACTGATCACATTCTTCTATTCAAATTTGCATGCTGATTGAATGATTTTGTATGCAGAGATTTGTATGAATATGAGCTATTATGTGCTTACTACTAACATATTAAAAAGATGTATGAGCAAAGCATTTTTGTCCAAACTTTGAAAGCTTAACTGAATGGTATGGCTAGGTTAATAATATTCTATCACAATACTAACAAACAAACATGCATGTGTGTGTATATATTTTCATTATTATTAGGATCAATTTAAATTATTAGAGCCTTAAATGTAGTGCTATTCTGAAAAAGATGTACCATCTAACTAGTAATAAAGTTTACAAACTGTTTGTGTTTTGTTTCCTCTAATCATTTTAGGTACTCTTAAAAACCCTAATATATGTGGCTGTTATAGTAAAGGAATACACAGTTCTACAATAATATTGTGACAGTTATAGTAAAAGAATAAGTGAAGTGTTGAAACAACTTTGTGTTTCGAATCGCGAAATCTGTTCAACGTCCCCTGATTAGTTCACTTACCCTCCCTGTTCCTAAAAAAAAAATTGCAACATCCGGCTCTCAAGTGTAAAAATATCTTGTTCTCACATAAAGCGCGCTCTGATGTCTTTCGGCCAGGTTTGCGCTATGCAAAACTCCACTTAAATGTTTTACTATCAACACAAATTAAAATGCGTTCTGTGTCTCACCTGCTTCTACAATAGTTGCCTCAAAAAAAAAAAATAAAGGCTTCTAAAGATGGTGTGCACATCTGCAGAGAGGTTGTAAGTATAAGGGGACAGGTTGTCTTTACAAATGTTTGATGGCCGCCAAGTTAATTCTTGCTCTGTGCACCTGGTGCAGTCCCTTTTCTGTTTCTTTTATCTACTTGCATTGTATCACCCTTCTGCAACGTTACCGCCCTTCTAATTCTGGTACTTTTCAGCAGTTTTAAGGTCTTCTTAGAGTTTCTCGTTTGCTCAAATAGGGGTAATTTGTGATATTTATATGTTTCCCTTGTCTTCATTGCTTGATTTTGCTCGTGCAAAAGTGTCACTCATAATCGTTGAATGTCACTCATATTTACACTAAAATTATGAAAATGTCACACATAGCAATCTAAAACCTTGGCAGCTATGACTGTGACATGGATAAGACTGTGTTAGCTTAATAATTGGTTAAGTGAATTAGAACTACAACCCCCAAAATGCACTTCAATTTTAATTAGGAGCTAAAAAAATGCAAACTAACATGTGAAACTTAGTCACCTTTTGACATTACTACTGTAAATGGTTTGAGCTTTAAAAGTTGTTTCTGCATTTTTCAGACAATTTAATTTAAATATTTTACATTCATATTTTTATTTTCATGCTGCAATACATTATTAATTGAACTACATATAGAGCTGTTTGCTTTACAACGGATAATAAATGTTTCTCCTCGATGTGCTCGTTCACTTTTGTAACCTATTTTCATCATTATGTGGAACTCCAGTTCTTTAAGGCTTTCGTCTTTCTTCTTTTGGTCTTCTGTTGATGGGCGTTGGGCTTGTTCTGTCGAGCAGAGTTGAGTTGGGCTCTTTTTGGGCTCCATTTTGTCCGACTTGGGCTGCAAAGTTTCCTTTGCTCTGCTGCGCCTGTGCATGAAACTGGAGAACGTTTCTATGCTGTGTCCATCACCAGAAATGCTAAGGTTCGGGGTTGGCAGGGAAGTAACTTCAGTGAGAGTGTCCGGATTGGCTGGGGAGCCTGTGCCTTAAGAGACTGAGACGGGAGTGAAGCACAGAGGCGGCCATTGGCATCGGGGCAGCGAGAGGTACTTTTTTTTTTATATCATTTTACCCTCAAATCCCACGCCTCCGCACTCCGACACCCTCCCACTTTTGCTGTGCAGCGCGGCCGCCATTGTGTGCCTACTATGATAAGCCCTGTGTCACTCCCACGGCGTTTTGCTCTCGGGAGCGAGCGGTGGCGCGCAGGGTGGCAGCTGCATTTCTTCCACAGCGGGTGCCTTTAACAAGGCTGTTTACGATGATGTGCGCTTCTGGGAGGGGTCAGGGGGCGAGGGCTTGGGCTTTGAAGGTGTCTGTTTAACCTTGTTTTTCCCTGTCATTGACTTCTTCGTGTTTTTACAAATGCAGAGAACAGCAAAGTCACTTTCAATAATGTATCTGAAAATCAATGGTCGCGCGCTCTGTCTGCTCCGGGCAGCGCTGCGAGATCCGATGAGTTTAGGGCAGGGCTCCGACTCCAAGCCCTTCGCTCCGAGGAGGCCGGGAGCAGTAGAGTGGGTCTGGGCACGGCATGGCGCTGAGACCCCCTGGGGCCTGGACACTGCATGACCCCACCACTGCACAACCTCAGCTCTGCCATCCCACAATTTCCACCCGTGTGTGGCCTCTGCACTTCATTTTATTTATTTAGAGTTTTGAACAGTTGTCCTTGTTCACTTTGATCCCGCCCCCCTCCCCCGTTGTCCGTGTTTTTTTTCCCGCCCCCTCCCGTTATCCACATTCCCTTTGCTCCGTCCCCGTTGTCCCTATTCCATTTGTTCCCGTCCCCTCCCCCTCCCCCTGTGTCTGTGTTGTCTTTTTTCCACCCCATTCCCTTTGCTCCTGCCCCCTCTCCCCCGTTGTCCGTGTTGTCTTTCTTATCGCCCCCTCCCGTGCTCATCCGTGACTCGCACAACCGTAACTGGCTGGGGCAGATGTGCGGCATCTGCGCTGGACAGGTAAGGAAGCTGTTTGTATTCGCCCCCACAGCCGGGGGTGGGGGTGAGGAGGGAGGGGGTCATTCCTGCTGTACTGCCGAAAGCAAAACCATTTGGAGATTGGCATTGCCAATGCTTCCAAAGATAGAATATGGTCGCTTTGTTACTAGCATTGGAGTATTAATTATTGGTAGAGTAAGAATGGCAGTGGTCATAATCGACTCGCTAGCACTCGATTCCTTTCGAAAAAGGTGAAAACTGATTGGCCTTCATCAGTCACGTGTGCCATGACAAAAATACTACGTTACCCTGTTGACTTAACTATCCAGGAATTAAACCTGAGAGTGCATGTGTTTCTCTGCTGTCTCCTTTGTGCAGTTCACATTCCCTGCTTCTTGTTTCTCACTGTCTCCATGTGCTTATCCTGCCCCCTCCATGTTGCTCACTCTCGTGTCTTCCCCCGTTGTTACTCCTCCCTGTTGCTCCTTCCACCCGCACCTTTCGCGTTGCTCCCCTACAACCTGTGCTAAATAAAATGTTTTCAACATTTTTTTATTTTATTTGCTGACTCAACTTCGATCCGCAAAACCTGCTGCATTCTTTTGTAGGTGTGCATGCTTGGTGCACGTGCCTACAAAATGACACAGCCTGCCATGCCATAGACTTTTTTTTCTTATTTAGCCATGCTGCACAGCATGTGAACGCTGTACAGCAAGGCAAAAAAACAATTGACAAAGCCAGTAGGACTCAAAGGCGAGACCTATTGGCTTTGCCAATGCTTGTTTTCCATGTGGCATTCACGCAACTCCTTTCTTCCCCAGTGGTCGTCACCTCGATTTCTGGGGAATGTAAAGCTCACTCGACTCCAGTGTGGATCTCTCAGCTGGTGGGTGTGACCTCATCAGAGGATGCATTTTTCTTTATTGGCAGATGATCTGGTAATCCATCTGCAAGATGAGCTATCCCAACCGAGAAGTGCAGCAATTAATTTTAACATGGACCAAAGGAAGGGGTAGTGTTGGTGCTTGGGGGCAGGGAGAACGTTTCTATAAGTGAAAGCATGGAGCAAGCATGCAAGTTGCCCTATAGTTGTAGTGTATAGCATATTGTTAGCCTTAGAGTACCTGCTCGTATGAGTGGGGATGGTCAGGGTATTTAGGTCAATTCTATGACCCAAAACGATTATGCTATGAGGAATTGCGAGCAGGTGTAATCATTCCTCTCTTTCGTTCGAAAAACATTAACAGGGTCTTCTGTCTCTCTTCTCATTTCACCATTGAGGTTGGAACAACGTGCTTTGAGTAGATTTCACAGCATTTCCCACACCCCTATTAGTTTTTGGAAGGTGCATTATAGAAGGTAACGAACTTCTTGCTTTGTGCGCCTTTTAGTCCTCTCATTTGTATTATTCTACATACCTGTTTTTCATGATATAATACTTGATTGACATTTTAAGTACAAATTTCCCAGTTTGCAGATAAATAAGCTATAAGTAAAATGAACTGATTGAGTAAAGTTTTTTTAACATTGCAACTTACTTGTCCGGAGCCTTTGCACAATGACTCTGATGTGGAGGGCACAGGCTGTTCAATTTCGAAGGTCAGGCTGGAGTTCCTGGCTGCATTAATTATCCCAGCCCTCCTGCCTCAGAGTAGCACTACGGGCTACCTTTGGGCTAGTTTTGGCAGGATCCAGGCTACCATGCCGCAGCCGTCCCTGGCTGGACCGGAAGCGGAAGCCTTCGCCGAGTTGTACTTTGGCCGAGAGAGAGAAGAGCAACGTGTTTCTGTACCGGAGTGTGTGCAGATGGATCAGGCTCAGAGGAAAACAGAAAGCATTGCTGCGTTTTAGTGGTATTTTTTTGGTGGGAATGGGGGTGCGAGTGAGACGTGGGAAGTAAGGTGGGTGTGATTTCCCGCTTCTCCTCCACTGTGGAGTACTCTGCCGCGCTTTTGTTTGAAAGGCGGGAGCCCTCCTTTTTTAGGTCTCGGCCTGCACCAGCGCTTGCGCTGGTCTGGCCGAGAGTTTTAGTAAGCGGGTTTTGGAAGTGCAAACACTGGCTTTCGGCTGGCGACCAGCTTGAGTTCACGATGGCGTGCACGCGCAGCTGGCATCTGGGTTTCCTATCTCTTCCTCATTTCCTCGTCATGGCTCATTAACTCTCTGGACTCTGATGTTTCAATCGCAGCAGCAACTCACATTACCAACTGAGGGCCCTGGACTACAGTCACATGAAAAACAACAGCGATTAGCATTGAAATGCAAGCTTTTTTTTGTCTAGTTAGAAATATTGCTTCGGTGGGTTGATTTCACATTATATCGCTATTTGTTTTATATTGGGAGTCACAGCCTAATTACCAGTATTTTTGTCTCTCACAGTTTTTTTAAAAATATTTATTTGCGCAAAGCACAAAGCTATATTTAAGGTTACTTTTTCCGCGTCACTTCTTCACTCTATTTAAACTCCACACCCCCACTCTTATTGTCTCTCTCCTTCTCTCTCTCTCCCTCTCTAATTCTCTCTCTACTTAATTAACTCTCCCCTCTCTATCTTTTTTAGCCTTTCATTCTCTCTCACCCTTTTATCTGTTTCTCTTTCAAACTCCTTCATTCACTCTCTCTCCCCTTCTTTCTTTCTCTCTCTCTATCCCGCTCCACTCTTTATTCTATGTACACCCTTTCTCTCTCTTTCTCTCTCACCACCCTCTCTAATTGGGCATTATATCTTCACTCTATCTCTCACTCGGCAACACCACAGCATCACTCAGCGCAACCACAGCATCAATCAGAGCCAGCACAGCATCAATCAGAGCCAGCACAGCATCACTCAGCACCAACACATCTCTCAACGCCATCACAGCATCACTCAATGCCACCACAGCATCACTCAGTGCAACCACAACATCACTCAGTGCAACCACAGCATCACTCAGTGCAACCACAGCATCACTCAGCACAACCACAGCATTACTCAGCACAACCACAGCATCACTTAGCGCCACAACAGCATCACTCAGCGCCACCACAACATCACTCCGCGCCACCACAGCATCACTCAGCACCACCATAGCTTTACTCAGCGACACCACATCATCACTCAGGGCCAACACTGCATCACTCAGCACCACCACAGGATGACTCAGCACCACCACAGCATCGCTCAGCACCACCACAGCATCGCTCAGCACCACAACAGCATCGCTCAGCACCACCACAGCATCGCTCAGCGCCACCACAGCATCGCTCAGCGCCACCACAGCATCGCTCAGTGCCACCACAGCATCACTCGCGCCACCACAGCATCACTCAGCGCCACCACAGCATCGCTCAGCGCCACCACAGCATCGCTCAGCGCCACCACAGCATCGCTCAGCGCCACCACAGCATCGCTCAGCGCCACCACAGCATCGCTCAGCACCACCACAGCATCGCTCAGCGCCACCACAGCCTCGCTCAGCGCCGCCACTGCATCGCTCAGCGCCGCCACTGCATCGCTCAGCACCGCCACTGCATCGCTCACCGCCACCACAGCATCGCTCACCGCCACCACAGCATCACTCAGGGCCACCACAGCATCACTCAGGGCCACCACAGCATCACTCAGCGCCGCCACAGCATCACTCAGCGCCGCCACAGCATCACTCAGCGCCGCCACAGCATCACTCAGCGCCAAGACAATATCACTCAGCACCACCACAGCATCACTCAGCGCCAAGACAATATCACTCAGCACCACCACAGCATCACTCAGCACCACAGCAGTATCACTCAGCAACACCTGAGTATCATTCAGCATCACCTCAGCATCGTCTCCGCAACAGTCACCACCACCACCACTACCACCTCAGCATCACTCAGCACCACCTCAGCCTGCTCTCGGAATCTGGCATCTGTTGATTTTCCCCTAGCGTCTGGCCGCTGCTAGTGTTATAATACAGGTACTAGTTCCCAACCTTCACCCTCCGATTGTTTATGCCCCCTCAAAAAAAAAGCTTTAACAAACAACCATTGCAATAGGCAGAAACAAGTTGCCAGCATTGCAAGAACAAAAGAAAACTGAGGACATTTTTTATTGTAAATACTTTTTTAATATGGTCGTTCAGTTTTACATAATGCCTTCTTGGTCATATATAAAGTAACAAAAATGCTTCTGACACTTTTTTATTATAACTTTTCAGCATGCCGCACAGCAGCCACACTTCTCTACAGCACAGCTTGAAGACATTGGCAAAGTCAATAGCTCTGGCTAAACACTTATAAGGCCCCAAAGGCGAGACCTATTGGCTATGCCAATGCTTGTTTAACGTGCAGCGCTGTAGTGCTTTATGTGAGAGACCTGAAGGTAGGATTCCACCTCTTAGGGAACTTTACCGAGTGTGGGGTCTTTCCGGAGAGATGGGAATAGGATCCCATCATTTGTGGGCTTTTGGGATGCTGCAGGGCATTAAATGTGGGATTTCTAATTGAGGCAGTGTGTCTGGGCTCGCCTCGCAACATCGGCGCTTCAGGCACACATAAGTTACGTGCTCTATTTACAAAAAGCATGTGTGGTAGAGCATGAATATGGGATTTTGTATCGCCATACTATCATTGGTATGCTCTTACGGTCACAATTGCTGACTTTGAAACTGGGGGCCCGGGATCGAGTCCTAGCGTCGGATCCACATCCTGTGATTCTGGGCAAAAACTTAATAGCTGGAAAGTTATGCTTGAGGTACTTATGCAGAAAAGTTGCAATGATCGGATGAGCTGTTTTAGTTTCCTATTAAAACCTAGCGCTTGGATGGCTCATGACATGAAGCAGACGGCTTCTGAGGATTCTTTTCAAAGGGGCTTTCCGGGCTTTTGGCAGAATATGGCTCCCCACATAAAATCCCCGCAAAGCATGCAAAGAGCATTCATCTAAAATTAACATCCCCATTCCACAGCCATTCGTCTGTCATTTGATGTATTTTACCTTATTAGTTAATTTGCTCAGGGAAAAAATATGAAAACGTCATAATTCTCTCTGCCTATTTTTCTTTCCTGGTGACGTTTTCATATTTTCTCTCTGCCTATTTTTCCTTTCCTGTTGACGTTTTCATATTTTCTCACTGCCTGTTTTTCCTTTCCTGATGACGTTTTCATATTTTTTCCCTGAGCCAGTTAACTAATAAGGTAAAACATATTATTCATGGCAGAAAACCCTGTCACGGTGAATGAATCACGATTGGGTGTCTGGGCAGCGAAGCGATGCGTTAGGTGAAGCCCAGTATGATACAGGCCTGTCCTCCCTGAATGTTATTTTATTTCTATACATATATATTATAAAGCAGAGGCATACACCTTTTCTCCATCTCCTGCACTATTTTCTTCTCTTCCTTCCCATTTCACCATGCTCCTTTCCTATTATCCAGTCTTTCGTGCTCTGTTCTGTGTGCGCTTCCTTTCAATTCTCCCCTCTGAAACTACTTTTTATCTTTCTTACCCACTTTCCTTTCTCTCTTTTTTCACACTTCCTTCTGAGGGTCTGCTTTTTCCCTTCCATTCCCTTTCCACTTTTAAATCTCATCATCCTCCTTTCTCGCACTCCAATTTCTGCTGTTACCAGTTCTCTTCATTATTCTCGTTCTTTCTGTACCCTATCTGTCTTTGGCTACAGCTCTGATATCTTCTCCTTCCTGCCTCTCCCTTTTATCTGTTTTTAGATCTTGCTGAGGCAGCGCATGCGCTGTCTCTGCGAGGAATTTAGTATTCTGAATATGGGCTTTAAGCTCCGCCTATTTTTAAGGACTTACCTTATTACATGTTACTCAGAAAGTTTT
Organism: Calotriton arnoldi; assembly: GCA_963921515.1. Lineage (NCBI taxonomy): Eukaryota > Metazoa > Chordata > Amphibia > Caudata > Salamandridae > Calotriton > Calotriton arnoldi. The sequence goes on from CAWUFW010000459.1 coordinate 3,547,925, forward strand.
CGGAACAATTTGTTTCTTTAAGCTAGAGCACTCGAGACCAGTGCTCATGATTTACAGAGCCCTTGGTAAACAGGGCTGTAAATCTTGCTCTTATCTTGTCCCATTTGTTGTGCATTCAAAGACCCTCTATGCCATTGATGCTTCCAACCTCCTTATGTTAAACTGATTAATAGGCCTGCGAAGCCTTGGTGCATGCTGTGGCCAATGTTTAAAATATATGGCCCTTTACTTGAGCTCTCTCCTGTAGCCTCTTTCCCTCTCCCTCCAACCCCCCCACCCCATCCCAATCCAGCCAGATGGCCCTCACATCTGAACACTCCATTTCTGTAAACAAGGAACCAATTACATTGCTTTATGTTACTGCTAATATAGTTTATGCACATTTTCTCAGTTTTGGTATCTCCTTCTGCAGTTGAAGTACAATTCTTTAATGTAGTTCTGAATCTGATATTTCTTTTCAAGCCAATTGTTTCACTAACACCACTCCACGCAATTTTACTCTACACAATTGTACGCCTACAACTCCACTTCACTCAACTCAACCCACTCAACTCCATGCAGCGCCCCTCCATGCAGCGCCATTCCATGCAGTGCCACTCTACGCCACACACCACTCCACGCAGTGCCAATCTGCCACGCCAATCCACGCAACTGCACTCCACTCTATACAACTCCACTCTACACAACTACATTGTACGCTGCACAACTCTAATCTATGCAATGTCACTCCATGCAACGCCACCCCGCTCTACGCAACACCACTCCATTTTATCCACGCAATGCCACTCTGTTTTACCATATGCAACTCAACTCTGCTTTATTCCACTCCTCTCTGCTTTATTCCACGCCACTCTGCTTTATTCCACTCCACTCTGCTTTATTCCACGCCACTCTGCTTTATTCCACGCCACTCTGCTTTATTCCACGCCACTCTGCTTTATTCCACGCCACTCTGCTTTACTCCACTCCTCTGCTTTCCTTACCGTCACTCTGCTTTACTCCACTCTACATAACTACACTCCACGCAACTGCACTCAGCACAATGCCACCCCACTCTACACAACTGCACTCCATGCCACACTACTCCACGCAGCACCAAACAATGCAGCGCCACCCACGCAACCCCACTCCTCTCCACACAATGCCTCTCTGCTCTATGCAACACTACTTCAACCAACTGCACTCCACACAGTGCTTCACAACTGCACTCCACTTTACTCCACTCAGAGCCGTACAACTCTACGCAACACCACTCAATAATACGCCAATCCATACAGCCACACCACGCAACATAATTACAATCCACATAATACCATTCAACACCACATAATTCAACTCCACCTAATTACACACTTCTCATTACCACATAAATACACCCCTCATAAATCCACTCTATAACACATAACAATCCACATCAAAAAAACACTCCACATCATGCCACATAATGCCACTCAACATAATTTTACTCTATACCACACTGTTCCATGCCACACTATTCAACTCCACACAAATCCATTCCACACCAGATAATTACAAAAAACAAACATTATTTCACCACAACACAATTCCACTACACACCACATATATCCAATATAAAACACATAATTCAACATCATGCGATAAAATTCAACAGCACAACATGCAATTAAACTCCACTACATAACACACAATACAAAATACCATTCATCATAATTACACTCCATTACTCACAAACCCTCCACATAATTCCAGGACACTCAAACACACATAATTACTATCCACATAATACAACTGCACACCATGCCACATAATTCCACTGCACACATCCACCACACAATTCCATGCCACAACTAACAATTGCAATCCAACCCACATATTTCCACTACACACCACTTACATCTACTTCAATCCATAACATATAGGTAAGAAACATTTACAATGCCAATAGCTCTAACTCAATCTCTTTTTTAAAAACTCATATGAAGCTTAGCTCCTACATATTTCTTCTTTTTTGTCACCAAACAGGTACAGCTTTCCATACAGTCACCAACTCTTAAGGGCACTACTTTGTGTGTAGATTTACTTCTTGTGAGGGGGAAGAATGCCACCACTTGCAGTAAAGTTAGCCAATGGCTGTAGTGGGCTGGCCCACTGTCCTGTCCCAAGCTGTATGCTGCAGTGGATGGATGAAAATGCGAATGACACAATAATAGACCAATTGATGAAAAGGGTTGGCTGAAAGCCTCTGTAGCTAAGTGTGTGTGTGTGTATGTATGTATATATATATATATATATATTGTTCAGGGTTCTCCAAAGTCAGTCCTGGAGGGCTGGAACAATGCCAGATTTTTAAGATAACTACATGTATCTAAGTGGGGATATGCAAAAAGTATAGCATGGATCTTGCCTTCTAGGACCGACTTTGGAGAACCCTGGTCTTGGCTAATGCCAGACTTAAAATAGAGCTATGAGTCAGGTAGGCTCCGTGCCTTGTATTGAAATCACATTTGGTGGCAGGGAGTCCTATTAGTGTCAAGGGTGCCATTCTAATTGCAAATGATTCTGCTGTGAAGTTAGGGTACCATATAGTGATTTCTTACATTTAATGTCTCACCCAAGTATACAATTTTAATACTATACTTCCTTCTTTTAAGTGCGATATCTTGCAGTTGTTACTATTACATCTTTCTCCATTTTCCAATCTCAGAAGGATGGTAGACTGAGTTTGCACTACAACTCTATGCCACTCCACATCACTCTACGATTTGCCACTCTATTCGACAACACCACTCTGCGCCTCCACTCAACACCACTCTATGCTTCCATTCTGACACCACCACTCTGCTACCACTGCTCTCAATGCCCCTCTACTCACAACTTAAGGCCACTGCACTTCATGCCAATGTATTCTACGCCACTCTACTATACACCACTGCACTCTACAACAGTCTACTCTGCACTTTCTGCCACTGAACTCTATGCCACTGCACTCTAAGCTACACCACTCTATTCTGCACCACTGTTCTGCTCTGTGCTGCTGCACTCCACTGCACTCTGAAGCTCTGCAAGACTGCACTCTCCTCCACTGAACTCAATGCCATGCTACTCTGCACGACTGCACTCAGTCACTGCACGCTGCACCACTCTACACCCCTGCGCTTTGTCACTGCACTCTGCACCACTGCACTCTACTCTGCACCACTCAGCTGTACTGCACTCTGCACCACTACACTCTGCATCCCTCCACGCCACTCTAATCTATTCTGCACCACTGCCCTCTATGCCTACTCTGCTCTACACCTCTGCAATCTACCCTGCACCACTCCACTCCACTCTGAAACAGTCTACTTTATGCCACTGCAATCTACTCTGCACTCTACATCTCTCTACTCTACGCCAATGCACTCTACACTACTTTACTCAAACCCAGTACACTCCACATCAATGTACTCTGTACCACTGAACTTTACACCACTTCACTCTAGGCTACTTCATGCTACGACACTATACGCTTTGATACTCCACTCTGTGATGCTCTACTCAATTAAACTCTACTCCACGCCACTCCACAACACACTACTCCACGCTGTGCCACCCTACTCTACTCAACAACACTCTACAAAACTCCTTCTATGCCACTTTACTCCACTCTATTCTATGACACACTACTCCGCTCTACTCCACTCCATTCTGACGCTCGACTCTACAACACTATACTCCTTTCTGCCAATCCACTCTCGCACACTACTCCACTTTATGCCACTCCACAGCAATCTACTCTGCTCTACACCACTCTACGCCACTCCGTTCTACACCACTCCATAACACTCTGCAGCTTCATCACATTCCACTTTTCGACACACCACTCTCCTTTATATCACTAACTTTTAGCCATGCTGAACAGCAGACATGCTGGCGTACAATATGGCTAAAACATATTGGCAAAGCCAATAGCTCTTGCAAAGGCCAGACCTTTTGGCTTTGCCACTGCTTGTTTATTTTAACCAATACTGCAGGCCATTGGCAGAAAACATTGGCAAGCCACTTGGTCAAAAAGGCAAGACCTATTGGATTTGCCAATGCCTGTTTTTGTAGCAATAATTTGCTCTGCCAACGAACTAATAAAACTGTATTTCTTAACCTGTGTATGTCAAACAAGTATTACTACTCGAGATCATCCTAGAGTAATACATCTGCATATTGAAACCGCCATGCAGTATCACAGCCAGAACCCATCCTAGGGTAATGCATCCCAATCATGAATTCATCGATTACTACGGTCCCAGTCCCATTCTAAAGTTATCCTTGGATCATCCTTGAGTAATGCAGCCTCATTCTGAAGTCATCACAAGATGATTCTGTAATAATACAGCCCCATCCTGAAATACTCATAGGATCATCCTGGTGTAACCCAGCCTAATCCTGGAGTAGTACATTATCATCACATGTTTTCCACTGAAGTAATTCGGAACTAATCCTGGAGTAATCCAGCTTAATCCTAAAATCATCATGGGACCATCCTGCAGTAGTACAAAATCATCACATGGTTTCCACTGAAGTAATCAGGAGCTAATCCTGGAGTAGTTTCTCTGATGACTAGAGTCATCTCATTTAAATATTTTGCCCTATAGGCATACTTCAGGATGGCTTCGGATGACTTCCCTAGATGATTGCAGGAATAGCCTGGCTGAAGTCTTCGGATGACTCCAGGATGATCTTCCTTTTTGACTTGGGATATCCAAAATGCATGGGAAAACCAACGTATTGGCTTTAGAATTGTGAAAAGATTATGCAAAAGTTTCACTGACTCACACCACACGATCAGTGTAGACTACATCAGTGTAAAATATTCCCACACATAAAACACGTACAGCACGTGCAGGAGTGAAACCTTAACACAGTCACACACATGCATTAGGACAGCAGCAGAGCTAGCTTTGCTCAAATACACAGCACAGGCACCAGGAGGACGCAGGCCAGGAACATGGCAGCAGCAGCGCAAGCTACCCTTGTCTGTGTCTTGGCGCCCTATCAGATGACCTGAAAATATTTAAACATGACTTCTGCACCCAGCTCTAGAGCCTTGACTGGAGTACTGCTACTACTTTAACAGGCCCTATTTTGAGTGCTGCCTCAAGCACTTCAGGCTCTTATGACATGTTGTGTCCAGTGATGGAAGATTTAATTCGGAGTCTTTTCCAATTCTAGTGCCCACATATGGGGTACATTCTAGCGTTCTAGAGGCCACGTCTGCACAGTCATTGTCTCAAGTCACTTGCCCCCCCCCGCACCCTCCTCCCCATCACATCCTGTTTGGAAGGCCGCACACCTGAAGGTTCGCGAGAAAAGATTTCTGTATCTAGATGAGTGAGGTGCACATGTAGTTCAGTAAATGGGTAACTGATGAGCGGGGTGGATGTAAAAGAGTGGATGAGAGAAGAAACAAGCCAAGGAATATGAATGCGTGGAAAGACGACTGGATGGACAGAGAAAAGGGTTACAGAGGAAAGGATGAATGGATAGATGAATAAGTGGGTGGCTGAATGGGCAGAGGGCGAGTGGGTGAAGTGCCCAGGATGGGCAGAGGGATGAAGGAGTGGGCAGGTGGAAAGGAGACTATGATGGTAAGTAGGTGAGAGAGTGGACTGATAAATGTGTGCATGACAAAGCTGTGTATGTCTGGGTCGGCTCCTTTGCTTTGTGCTTCTCCTACGATCTCTTGCTCCGGTCTTCTCACATACCACAATTATAAAATGCTTACTAAATGCATGACTAATGAGTTTGTAACAGGAGTATTAGAATCATTGACTCCCAAGATATGTAACACATAAAATTTAGTCCAAAAGCCATCATTAAACGAAGCCTTGTGCAAGCAACCAAAAGAATTAAAATTGCTATAAATTAATCAGAATTAATGCAACTAGTGTTCAATTAACATTCACTTTGAATTCTGCTAGTCTTACTTAATTCTTGACAGCCATTGCCATTAGTCTTCAGATATTGCTCACAAAGATACCACTAATCTTCAATTAGCGGTCACAATAAATGAGACTAGCCTTCATTTTGATAGCACAATAGTGTTCAATTAACATTCACTTTAAATTCTGCTAGTCTTACTTGAGTCTTCACAATCATTGCCGTTAGTATTCAGATATTGCTCACAAAGAATACCACTAGTCTTCAAACAGTGGTCACAATCAATGAGACTAGCCTTCATTTTGCTCTAGAAATAGCACAAGAGCTGCAAATAAACCCTACCAGAATACCACTAAGCTTCAAATACTATTCTTCTGGAATACTACTAGTCTTCTTTTAGCAATCAATTGAAGTGTTCATCATGTATTTGAAGGGTAGTTGAGTAGAACTAGTATTCCCTCATTTGCATATTTCGGCTTGTGGGCATACTACATAGTCTTCATGCTTACTAAATAAATACTATATTTTAATAGTAAATGAATACCGCTGTAAACACTGGAATCACACTAAGTGAAGATCTTCCATTTTGGTGAGGGTATCTACTTACTATAAACTTCGGGATTGCCATAACTTTACGCACTTTACTCCAAATTTTCCAGGCATTATGTACCATCTTAAACCAAACTTTGTTCTAGTTGCCGCAGCAGCAACCCAGCAGCCTTTTTCCCTATAGCCAACTCATATATCCTCAGTAATTTACAGTGGCTTTCATTATCTATCTCTTCGTCATTAATCGTGGTAAATAAAACAGGCATTTGCTGTAAAAATGCAGCCCAATAGTAGAATATAATATTTGGAATGGACAGCCCAACACCAACCCTGTGGGGGAGTCAGATATTTTAATGACCGTCTCACCTTCCATATTGCCAAATAAAGTTTACAAAAATGGATTCCAGTGTTTTTAAAATTGATACGTCTATAATCACCGGAATTGACCGGAAAAGGTATAAAATCTTGGGAAGCATTGTCATCTTTAAAACATTACCCCGGCCGATAATAGATAAATGTAGCCCATTTATTTGCTTCAGGTCTGTAGGTCGCATTAACTAAGCGATCATATAAAGTGTAGGATATCAAATACCACTGCTTAGCCGGTTTTTGAATCCTGGATGTGACTTCTGTCGGCATGCTGCGGGACCGGGCGACTGAAATGCGCATCTAAATGAGCAATCGGACCGGATTCCTTGCACCAGAATGACCATTGTGTATTAATTTACTGGTTTTACGACTAGCAGCATCTGTAAAGAAAATCTTTCTATTCTGCTAAGCAGTGGTATTTGATATCCTACACTTTATATCATCGCTTAGTTAATGCGACTTCTTCCTTATGCAGTGAAGTTTTGTACCCTCTGCGTTTCTCACCATTTATTGTAGAGAAACTCGCCTTTGTGATACAGATATTTTATTGAAGTTCTGTAGACGCTCTCAGGTTTGATGTACTGTCCTGATGATGACCTGACAAATTCTGATTGGTCGAAACGCCGTCGACGCTAAGATGTGGCTCTAATTGAAAAGGACGCACATTTTTTGCTATGTGTTGTTTCTGTTTTGTCCAGAACCTTGCTTTTGTATAATTTTCCCACAGCCACTTTTTGTTTGTTTACACATTGTATTGTCTGCATTTCCTGCACTGTTTGTGTAACCCCATGAGCGCCATTACTGTTATGTAATTGTAATTTTGACTGCTGATTTTGGATAATAAATGTTCTAACTGAAGAAACTGCCTCTATATGGGTACGTTGTGCCTTCTTGGCCTGTTAACACTACTTTTCCTTTCTTCTTTTAGTGAACATTTTCTATTAGGCTTATGTTTTATTTCTTTACTTCTTTCTAAAACTTATTTCCATTTTAAATTGTTTTACTTGAACCATTGTTTGGATTCCAGTGTTATTTAGCCCCAGGTTCAGGTCTTAGGGTTGCCCCTGTTGTTCGTAACTATCCATAAAGGAAAGCACCACCCTTTAAACCTTAGGCTTTTTCCCCTGGTACTGCTGGGCTCGCTGGATCTTAGCTGGTTGATGTATGTTAAAATCCCATCAAATAACCAACGGGTGTGGCCAGGTTGCTAACTCCAGCTCAAGGTCCTTAAATATCTTTGGGTCGTCCAGATTTGACCCGTATATTGCACACACTGCGAGACCTGCCTCCAATTCTATCAATGCCCACCTTCCCAGCGCATCTGATAGTTTACGTTTGGCCGGCCCTATGGGGGCTTTCGCGAGAATCGCAACCCCCTGGATATTGGAGCTCTGAGATGTACAAGTCAACATGTTATATCCCCTTATACCCATCAGCTCCCTTTTTCCCCAAGGAATATGCGTCTCTTGCAGGCACACGATATCAGGAGTATTCATCCTCACAAACTCAGCCGCCCTTGACCGCTTACATCTACCATTCAGCCCACCCACGTTTACTGAGCAAATAATTATTTTACTCATCTGGCCCTTGCTTGTACCAGCTTGGTGTTCCTACTCGCAATTGTATCAATAAAAAAAGTGGCCGCTCTGTATTAAACTCTGTTCCATCTCTGGGTAACTTTTTTGGGTTTGCGCCCTGCCACAGCTTACCTCTCTTGACTATCATAATATACCGGCATGACTCATATCATTCCTCTCAACACAAACGTTTTGTATCCTGACTTTTGACCATATTATATGCTGTTGGTAATAGCCAGCTGCAGCTGGTGTTCCACGGTTTGTTTGAAAAGGCTTAATAGCTTTTACAAATGTTTTACCATGCATATGCAAGATCAGGTTTTAGGCACCATGGAAACATCCCCGAAACCACTTGAATAAGCATCCAGCAACTGGTATAGATGACCTCAAAGTGAACCTTCCGGAAGACAGCTCTCATCAAATTAATCACCCTCACCTGTTCCTCGCTAAAAGCAATTAGAATGTGACCTTTGTGAATATTCTAAAACACCTTTCTAGAAGACAGCCTCAAATTAATCATCTGCACCTGTTCCATGCTATAAGCAATTAGAATGCGACCTATGTGGACATTCTAAAACATCTTCTAGAAGACAGCCTTATCAAATTAATCATCTGCACCTGTTCCTTGCTATAAGCAATTAGAATGCAACCTTTGTAAACATTCTAAAGCATCGTCTAGAAGGCAGCCCATCAAGTTAATTATCTGAAACCAGTTCTTTGTTACAAACAATTAGAATGTGACCTTCATGAACGTTCTAAAGCAGTCTTATTTAAATACTGTCCACACTCCTCCCCTTCTCTTAGCCTCTTTGCATGCCACTTACCTGTTTCCCGGCTTCCAGGACTCTGTTTTGCTAGTTCCCTTGATTCTCCTGCTTCAACCTCAACGCAAAGAATGTCCTGCATTAGTCTCGCACTTGGATGGAAAAAAAGAAGAAGAAGAAAAGGAGAGACGCAGTAACAGACTTGATTTTACTACGTGCTGAGCTCAGGCGTAACATCATGCTGTGAACAAAGGTAACCAGTGTTTTGGTTCAACTTGTACATGCTGTTGGCAGAGCCAGAGAGGACTTGGATGAAGCTAACCCCGTCCAAATTTGCTTGTGGGTTTGATGCTGAAAACATACTCACTACAGTTTTGAGAAATGTGATGAAGGGGTCTCTACGGACAATCTAAATGAAAACAAAACAACAAAACCAAAGGTTGGTTGAAATTTGAAAAGCTTTCGTGAGGTGATACCTTAAGAGATAGAGTTAATACTAGACTAAAGCCTTATTATTTGTTTGTTTATAGGTACCATATCTGCCGGTACCATTCATCAGACTGATGTGAATGCCTGCTGCATTGTTGCTGTTGAGTAGATGAGCCAAAGCATCTTTGACTCTAAACGCTCTCTCCGTCCCAACCCCTTTCCCCCTGGGATTAGCCACCAGAGCAGTGCCTCCTCCTGTAAGCCGAGGGCAAATCTCGGGAGGATTCAGGAACTAGTGGTGTTGTTGCCCCATTGGAATCATCTGGGATCCAGGTGGTTGGCGTAGGACACTCTCAGGGTTTCCTTATTCATCCGCTTTTGCTGAAGCTTTATCGTAATAGTATAAAACAAAGATTAATCGATGAATCATCTTGTTTCAAGACTTGGTGATTCTTGAGTTTTTTTATTTCTTTTTATGGTCATTTAAAATATTCACCATTGCCCCGTGTCCCCAATGCATTTTGGACAGTACTTGTTCCTTCGTCACGGAGTTTCCTGTTTAAACAAAATGAAAATTATTATGTATCTCAAGTGTATAGCCTAAGTCTAGAGGTTTAGAGCCCCTGCTCCTATACACAAGGATTTAGTTTAATGTGCTACATATGAGGAAGGCAAATCTGGTTCACTGCAGGCCTACACTCTGCCCTATTTTATGGGGGATGAGGGCTTTCTGGTAAACAAAACAATCCCTTTGTTGTCAGGGACGCAGTGGTGATTGTGAAACCAAACTTTTGTGCTTAAAATGTCACACTCAAGCATCTATACTAGTAGAGACACAATGCAATGTTGGAAAACATTTACTGCCATAACCTGCTACTTAGTACATGTATTGTGACCATAAAACATATACAGTATATAGCTTTATCAGAGTTGCTAGGAATGGAAAAACAACAAACTTTCTACCATGTTTCTCACGAATATGTTTTCTAACTTCTACACCCTATTTGTAACACTGCACTGAGAGCATAAAGTAAACTAACTATGCCTAAATGGGAGAATGTTGCAATTGTCGCACTTCTTACCTGGACACAGCGCAACTCTGTGTTATCTGACACTGAGTTGGATGAGCAGAATGAAGATGAGGGGGCTCTCTCCCAGCCGAGCTCAGCTGAACTTCTCTTAGGCTCCATGTGTCCAACCTCAGTCAAAAAGGGACAGCAACCAGTAGTCTGAAATCAGACATCTTTCTGGATAGCTCGGGTATTAAGGACTCTCTAACCTAAATAATCAGATATCAGTGTTTATATAAAAAACTGACCATTGCGTAATCGAGCTGATTGTGAGTGAAAGTATGGAAGAAATGCGGTGGAAAAATCCAGCTGCAACCACTGTTCATAACATGCATCACCTCTTGCACACATACCATCTCTAAATCTTGGAGTATGTACCAGGTGACTCTGAGAAGCACATATTCAGGGCATCTTGGCCAGACTAATGTCTCCTATTTTGCTGATAATCAACCAAGAAGATATTGTTGTGCAATGTTAATGTACCTGCGTGTTGTGAAGTGTGCAGACAATGGAAAATAACTCAGTCAATCTAACGCTAAGCTTATTTAAAAATGGAATCTGGTTCATGAATCTATATCACAGTGTTGCTATCAAATCTGCCCCCGTCCGGACAGCGACCACCACCCGCAGGTGCTGGACATTAATATTCAATTGCTTCAAACAAATACTGCAAAGGATTAAATGGGAATCCCGGTAGGTAACAATTTAAGAAAATTAAAGTGGCGTGGAACTAATATAAAACAAATTATGGATGCTGTATACAAACATGAAAACAATACAGGGACCCAGAGCGAGAAAAACATTGTGAAAATTTAGGAAACAACCTTTTAGGAAAATTCTCAGTAAAACCGGCAAGCCAGAGGAATCCAGGGGAACAACAAGTAAGGAAGAAATCGTGGTTCAACACAAACCTGCGTGAGGAGAAAAGGAAGATAGCTACAGAGGTGAGAATCCAGGCTGCGGCAGCAAGAAAAGGTATAAAAACGGACAAAAGTCAAATCACGGCAATGAGGAAGAAATATAGGAAATAATGTATGAAGGCAAAAAAGGTGCATAAGGAAGATCTCTGGGGCAAATTACTCAGGGCAAGCAAAATGCCAAATAGTAGGGAATTTTGGGGCATAATAAACAGCCTAACAAAAGGACCGACACAGTATCAAAATACAGGAAAAAGCGAAGAAATATGGAAAGCACACATTTATAAAATGTACACCAATCCCCCCAAAACAATAAAATCGCACAGGATATAATGGCACAAGAAGTCCGTTCACCACAAACAAAAGATGTAGTTATACCAGAGGGAAAGAACGGAGTAGCAACATCAAGCATCCAACCACAGGACAGAGAAATATCTGAAGGAGAAGCATTGGAGTCGAACATTCACGGACCCAAAGAGCTAACTGATGCAAAACAAATAAAAGAATTAATACACAACTAAAGGCGGAAGGAGCAGCTGGGCTGAATGGTCTTCTAACCCTTTATTTAAACAAGCACCAAGTTATTGGGCTGAGTATTGTACGCCTCTTTTCAATCATATCTGTAGCAAGAATAGGATACCAAATTCTTGGAAAGGGAACATATTCCACCCAATATATAAAAATGGAATCCACACACAGCCAGAAAACTACAGGACGATAGCTCTGATTGACATTGAAGCAAAATTATACACATCCTGCATTTTAGGTCATACCCTAACATGGTTTGAAGAGAAATGCGTGATCCCGAAATTCCAAACAGGATTCAGGCCCGGAATGGGAACAGCAACCAACTTGACAACCCTGGCAATTCTAACAAAAAAAGCCATGAGAAGAAAAGCCCGGTTGTTCGCATGTTTTATAGATTTAAAATCTGCGTTTGGTAGAGTACCGCGAGATAGGCTCTGGGCAAAATTGAAAGCATGGGGACTACCACAAAGCGTACTTGATGCCATAATAGCACTGTATAGTGACACGTGTGCCCAGGTGAAACTCGGAGACGGCAGTAGAGTGTCAGTTAAGATAAGCATTAAACATGGACTGAAACAAGGCTGCGTGTTGGCCCCAGGCCTATTTATTGTTTTCTTGCAGATATAAACAATTATTTGACAAAGGCCGAGAGCCATCCGCCAAAACTGGCAAACAAACCAATTTCATACCAGCAATACGCAGATGACATTGTAGTTCTGAGCCAAACTCCGATTGGCTTGCAAAAAGTCATTAACCACCTGACAAATTATATAGAGTAGCAAGGGTTGAGGTTTAATAGGAAAAAAACAAAAGTGGTACGCCTAGTGGATACGGCATTCAAGAATTACAAATGGTCCGTAAAAGGCAAACAAGTAGAATCTACAGGCTCTTATAAGTACTTGGGAATAATGTTGGGGCGACGCATGTCATTAACGGACCAAATAAAGTCAATGAGAGCCAAAGCGCAATCACTAACTTTCGCCTACACCATTCTAAAAAGGAAACTGAGCTGCCTTTCTTACAGCTACCTGCTGAAAGTGATGGCAGCTCAGTTATTACCCTCCCTGACATACGGCTTGGAGATATGGTGTTGGGAAGGAAATAGAAATAGTGAATGAGCTCCAGACCAAGGTGTATAAGGCTGTTTCTGGACTCCCTAGAGCAGCATCTCCAGCCCAGGTCCGTTTAGAATTCGGCCTTCAAAATCAGAAATATCAAAGAATGAACACCTTCGTAAAATTATGTTAGAAGCTCCGAGCCTCAGAAAGCGGATCATCAAACAACTTATGTTGGGCAGAAATCAAGGCACAGATGGAGCAAAAGCAATCTAACTCATGGGGCGCCCATCTGGAAAAAGCCTTAAAATCTGCATTTACAAAGATATGCAATGCTGCAGCAAAAAAAATGTCCTTTCTGGAAGACAAAAACATCCTGGCCAAACGGCGACATGCATGGGCAGTGATAGACTCCTACACCCATTTGAAGCCGCAAGGCTATTTATATGCGCATTTTCATCTTGCGATAAAAAGGAGCTTTGTACAGTACTGTTTAGGAGCCCATGATTCAAAGGATTTGCTGCCAACATGGAAAGGCATACATCACAATACAAACTGCTGTCTATGTGGTTATAGAACAGAGTCCATTAGTCATTTGATGTGTGTATGCCCTACAGTCAAGGATTTAAGAAAGACATTCCTCAAACCATTTTTTAACGAACTAAACATTTATACCTGTAGATGAGCCGTTATCTGCTGGATGGAGGGCTCATCCAACATATTGATCTGTTGAGGGGTAAAATTCCTCATACGAATAAGCAATCTCCCCTCCGAAAAGCGAACTTACAACAGTAACAAGTTACATAAAGGGAAACTTTTTATGAACTACAAAGGAAAAAATCAATGAGAAACAAGTATTGTGTGATTTTATATTAAGGATAAACATATAGAGGCAAATGTAAAATATTTTAGGGTTTTGGCAAACATTTTAACTTTTGTAAGCAGCATACATTTTTATAAAATGACATGAAATATTTTATGTACGGCACTTTATGGTTATAAAAAACAAATAAAGGATTTATTGATCTATATCAGTGTTGCTGTTCAAATGGCATACAATAGTCTCAAGCTTGTTCTGCATTCTTTTATTAAACAGCCAGATGCGCTTTTCAACATATACAAAAATTGTAAAGGAAAAACGTATTTTTACACAAAAAATCCCAAACATCTGTGAAGCTCTAATATTAAATACATCTTAATTCGAACACGTTTTCACCCTGTACGCCTACTACACTCAATTCAATTATATGAACATGAAACCTTAATATCATCTCAGCAATCATTATATAATTTATACACTGAACTCTACTGACTCTACCCACATTACATAGTCTGTTCTACTAAGTTTTTTAATGTCTGTTCGCTAAATGGGAAACCCTCAGGTTGCATCAAAATGTCGGTATGCAGCTGATGTGGTGAGAAGTGACGGGTCAAAAGGAAAAATAAAATGCTAATAACGTATCGTTATTATTATTTTACCTCTTGCAGTCAGTGGCGGGTGGGGGTGGCCAGAGCAGGGGGAGGAGTGGTTTGGACACCGTGAGTGTGCATTAAGGTTTGGCCAGCCAAACATTTATGCGCACTTTGCATGTTCTCCACCAGGCTACATTACACAGCCTGGTGAGGAACATACACAGGCTCCCTGTCCCCATCTGAGCGCCGAACCACTGAGCTCAGACCAATCACAACGCTGCATTGCAGTGTTTTGATTGGCTCAGGGGAGCCTGTGTGCCCGGGTGCTTCCAGGTGCCGGCCGGGACTGGAGACAGGAAGGAGGAGGAGGACGGGGGAGAGGCGGCAGCCGGCCGTTCCAGGTAAGTCCTTTTTTTTCATTCCCCCCCACCCCACATCCCCCGTCTGCTAGCAGCCGCTACTGGTGGTGAGTTCAAGGTAAATTATATCAATCGAGTCAAACCAATAATCAACTATACTCCATAGCCTGTTTAACTTGACCGCCACAATCTATGTCAGAGTTTCCAAAACTGTGGGTTGAAACCAGATTTTTGGTGAGTCGGGAAAGTCTGAGAATCAAATAAAGATGCCTTTAAATTATTTGTTTAACTTATCACATTTGCTGGTGCTTCAAAGACAGAGTTCGAATGTCAGGCTAGGCCTTCAGACAAATAGTTGTGGGATTGGGGACAGCTAAGGTAGAGGAGTTTTTGAGGTGAATTATGCAACAATGTTGAAGCTCAGTAAAGGCTGTCTTTTTTTGCAACACAACAAAATATAAATACTTGTAAATTAACTGTATGTTTTCAGCAGTTAGGAAAGCAAACCTGAATCTCATTTTTTTGTATTTTAATATGATCAAGACACTTTACTTGGTGATACACAAATGATAAATATTCACAGAAACCCAGTTTCTACACATCATTTTATATAGTTTTACCAATATAACTGTATGTCTGTGCAAAGTTAGTGGCCGTTTCAATGGAAAATGTGCTGTCTGTAAATGACAATGCACTACTACACATTGCTTAAGTTATATTAAAAAATCTCCCTTCCTCTTGTCCATGAAAGGTATGTGGGTCGCACAAGTTTGTTGTTCTAAAAAGTGGGTCATGGTTCTAAAAGGTTTGGGAACCTCTGTCTTATTGCTCTGGGTACATTATATATACATCGGGTCCAAACCATAAACAATCAACTTAGTAGAGACACACAAAGAATGAAATTTTAACTAAGTCAAGAGCTGCAGTGGCACTATCTTATCATATTACACAGTGGTAAATGGCTGCCAGTCACAGACACTTTCAAGGTATGTGCTCCTTTTGACTGAAAACGTAGCTGCATTTGTTGACATCTATGAAGTACACAACTTAACATAACACAATCACATACACAAAGTAATGTAGCAGCACAAAACATAACAGGGCGCATCACAACTAAACTGGGGGAAAATGTGAAACTACAACAGCAGTACAACAATATAAAATCGTTTTGAAATAATGCAGCACAAAGGCAGAGCAGCAAGACAGAACACATCACCGCTGGAACAAGACACAACAAAACAAATATGCAAAAACATTTTTTATTATCACAATATGGTGGTAAAAGGTTTTGGCGCAAGCAGTGCCTTACACTACCACCAAGGACATGAAATAGCGCCAACTGTTCAAGCAGACCATTGACAGTGCCTATGCATTTCGAAGGGAGAGTACAACACAGAATGTTTTTCAGTCTTACGTAAAATGTGCATCTGCTGTTGAAGTACATATACGTTTAGTGCTCTACTGCTTCAGATAGCAGGTCAACAACAGTTTTATTTAGTGTTCTGGTTTTAGAGTTTAAAAAAAATCTAAAGTATTTACATAACTGTTAAACCTGCTCTGTGCTATCAAATTACAGTTTTACTAGGTCATTTGGCTAGCATATTGTAAGGACGTTTCTTTAATACTGATCCAAGTACATCTTGTTCTGGAATAGTTTCAGCTGTAGCATTTCTATTTTAGAGGCTGATTTCATTGGTGTGTTCTTCTGTACATCGTCGTATTAAAAAAAGTGCTCGGGTGAGAGCAGAAATTAATGAATCCTTTAAGAAAATGTATGGTGTAGCATATTTAATGGCGGCATATTCTATTTTTTTCTTTTCTTTCAAAAATCATTAAATACACTGTTAACA
Organism: Calotriton arnoldi; assembly: GCA_963921515.1. NCBI lineage: Eukaryota > Metazoa > Chordata > Amphibia > Caudata > Salamandridae > Calotriton > Calotriton arnoldi. The sequence goes on from CAWUFW010000459.1 coordinate 3,564,700, forward strand.
AACACTGAAAAGATGATAACGAAAAGGCAGAATGATAGTCCAATTGCATGTTGTCTGGAATTCAACGGCATGGGGGGATGCTGGGACTAGAGTGCCCTGTGTTCTGGAAGGCTGACATCTGGCCTGAAGAGTAGACAGTGGTCAAGAGACCTTAACTTGAGAGAGAAGATCTGAACAGGGAAAGCTGATATTAGGCCTCAAGGTCAGAAAAACAGACCTGCTAGAATATTTCACAGGAAAAGGCATCCTCTAACCGCAGTACCAGAAGTAGGAGTACCTTAGGACATCCTGATGGCTTGTCAGCACAGTCAAAGGACTCATCACTTGCCCTTGCTGTGTGCCTGGCACACCTGCATTCCTTCCAACCCCCCAAATATCTTTAGACTCCCTGCTTCCCTCTCCATTGCTCAATCACAATTCCAGCAGTGCTGTGTAGTTTACTAGAAAACAAATGATTAAAACAATCACAGTTACTCACCTTTAGCCATGGGACCACAGAGGATTTCATCAAGGCTGCAAAAGCTAGAAGGCCAGCACAATCACCGGCATACTCATGTCCTGCTCATATATGCAAGAATATCTTCATTAATAGTTCTGCAGCCATTCCAGCCAGAAATTTCAACAACTCTTTGGCTAAAGGACTATTCCCAACAGAACTCCCTAAAATAAAGAGGCCTTTAAACAAAGACTCCTTCTAACTTCCAATCAATAACGAATTGTTTTTCGGCAAAAAGACAGAAAGATCCGATTCAAAACAAATATCCACATTCATTGAAGAAAGTAACCTTCTCTCACATTAACAAACCACATTCTGGTATGGCTGTGCCACAAAAGCAGCACTGACTTCACATGGGATTATATAAACACTGCCATGGATTCAAAAAGAGAACCAGAACACCTATCCTTGACCTCTACCTTCCCTTTGATTCTTTTCATCTGAGAATTAGACAAATCTTCCTAAACAAGAAACCTTGCATCTTTATTCCAGCTAGAGCTCTGCCATTGAGGCTTGAACCTCTGCCCATAATACTCCCTACTTGGCAACTTTTTTTTGCCAGCTCATCAATAACAGCCTGGGGCATTCCTGCATGAATGTGGTTCAATATGGTACATATACGGGAACTGCTCAATGTGGCATGGCAACAATAACTATTGGATTTTTATTTAGTGTAGCACAGGTGTATGACAATGCATTTACAGGCAGCAATATTACCAATTCATTGCACAAAATGTACTCAGAAAGAAGGAATGGTATTTTGGAAACTGAATCTGTGAAAGATTACACACCCCAGTATAACGTGTGGTAATCCACTAAGCAGTCCTTAATTTGTAAAATAATAAATGCAGAAGCCTAAAGTCTTGCTTAGGAGTCTGTATCCGAAATTTTTAAATGTCATGAGGGCTAAATATCAAGACTGCCTAGACGTGATTCTACTGTGTGCCACTTTCATCCAACACTAGGCAATCACTACCCTTTTACCTTACTCTTGCCGGTTATTTTTCATCTTTGCTTTCTTCCTTTGTGGCAATTTTGCCATCGTTCTCTTCCTCCTGTCTCCCTTTTGTGTTTTTCTTTCTCTCTTGTTCTGTAACAACTTCTAATGAGGAGAAATATGCATGGGGCCTTGAAAATGAGGGCCAGTGGGCTCCACCTGCAACTAACAACGCAAGCCAAGCACTAGTACTAAGCCTAATATTTTGAGTTGAGACCTATAGAGAAGGGCAGCTTTACCTATGAATATTTTCCAACATTTCAGATCTAACTAAAACTGTACCTTCAGCCAATAATGAGTCAGGAGCATTTTTCTAGACTTTCAATGAGTTGAAGCCTAGGAACAATGTGAAATCTACAAAAAATATGTTTGTTCTAATATCAGGTTTGTCAAATATGTTTAAACTGCACAATTTGTCACTTCTTTTTCCTCATATAATGGCTATGAGGTTAGCTCGGAGCCCAATTCTGGAAATGCTTGTCCTGCCCTATTCCTGGAAGTGTTAATCCCCCCCCCACAAAGTTCGGGTCTAGTTGCACCCCTGGCCTGAATTATTGATTCAGGTGCTTACATCCACTCCCGAAACCGGGAATTAGGAGCAGGGGCGTAACAAACACCCCCGCAGCCCCCGCGGTGCGGGGGGCCCCCAGTCTTCAGTAAGAGAAGGGGGGCCCCCTCAGCTCAGCTCATCTGTGCAGAGCTGTGTGTCTTGCTCTAAAGCAGCTGCAGGTGCAGCCTGCTCTGAGCTCCTCTCGCTGACCCAGGACTGAAGAGAAACAAAGTAACAACTTACATTGTTTCTCTTCAGTCAGAGCCAGGCCCGGAAAAAGGATGGGAGTGGGGGGCCCCCAGAGAGAGCATTCTCCATAGGGCACTACTCCTCTGAGAAGGGACGAGGCAGCAAAATGGTGCCCTCAGGTAAGCACTCTTGTTAGAACGCACACTACTTTGTGTCTGCCCTCAGGCGTGTTTAATAATTGAGCTCAGTGTGCCAAGTTGTGTTTGTGTTGCTCTGGTTGCAGACGGAGAGGCGGGGGCATTGTAGTGCGAAGGTGGCTGTTCTGGATGCCTGGGGTCTGGGCTCAGGCGCTTGTTCCCACCTTCTCATAATCGCATAGGCGGTACGGCACGCATCCATGGTGTGACGTGTGTCTATACTTCCAGTCAGCTAGGCTGGAAATCTTAGTTGCCTGGTGCAAGTCCTAGTGCAGTGCCGTGGCCAAAAGGGTGATGAGCCGGAGGCCGGCACGGCGGCGCCCAGGATTGCCAGTGGCACATACATGCCTTTCGCAGCGAAGCCTGGCAACCGGGCACTGAGATGGCAGAAGAAAGGGGTTCAGCGAGGCCAACGCACCCCTCCGAAGCACAGCCTGGAGGGCCAGGGGCCAAGGACGACAGCTCGGAATAGTGAAAGCACTGACTGGGGGGAAAGGTGGGGTGTGAACCGCACCAGCATGTTGTGCTCCAACGAAAATCAAAGCTAGAAATGTTCTTCGAGGCTCAACGTTTAACTTAAGCTTTGCGCCCATTTTAAAATCAGTTCTGTACCGGAGTTATCATGGGGAAGCTGTTACATTTAAAACAAGCATTGGCATAGCCAATAGGTCTCGCCTTTGGGACCTTATAAGTGTTTAGCCATGCAACAATTGTGCTGCATAACTAAATACTTATAAGGTCCCAAAGGCGAGACCTATTGGCTATGCCAATGCTTGTTTTCTATTTGTTTACTTTTGCTATAATCGCGGCACCGGCGCTTTACTTTTAATGTTAAAATTAAAGAGCGGGTGCCGCGATTATATCAAAAGTAAAGAAATAGATGTTTTTCTATTTCTTTACTTTTGCTATATTCGCGGCACCGGCGCTTTACTTTAGCGTTAAAAGTAAAGCACGGTTGGCGCGATTATAGCAAAGTAAACAAATAGAAAAAACATCTATTTCTTTACTTTGATATAATCGCGGCACCCGCGCTTCACTTTAATGTTAAAATTAAAGAGCGGGTGCCGCGATTATATCAAAAGTAGAGAAATAGATGTTTTTTCTATTTGTTTACTTTTGCTATAATCGCGCCACCCGCGCTTTACTTTTAACGTTAAAAGTAAAGCGCCGGTGCCGCGGCACCCGCGCTTTACTTTTAATGTTAAAAGTAAAGAGCGGGTGCCGCGATTATATCAAAAGTAAAGAAATAGATGTTTTTCTATTTGTTTACTTTTGCTATAATCGCGCCAACCGTGCTTTACTTTTAACGTTAAAGTAAGCGCCGGTGCTGCGAATATAGCAAAAGTAAGAAATAGAAAAACATCTATTTCTTTAATTTTGATATAATCGCGGCACCCGCGCTTCACTTTTAATGTTAAAAGTAAAGAGCGGGTGCCGCGATTATAACAAAAGTAAAGAAATAAAGTCAGGCAGATGGCGGCTGCGCACGTGCACTGCGCGAGTAACCGCATGCTGGTAGCCAGCAAAGTAGCACTTCCAAAAGCCCCTTACTAAAGGTCTCGCAGAGCAGCGCATGCGCTGGCTCAGCGAGACCTAAAAACACAACGTGGCCGCTAATGCAGTATTTACATTACAAACACTCTCTCTGCGTGCTTCCCTTAAGAACAGTCAAACAGCTGGTTTCCCCCGCAGAGAAGTGTGTTGTGTTCCGGGAATAGCAAATCTGGCAGTACATGGCAAGCGAGGCAGAATTGTACTGGCAAGGCAGACCGGAGGGCACCCGCTGGAAGAAAGTGTACACGTACAGTCGGTTGTTTACCCCCCTCGACGAGGAAGGCAGCCTTGCACTGGCACCGCAGGCATCGGAGTTGAATTGAGTCAGGGGTCCGACCCTGGCGAGGGCATCCCTCCGCACCTCCCCCCCCCCCAACTTGGGCAGTAGGTTGCCTCTTTTTCAGTAGCACTATCAGGGATTTTCCATCTTAAAATACATAGATATTTGTGACGTATTGTATTGTGCTTACAAATTTAAAATGTTCCCAGACGACAGTGTGCTTTCAAAAAGTTATTTATATAAGAACAATGCTGCCTTTTTAGTCACTGTTACTCAACATTGCTTTTGATAGTTATATTTATAAAGGGTTTTACAAAAAGTGAGTGTTCAAAAATAAATCACATGCCTGAATGACATATATATAGAGAAATATCTATTATCGCATTTAGCAAGCAATGATTTATGTCAATGTGATTGAAGTCCTAAAAATATCATATTTGCGCAACAACTGTTGTTCCTCTAAACATTATAATTAACCAGAACGAGGGTGCAACATAATGGCCTACGGACCTTGCAGGTAATGTACCCATGGCCCCCGAGAGAGAGAGAGAGAGAGAGAGAAGAGAGAGAGAGAGAGGAGAGACAGAAAGTGGAGAGAGAGAGAGAGAGAGTGGAGAGAGAGAGAGAGAGTGGAGAGAGAGAGAGAGAGAGAGAGAGAGAGGAGAGAGAGAGAGAGAGAGAGAGAGAGTGGAGAGAGAGAGAGAGAGAGAGAGAGTGGAGAGAGAGAGAGAGTGGAGGGAGAGAGAGTGGAGAGAGAGAGAGTGGAGAGAGAGAGAGAGTGGGGAGAGTGGAGAGAGAGAGAGGAGAGAGAGACAGTGGAGAGAGAGACTGACTCAGAGACTGAGATACTGACTGACTAAGAGACTGACTGACAGAGAGAGAGAGACTGATTGAGAGAGAGTGAGACTGACTGACTGAGAGAGACTTACTGACTGACAGAGACTGACTGAGGTAGAGAGAGACTGACTGACAGAGAGAGAGAGACTGACTGACTGAGAGAGAGAGACTGACTGACAGAGAGAGAGAGAGACTGGCTGACTGACAGAGAGAGAGACTGATTGAGAGAGAGTGACTGACTGAGAGAGACTGACTGAGGTAGAGAGAGACTGACTGAGGTAGAGAGAGACTGACTGACAGAGAGAGACTGACTGAGGTAGAGAGAGAGACTGACAGAGAGAGAGACAGAGAGAGAGAGAGAGACTGATTGACTGCGAGAGAGACTGACAGAGAGAGAGAGAGACTGACAGAGAGAGAGACTGACAGAGAGAGACTGACTGACAGAGAGAGAGAGAGAGAGAGAGAGACTGACTGAGGTAGAGAGAGACTGACTGAGGTAGAGAGAGAGACTGACTGACAGAGAGAGAGACTGACTTAGAGAGAGAGAGACAGAGAGAGAGACAGAGAGAGACAGAGAGAGAGAGAGAGAGAGACTGACAGAGAGAGAGACTGACAGAGACTGACTGACTGAGAGACTGACTGACAGAGAGAGACTGACAGAGAGAGAGAGACTGACTGACAGAGAGAGAGACTGACGGAGAGAGAGAGACTGACTGACTGACTGAGAGACTGACAGAGAGAGAGAGACTGACAGAGAGAGAGAGACTGACTGACAGAGAGAGACTGACAGAGAGAGAGACTGACTGACAGAGAGAGACTGACAGAGAGAGACTGACTGCGAGAGAGACTGACTGCGAGAGAGACTGACTGACTAAGAGAGAGACTGACTGACAGCGAGAGACTGACAGAGAGACTGACTGAGAGAGAGACTGACTGAGAGAGAGACTGACAGAGAGAGACTGACTGACAGAGAGAGAGAGACTGACTGACAGAGAGAGACTGACAGAGAGAGAGAGACTGACTGCGAGAGAGACTGACTGCGAGAGAGACTGACTGACTAAGAGAGAGACTGACTGACAGAGAGACTGACAGAGACTGACAGAGAGAGCGAGAGACTGACAGAGAGAGAGACTAAGAGAGAGAGAGAGACTGACAGAGAGAGACTGACTGACAAAGAGAGCGAGAGACTGACAGAGAGACTGACTGACTGAGAGAGAGACTGACTGAGAGAGAGAGACTGACTGAGAGAGAGACTGACTGAGAGAGAGACTGACAGAGAGAGAGAGAGACTGTCTGAGAGACTGACTGACAGAAAGAGAGAGACCGACAGAGAGAGACTGACTGACTGAGAGAGACTGACTGAGAGAGAGACTGAAAAACTGAGAGAGAGACTGACAGAGAGAGACTGACAGAGAGGGAGACTGACAGTGAGAGAGAGACTGACTGAGAGACTGACAGAGAGAGAGAGACTGACTGACAGAGAGAGAGAGACTGACAGAGAGAGAGAGAGACTGACAGAGAGAGAGAGACTAAGAGAGAGAGAGAGAGAGACTGACAGAGAGAGACTGACAGAGAGAGACTGACAGAGAGAGAGACTGTCTGAGAGACTGACTGACAGAAAGAGAGAGACTGACTGACTGACAGAGAGAGAGACTGAAAAACTGAGAGAGAGACTGACTGAGAGAGAGACTGACTGACTGACAGAAAGAGAGAGACTGACAGAGAGAGACTGACTGACTGAGAGAGACTGACTAACAGAGAGAGAGAGACTGAAAAACAGAGAGAGACTGACTGAGAGACTGACTGACTGAGAGACTGACAGAGAGAGAGAGAGACTGACTGACAGAGAGAGAGAGAGAGACTGACTGACTCAAAGAGAGAGACTGACTGACAGAGAGAGAGACTGTGATGGAATTGGGGTCAAAGTGTGTATGAAGCTATGCAATGCCTCTTAAGATTGCTATTGTCTGCTAATAAAAATGTATTATCAAAATTTGCTCTTTGTAGTTACATCTGCTTTTGAAATACAGCATTGTCGCATTGTCTAATGTTTTGAAACGGAAACGAGAAGGAGCAGTGGATGCACTTTTGTCAAAACTGAATGATGAGTGGGCCCGATGTTGTATATCATGACAGGAGTCTGCATCAGGAAACCCACCTAAAATATGGCAAACTTCCCCGGCGTACTGATGGCAGGGACCCAGTAGTGAATAGACCACCACCTATGATAGACTGCTGGCAGACTAAGCCCAACCATTAACTCCACCATCTAGTGCTACTTATAACGGCTGTATTGGTGACAGTGGCGTAACAATAGCCCCGCAGCCCCTGCAGTATGGCGGGTCGCTGGCCTGAGAGCTCTTGACTGGCGCAGAGAATGGGAGGAGGGCCCCCTCCATGTAGTTTGCAGGGGGGCCCCCTCAAGTTTCGTTACGCCACTGATTAGGAGGTCAAGTCCGTGGAATGGGGAATAACGTACAGATCTGAGAATACAGGGTCTTTTTACCATACGCAGATTTCTGATTCCAGAGACTTTATTGCAGAGTTCCAAGTGGAAATGTCAGCAGAACAGAAATGCACCTGGTAAAACCGGGCCTGGTGTCCCTCAACTTGATAATTTCGGGTGCAGGAAAAGGGGAATACTGAGAATCAGTGGAACCACAGAGATCACTTCCTAGTGTGGCATACGTGTATGATTAATTCTTCTACTGCTTAATTACAAGCAGCTAACTGAATTTGTGGCAAATTCACAGAGCAGTGGTGATACATTTCTAGGAAGCATTTCATGTGACCCTTCACTTATAGAAATACAACATTAAACTAATCTTGTGGGCCCTAGATGAGCATGATGATAACAAGGTAGCTAACTGACAAATTGTTAAAAACTGTTTGTTTTTCAATACTTATCCAACACAGTAGTATGCATCAAGTCATGAAATAAAAGCAGTCAGTTTATATGTAATAGTGTATTTAGTGCATGTTTGTATATCATGGATTGGCATCTCACAGTTTATCACTGTCATACGAACCTCACAGAACAGCAATACAAATTTAACCTTTACCACCTTACTCGATTCTATGCATGGTGCTCAAAAGTGGCCACATATGTGACACATTACACATAGAGCTGTCCATGCAAATCTAATTTTTGATGTTAATGCATTTTTTATTAATAAACTAAAGAAAACAATGCAAAACAGAGGGAGAAGTGAGACCGTCAAAGCAGAGAATCAAGGGAAGGTAGATTGAAGGAAGGGATTGTATGTGGGAGGATCTGTTTTTATTAATCATATAACAAATAAAGTAAATGAGTAATATTACAGCCAAATGTCTAATTGCTGAATACCAATAACTGTACAGTTATAGGTAAAGAGAGCAAATGGCATTAATGCTAATTATTTTCTAACTCGTACCAAATTATTTTCAGTAATGCACGCTGCAGAAGGTCCTGTTAGCAATTATTAGACAGGTTTATTTGGCGATTTGAAATGCCATAACACCCCTCTTAGAATTCTTACCATGCACTCCTGCAGTGGCAGCTTCCCCGTAAAGTGTAAAATAAAAAATAAAACGATAATAACTAAAAGTTAATAACGTCACATTATTATCATTTCATTTTTCTCTATGGAGCCCGAGCCAGGTTAGGGCGAGCCTTTGCTGTGTCACAGGAAGAGGAAGGAGGAATGGTATAATGTGCACTTAAGTCATTTGCACTTAGCAGGTTCTCCACCCAGCTGTACTGCACAGCTGGATGGAGAGCATGCACAGGCTCCCACTCCCTGTCTGAGCGCCGAACCGGGGCGCTCAGACTAATGACGACACTGCTGTCATGTTGGTGATTGGCTAGGGGAAGTCTGCGAGCCAGTGTGCTTCCCTGCTGCCAGAAAGAGAAGAGGACAGAGGAGAGGCGGCGGCCCTTAAGGTAAGTGAACTTTTTTTGTTTAAAATCAAGCCCCTGCCCTACCACCACTTTTCCGCCAATGTATTTCTGAATGGCAGCGGGCTCTGTTTTGGTTTTGCTTTTGAATACCACAGAATTAATAAAGGTTTTAAGAATCAGTGAATCATTTATATTTGAAGAATGGACTCAGTTGCAATCTGACTGTTTCAGCCAAAGCGCTAAGCTTTGCTCCCGTTGGACATATGTATCCATTAACAATCTGTCCAGTTCTTGCCCTAGCTTGAAACCGTGGGCAATTGAGAGGGTGTGTGGGTTCAACTCAACTTTAATTGAGCTCTGCCTTCAGTGTATAGACTGCATCCCACTTCAATGCCTATCCGAACATTGAAATGACTCAGGGTCAACAATGGCTGGTATAGAACTTCTGCTCCAACATTTAAGGGAAACTAGCACCATTTGTTTTTGAGACACGTTTAATAATAAAAAAAAACACATTTGCAATGCAATAGGTCTCGCATTTGCGAGAGTTTAAGCTATTGACATTGCAAATGTCAATGCCTTTTATTTATCTGTTTTAAAAACAACACATAAATAAAAGGCATTGTCATTTACAATAATTCACACTGAGGGCTTGAGGAGTTTAAGGACCTGCAGGTACCGGCTCCCCATAGGTTTAATGAATCTCACAAAAAGAGGCCCCGGGTCCAAAGATCAAACTATCGTTGGAAAGTGGCAACACAACAAGCTGCAGGGGATATCATTTTTTAAGGACGGTTCCCCTCACACACCAGAGGTGTCATGCTTCATCATAGGGGTACCTCCTCACGTGAGGAACCTAGTCCTCACGTGGGCTACAACCCCCTCGCTGCGAGGGAGGAGCTCAGGGATGTTTTTGATAAGAGGTAGGGTATAATAAAACCCTATGTGAGCAAAGTGTTGTGGAGAAAGAAAGGTGCAGTGCTAAAGTACAAGTGATTTAAAACTGACTACAGGGTCAGCTAAATATTTTAATAGTGCTGCCCAGTGCCAGGATTAAAAAAGCAAAAAATGCTTGTGAACACAGAAGTCAAGATTTAAGACCGCTGTGTATTTATAGGACCAACATGTTTCTGCCTCAATGACCTATACAAGTGTCCGGGCATTCATCAGGGTCAGTGATAGCTACTGCAATCAATCAAAATGTGAAAAATAAGTGAAAACACTATAATTGATTAATACTGAACCAGAGAGTGATTTCTTTGTTCAGTACATCTCAGAACTCCCCATCTGGGAGAACGTATTTACAACATCTGTCCAGGCTCACTTGGCCATATAGTACCGCACCATGACCTCTCATGGAGATCTAACACTTTAGGACGCGGTCCGGGACCTAAAGTGTTAGATCTCCTCTTATCAAAAATATCCCTGAGCTCCTCCCTCGCAGCGAGGGTGTTGTAGCCCACGTGAGGACTAGGTTCCTCACGTGAGGAGATACCCCTATGATGAAGCATGACACGATTGTCATTTACAATGCCAGTAGCTCAAACTCGTGTAAATGCGAGACCTATTGCATTGCAAATGCTTGTTCTATTACTGTACATCCATTTACATGCCTGCAGCACAGTGAGTATGAAAGCGATTCCACAACTGCAAACTGATACGTCACTGGAGGCCTCTGGAAAGGACAGTGAACTAAAATGCCTATTCATTTCAATTTGTGATGGAGCTTTTGTGCGTGGGGGTGAGCGCCCACAAACTTGGACGTCTGTTGGACTTTCTTTTCTAAATCAACTTGCCTCTAGCCGATGAAAGTGGCACTGTGAGAGACCACAAAGCATTGTCTCATGTTGGATAAGGTTATTAGAAAGAGAAACCAAAAACAGCCAAATAGAAACAATAATCACCATTGAAAAACCTGCAAGTGTATTAGTCCGTGATTTTATTCTGAGTGGTGAAAAATAAGAAATAAGTAACTCAGAAGCACAAATAAAAACTCAGCCTTTTGACGATACCAAAGTTGAAAAACATAGATACTACGAACTTTCTACAAAGTAATTCAGTCACGGTTTTTAAAACCACTTTCTGTTTGGAAAGGTGCCTCTAGCATCGCCGGCACCAAGAGGCCTGCTATGACTTGGCAGGACAGCTTGAACCTCAGTGGAGCTGGCAGCATTCTGCCAGCGGGAAGTGAATCAGCAATGTTTATACAATACTCATATTGACAGCACCTCTGCTGCTGCTCAGGCAACCCTCCCGGTCACATAGAGATACGGCGACCAGGCGTCCCGGATTTGCCAGGACATACCCGGTTTTTGACCTGCTGTCCTGACACATTTCTGTACATTAAACTCATGTTCCGCTTTTTAGAGGTCAACTGAAAACTGTGGGATGTAGCTTTTATGTGTTCCAAAGCAACACTATTCAGTAATTCAAGGAGCAGGTAAAATACTGAGATTAAAAATTTACATTTTATTTCCTTAGTACCTCGTTATCTGTGTTACTGTGTGAACGAGCGATGTCATTCTTTGCCCTTTAGAATGATGTAAAATTGTGGCCCTTCTATTTTTCCGAAATGTCACGGTTTTTGTTTTCAAAATCTGATCACCCTACCCAGGGGCAAACATGTGAGGGACCCCCACACTTTCAGGGCAGGGTACCAACGCAGAAGACAGGGTGCACGTTCACAGGGTTTAGAGTTATTCGGGGAGCGGATGGCAGAGAAGGAGGAGGGCTATACTCACGTGCTGAGCTTCCTGGTCCATACAAGTACCCCCGGGCCACAGCTCCCGCAGCTGCACACCGCGGCCCAGATTATCCTTGATGTTGTGCAGCAATTGCTGGGACTCGCTCTCTAGGCGCCCAGCGTAAGGGAGTAGTTGGTTGTACACGATCTCCTTCTGAGGCAGGCAGGGTTGGATTGGGATTCAAAATCGGCCCGGGCACGCAAAAAAAAAAAGTGGTCCACATTTGTATATTGCCTTTCCTCAAAACACTGCTTCGGCGAAATTTTATAAAAAAAAGGGTGGTGGGGGGATATACAAAAAAATGCATGGATTCGTTTACACTCGTGACTGAAAACAAGTGAGGCCACTTCTGCTCAGGCCCCCTGCCCCGCTAGGTATGCATACATTAATGGGCCGGCCTTGCGAGAGAAAGAAAGTGACACTTCTGCCTGTTGCTAAACGTGAGGTAATGAGCACCCATCTGCCTCCAGAAAGGCCACTCAGACACCCACTGGGCCGCTGGCGACATCGAACAACGCAGACATCGCCCAAATCTCTCTCCCCCCCCGCCCCCTCCCCCCCCACAGACTGCTCCAAAAAGCAGCCCACAGTTGGAACTCGGCACCGGCCCCCTCGGGCATTGCCAGAGTGCCTGCGTTACCAATCCCATGCTGGAGGCAGGTGTGGGAAGGCCAGAGGCTTGGCCCACCCAACTGTCTATGGTCATCCTTGTCGCTTATGGACTATGCCTCTTATTGTGCCTCTCTCTCTGGGCTGTCTCTCCTATGGATAAGGACTGGTTGTCTTCCTCTGGTACGGTTTTCTCTTGCCTGTGCTGTTTCTTTCCTTCCGCCGCCCTTCGCCTCTCTGTGCCAGGGAGTGTGCCACCCCCTGGATTGTCCCTCCTGGCAGCCCCGGTGTACCTCGGCTCTTCTGCTCCCCGTACCTCTCGCTCTAGTCTGTTAGTGACGTCTCTTCGCCGGCTCGTGACAGAAGGGGTCCGTTGCGTCACTTCCCAAAGCGCTCCTCCATATGGTGCGTCTGCTACAGTATATGTCAGGTCGCCGAAGCTGAGTAACAAAGCTAGACACTTAAAGCCATCGACAACAAGGGAAAGTGAAAGAGCGCCATGCGCGCGTTGTAGGCACGCCGTGAGCGTGCACATCGGCGTCAGCCTGCGGCACGTGCCCAGTGGCGGCGCCTGCGGACTTCGCCGTGCTTAAATAAGTGCTGCGCGGCTCGTGCGGCCCAGGGACGGGGCCAAAGCAGGATTTCAGGCGGGGCTCCTGTGAGCAAGACGGAGCCCCGCGTGTTGCTGCAGTGACCGGCTGAAGACGGAGACCAGCCGAGGAGCAGCGCAGAGTCCCCACAAGAGCAGGTAAGTGGGGTGAGGCATGCTGTGCGTGTAAAGCACGCCGCGCTTGGAGCTCGCGAACGCATTAAAAAAAAGAAAGTGATATTGCATGAGGCTTGCGAGGACGGAAGGGGGACAGGAGATGTGCACATTGCGTGTCTGTACGTGCGTGTTCATGGGCGCGTTCACATTTGCAGTCTGTCCTGCGCGTGCACATCTCCTGTCTCCCTTCCGAAGCAAGTCGGTAACAATAGATCTCGCTAGCGACAGCGATTTCGCGCTGTGTCGCTAGGCGAGACCTAAAAATTAAAAGTGGAGCTCCAGGTCCCCAAATGACTAAGTGAACGTCAAAGAAGGAAGACTGAATGAAAGTGGAATGTAGTGAACGGTCCACAAGAAGCAAATCAGTCATCCTTGCAAACAGCGACAGCTGGACGTGTCCAGGTAACAAGTCGAGCATCTGCAGTATTATTGCAAACATTGTCCAAAGGAGGCAAACTCTACACACAAAACAGAGAGGAACTGCAGGAACGGGAGACAACAATACCGAAAAGAATTCGAAACACAGACTAGACGGTACTGCTTCGGAGACAACCAGAAACAAGTGCTGAGTTTCCTAAATATTTATTATTGTTATTAGTATTTGATAAAGGGCCCAAGCCAACTTATTCCTCGGTGTGGAATGACTGCCTATATATACAATTGTATCGGAATTCACCATCTCACCTTCCGAAGCACTCTTCCACCTGTTTCTTGTAAATAACTTCTAGGAGCAGTAGTGCGTGAAGCACGTGAAGGCGAAAATATATGAAAGGCTCCAAAGGTACATAATTTGAACAAGCGATGGCAACGCCAAAAGGTCTGGCTTTTTAATTAAAGTGTATTTAGTGCAACTAGTAAAATTGATAGATTTAGGCACTCAATAAGTCATCATACGTGCACCCCGTCACTCATCTTTGCACTCATGTATCCATTCATCCATCCACTGACTCATTTTTGCATTAAACTCTGGCACAACCACAATAAAACACGCCCAGGCGCAACAACATATGCAAAATAAAGTAAAAGAATAGAAACAGAAACAAAGAAAGCATGCTGCCATCTAAACACAAGAGGCATATGCTTGCAATAAATAAACTAAAAATAGCAAAGGATCTCCATCTTGCAGAAGTATTGTACATATTCTATTGTTGTTTTGAATTTCCAGAATGGCTGCCACATTTAGAATCAGTGCTTTGTCCATTTTTGGAACGGTAAAACAATGATAAACTATAGACAACAGCATCCCAGAATGGTTTCCTGGTTAAGAGGGATTGGTCACGTGGGATGCGGTGCACTGCGGCACAGACAACTCCTTCAAGAGTAGTTTTTAGGCGAGCCTAGCAGCAGCGCGCACGCTCTGCGAGGCATGCTGTATTAGGTATGCACTGGAAGCCCCGCCCACTCTTCGCCCATATTTGTCATTGGCATGTGTCACTGTCCTTCGTAAATGCTGGCTTCTGATTCGAAAATAGGCTTGTTAGTCCCTTCTTTGTACTGCCTTGTCTGCATTGGTTACCGCCCATAAAGACTGGACCTTTTACTTGGCTTGTTACTCGGTCTGCATTATAAGTGGATGAGCACTATTTTGTTTATTAACAGTGATGGGGACAATGGCGGCCGATTTTCTTATACAGCGTTATGCACTCTAAATTGTATGCTGAGCGCGGCGCCCGCTTTAAAGACACCGCGCTCAGTTAACATTTTTTTTTTAGTTTGATGTTGAGCGTGGCGCCCGCTTCAGGGACACCGCACTCGTTTTCATTTTTGATTTTTTGAAACTTTAATACTGAGCGCAGCGCCCCCTTCAGGGTCACCGCGCTCGGTTTCATTTTTGATTTTTTAAAACTTTAATACTGAGCACGGTGCCCACTTCAAAGACACCGCGCTCTGCAATACAATAGGTATTGCTTTTGCAAAACTTTGAACTATTGGTACTGTAAATGACAATGCCTTTTAATATTATAAAAGGCAATGCCATTTACAATGCTAATAGCTCAAAAACTCACAATTGCGAGACCTATTGCATTGTAAATGCTTGGTGATTATCCATTCAGGAAACAAATTTCGGGGAAGGTTTATTAAAAAAATGGTTTTGGTCAAATAGTCTAGGACTTCAAAGTAATCTGTTACTATGAGCTTTAAACGATGTATTTCATTAGTGCTTGGCTGGTGTTTTCGGGCAGTTATGGCAGCGGCAGCTTGGTGGTGAACGGAAACATGTCCAGATGTCTGGATTACCAGTGCGCTCCCACTGCCCTTCTCTTCATTTAATTAGGGTCATTTGTACCTATCTGCTCACCGAGCGCGCAAATCTATTGACCAAATGAATCTTCTCTGCGTCGTCGGACAGGAGCTGTTTTCCGAGGGTGGTCGCGAGTCACAGGGTGTTAACAGATGCGTTTCATCTCTGTAGTACAGCAGTGACCGGATGTGCACCTCTCACTTTAGCAGCCTCTGTCCAGCGCGGCAGCAGGTAGGTGGATTAACACCTCCGGCTACGTGAACCAGAACAAACAAACACCCAGTGCATATCCACTCGCTTTCCCAAAAGTCCTGTGTGACTTCATCTCACGAGTCCACGTGTTGCAGCTGTGAGCTTGTTTACCACCCACTGCCACCCCTGTCAGCGTTCCTTGTCCCTTCCCCTCCTTGCACCTAAGAAAGGTGGGGATTTCTAGCAGATGACGCTCTAGCCGACTGTCAACACCCGACTAGATGTGGCTGCTGTTTGTTATAGGCCATTAGTAAATTGTGGAAAGTTGTGGTAAGAATTAGGATACATTACTCTGTGTGATGAATAGCCCATCTCTTTCACCTAGTGTCAAAGCAATCTAGTCGCCTCGCAAACCTGCAATCAAGTGAAACAAGCATTTGCAATGCAATAGGTCTCGCATTTATGCGAGTTTGAGCTATTGGCATTGTAAATGACAATGCCTTTTACTTATGTTTTGGTTTTTACAACACAAATAAAAAGCATTGTCATTTACAATGCTAATAGCTTAAAGTCTCACAAATGCAAGACCTATTGCATTGCAAATGCTTGTTATTTATTAGGTATTGTGCAAGTTATGGCCAACGCGTTGCGGCATGTTAGATTTGAAAATCCAATTCCTGCTATGCACTCGTATCATGCTACATTAGGTTGGCAGTGTGTGGCTACATATACGCCATTTGTATTCACGTTATGCAACCCACTGAGTTATCCCTGCAACGTGCAAGCTTTCCTGTAGTTAGCCAGTGTGACTCCATTTTGTATTTCGTAATCCCTATTGAGCCGCTTAGGCAGTGTCTGAACTAGGCCTCATCATTCGTATTGCTTGCCTCAGCAGAACACCGTATTTCGTTATTATTTTCTCTCTGTTCAAGGCTGTTTTCCGACTTACTAATGAATAGGCCATTCTGCCCTCGCATACCTATCCAAGTGTATAGTTCTGCTCCCACGTTGGGAGACGCTGAGACTCAGCACGGTGACCTTGAATCACAGACAGTATGTACCCATCTGGCAGGTGGTAGCCCATCCTCCTGTGCCTTCTTTGTTCATGATCCGCTCAGGCCGGTAACTTTCCACTGTGGGCGTGGTTGGGGGCTTCTTGGGAAGAATTATTACTCACTGCAGACTGTTGGGGGGTCAGTCCCCTCGGCAGACATCTTAGGGTGCAGGTCAGATTGGACTCCTCTGCAGAGTATTACTAATAAAGGTATGTTTGTATTCTCTACTGTCTGACCGACTCTTCATTTCTTGGGTAGGCCTAGCAGATGGTTGTAAGTAACCCGGGTGGAACCTAAGGGCCACTTCCTTCAGTTGGCACCCGAACAGGGACCCCGCAAGGTGATCCAGCTCGCCCATAATCGGGTTGCAGGGTCGGGGTTGCGTCTGGTCAGTCGGATCAGGGTACCCCACACGATCGAGCTTGGTTCTCGCAGCTGCCCCGCCCGTCTGATCGGGCGCTTCCTCCTCTAGTGGTCACCGGCTGGGGTCCTGAGAAGGCGAAACCTTGGAGTTGACCGTTTGGTCCGAAGAGTCGGCAGTGGAGAATAACTTGACTCGACCTGTGTGCACCAGGTGAGTGATTTGATTCTTGGAAAAATGGCGCCATTCTTGAATGGCACGAGCCTACGGGCTGAGTCTAGGTACAGTCTCTGGACTGTCTTGGTGCAGTTTTCGGACTGCCTTGCTTGAATGGCACGAGTCGACGGGCTGTGTCTTGGTACGGTCTTCGGGCTGTCTTGTCATGAACTTGGTGGGTCTGCGGACCCTTGAAAAAGGCACAGAGTGCTTGTGAGCAGTTTCCCAGACCAACTGGAAATTCGGCCCGCGCTTGAAAAGGTCTGGGACTGTTCGCGAACAATCTGCCAGGCAAACTGGTAATTTGGTCAATGCTTGAAAAGGTCTGGGGCTAGAGCCTGTCTTCTTGAACGTGGTACAGTCTCCGGTCTGTAGGAAGTGGTCTTTGGACCATTTGGTTTGGTTTCTGAATAATTTTTGTTGCTTATCTTTTCTTTATATTACTGTTTCTGGTGTTATACTTGTCCGTTAGGGACAGTGCATGTGTCTTATATTAAGATGCCTTGCTTAAGCAAATTGGGGTGTTTTGGATGTCGGTGTTGTTATACTGAGGCTTGATTGGAAGAGAGTCAGCCTGCGCCTCCGGAGGGTACCCCAAATTTTGATGTATACGTCAAGCATGGTATTGGCCCTATTATGTTTAGCACATTGTGGAATAAATGTACGAGGGACAATACTGAGTTACAGTGGCCACTTACTGGCTCGTTTGATGAGCAAAAATTGAATTTCTTGCAGGACAAATTGCTCGCCAAAAAGAGCAGGCAGTCGATGTTTGATTCTCCCAGAGTATGGCAGAAGGAAGCAAAGCAGCGGCGTATGAGAGCAGAGAAAGAGGCCCGGAAGAGGCAGACACAAACAATAACGCAGAAAGCAGTGGCCTATGAAAGGGCAAAAATAGAGAAAGGCATAGAATGTGCTGATAGAAAATTTCGATTGCAGACAGATAAATGTTATGACAATAGAGAGGAAGGTGATGTTTTCGTTGAAGAACTATTGGATTCTCGCCCTCCTCCACCTTATGCCCCTGAGTGGATATACCCAAGGGTTCCCACATCTCAGTCCCCGGCCTCTGGTGCTGCGCTTCCTAGTATTTATTCCTCTAGTCAAACTGCTTCGGCCCCAGCCTTGCCTGCTCCTTCCCTGCTCACGCTAGGAACGGGGGTGGGAGCCGTTAGCTCTCCTGTTCCGTCTACTGACTCTGTATCCACTGCTACAACCCCTTTCACTCCTACGACACTGTCTCCTTTCATGATGATACCCGTCTCCTCATCTGCTCTTTCTCCCTCAAGTATGACACCCCTAGCACTGCCGAATGGCGAGACCTCTGTACGAGGAATACATGAAGGGAACTGGGCGGCAGCACGAGACCGTATGGACAAAGTGTTGGTGCGTTCTGCTGTGGGTGATGAGGTGAAGCAAATGGTGGCGAATCAGGCGGCTCAGTGGGCTCGGAACCCGATCTATAGTGTGAAAGATGTGTGAAGTGTGATGAGAGATTATGAGCCCTTCATACAGCAACATGCCCTTGAGCACATGTCAGCCACGCTAATAGGACTGTGGGAGCAGTGTTTTCAGGGTATTGCACCGCAGATTATCTATGACATACGGGACAGGGTATAAGCTGCAGATATGGCTCCTAATGAGGTTTTTAGCAATGTATGTTCCCTTATCTGACCCCCAAGGGGAACTATATGTCGATGGCTCTTGTTTCAAACTACCAGATGGCACTACCACTGCAGCTTATGCAATCACAACGTTACACACTGTAGTTGAGACATCCCGTACCCCATATCAATCGGCCCAGGCGGCAGAGTTAGTTGCCCTCCTTAGGGCTTGCGAGTTGAGTGAGGGACTGACTGTCAATGTCTACACCGACAGCCAGTATGCCTTTGGGGTGGCCCATAATTTCGGGCGCCTCTGGGCGGAGAGAGGGTTCTTGACCTCGCATGGGTTGCGCATACAGCATGGTCAAATGATACATAGACTGCTGACAGCACTGACACTTCCTGATAAATTGGCAATAATAAAATGTAGCGCTCACAAAGCAGTAACAGACGATGTTGGAAGGGGCAATGCTTTTGCAGATCAGACAGCTAAGGAGACAGCTAGATTGAAGATGAGAAAGATGTTCGTGGCAGGTCCCGCTAGGTGGGTTTCGGACAATGGAATGTTCGAGGACACATTAGACAATGTCAGGGAAATACAGAGTGAGGCGACAGTAGATGAACTGGCAGAATGGGAGGAGAGGATAGGGCATTTAAAAGAGGATGGGTGTTGGACTGATTTGTCTGGGAAACAGAGATGGTTGCTGCCCAATGCATACGTGCTCCCTGTTGTTACCATGGCCCACAGCCCAGCACACATTAGTGCCAAAGGAATATGTAAGCTACTGGACCCAGTGTGGCGAAATGATAATATCCCTAAGGTAGCCACACACTTGGTGAAACACTGCATCATTTGTCTGAAACATAATCCTGGGAAAGGTACTCCTACACCCGCAGGTAATTTTGCACCGCCTTCCTTCACTTTCGAGGTTCTCCAGATGGATTTCATCAAAATGGAACGAGTTAACAACTTGAAGTATGTGCTAGTAGTGATTTGCGCATTCAGTAAATGGATTGAGGCTTACCCCACTAAGGAGAATACGGAAATGGCGAAGGCGCTCTTAAAAGAGTTCTTCCCGCGCTATGGATTACCACGTGTGATCTGGAGTGACAACGGAAGTCACTTCAATTCAAAGGTCATTGAATTGGTGTGTAAAGGCTTGCATATTAGACAGAAGTTTCATGCAGCGAACCACCCCCAGTCAGCAGGCCTGGTTGAGAAGTACAATGGTACTCTCAAATTGAAGTTAGCGAAGATTCAATAAAGCACAGGATTGCGATGGCCCGATGCTCTACCTTTGGCTTTGTTGTCTACCAGAGCGACAGCGCATTCTAGAACAGGGTTGTCCCCGTATGAGGTGGTCTTTGGGCGGCCCACCAACGTCTGGGGCGTTCTAAGACCCAAGCGCTTTTCCGAGATAGAGTACCCCCTACTTGTGGACTATTTGTACGAGTTGACTAAAGATCTTCGTTCTGTCCACCAACAGATTCACGCCACGCTGCAACCAGTACCAGAGGGGCCGGGGCATCAGCTACAACCCGGGAACTTTGTAATGGTCAAGAATTTTCAACGGAAGAACTGGCGGAGCCAAGGTGGAAAGGGCCCCTGATTGTCCTGCTCGCCACCCGCACTGCAGTGAAGCTTGAAGGACGGAAGTACTGGGTGCATGCATTCCATGTCAAAAGGGTGCCTCTACCACTTCCGTATGATCAGTGGGCCCTCGAAGGAATTGCTGACCAGGAAGGGGAGCGCATGCCCCGTTTCGTTCCTTTCTCTGATGCCCGATTGAGGTGGGCGCAGACAGACGAAGAAAGTGATGAG
This sequence comes from Calotriton arnoldi, assembly GCA_963921515.1. Classification (NCBI taxonomy): domain Eukaryota; kingdom Metazoa; phylum Chordata; class Amphibia; order Caudata; family Salamandridae; genus Calotriton; species Calotriton arnoldi. The sequence continues at coordinate 3,585,291 of CAWUFW010000459.1, forward strand.
GCCTTACTTGAGGTTGAGGCGGTCCCCCCCAGAGATAAGGGCCGCCCGGATGCTCCCGCTTCTGGTGCACAGTCACCTGAGTCTCAATGCCCTGCTGAGCCTGAATTTCTTCCCCTTTTTGTTGATGAAGAAGTGCCTGGGGTGGCCAGGTACAACCTGCGGCCCCGACGGAAGGACAGTGCGCCAGTAGGACAGTCCAGGAGTTGGGGAAGGACTCGAGCTTAGGGCGTAGGTGCTATGCCTAAGGTGCCTGCTTTAGATTAGCGTGAGTTACACTGGGGCACTGCCCTGGACAGGATTAGCTGAGGGTGTCTTCCAAGGAGGGAGAGTGCCCTATCCTGAAAGAAGAGGATTTGTTTCCAGCAAAGGCTGCAATCGCGCAACTCCCCCGTGGGAGTGCTACATAGCACCGTCGCTGATGAACAATAGGAGTCTACCAGTGAGGCTCTGAAGGACACTGGGTGATTGGTACCCCTCTGGTCGGTTGTATTTTTTTTGTGGCTCCAGTCTGTGATATTTATTCCCTGTGACGCATATAAGTTGCTTTTGAAGTTTTGAAAATGTATCCTTTTGGTCGTCCTACCCATGATGAGGAGCAGCCCTTTGCGGCTCCGCCTCCCACTTCAGATGGGCCCGTTTGGTCTTCTTGGTCCACTAAGAGTAAAATAGTGTTTGTCGCAATAATTTTGCTTTCTTTGATAGTTGTATTTGGGGTGCTGTTCTTCCTAGAAGAGAAATACCCTGTGCACGCTTGGATAAGTACTACGCCAGCCCCTGCTGAACATATTTTTGGTACTTTAGTGCCTCATTAAGAAGAGCACCGGAAGTCCTATAAGGACAATGTTTTTATTCAGATGTTGCACCAAACGCATGCTGCCTAAAATACGACAACATGTTGGGTGTGGTTTGCTGCCTTCTACTACACATCGAAGTGAGAACCTGTTGCCTATGCCCTTATCCTATGTTAATAGTTGTGAGGGGTGGTTTACCTTACTTAGTATGATCCGCTCATTCTCTCAGGTTGACTCCTTGGAACAAAAAGACACCGTTTCCGTTCCTTGACAATGAATGTGTGCTCCTAACATAGGGCCCCACCTGGTGTTTCCCCCGGGAATGGGCGGCTTGATCGAGTGTTCTTGAATTCTTGCCTCAGAGCAGCAGATCGAGGTAGAAATGCAAACAGAACAGAGATGGACAGGGATGGGTTCTCGCAGTTCAATGTATCAGAATATTATCAATCCTTCCAAGCCCGCAATGTCACTGAAGATAAGCCCAGACCCCTGGCAGTGGTAGATGTACTGGCTCCTTTTTGCGTTCAAGGGACAGGAGACAGAGGTGGGAGACAGTAGATGCAACACCACTTCTATATTGAGGATGCCCAAAAGTCCACCCTTGATCCTGCCGCATAAGGTTTATTTTGTTTGTGGTGCTCGTGGTTATGTGTGGCTCCCTGAGGGATGGTCTGGGCGGTGTTACCTTTCCTACCTCCTTCCCCCAGTTTATATAGCCCCTCCCAACTACCATAAAACTCATCGCCTACAGCGTAGAGGTGTCCTAGCCTCCTGGTTTAAGAGGATGATTAGTACAGACGACATAGACCAGACTGACACGACCTTGCAACAGTTTACTGACGCAATGAAAGGCATTCTACCCTTCTGGGGCCCTATGGCCAATAGGATCAATATTAGACGACTCACCCGGGTGGTAGAGGGGGTTATCAATATGACAGTAGGAATATTGACCAACATTACAGTAGAGCTTCAGGCTACGAGACTTGTTGCTCTTCAAAACCGGATGGTTTTAGACGTCATTCTCGCAGATAGGGGTGGAGCTTGTCGCGTCATCGGTAGCAGTTGCTGTGTTTACATCCCTGACCACGCCCCCACTGTATATTCTGCTATACAGAAGCTCCACAAGCTTGCATCTGACATTCACCAAGATAATGGGTCGTGGTCCTTGACAGGGTAGTTCTGGGGTCTGCTGACATCATGGGGTTGGAAGATATTACTTGCCCTCATAGCTATCGCAGGTGTCATCTTCACATGTTGCCTATGTATTAATTACCTTCCAGCATGTTGCGCCTATTGTATGAGCAAGCTCACCCCTACCCCTAAATTGGCAGGACGTGATACTAAGGTCTCTGCAATGACGATGCAGGATGTCCAGGATATCATGCTCATCGATGAAGGTATTTTTGAGTACTAAGTAGATGTTGATTCTCATGTGTTGTTTTATTCTTTCTTGTAACGTGATGGGAGCATGCATTCTCTTCCTTCCACTTAGAATTGTAAAGACCCTACCGGATAGCCTAATAAAGCATTTAGCCACCCCTGCTAAAAAGAGGGTCTGTTAGATTTGAAAATCCCATTCCTGCTATGCACTAGTATCATGCTACATTAGGTTAGCAGTGTGTGGCTAAATATACGCCATTTGTATTCACGTTATGCAACCCACTGAGTTATCCCTGCAACGTGCAAGCTTTCCTGTAGTTAGCCAGTGTGACTCCATTTTGTATATCGTAATCCCTATTGAGCCGCTTAGGCCGTGTCTGAACTAGGCCTCATCATTCGTATTGCTTGCCTCAGCAGAACACTGTATTTCGTTATTATTTTCTCTCTGTTCAAAGCTCTTTTCCGGCTTACTAATAAATAGGCCATTCTGCCCTCGCATACCTATCCAAGTGTATAGTTCTGCTCCCACGTTGGGAGATGCTGAGACTCAGCGCGGTGACCTCGAATCACAGATAGGATGTACCCATCTGGCGTGTGGTAGCCCATCCTCCTGTGCTTTCTTTGTTCATGATCGGCTCAGGCCGGTAACTTTCCACTGTGGGAGTGGTTGGAGGCTTCTTGGGAAGAATGATTACTCACTGCAGACTGTTGGGGGGTCAGTCCCCTCGGCAGACATCTTAGGGTGCAGGTCAGATTGGACTCCTCTGCAGAGTATTACTAATAAAGGTATGTTTGTATTCTCTACTGTCTGACCGACTCTTCATTTCTTGGGAAGGCCTAGCAGGTGGTTGTAAGTAACCCGGGTGGCCCCTAAGGGCCACTTCCTTCAGGCAAAAGCCTTTGACAGGAGCACACGTCTAAATAGACTCTCTTAAAGTGACAGTAAATTTAATCTCTCCCAATCGTGTGAGGAAAAGTAGAAACACTAGAACACCCACAATAAAAATAAGTGTTCCATTATGCCAGCCGTTGTCTACCACATATCATCTGTAATCAAGCATGATGTGCATATGTATCCTATTAACAAGCCCATATGGCATAAAAACGTACTCCTGCTCATAGTGGTATAATTATTTACAACCACTTGTTTTGTTTACATTTTACTAATCAACGATCACTTTACATATATAAAAGAAAAATTTGTTTTTTTAATCATTGGACTTAATGCAATTCGGCTGTACACATGGAGACAAAGATTTTAAATAGGCAACAAACCATCATACGTCAGCCATAGAAACATTTTGCTTTGCTGATTGCTATTAACACCTGGTTATAAAAATACATTTTTCTTTTATTGGAGTGCTGAGATGTTCATAGTAAAGCACAATGTATCTATCCTAATCCCTCATCACACTGCAACACTTTTATGAGCCAAATCCTGGGTAAGGTACCCAAAGATAATTGCACTTGGTTGTGGAAATATACACTCCCAATGTCATTTGATGTTCAAGACCAAGAAGAGATACAATAGAATGTCCCTCAAAATATGAAATCTATATATATACGTCCATCCGCCTCCATTTTCACTTGAGGGGGAATGGTATGTGTCAAGGGCAATTAATAAAATTCTAACGGTATAAAGTGCAAGATTAGTTCTATCTCTTGTTGCAGTTTTGTAGTTCATAAGGAACTGCAAATTAAGGCAATGTGCAAGAGAGTATTCAAAAGTTGTTCTAAATTGCATATTTGTGTATATTCATTCATGCATGTATCATTTAATGTTTTATTTATTACAAGATCCTGGCATAGAGTAAATAAAAGATTTTAGAAAGAATTATTTTGGTGCAAATCTTCTGAGCCTAAGGTTTGTCAGCGGTGGTAACCAACACCAAATCCTCCCCTACAAAGGTAATCAGTGACATTTCATGTAACAAAATACCAATCTGCAGGCTTTGATACAGAGATAACAATCCAGCTTTATATGCCTATTTACTTTAACCTATGCTTTTCACAATCCATGTCAGGCCATTATTGAAACTTTTCATTTTCATACTGAATAGGAAGCTTCAGTTCTTGGGTATCTGCGGACCGGCCTTCAAGTGTATGAAGAAGTTACTTACCTTCGGTAACGCATTATCTGGTAGAGACTCTATCTAGCTGCAAATTCCTTACCTTTGAATTTCCCAGGCGTTCAGCTGGATCCGGAAACTTTTGCTGAGCAATACCCCTTGCATGCACAGCCAGGTGGCTCCTTTCGGCTCCGCGTGACGTCGTCGGTAGCGTCAGTTATGACGTTGTGGTATCTATATAGGCTCCAACAAGGCACGCGGGTGTCAGTACTTTTCGTTTTTTCCACGCCAGGAGCACAGAGCCACAAAGTAACTGACGTAGTCGTGTGCAAAACTAGGGCCCTGAAAAGGGGAGTACCACTAGCCCTACAAAATTAGTCCGCAAAGCGGGGGGGCATGGATGGGGCTGTAAGGAATCTGCAGCTAGATATAGTCTCTACCAGATAATGTGGTACCAAAGGTAAGTAACTTGTTAATCTGATAGAGACTTATAGCTGCAAAGAGTTGGTTGTCCACCCGGAACTCTTTTGTGCAGTGAGGACCAAATTAAGGTTCCACTGCAGCATAACAAAGGGCATGGGTAGAAGCAAGGGAGCCAGCCCCATCAGAAACCTATGTACAATTGGAGACCTAAAGAGAGAAGGTTGGTCTGGCACCCGCAAAAAAGCAGACAGAGCAAACAGATAACCCTTGAGAGTTCCCTGTTGGCAAAGGGTTAGAATGAACAGAAAAACAGTGGAAGGAGATGCAGAAAAAGGGTCAATAGACCTTTCTGTACAGTATAATACAAACTTCTGCCTACGGCAGGGGTATACCGTCTTAGTGGAGGGCCGCCTGGCTGCCAAAATGACGTTACATATTTTGGGAGGAAGGTCAAAAGCCATCAACTGCCGCCGCTCATCCTCCACGCATGGAGGCGCAGAGTTAACAGGTTCGGGTGGAGGACCCTTCCCTGTTGCTGCAACAGAAGATCCTTCTGAAGGGGCAGCCTGATCGGAGGATCGATGCTCATTTTCAGAAGCTCTGGATACCAGACTCTCCTCTCGCAGTCCGGAGCCACAAGATTGACTTGAGCCTGGTCGTTCTTGAACGCTGGGCCGGAGTGGTATGGGCGGAAAGGCGTACAGCAGGCCTGAGCTCCACTCGTAACAAAAGGCGTCGCAGAACGATAGCCGCCTTGGAAACTCCAGCGCCCAGTATTGCTGACACTGCGCGTTCTCTTCGGAGTCGAACAAATCTAACTAAAGTTCTCCCCACTGCTGAAAGAGTCCTTGCACCACCTCTGAATGGAGATGCCATTCGTGATCCGCTAGGCATCGACGGCTGAGTTCATACGTCCAGGAGTTCAGAGAATCTGCCAGGTGTGGAACCACCAGGGTTATGCCCTGCTGTTCCAGCCATGTCCAGAGATGTAGGGCCTCTCAACAAAGGGTCCACGACCCCACCCCACCCTGCTTGTTGCAGTACCACATGGCAGTGGTGTTGTCGGTAAACACCTGCACTAACTTCCCCGTGACAGAGGGAAGAAATGCTTTCAATGCCAATTGAATCGCTCGAAGCTCAAACAAATTGATGTGGAGCCCCGACTGTGCCGTAGACCAGTGTCCCCTGATCTCCACCTCTCCCAGATGGCCACTCCATCCCAGAAGTGACGCCTCCGTCACGACTTTGAGATTTGGTTGGGGAAGGGAGAGGGGTCTGCCGTTGACCCCTTCGCGGTTTGTCAACCAGCACTGCAGATCTCTCGCAGTTCCTTCCAAGATCTGGACCTTGTTGGTGAGATTTTCCTGATGCTGCACCCACTGGAACTTCAGGTCCCACTGCAGGGCCGCATACGCCACCTGGCATGCTTTACCAAAAGGATACAGGAGGCCATGAGGTCCAACAGCCTCAGAGCCAGTCTCACCGAAATCTAGGATAGAGGCTGAAACATCGGAATCATTACCTGAATATCCTGGAATCGCTGCTCGGGAGGATAGGCCCGAAACTGCACTGTGTCCAGAACAGCTCTGATGAAAGGGAGCGTCTGAGAAGGAGTCTGGTGTGACTTCGGCACATTTATAGAGAACCCCAGTGAATGCAGGAGGTTTGCCGTAGTCTGAAGGTGGGAGACGACAGCCTGGGGTGAGGACGCCTTCAACAGCCAGTCTTCCAGGTAGGAGAAGACAGACACCCTTAACCTGCGCAGATGAGCTGCGACCACCACCATCACCTTGGTGAATACCCAAGGGGCACTGGTAAGGCTGAAGGGGAGCACGGTAAACAAAGTGCTCACGGCCTACCTTGAACCGCAGGTAATGCCTGTGGCCCGGCAGGATGGGAATGTGAAAATATGCATCCTGCAGGTCCAACGCTACCATCCAGTCTTCTTGGTCTAGGGCAGACAACACCTGAGCTAGAGTGAGCATCTTGAACTTCTCCTTTTTGAGGAAGAGATTGACAGTCCAAAGATCTAAGATGGGCCGCAACCCTTTGTTCTTCTTCGCAATCAGAAAGTAGCGGGAATAACAGTCACTGCCTACTTTTGCAACCTGGACCCTCTCTATAGCTCCCTTTGCAAAGAGATACAAAAGGGGATGATGGACGGAACGTTTGAGCCAATCAAACACTCACCCCCAGTCAACTGATCTGGGTTTAATCCATCATCATTCTTTAGCTCACTCCACCACCCCAGTTCAGACATGGCCATATGCAAATCAGTCTGACCCTGTGCCTCATGGGAACAGTCCAGCCGAACTGCTCCAGCCATGTCTTCCCTGGACCGAGACAGCATCTCTAGGATCGGTTTCTGGCACGCCAGCCAGTCGTCAGCCAGGCTTGCTCGAATCCAGTGGCAAAGTGAGCAAGGGACCCGCCTGGGCATACCCCGCCAACTCAGAGGCTGACCAGTTTAGCGGTACTAAGGGATGATGGACGAGCTTTCAGCCAATCACACTCACCCCCAGTCAACTGATCTGGGCTTAATCCATCATCATTCCTTAGCTCACTCCACCACCCCAGTTCAGCATGGCCATACGGCACAATCAGTCTGACTTCCCAGGCTCTGGCCCGATCCGCGCCATGCTTCGACCGAGTCAGGCATCCTAGAGACGCTTCTGGCATCTGTCGCCATCAGCCAGGCTTGCTTGAATCCAGCGGCAAAGTGACAGACGCCCTGCACGCCGCCAACTGCAGGCTTGATCAAGCTTGATATAAAGGGATGATGACGGACGCTTGAGCCAATCAGGACTCACCCCCAGTCAACTGATCTCGGGTTTAATCCATCAACATCCCTTAGCTCACTCCCACCACTCAGTCATGGCCATGCTTGCAACACCAGTGACTCCCGTGCTCACGGGAACAGTCCCAGCCGGTCGCCGGCCATGTCTCCTGACCGAAACAAGACTAGTCCCGGATCGGGCACTTCAGCCGCCATCAGCCAGGCTTGCTTAGTCCACGGCGTGCGAGCAGGTTACGACGCCTGCATACCGCCAACTTACAGCGACCAAGTGTTGCACAAAGGGGATGATGGACGGAACGCTTGAGCCAACAAACACCACCAGTCAACCGATCTGCTTAATCCATCATCACTTAGCTCACCTCACCACCGCATTCCGGCCACATGCAAACAGTCTGACCCCCGTGCTTCAACCAGCCCGGTCGCCTGCCAAGCCATGTCTCTCTGACCAAGTCAAGCATCCTAGGTCTCAGGTGTCAGCCTCGCCGCTCATCAGCCGCCTGTTGAATCCAGTGGCAAAGTGACAGGTGATCCACTCTGCCGCATACCCCGCCATTTAGGCTGACCAGGTGCTGCAGTGATGGATGGAGCTGTAGTACGCATCTGCAGCCGACATCGGGTTCTAGTCCACTCATCATTCCTAGCTCAATATCCATACACATTCAGCATGCCACTTCATGCAATCAGTCTGAGCTTCGTGCCACTCACCGCTGCGCCATCTCTCCTGACCGGAACAGCATGCCAGATCGCTTGGCCTGCCACCGCCAGCCATGCTTCTGAATCCAGTGGCAAGTGAGCAAGGATCCACGCCGAGCACACCAATCCCAGGCTTGACCAGCTTATACAAAGGGGATGATGGACGGAACGCTTGAGCCAATAAGCACCACCTCCAGTCAACTGATCTGTTTAATCCATCATCATTCTTAGCTCACCTACCACCCCAGTTCAAGACATTGCCATGCAACAATCCGACTTCGTGCCCATGGTTGACAGTTCAGTCTGACTCGCCGAGCCATGTCTCCTGGATCGAAACATCCTAGACGGACTCGGCATTCCAGCCGCCATCAGCCAGGCTCTGCTGAATCCAGCGCAAAGTGAGCAGGGACTGCACTGCATACCCTGCCGCTATCACCAAAGTATATGATGATGGACGGTTAGACGCCTGCCAATCAAACACTCACTCACCGATTCAGCCTAGATCTCATCAACAGCCACTCCCAGTTCAGACACGGCCATATGCAACAGTCTGACTCTCGTGGCTCATGGGACAGCAGCGACTGCCAAGTCATTCCTTCGGACCGGAAACAAGCATCCTAGACCGGCTCGGCACTCCAGCCGCCGTCCTAGCCAGGCTTCATGGCACCAGCGCAGCAGTGATAGTGGACCCACGCCTGGGCATACCTCAGCTCGGCGACAGCGCGATACAAAGGGATGATGGGAAGTCGCTTGAGCCAATCAAACACTCACCCCAGTCGAACCGATCCGTGGGTTTAATCCATCATCACTCTTAGCTCACCCATCTCAGCCCAGTAACATTACAGCGCAAATCAGTCTCGATTCGTAGCCTCATGGGAACAGTCTCGCCCGAGCCGCCAAGCCATGTCTCTCTGACCGGAAACAGCATCCCAGACCGGTCTCATCCAGCGCGTCATCAGCCAGTGCTTGCATGCATCCAGCGGCGCGAGCAAGGGACCACGCCCGGGCCTACCGGCCAACTCAGGCGACCAGTCGTTTGTTACAAAGGGATGATGGACGGAACGCTTGAGCCAATCAAACACTCGCCTCACGTCAACTGATCTGGGTTTAATCCATCGTCATTAGTTTCACGCCACCACTCCGTTCAGACATGGCGCTTGGACATCAGTTCGACGTCTCGATGCCTCATCAGGAACAGTCCAGCCTCGGCCTGCCAGCCATGTCGCCCTGGACCGGAAACAGCACCAGGACGGTTTCTGTCGCTCATGCCGTCATCAGCCTGACTGCCAGATTCGGGCGCGAGCAGTGACCCACGCTCTGGCGCATTCCAGCCGCCAGCTTGTGGCTAGCGTGCAATAGCGAGATGATGATTCATCGCTCTGAGCCAATCAATCACCACCCCCAGTCAACTGATCTGGTTTAATCCATCATCATTCTTGGCTCATCTACAATCTCCGATCCGTTATCATGACATACAACATGACCCTATGTACATAGGAACAGTCCAGCCCCTGGACCGCCGCCATGCCTTCCTGGACCGAAACAGCATAGGACCGGTGCCACCGGCATTTCCAGCCGCCATCAGCCAGGTCGCCTGACATCCAGTGGCAGCGAGCAAGGGACTCCATGTCCGGGATCACCGCCAGACTTGTGGGCACCAGTTTGATACAAAAAGGGTGATGGACGAACGCTTGAGCCAACAAGCACTCACTCCCAGTCAACTGATCTGGTTTAATCCATCAATCACCTTTGATCAGCTCCACCCCTACCAGTTCAGACATGGCCATATGCAAATCCGACTTCGTGCTCCGGGAACAGTCCGGTCCAACTGCCGCCATGTTCCTGGACCGAAACAAGCATCTCTAGGACGGTTTCGGCACCTGTCAGCCAGCGCTCGCTTCGAACAGCGGCAAAGCGAGTAAGCGACCCACGCATACACGCCAACTTAGGGCTTACCAAGTTTGCAGTGATGTGGACGAACGTTGAGCCAATCAAACACTCACTCCCAGTCAATCCGGATCTGGTTTCAATCCATCATCATTCTTTAGCTCACACCACCCCAGTTCAGACATGGCCATATGCAATCAGTCTGACTCGTGCCTCATGGACCAGTCGGCCCGACCATCGCCATGTCTCCTGACCGAAACAAGCACCTAGACGTCTCTGCAGCACTCAGCCGTCACCAGCTCAGCCTTGAATCCAGTGGCAGCGGCAGTGGACGCCGCCTGCAGCCGCCAACTTAGTGATCTGCGCTACGATAAGATGGGATGACGCTTGAGCCAATCAAACAGTCACCTCAGTCAACTCGATCTGGGTTTAATCCATCATCATTCTTTAGACTACTACCACCACACCTGTCCAGAGCAGTGATTACCAAGCAGTCTGACCTGTGCTCAGGAATCATCCAGCTGAACTGCCAAGCCACGCCTTCTGACCGGAACAGCTTGTGACATGGTCTCGGCACTCCAGCCATCATCAGCCAGGCTTGCTTGAATCCAGCGGCAAAGTGAGCAAGGGACCCACGTCTGGGCATACCACAGCCTAGGGCGACCAGCTTGATACAAAGGGGATGATGGACGAACGCTTGAGCCAATCAAACACTCACCCCAGTCAACTGATCTGGGTTTAATCCATCATCATTCTTTAGCTCACTCCACCACCCCAGTTCAGACAGTTCGGGCTGGACTGTTCCCATGAGGCACAGGGTCAGACTGATTTGCATATGGCCATGTCTGAACTGGGGTGGTGGAGTGAGCTAAAGAATGATGATGGATTAAACCCAGATCAGTTGACTGGGGTGAGTGTTTGATTGGCTCAAACGTTCCGTCCATCATCCCCTTTGTATCGCTTTGTTCGCCCCTAAGTTGGCGGGGGTATGCCCAGACGTGGGTCCCTTGCTCACTTTGCCACTGGATTCAAGCAAGCCTGGCTGATGACGGCTGGAATGCCAGAAACCGGTCCTAGGATGCTTGTTTCCGGTCCAGGAAGACATGGCTTGGCAGTTCGGGCTGGACTGTTCCCATGAGGCACAGGGTCAGACTGATTTGCATATGGCCATGTCTGAACTGGGGTGGTGGAGTGAGCTAAAGAATGATGATGGATTAAACCCAGATCAGTTGACTGGGGGTGAGTGTTTGATTGGCTCAAACGCTCCGTCCATCATCCCCTTTGTATCGCTTGTTCGCCCTAAGTTGGCGGGGGTATGCCCAGACGTGGGTCCCTTGCTCACTTTGCCACTGGATTCAAGCAAGCCTGGCTGATGACGGCTGGAATGCCAGAAACCGGTCCTAGGATGCTTGTTTCCGGTCCAGGGAAGACATGGCTTGGCAGTTCGGGCTGGACTGTTCCCATGAGGCACAGGGTCAGACTGATTTGCATATGGCCATGTCTGAACTGGGGTGGTGGAGTGAGCTAAAGAATGATGATGGATTAAACCCAGATCAGTTGACTGGGGGTGAGTGTTTGATTGGCTCAAACGCTCCGTCCATCATCCCTTTGTATCGCTTTGTTCGCCCTAAGTTGGCGGGGGTATGCCCAGACGTGGGTCCCTTGCTCACTTTGCCACTGGATTCAAGCAAGCCTGGCTGATGATGGCTGGAATGCCAGAAACCGGTCCTAGGATGCTTGTTTCCGGTCCAGGAAGACATGGCTTGGCAGTTCGGGCTGGACTGTTCCCATGAGGCACAGGGTCAGACTGATTTGCATATGGCCATGTCTGAACTGGGGTGGTGGAGTGAGCTAAAGAATGATGATGGATTAAACCCAGATCAGTTGACTGGGGGTGAGTGTTTGATTGGCTCAAACGCTCCGTCCATCATCCCCTTTGTATCGCTTTGTTCGCCCCTAAGTTGGCGGGGTATGCCCAGACGTGGGTCCCTTGCTCACTTTGCCACTGGATTCAAGCAAGCCTGGCTGATGACGGCTGGAATGCCAGAAACCGGTCCTAGGATGCTTGTTTCCGGTCCAGGGAAGACATGGCTTGGCAGTTCGGGCTGGACTGTTCCCATGAGGCACAGGGTCAGACTGATTTGCATATGGCCATGTCTGAACTGGGGTGGTGGAGTGAGCTAAAGAATGATGATGGATTAAACCCAGATCAGTTGACTGGGGGTGAGTGTTTGATTGGCTCAAACGTTCCGTCCATCATCCCCTTTTGTATCGCTTTGTTCGCCCTAAGTTGGCGGGGTATGCCCAGACGTGGGTCCCTTGCTCACTTTGCCACTGGATTCAAGCAAGCCTGGCTGATGACGGCTGGAATGCCAGAAACCGGTCCTAGGATGCTTGTTTCCGGTCCAGGGAAGACATGGCTTGGCAGTTCGGGCTGGACTGTTCCCATGAGGCACAGGGTCAGACTGATTTGCATATGGCCATGTCTGAACTGGGGTGGTGGAGTGAGCTAAAGAATGATGATGGATTAAACCCAGATCAGTTGACTGGGGGTGAGTGTTTGATTGGCTCAAACGCTCCGTCCATCATCCCCTTTGTATCGCTTTGTTCGCCCTAAGTTGGCGGGGTATGCCCAGACGTGGGTCCCTTGCTCACTTTGCCACTGGATTCAAGCAAGCCTGGCTGATGACGGCTGGAATGCCAGAAACCGGTCCTAGGATGCTTGTTTCCGGTCCAGGGAAGACATGGCTTGGCAGTTCGGGCTGGACTGTTCCTATGAGGCACAGGGTCAGACTGATTTGCATATGGCCATGTCTGAACTGGGGTGGTGGAGTGAGCTAAAGAATGATGATGGATTAAACCCAGATCAGTTGACTGGGGGTGAGTGTTTGATTGGCTCAAACGCTCCGTCCATCATCCCTTTGTATCGCTTGTTCGCCTCTAAGTTGGCGGGGGTATGCCCAGACGTGGGTCCCTTGCTCACTTTGCCACTGGATTCAAGCAAGCCTGGCTGATGACGGCTGGAATGCCAGAAACCGGTCCTAGGATGCTTGTTTCCGGTCCAAGGAAGACATGGCTTGGCAGTTCGGGCTGGACTGTTCCCATGAGGCACAGGGTCAGACTGATTTGCATATGGCCATGTCTGAACTGGGGTGGTGGAGTGAGCTAAAGAATGATGATGGATTAAACCCAGATCAGTTGACTGGGGTGAGTGTTTGATTGGCTCAAACGCTCCGTCCATCATCCCCTTTGTATCGCTTTGTTCGCCCTGAGTTGGCGGGGTATGCCCAGACGTGGGTCCCTTGCTCACTTTGCCACTGGATTCAAGCAAGCCTGGCTGATGACGGCTGGAATGCCAGAAACCGGTCCTAGGATGCTTGTTTCCGGTCCAGGGAAGACATGGCTTGGCAGTTCGGGCTGGACTGTTCCCATGAGGCACAGGGTCAGACTGATTTGCATATGGCCATGTCTGAACTGGGGTGGTGGAGTGAGCTAAAGAATGATGATGGATTAAACCCAGATCAGTTGACTGGGGGTGAGTGTTTGATTGGCTCAAACGTTCCGTCCATCATCCCCTTTGTATCGCTTTGTTCGCCCTAAGTTGGCGGGGGTATGCCCAGACGTGGGTCCCTTGCTCACTTTGCCACTGGATTCAAGCAAGCCTGGCTGATGACGGCTGGAATGCCAGAAACCGGTCCTAGGATGCTTGTTTCCGGTCCAGGGAAGACATGGCTTGGCAGTTCGGGCTGGACTGTTCCCATGAGGCACAGGGTCAGACTGATTTGCATATGGCCATGTCTGAACTGGGGTGGTGGAGTGAGCTAAAGAATGATGATGGATTAAACCCAGATCAGTTGACTGAGGGTGAGTGTTTGATTGGCTCAAACGTTCCGTCCATCATCCCCTTTGTATCGCTTTGTTCGCCCTAAGTTGGCGGGGTATGCCCAGACGTGGGTCCCTTGCTCACTTTGCCACTGGATTCAAGCAAGCCTGGCTGATGACGGCTGGAATGCCAGAAACCGGTCCTAGGATGCTTGTTTCCGGTCCAGGAAGACATGGCTTGGCAGTTCGGGCTGGACTGTTCCCATGAGGCACAGGGTCAGACTGATTTGCATATGGCCATGTCTGAACTGGGGTGGTGGAGTGAGCTAAAGAATGATGATGGATTAAACCCAGATCAGTTGACTGGGGGTGAGTGTTTGATTGGCTCAAACGTTCCGTCCATCATCCCCTTTGTATCGCTTTGTTCGCCCTAAGTTGGCGGGGGTATGCCCAGACGTGGGTCCCTTGCTCACTTTGCCACTGGATTCAAGCAAGCCTGGCTGATGACGGCTGGAATGCCAGAAACCGGTCCTAGGATGCTTGTTTCCGGTCCAGGAAGACATGGCTTGGCAGTTCGGGCTGGACTGTTCCCATGAGGCACAGGGTCAGACTGATTTGCATATGGCCATGTCTGAACTGGGGTGGTGGAGTGAGCTAAAGAATGATGATGGATTAAACCCAGATCAGTTGACTGGGGGTGAGTGTTTGATTGGCTCAAACGTTCCGTCCATCATCCCCTTTGTATCGCTTTGTTCGCCCTAAGTTGGCGGGGTATGCCCAGACGTGGGTCCCTTGCTCACTTTGCCACTGGATTCAAGCAAGCCTGGCTGATGACGGCTGGAATGCCAGAAACCGGTCCTAGGATGCTTGTTTCCGGTCCAGGGAAGACATGGCTTGGCAGTTCGGGCTGGACTGTTCCCATGAGGCACAGGGTCAGACTGATTTGCATATGGCCATGTCTGAACTGGGGTGGTGGAGTGAGCTAAAGAATGATGATGGATTAAACCCAGATCAGTTGACTGGGAGTGAGTGTTTGATTGGCTCAAGCGTTCCGTCCATCATCCCCTTTGTATCGCTTTGTTCGCCCTAAGTTGGCGGGGGTATGCCCAGACGTGGGTCCCTTGCTCACTTTGCCACTGGATTCAAGCAAGCCTGGCTGATGGCGGCTGGAATGCCAGAAACCGGTCCTAGGATGCTTGTTTCCGGTCCAGGGAAGACATGGCTTGGCAGTTCGGGCTGGACTGTTCCCATGAGGCACAGGGTCAGACTGATTTGCATATGGCCATGTCTGAACTGGGGTGGTGGAGTGAGCTAAAGAATGATGATGGATTAAACCCAGATCAGTTGACTGGGGGTGAGTGTTTGATTGGCTCAAACGTTCCGTCCATCATCCCCTTTGTATCGCTTTGTTCAGCCCTAAGTTGGCGGGGTATGCCCAGACGTGGGTCCCTTGCTCACTTTGCCACTGGATTCAAGCAAGCCTGGCTGATGACGGCTGGAATGCCAGAAACCGGTCCTAGGATGCTTGTTTCCGGTCCAGGGAAGACATGGCTTGGCAGTTCGGGCTGGACTGTTCCCATGAGGCACAGGGTCAGACTGATTTGCATATGGCCATGTCTGAACTGGGGTGGTGGAGTGAGCTAAAGAATGATGATGGATTAAACCCAGATCAGTTGACTGGGGGTGAGTGTTTGATTGGCTCAAACGTTCCGTCCATCATCCCCTTTTGTATCCCTTTGCAAAGAGAGCTGCAACTTCCTCCTAGAGTAATTTCAAATGATCCTCCGTCAGCCGTTCCTGATTTGGCAGAATGGTAGGAGGAAAAGAAAGGAAAAGCAGAGAATAGCCCTCCCGAATGATCTGCAAGACCCACTTATCCGATGTTATGGACCTCTAGCGGGGAAGATGATGATGGATTCTCCCCCCAACTGGAGTGGTGTGGTCTTGCAGAGTCAGACTAGGAGTGCTAGGAGGCTGCAGCTGCAGAGGGCAGGGTGGCCGATGACTTCTGGCTTCCATTCCTAGGTCACAATGAACCGCGTCCATGTCCCGCACGGCTTGGGAAGCCTGAGCAGGTCGATGGCTGGGATAGGGCTGACGCGGCTGGAAACCGCTTCCGTTGCCATGAAAGGGGCAAAAAGTGGACTGGCCACGAGGAGTAGAAGAGAGGCCCAAGGATCTGGCCGTAGCTCGAGAGTCCTTGAACCTCACTAGGGCTGAATCTGCCTTTTCCCCAAAAAGATGGGTTCCATCAAAAGGCATGTCCATCAAATTTGCCTTGACATTGGCTGAGAAGCCAGTTGTCCTAAGCCAGGTGTGGTGCCTCAAGGCCACTGTTGTTGAAATCGATCTGCCCAGCGAATCCGCCGTATCAGGGTCACACCTGGGATGCTGTATCTCTCCCGTCCTTAACTGCCTGAGAGAGCACAGCCCGGGCCTCCTCCGGGACTTGTGACAGCACTTGTGCAACCGTCTCCCAAAGGGAGTGGGAGAAATGGCCCAATAAGTATTCACTGAACGCAATGCTAGGCTGGAGGAAGAAACCATCTTCTTACCAAATGAATCCAGCCTCTTGGATTCCCTATCCGTACGGGTGGAAGGGAGCGCGCCCTGGGATGTGGAGGCCTGCGCCACCAAACTATCGGGGGTAGGGTGTTGGCTGAGGAACTTTGGGTCACCCAAAGCTGGGCGATGGCGGCGTGCAATTGTCCTATTCACAGGAGCCCCTGTGCTAGGCTGGGACCACATGCTTAGAAGGACATCAGTTAGTGCTTCATTAAAGGGCAAAAGGCTTCAGAGGTGGAAGCCCCAGGTTGAAGCACCTCAGTCAGGAGCTTAGTCCTGACCTGCACAGAAGGCAGCTCTCTAGTCTGGGGACCTCGGCTGCCAATTTAACCACTATGGCATAAGATGCCCCCTACTCCATAACCAGAGTTGGCGGAGAGATCATGCCAGTATCTGGAGAAGTGTACAGTCCACTGGCTTCCCCAAGTACCCCATACCAGTCCAACTGCTCTGCAGAGTCATCCTGGTGTTCCAAAGGGTCCATAGACCCCACCCATTCGTCTCCCTAGCCTAACACATCCTCAAAGTGTTCAGGCGACAACATAGAACCCCTGGGTTCAATCGGCACTGGCACTGGCGTCGAGCGACATCGTTCCGACTCTGTGTCGTAGGGGATAAGGATGAGGCTGGCACCGGTTGCACCTGATCCAGCGGTGTACTAACAACAGATACTCCACTACCATATACTCACCTGGGCCCTTACACAGATCCAAGTAGACCGCTGGGTTTAGTTTATATTTATCTTTATTCAGGATTAGTTATTTGTCATTCCTAACTAACCTTTCACTGATCAAAAGTTCTTTCCTCTGGTCAATAGACCATTAGTTGAACTGGTTGATGGTGATTATTAACTTAACTTATTGATTATTCTTTAATTAAAGAAAATTACCACAGACTCTGGAAGTTTTAAAATCTTTATCTAAAATAAGTGAATGTGAACCATTTCAAATTACAGTACAAACACCCTCATTCATAGGATTGCAAACCTAATCTTTCATTAAGGAAACATTTCAGACACATACAATAACTTTGCCTGGAAAGGTGAGGACAGAGAGAGAAGAGCATCAACAAATACCATGAATTTTATAGTTACCAAGGATGGTGTGAAGACCAAACCCTCTGGCCAAAGGGCTGGTAGGGGTCCTCCGGGATAGATCAGGAGACAAAGACTTCAGGACAGGATACTTAACCTCTCTAAAATACCGACGACTACGTCGCACCCCTCTCTGACACACTCTTCCTCCTCGAGTTTCTTCCTCGATCTTCTTGTCTAACCCAATTAATTAAAGATAGATGGTTTTGCATTCAGAGTCTTCATCAGCATCTAACAGCGTCCCTTTCAGCATCAGCACCACCCACAGCATCCCGAGCTCTCGACTTCCAGCTTCGATGATGATCCCTCTTCTGCTAACTAACTAACTAAAATTACCTCAGTTATACCTTCTGTTGACCATGGACCACCCACTAAAGTTTCAATATTGCAAAAATACGTATTCTGATTGGTCAGGCAAGGGGGGATGATCATCACACCATGCGTACATATTACTTATTTCCATTGAACCATGGTTCGTAAACCCATCCCCTTTAAACTTTATTCCTCCCTTCAGCTCCCATACATATCCAAACTTTATTTGTTACATTTCTTTCAACATTATGAATACAAGAATTCTTGCTTGAACTCTTCACCCACTGTTCACAGGGCTCGTCATTTTCGTCCTTGGACGGCTGTCAAAACTTTGCTCATCCTTCCTGATTCGCTCTCATGTAGGCATGCGCAACTTGGATCAGTCGGCTCAATTCAGACAAACGTGAAAGGCCCAAATGCGCACTAATAATAAAGTCAAAAGAAGAAATGTTACTTTAAAAAATAAATGGTTTCACTGTATACCACCCCTCTCTACTCTAACCCTGTTTACTTATTAATACTTTCCCCGCGTTAGCATTAGTAAAATAGCTGGTTTTCATTTCGGCTAAGCAGATGCCATGCACGTGAGTCTTCAAGACTCCATTTTAATGCCTTCTGCACATGCGCTAGAATTTCCCTCCAAGCATTAGTACCGTCATACTACGTAGACGCAGTTGACGCATGCGCGGTAAAGATTTCCCAGTAAGAGCGATTTTAGTCCTTCGTTCATATTGTTAGCGTTAGTAAAACACACATGCAAGCTTCTCTAACCCGTGTGTTTTCTGTATTTGCGTGTTATTATTTACAAGACGTTGTTAGTAATTCGTTAGCGGGTTAAACGAGAGGATTGCTTCCAAGCAAGTCTCCTTTACGAGTCCTTGCTCCATCAATCTCCTCTCTGATGGCATTTTAAGCCATCACAAAATTACCCATCCCATTCCAGATGCCAACTTTAGCACATCTCAATCTTCTATTTCTTTTCTCATTCTTTCGTTTGTTACTTCTTTTCCTTCTAAATCTTTCATCTTCTTATATATCTTTCCTTTCATTTCTTCTAGTTGTATCTCCTCATATTCTCTCTTCCGTTTCTTTCCCTTTCCTTCTCTTTCTAGATGTATTCTTCCTTTCCCTCTATTTTTGCAACATTTATATGTAATCATTATTATCATTGCTATTGTTATTATCACAACTAATGGTAATATTATTTGACCTAGAAATCTTTTCCTAAAATTAGTAAACCATTTCACTATTGATGTTATGCTTTTTGTTAGTTTTCCCCACACACTATCAACCTCCAGTTGGGTCACGTCTTTATGCATTCTTGTAATGTTTTCAATATATCCTTTAATTTCTCTGCTCTTGTCCGGAATATAAGTGCAGCAATGTTGAATTTTCAACATACCACAGACTCCACCTTCTTTTGCTAATAAAATGTCAAGAGCAAGACGGTTCTGTAAAACCATAGACCTGATTGCAACCATCTCTGTGTTAATCATCAAGAATCCTCCTGCAGTGTCTGTAGAAAGACGATCAACTATGGTCGATAACGTACAAATTTTCTGCGAATTTAGAATGACTCCAACTGAGGGTATCAATGCACTGAATATATCTCCTACTATTTCAGAAAAACTAGCTCTTCTTCTTCGTGTTAGTTCATTAGATTTTCCATTGATTCTGTCCACATGGTATATTTTCGGGAAAACTATTTCAAAATAACAGCTCCCGTACCATCTTGCAGGTAACCTATAATAGGCATTGTTCCCGCAGACATAATAAACTCCTGGAAATACAGGATCAGTTCCCCCTTTTAGTCCCCACCCTCCTAAAATTAGGAAGTTGTGTTCACACTCACTGGAACCAATGTAATTATTATTATAATCGGTCTTTAATCTATGGAGGCAGAACTTTCCCTTTTTCACAAAATCCAGGGACATCGCAGCATGAGCTTTGCCACTTGCATAGATTCCCTCTTTCCCAACCCATGGAGGTACATGGGTTTTCTGTTCAGCAGCTTTCTTTATTAAATCCTGTCTCCTTTCTTCTACTAAATTCAAAAACTCCTTTTCTTCTTCACGTAATGTACATGTTAAATTATTTTCGCGTGCTCGAGCTATATCTATTGAACTCATTGTTAAAAAGAATTTACCCGGGGGCGTGGCCAACCATCATGGCTGACCGGACGTGATTCCGATCAGCTCCTCGCCAGGCCCATCCAAATCAGTGGAATTTTGCACCCTAAATGCCCCGATCGTGCCGTGGGAGCTCTCTCGCGGCTCCGGTGCCTTGAGGGGAGGTGACCAGTCGGTGGCAAAACCGCCGGGAAGACCCACGGCGACGCTGAGAACCCAACCCCCCGGGCTCGGGGGAAGTAACATGGCGGCAACCGACATGAAGCTCGACTAAGACCCGAGGCGCTCCACGCCAGCAGGCTGATAGCCGGTGAGGGGGGAGACGTGCAGCGGAAGCCGAAAGCCACCACAGAGCTGGGAACCGGGGGCTGCCCCCGAAATTGACAATTGGTGTTTCCGACGGCAGCGTTTCTGCGGGGGCGCCCGCGGAACGTGAGCGCGCCCGTCGGCTCACCCACCTGGGTGGAGGAGCCAGTCCCGGGGGACATGCGGCGCAGATGAGATACCCCCTGGTTGAAGAGCATGAAGGTCACAGATCGGCAGGGGGGCCCTCCCGCTGCCCGCGATCCCGGTGCGCGCCTTTCCAGCCTGACTTCATCATGGCGGCCATCGCTGGACACATGCAGCGCATGAACGGAGCGCCCGCGACTCTTGGAGAGTCCCTGCAGAAGAAGTGAACCCAATGGCGTGCAGCGCAAGGAGCAGGTATCAATAGCCCATGGGAACAGCTGGTAAGGAGCAGTGGGTCTCCCCTTCCCTTGCTGAAAGCTGCTGCACACATACCAGCACCTGCTGATGCCTGACCTTAAGATGGCGGCGCCACCCCCAGCTTGTGGCGCCATAGAGATCCCCGGGGGCTGTCTTGGAGCACCCTAACAGCAACGTGGGAGCCTTGGGGGGGGAGCGGACACCGGGACCTGTCTACGGGGAGTGAAGCCCACCAGCACCTAAGAGGGGTCCACCGGTGGCGGCAACCCCTCAGGCTTGAACGCGACTAGGAGAGTGATTCCCCTGCAGCCGACTCTAAAGGGGTCCGTACTCGCAAGGCCGGATCTTACGCCTGAAAAAGGGCCCCCACGCTCCGCATCCTGCCCCAGGGGAGGTCGGCTCGCACCTCCAGATAATGCTGGCACTGCGCGTCCCTGCTAGTTTAGAAGCACACAGATCCCTGGTTCTCCTAGCAGCCACCTAGAGAGGCCTCTGTCATCTGCGACTGGTGTTTCGTGGCAGCGCCGGGCTCTCAGCGGCCCCCTCGACATCAAGACGCCCCTCGGACGTGACACGAAAAGATCCCTATGCCACCCAAAAAATCCCAGCCCACTAGAGTCTCCAGCTTCTTCTCCCAAACAGCCAAAGGGACAGCGAGCGCCGATCCCAAAGTCTCCCAAGGCACCATGGCGATCTCCAGGGAGGAGCTGTTGGCCACCCTTAGGAAGTTCAAGCAGGAACTGCGGGATGACATCAAGTCGGACATTGGGGCTTCCCTCGATGCGTTCAAGACAGAGATGGGTGGCCGTTTCGTGGCGCTGCAGGCAGACTTGGACTCAGTCGGAGCTCGCACTCTCGATCTTGAAGCCAAACAGCAAGACTTGGAGGAACGTATGCGGCCTCTAGAAACCCAGTCTAATTACCTCCATGCACAGCTAAAGGCCACGCAGCTCCGGTGGGAAGATTTAGAAAATTGCTCTCGGCGGGAGAACATCCGCGTGAGAGGTCTGGAGGAAGGATGCGAGGGTCCCGACCTGGAGACCTTCATGGTGGGGCTCTTTTCTACAATTTTGGGGGATTCTGAACCGGAGGTACGCCTTGAAAGGGTCCACAGAGTGGGAGCTCGAGCTCCAGGGGACACCAGAAAGCCCAGCGATGTGCTAGCGAAATTTAGCTCCTTCAAGGTCAAAGAACGAATCCTCCAGAAAGCTCGCTCCATGGACAAGATCACCTTCAAAAACTCAGTATGTTTGCTTTTCCAAGATATAGCCCAAGCCACGCTAGCCAGGCGCCACCAATTTCGTCCGATCACGTCTACCTTGAGAGAGCGTCAGGTGCGCTACCGCTGGACTTACCCTTTTGGCCTAGCCTTTAACTGGGACAACCAAAACTACCACTGTACAACCTTGGACGAAGCGGCCGCCATCCTGAGCATTGAGGTGCCTACATCAATAGGCGCGACATCCGACAGACGGGCTGAGGAGAAAAGGGGTCCAAAGAAAAAAGGAGGAGGCCCCTGGCTTCAGCAGCGTAGATCTGGAAAATCCCCGGAGGGTTGACGATACTGAGCCGCCATGACACCCACGCCGACCTTCTCGGACGCTTTCGTTGCAGTAGAGAAAGACGCACATGCATACCGCCGAACATTTAATGCCATAACCAGTCAAGCTATTGACTTCGACTGATTTCCTTATCAATGAGACAATCAATGGGCCGCGGCGGTGGAATTTTGGTCCACCCCAGTTCTTGCTCGTAACGAGGTCCTCCTCTATGATTGAGGGTCTCCGCAAGCATGTTGTTGCACTAAGTTGGACTTGGTCTAATTTTTTCTATTTTACCTTGTCCGGTTTTTCTTTTTGTTTTTAGGTGTCACAGTCCTTGTCTTTTTAGCCACTATTTACACTTTGGAGCTACTAGGACAGGGTCCGGGGGGGGGGGGAGCTGGCCGGTTGGGGGAAGGAGGGGAGGTGGGTTGAGCCTAGCTTTCCAGGCAAAGACGTCAAATGGCAGGGTTAAATTGTTTATCTTGTAATGTTAAGGGGCTGAACTCTCCCAATAAGCGGCAACGGATTTGGAAGTTCCTTCGAGATCAGCAGATCACAATCGCGGCCCTCCAAGAGACACACCTTACCCGCAAGGAGGAGCATCACTTGAAACATAGGGCTTACCCCCAAATTTACCGTTCCTCGGCACATACCAAACACAATGGAGTGGCACTTCTCTTTCACGCCTCGACCCCATTCCTACACCAGGCCACCCGCACTGATAAGGAAGGGAGGTATGTGATGGTTAAGGGGGAGATGCGGGGCAGAACCTACACCTTTGCCACTCTTTACGCCCCCAATACAGGCCAACATGATTTTCTCAACACCTTCTTGTCCACTTTGGGAGGCTTCGCCAGGGGGATGTCATACTGCTGGGTGATTTTAACTTAATATGGGACCAGACGATGGACACTACACATAGCCACAGGGCGACAGGGGGGGTCTTCAGCCAACCGCTCAAAGCGACGATACGGGGCCTAGGACTGGTGGACGTTTGGAGGACAGAACATCCCACGACCCGTGATTACTCCTTTTTTTCCCACTCACACAGGACGCACTCCCGCATCGACCACGCCTTTTTAAGCCAGCCCCTTCTTCCGAAGGTGGTAGGAACTCAGTTTCACCCGATTTGCCTCTCGGACCATGCGCCCTTGGAGCTGACCCTTGATTGGCCTGCTCCCCGCTCCAAATATGCCAGATGGTACTTTCCTAATTATTTAACGCGAGATAGGCTCCTCGAGATGAGCTCAGACAAGCAATCACAGACTTTTTCAAACTCAATGACCCAGCCCAGACCTCGCTAGCTAACAACTGGGACGCCTTCAAGGTAATTATCAGGGGGAAGTGTATGGAACTAGACGCGCCGCTCAAAAAGCAACTTATGGGAGAACGCCTCCTCCTAGAGAACGAACTGCAGTCGGCGGAAGCGGATCACAAAACTTCTCACTCAGTACAGACACTCCGCAAGATCACCCAAGTTAGGGGGAAACGTCAAGCGATATACATGAATGGGGCCGAAACGACCCTTCTGCGTCTACAAGCGCGCAATTATGAGGGGGGAAACAAGGTAGGGACACTACTGGCGCGCCAATTACGGATCCAGCAAGAGAAGAACTACATTCAAAGAGTGGAGGGTGGCGGGGGGTCCCCACACCAGAGCGAGGCAGACAAGGCAAAAGCCTTTGGAGACTTTTATCGCAACTTATACACAGCAGATCAACCGGATCTGCAAGCACAAGCCCAATACCTGGAAGATCTCTCCCTTCCGCAAGTGCCCGCCCCTACCAACGAATTGCTAAACAGCCCCATATCCGCTGAAGAGGTTCAAAAAGCGGTTGATTCGCTTAAGCTCTCAAAAGCACCCGTTCCAGACGGACTGAACGCCCACTTCTACCGTACTTTCGTGCCCGACCTCGTTCCCCGCCTAGTCACTCTTTTTAATCATATCGCCTCCACTCAACAAGTGACCCCCTCAATGGGTGAGGCTCTGATCTCCGTTATCCCCAAACCAGGGAAAGATCCTGCCCAATGCGCCTCTTATAGGCCGATTGCGCTGCTCAACCTGGACGCTAAGCTGTACTCTAAGATTCTGGCCACCCGCCTGGAACACATTATGCCGTTCCTGGTACAAGCTGATCAAGCGGAGTTCATTAAGGGGAGGCAAACCCATGACAACTTGCGAAGAATAGTCCACTTGATTGAAAAGGCACAACGGAAGGCAATACCCACGGTCCTCCTGGTGCTGGACGCGGAGAAGGCCTTTGACCGGGTGGATTGGGCCTTCCTGACCCGCACTCTACAGCGCTTTGGTTTTGAGGAACCTTTTATTGGTATGGTCAAAGCGAACTACCATGCGCCGCGCTCCACGGTCCTTGTAAATGGAGTGGCCTCGGCGCCATTTGCACTCACTCGAGGCACCCGTCAGGGGTGTCCTCTATCCCCCCTTTTATTTGCGCTTAACATCGAACCGTTCGCAGAGCGCGTTCGCGCCAACCCTGATATACGGGGTGTTCCATTTGGCTCAGACGAGCATAAGATTGCGCTCTTCGCCGACTATGTGCTCCTCCCCGCCACGAGTCCACGGACTTCCCTCCCGGCGATTCAGACGGAGCTTGGCCTTTACGAAAGGGCCTCAGGTTTCAAGGTAAACCTATCGAAATCTTATCTCTTGAACCTCACAGTTCCCAAAGCTGCCATGCAGACCATCGAAGCGGGGTCCCCCTTCCGCGGAGTGCAGAAAGAGATCACCTATTTAGGTATAAAGCTCACGCCGAAAGTAGAACACCTCTACAGGGCTAACTTCCCCCCACTGCTGTGTCAACTCCAGGCGGACTTCGCTAGATGGAGGACAGCCTACCTCTCATGGATAGGGAGAATAAACGCCGTTAAAATGAATGTCTTGCCGCGACTACTGTACCTTTTCCAGGGCCTTCCAATTCCGGTGGAGAGGGCACTCGTCTCTTCGATAAAATCAATAGTCACCAAGTTCCTCTGGCAGGGGCAGCGGGCCAGGCTTTCTAATAGCACGCTGTCTAGGGCAAGAGAGGAGGGGGGACTGGCTCTGCCGGACTTTCGGGGATACTATAGAGCTGCTCAACTGAGGGTCATAACTGAGTGGTCCCTGCGGGAGTCCGATAAGCACTGGCTCCACATAGACAGGCAAATAACGGGGAGATCGATCTGGGACCTCCTCTGGAAACACAAACAGCACCGACCGCGCAACGCCTATTTAAGTACTCCCACGGCGACCACCCTGAGGGTATGGGACGAAGTAAACAGATCTGCCCCCCTTACCTCCTTTCCCTCCCCGTACACGCCCATACACTACAACCCCGAGTTTTCTCCGGCCCTACAGGAAGGCCCATTTGACGCGTGGCGGGAGGGGGGCTGCCTAATGCTTTCCCATCTCTTCGAGGGGGGGAGACTGCTCTCCTTCCCGGAATGTGCGAAGGAATTTAAACTCCATTCCTCTGAAGAATTCCGTTACCTGCAACCTAAACATTGGACTCTGCAGCCACAGGTGCGGCTGGCCGCTACCCGGGAGCTGCTTCCCATAGAATCATTTGCTCAGTCGGGGGCCTCCTCAAAAGGCACTATCTCCTTTCTTTATTCCCTCCTCCGCTCTCAAGGCTCCACAAACACTCCGCGGCACCAACTCTTCTGGGACACCATGCTGAATACTCCTCCAACGAAAAACAATGGACCTCACTATACAGAGATATCCCTAAGTTTAACCGGTCTATGCACCTCAGGGAGGCACAATACAAAATTGTTTACGATTGGTATCTACATCCTCACCGACTACACACTATCTTCCCTAGTACCTCAGACAGGCGTTGGAGGGGCTGCAGGCAATTGGGAGACTTCAGACATATTTGGTGGGATTGCCCGCACATTAAGCCATTTTGGGATGAGGTCCTTGCCCAAATCAAGCAGATTCTGGGATACCCGATCTCCAACACGTTAGAACACACACTACTGGGACTCAGAGACACCAACTTAAAGCACCAAACACATGGGGACCGCTCCGTGATGTGGCTTTGCCTCGGGGCGGCCAAGATGGCAGTGGCCACAGCCTGGAAAAAGTCAGAAGCTCCTTCTCTCACTCAGTGGCACGCCAGATTATGGCACGCCTTGGCGATGGAACGAATGGCAGACATTGTGGAGGACTCCCGCAAAGGATTTGACTATATTTGGGGGCCACTAGTCGAGTATCTCTCCGATGGGCTGCCCCTATTTGCCTGTGGGCCAAGGCTGCAGGCCCTTCACCTCGTCCATATCTAGGGCTCCCACTAACCCCTTCAAGACCACGTAAGAGAACGCCGATACTCACACCACGTCAAGCCTTTCACAGCTTCCGGATATAACATTCCTAATAGTGCCTTCCTGATCTTTTTTTTTGTTTGACCGTGACACCTCAGGTTGTTTTTTTTTTCCTTATTGTTCGATTGTTGGGAGGGGGGATGGGGGTAGGGGGGGACACAGGAATTAGACATTGATATGATATGCTGATTGCCACTTACTAGTTCACACACTGTATTGGTTCAACTAGCCTACTGAACGAAGTGGCTGATAATTTGCAATGGGTTCCTCACCCCCTACAAATGGTTTTTGTACACCTGTATACTCTGCTATCTTTAAAACAAATAAAAAGATGTTTGATAAAAAAGAATTTACCCATAAATTGTGCATTCTTACTACTAGCTACTGGATTCATTTACTCTCTAATAGGCAATTCTGAAAATACTACATCCAGATTTGAATAAAAATACTGAAGTCTACCTGTAGCATAAAATAAACTTGATAAAATACTACATGACACACCATATGTTAGAGGTATCTGGTGATATGTCACCCCTTCTGATACTGATGAAGGTAACTTCATACAAACATAGCAATTTCTAATTTCCATTGTATTAACATACTCAAATAACAATCTAGCAAACACATTTGAAGACATATTATAATCCAACTTATTATGATAATTTTCCTCATCTTCTACCCCTATTTCTATTTTAGTTCCCTTTATTCTATCTACCTTTTCATTAGTAATAGTATTATTTTCATCACTTGTTTTCATTAACAAAGGTACTCCTACTGTTAGGAATAACCATACTAATACTATCAATAAAATACTACAAAAACAAAATCTAAAACATTTTCTTTTTAAACCTCGTTTTGGTCTTTCGGTGACTTCAATTTCTGCCATTTTAATCTGAGAAAATTTATTTTCTCTTTTCTTTCGTCTACTAAATTTCTTTTTTTTTTAAGGAGGTCTCAATTTGCTTTCATCAATCTGTGCAACATGAACCCTTTCTGTTTCTTCACTTAAACCTAAGTTTTCAAATTCTTCAAGTATAACGTAAGTCCACTCAGGGGCCTTGTATTTTCTGTTTAAACTTCTCAGTCTTGGGCTTCTTCGAGTGAGTTTTACTAAAGTTTGCTTAGATTGTGTTTGACTTGTGACTTCATTTACTTGTTCTGGTTTCTTTTCTGATTTTCTCAAATAATATTTTAATTTCTTCACTCCTACTGGCCAATTGTCTCCTTTTCTAACTCTTTTGACCTGAACTGCACTTTCACCTTCTTTATCTTCTTCTAGAATCCTTATATTTTCACTTAATCTAGGCACAATCTGTCCTTGTTCTCTATTTTCTGTGTTCGGTCCTTCCTCTACTTGCACCTGTCCAGGTCTTATTATAATTTGTTCTTCTTCTGCCTGAACGTGTTCTTCTAGATCTACCTGATCCTGTTCAGGTCTTATTTCTGATTGTCCTTCTTCTGCCTGAACTTGTTCTTCTATTTCTGCTTTTCCCTCCTCAGGTTCCTGAATCTCTTTATTTATCTCAACCGGAGTGTGTTCTTCTTCCCCTGTCCTTTCCTGTCTACCTTCCTGCCTTTTCAGTTTTGTTATTCTTCTTGTTTCGACAGTATCATCAGGTATTTCAATTATTGGTATCCAATCTTCCCGACTTGTACCTGGCTGTTCGTCATTCAGTTGTTCTTCAGAATCTATCACTCTAGACTCTTCAATTTCACAGCTTTCAACTTCTGACGTTTCAGCCTGCTCAGTCAGTGGTTGCTCCTGTTGTTCTGATGGGCTCGGTACTCTTCTGGTATGACTAGCATGAATCCAATTGGGCAAACCTGCACACTTCACTGCTGTGGTAGTGACCAGTATGACTTTACGCGATTTATCCCACCTTGGTGCTAGACGTGACTTCCTTGCGTGTTTCTTCACTAGCACCCAATCTCCAGGATTCAAATCATGTGCCTGGTCTGGCTGTCTTTCAACTGCGTCTTCTCCAACCTGGTGAGAGACAGAACGCACCATTTCAGCCAATCCTTTGCAATAGTCCAATACCAGATCATCAGTTATACTCATTAATTTGTTTCCAGGAATAAACGCTTGCCTCATTGCCCTTCCCATGAGAACCTCAGGAGGACTCATTCCTGTCTTTCTGTCAGGAATACTTCTGAGACCCATCAATACAAGAGGTAATGCATCTGGCCATTTCAGCATCGTGGATGCACACACTTTCCCTAATCTTGACTTGATTGTGCCATTTAGCTGTTCAACTATTCCAGAAGCCTCTGGACGATAAGCACAGTGCAGTTTTTGTTCGATGTTAAATGCAGCACAGATTAATCAAATTATTTCATTATTAAAATGAGGTCCTCTATCTGATTCCAAAGTGACTGGAAAACCGAAACGAGGAATCAACTCCCTCAACAATAATTTGGCAACTGTAAGACTGTCATTTCTTCAGGTGGGGTATGCCTCCACCCATCTCGAGAACAGACACACTATGACTAGTACATATTTTAGTCCATTACTAGGAGGTAATTCAATAAAATCTAACTGCAACCTGGTGAAGGGTCCTTCTGCCTTTCCAATCTTTCCCCAGCTAACCACTGTCTTCCTGCCTGAATTTTGCTGCCGACATGTTAAGCATCTCTGGAAAAGAATTTCTGCGACTACCCTGAACTTTGGATTATACCAACTCTGTCTGGATAATCTGATCATCGAATCTCTCCCTATGTGTGTTGCTCCATGATATACTCTTGCCATTTTAGAGAGCAAACAATCTGGCATGACTGGTCTTCCATCTAGGTACACCCATACTTCATCCTCTGAGCTTTTTGTACAGGCTGCTTTTATCCAAATGTCTTTTCTTTTTCCTCAACTTCTTCTTGTAACTGTCTAATCTCATCCCATGTTTCTGGGATTGAGAAGAACATAAGTTGGCAGCTGGTTTCACCCGTTTCAACTTTTCTGTTTATGGCCATTGTATTTTTCGCACAATATCGAGCAATTTGGTCAGCGTATCTATTGCCGGCTGCCACATAGTCATTTCCTGTCTGATGTGCAGCGCATTTAACAACTGCTACTTCTTTTGGCAATTGTAATGCTTCCAGCAGATCTTTCACATTTTTACTGTTTCTTATAGGAGATCATGAAGAAGTCAGAAATCCCCTCTGCATCCAAAGTTGGCCAAAATCGTGCACAACCCCAAAACCATATTGACTGTCCGTAAATATGGTTATTCTCCAATTTTTCCCAATTTTGCATGCCTTTGTTAAGGCCACCAATTCGGCTACTTGTGCAGATTTGACTCTCGGTAAACAGGATGCTTCAATTACCCCTGTTATCTTACATACAGCATATGCAGCACTTAATCCTCCATCTTCTATCCTCAAACAGGACCCATCCACAAATAACTCCTGATCAGCTTCCTTTAATGGTGTTTCTTTTATGTCAGGACGGGGCTTGGTACATAATTCAGTCACATCCAAACAATCATGATCAATTTAATCTCTTACTTCCTCATTGCACGGGTCTGGCAATAATGTGGCAGGGTTCATAACCGTACATCTTATTACTGTCACATTTTCTGCTCCCAAAATCACTCTTTCATACTTAGTCAGCCGACTAGGTGTGAGATGTTGTGTTCTTGTTCTTGTCAAAAGAATTTCAACTTAGTGTGGAACATAGACCTTTACTGAATGTCCCGTCACTATTGGCTCACTTTGCTCCAGACTCATACAAGTAGCAGCTACTGCTTTTAAGCAGCCATTTAAAGCTGAAGCCACTGGATCCAATGTGGCAGAAAAATACGCCACTGGACGTCGGCTCAATCCATGTCTCCGTGTTAAAACTGAAAGTGCACAATTTTCTCT
This sequence comes from Calotriton arnoldi, assembly GCA_963921515.1. NCBI lineage: Eukaryota > Metazoa > Chordata > Amphibia > Caudata > Salamandridae > Calotriton > Calotriton arnoldi. The sequence continues at coordinate 3,615,685 of CAWUFW010000459.1, forward strand.
CTCTCAGCAAAACAACGCAAATTCTTTTGAATAATCAGGCATGCCCAAAGCAGGAGCTTCGCATAAACAATTCCGCAATTTCACAAAGGCTTCCAAACTTTCATCATTCCAATCAATTGGATCTTTAGCTCTCTTTCGTGTCAATTGCATCAATGGTTTTGCTAGCATGGAAAAACTGTTAATCCACTGTCTACAGTACCCAACCACTCCCAGAAACATTCTCATTTCCTTTTGCGTCTGAGGTAGTTGAATCTCCTTGATTATTTTTATTCTTTCTGGTGTCACTTTTCTTACTCCTCTTTCTAATTTATGCCCTAAATATTTAACTTCTTGTTGACAGAACTGTAATTTTTCTGGAGACACCTTGTGTCCTCCTTCAGCCAAATGGTTCAGTAATGCAGTTGTGGCAATGACACAATCCTCTCGTGTTCTTGATGCCACCAGTAGGTCATCAATGTACTGAACCACAACCGAATTTCCAGGCATGACTAATGACTCTAAACACTTTTTCAGGATCTGATTAAAATTCGAGGGACTCTCTGTGTACCCTTGAGGAACTCTGCACCATGCATAGATACAATCCTCGAATTTAAATGCAAAAAGATACTGGCTGTCCGGGTGCAAAGGAATAGAAAAGAACGCTTGGCATAAATCAATTACTGTACACCAGCCCGCATTCCAAGGTATCTGATAAAGGATCACTGCTGGATTTGGTACTATTGGGTAACATGGTACTACAATTTTATTTATTTTTCGTAGATCTTGCACTATCCTATATTTTCCACTAGGCTTTTTAAGTCCCATGATTGATGAATTACAAGGACTACTCATTATTTCTTTTAAAATGCCTTGTTTAACCATTCGGTCGATTTCTGGAATAATTCCTGCTTTTACCTCTGGACTCATCTTGTATTGTCATGTGTTTGGATAAACTGCACCTTCCTTCACTGTCACTTTCACTGGATCTATATTTGACATCAGCCCAATATCTTTTCCTGTAAAATCCCACACTTCCGGATTGACTGTGGCTCTCAACTCTTCTGGTAATTCATTTTCAGTCATTAATGAAAACATTTCATCTACCTCTGTTCCTTGCTTGACTAGCATTATTTTGTATATAACATCAGGGGTCTGGAAAGCGACACCATCTGGTGTACAATAGATCGTGCAATTCATTTTGCACAGTAGATCTCTTCCCAACAGATTTACTGGACTGGAATCACAAACTACAAACTGATGCATTTCTTTAAAATTTCCAATGTGCACCTCCATTGGTTTTGTGATCGGGGTTCTAATCTGTTTATTCGACATGCCTACAACTTGTATTGATTCTCCCGAGAGGGGTAGGTTTGGGATGTCTGCTGTTCTCACAGTAGACCGGGTAGCACCAGTATCCAATAGAAAAGTGATGTCTTTACCTTCCACTTTTCCATCAACAAATGGACCTGACTGATCTTCCGGCACTCCCCCCTCAGGCACCATCATTGTATAAAATCTGAATTTTCCTCATCATTCTGCAACAAATATTGCGCAACTGTTCTATTATTCTTACCACTTTCTCCTTGAAATCCGGTGTTCGTACTGAACTTTTGATGGTTCACAAAGTTTGGCATAGGAGCTGGTGGCACCTGATATTGTGGAGTAACTACCTGCTGCTGCTGATTCATAAGTACTTCATTCTGCATCTGTGGGATTAAATTTTGATTTGGCCCATTATTATTCTGAATACTCTTACACTCGTTCTTCCAATGTCCAAGCTTTCCACACGCATGACAAGGAAACTTCTTTTTCGCTTCTTCTCTGTTCATTCGTCCTCTATATTTGTTACCATTCGCCACTTGATCATTCTGACTTTGCTCTTTCACCTGATTATCAGCCTGAATATTGGGTTTATTCTCCTGTTGCTTGGCCAACTTTACCTGTGCCCACATCATTTTCTCTTTTAGTTTTCTACGCCTTGCTTCTATGTCGTCTCTGCAGTATTTTGCATACTTTAAAATCTCATCCACTGTCTTGCTTTGCCAACACAACATATGCTGCTGTATCATCTGACTAATCTCTTGTTTCAAACCATATACAAACCGATACACAAAATGTCCCATGTCCTTATCACCAATATTCTCAAAACCATTATACTGCTTAAACTCCTGCAATAACCTTTCATAATAGGCATGTACAGATTCATTTGGTTCTTTTGTTGTCCTATCTATCTTTACCCAATCTGTTTCTTTAGGAGGAATTTTCCCTTTCAAATAGGTAATCACTTGGTGATATTTCTTCATCACCTCCTCTGAGGGTGCTCCTGTCTTTGAGTCTCTAGCATACTCTTCATTTGGCCAATCTATTGTAATCTTACACTCCGTCCATAAATCAGCAGGTACCACAATGTCAAACAAACCATCTAGATCCTTCAATAAGACCTTTGAAACCTTCACAAATCGTTCTACCTGTTTATACCATTCAACTGGTTTTTCTCTCAATTTTGGAAAATCATTTGTAAATGACAAAATATCTTGTCTACTCCAAGGAACATGAACATATCCTCCTCCTGGAACTTCTCTCATTGGACACAATTTCTCAACCTTTTCTGTTTCCCTACTGGAAATGCAGATGACGCTTCTCTCGCTTGAACTTCCTCTTTCTTTCTTATCCATCTAATTCTCCATTTATCAATGTCTCCCCATTTTCGCAAAATATTCATTAACTCCTTTATCTGTAGTCTCTTTCCAGATGCATTAACACTTTCTAAATCTTTGTCAGTAAAATCCACTCGATATGGTTTCTGCAACAACTTTGATTTCCCTATATCTATTCCAATTTCTGAAGCAACTTCTGTTAATTTCTCATGAAATATTCTTGCTCTTCTGGTTATACTCTTACATAAAAATAATAATTCTTCATCATTGTATGCATTCAATCTCTCTGTGCCCACACTTCCCACTATCATTTCTTCTAATTCCACTTTCAATCTACTAATATCTAAAATCTTTGGCGTTGGGTTCCGGTTATCTCTTTCCTGTGCCCATCTGCCTATGTCTTCGGGGGTTACTACTGTTGTGCCCCCAGTTCCTGTATGAACCAAAGGTCTCCTTTCTCTCAAATTCATGGGCATAACTCTTTTTGGAGTTTCAGTTAAAAGTTCCACATTAGGGAGATCCATTAATGAAATAATTGATTCACTATCAATGACCTGATCATCTGTAATGATTACTTCTTTTCTAGGATTGTTTAACGGAACTGTCACAGTTTGTGGTTTCTGACAAGTCTTTTTATCTCCGTACAATGGGATTACCGGACCAATAGTCACTGGTACTGTCAAAGCTTCAGTTTTCAAATTTAATTGACTTATTTTCTTTACTAATTCTTCTCTAGTTTTATTTAAAACATCTCTCTCATTATCTTGCAGCACCCTATTAAATGACGTTAAATTTGTGGGGTTAAAGGCATTCCTATCACTGGTGCGCTTGGGGTAACCTTACCAGTTGCTTCTTGATACGGTGGTGGATTCTTAATTAAAATATCCTCTAACAACTCATCATCTGATTCACCATATCCGGTTATGTTCAAATGTTTCGTTTTCTCTTTACACTTTCCTCCAGACTGTTCTTCAGCCATTAATACTGGATATAAACCTTCAGATACCATAGCTCTCCTCCACTGTTTCATCTGCCCTTCTAGATCCTTCAATAAGACCTTTGAAACCTTCACAAATCGTTCTACCTGTTTATACCATTCAACTGGTTTTTCTCTCAATTTTGGAAAATCATTTGTAAATGACAAAATATCTTGTCTACTCCAAGGAACATGAACATATCCTCCTCCTGGAACTTCTCTCATTGGACACAATTTCTCAACCTTTTCTGTTTCCCTACTGGAAATGCAGATGACGCTTCTCTCGCTTGAACTTCCTCTTTCTTTCTTATCCATCTAATTCTCCATTTATCAATGTCTCCCCATTTTCGCAAAATATTCATTAACTCCTTTATCTGTAGTCTCTTTCCAGATGCATTAACACTTTCTAAATCTTTGTCAGTAAAATCCACTCGATATGGTTTCTGCAACAACTTTGATTTCCCTATATCTATTCCAATTTCTGAAGCAACTTCTGTTAATTTCTCATGAAATACTCTTGCTCTTCTGGTTATACTCTTACATAAAAATAATAATTCTTCATCATTGTATGCATTCAATCTCTCTGTGCCCACACTTCCCACTATCATTTCTTCTAATTCCACTTTCAATCTACTAATATCTAAAATCTTTGGCGTTGGGTTCCGGTTATCTCTTTCCTGTGCCCATCTGCCTATGTCTTCGGGGGTTACTACTGTTGTGCCCCCAGTTCCTGTATGAACCAAAGGTCTCCTTTCTCTCAAATTCATGGGCATAACTCTTTTCGGAGTTTCAGTTAAAAGTTCCACATTAGGGAGATCCATTAATGAAATAATTGATTCACTATCACTGACCTGATCATCTGTAATGATTACTTCTTTTCTAGGATTGTTTAACGGAACTGTCACAGTTTGTGGTTTCTGACAAGTCTTTTATCTCCGTACAATGGGATTACCGGACCAATAGTCACTGGTACTGTCAAAGCTTCAGTTTTCAAATTTAATTGACTTATTTTCTTTACTAATTCTTCTCTAGTTTTATTTAAAACATCTCTCTCATTATCTTGCAGCACCCTATTAAATGACGTATCATGTCAAATTTGTGGGGTTAAAGGCATTCCTATCACTGGTGCGCTTGGGGTAACCTTACCAGTTGCTTCTTGATACGGTGGTGGATTCTTAATTAAAATATCCTCTAACAACTCATCATCTGATTCACCATATCCGGTTATGTTCAAATGTTTCGTTTTCTCTTTACACTTTCCTCCAGACTGTTCTTCAGCCATTAATACTGGATATAAACCTTCAGATACCATAGCTCTCCTCCACTGTTTCATCTGCCCTTCGCGTGATTCTTGCAAGTATCTGGGAAAGAACCCTTTATATCTCCCACCTCTATTTTTCTCGCGTTCATATGACTTAGTCTCCCATTCTTCCAACGCCTCATATTGAGTTAGCCTAGGTCTAGGTTCCAAATCATTCATTCTCATTCTCAAATTTTGAAGAATTCTCCCATTAAACGTAGCATTTTCTGGAAATGCTAATACTCCAGCACCTTTCGTATATTCTATCCAATTTTCCAACCACATGCAAGTATGATATCCTCTTTTCATCATCATAAAAGATGCTGGGGTCTTCGGTGGCGGAATAGGAATTCCCTCTCTAGTCAACACAGGCTTGTTTTTCTTAAAGAAATTCTAAATTTTCTTTATAAATGAAATTTTCTCTTTTCTCCATACATCCTAGATGAACGATATATAAAATTATATTCAGCAAACCCTTGAAATCTTCTATCTGCACGTCTCACACTAGTAGTCAAATCAAAATTCTGCATACAATCTCTCCTTCCACCAATCCTAGCGCGGCTTCTAACTGGGTATCCAATCAAATCAGGCTCACGCTCGTGATCTGACCAATGCCAGCGCTGCCTTTTCCGACATCAGTTCTGCTCCTTACTACTGACCCCTCCTTTACAAGGCTGCTTCTGTCACACGCCTGCTGTTTCAACCTATCCCAGCGCGGCTCTTTGTGACGTCAGTCCAACTCCTGCGACTGACCCTCCCTTCACAAGGTAATACGAAAACTTAATATTTGCATTCAATTCTTTGTTATTAACTACATAAAAACATTCGCTACTCTGCCTGTATCGCTAAAACCAAAGGATAGATTTTCTTTCTGCTGCGAGTAAAACCTTCCGCTTACCCTTCATTCAAGCTCCAGAGAACCTGCTATTCCTTCAGTGTCACCCGTATTGGGAAATGAGACCAAAGTTTCACCAGCTAACCCCTTTTGCTATCATTCGCAATCTACTTTTATACGAAATAATCCCTAGTTTAACACTGCCAGCCCTGCGTAGCTTCTCAGTGTTATTCCAACATACGAGAAACCTCACTGCAGTGTGGTTTCTATCGCCACCCGCTATTCATTCCCTGGGAATTCTGGACAACATAAAACAAAGAAGCTAACTCTTTTGTTAAAACATAAATCAATAATAATCTAGACTTATCACCAAACTAGTCAATAATAACCATAGCTCTGCTACCAGAAAACTGATCCAGCGGTGTACTAACAACAGATACTCCACTACCATGTACTCACCTGGGCCCATAAACATTTACACAGATCCAAGTAGACCGCTGGGTTTAGTTTATATTTATCTTTATTCAGGATTACTTATTTATCATTCCTAACTAACCTTTCACTGATCAAAAAGTTCTTTCCTCTGGTCAATGGACCATTAGTTGAACTAGTTGATGGTGATAATTAACTTAACTTATTGATTATTCTTTAATTAAAGAAAATGACCACAGACTCGGGAAGTTTTAAAATCTTTATCTAAAATAAGTGAATGTGAACCATTTCAAATTACAGTACAAACACCTTCATTCATAGGATTGCAAACCAAATATTTCATTAAGGAAACATTTCAGACACATACAATAACTTTGCCTGGAAAGGTGAGGACAGAGAGAGAAGAGCATCAACAAATACCATGAATTCTATAGTTACCAAGGATGGTGTGAAGACCAAACCCTCTCGCCAAAGGGCTGGTAGGGGTCCCCCGGGATAGATCAGGAGACAAAGACTTCAGGACAGGAATCAGGACAGGATACTTAACTTCTCTAAAATACCGACGACTGCGTCGCACCCTTCTCTGACACTCTCTTCCTCCTCGAGTTTCTTCCGCGATCTTCTTGTCTAATCCGATTAATTAAAGATAGATGGTTCTGCATTCAGAGTCTTCATCAGCATCTCAGAGCGTCCCTTTCAGCATCAGCACCACCCACAGCATCCCGAGCTCTCGACTTCCAGCATCGATGATGATCCCTCTTCTGCTAACTAACTAAAATGACCTCAGTTATACCTTTCGTTGACCATGGACCACCCACTAAAGTTTCAATATTGCAAAAATACGTATTCTGATTGATCAGGCAAGGGGGGATGATCATCACACCATGCTTACACATTACTTATTTCCATTGAACCATTGTTCGTAAACCCATCCCCTTTAAACTTTATTCCTCCCTTCAGTTCCCATACATATCCAAACTTTGTTTGTTACATTTCTTTCAACATTATGAATACAAGAATTCTTGCTTGAACTCTTCACCCACTGTTCACAGGGCATGTCATTTTCGTCCTTGGACGGCTGTCAAAACTTTGCTCATCCTTCCGGATTCGCTCTCGTGTAGGCATGCGCAACTTGAATCAGTCGGCTCAATTCAGACAAACGTGAAAGGCCCATATGCGCACTAATAATAAAGTCAAAAGAAGAAATGTTACTTTAAAAAATAAATGGTTTCACTGTATACCACCCCTCTCTACTCTAACCCTGTTTACTTATTAATACTTTCCCCGCATTAGCATTAGTAAAATAGCTGGTTTTCATTTCGGCTAAGCAGATGCCTTGCACGTGAGTCTTCAAGACTCCATTTTAATGCCTTCTGCACATGCGCTAGAATTTCCCTCCAAGCATTTATTTATTTTATTTGCAGAGTTTTATATAGCGCTGGCTAGACCCGGCGGTATCAGAGCGCTTTACATGAGGATCAGCGAGTTACAAGTTACAAAATTACAACAGTTACAGGAGCCAAGTATAACATAGGGAAAACAAACAGTGTTACACAATAACATGAGTTACTAGCGCATAGCATAACCAAGACACATGTCCAGAGAGGCAAAGAAGGGAGAGGGGGGGAAGGTACAAAGGGGTAGGGAATGCAGATCGGGTCGGGCAGACCGGCAAGGGGGAAAGTACTCCAGGGAATGGATTTGTTGGAGGGCGGGGAAGGAAAGGAGACAGCAGAGAGACGAGGGAAACCATGTCCAATGTCCGGCTGGGTAGGTGATGGCCGAGGGGGTAAACCAGAGCCTAATCTCCTCTATAGCTGATAAAACAGCACCACCGGGCAGCGGCCATGATTGTTCAGGCTCCAAGGTCAGCAAAATTCACGGTCCATCAGAAGATCACGAACCAGAATCGCAGTAATTGGAGAGTTGAAGGGCCGCCGACCATATAACCTCAGGTGAATCCAAAGGTTCAAGGAGGGGGTAGAACTCTAGGGATTTGAGCTGGGATGGTAATCCCTAGCCTAGAAGCTCCCGGCCGGAGCTCCTCACACGTCGGCCATCTTGACCAAGGGAGCCTGCAGGTGCCAGGATGTTCTACTGCGAGAAGATCAAAAACGCCCAAGCTCCTGGGCGTGACTGTGCGCTGGGGCCCGACCTCGAGGCACAGTGATGGACCCCCAGCACTGAACAGAAGCAACCTGCCCGGTTCGATGCTCAGCCAGGAGGCCGCCTTCAAAGCCTGAGTCCGCCTGACCTCCGCCATTTTAGGGTCAGGCAAAGATTGCGTTATTCCTAAGGGGTGCACTGTGAGCTGCCAAAGATCGCCACCCCCGCGGTTGCCTCCCGCAGAGAGTTCTCCTTTCTTGTTGCGGTGCTCTTAGGGGTTCTGCTGCAAGAAGGTCCCAGTCAGCACGAGGACGGCCGCCATTTTGAGGTCAGGCATCGCCAGGCCCCCGGGAGGCATATCTAATATAGGACATGAAAGCAGGGGGGTCTCCGCCAGCTCTACACTCCTCTAGTGATCTCCCAGGAGGGCAGCCGTCACTTTCATCCCATCAGGGATAATCCCAGCGTAGGTGAAGAGCAGAGGACCGGCACAACGGTGATCGTGGCACACGTTCTCACTGCAGACCTCAAGATGGCAGCTCCGTAACTGTAGTCTCCGAAATCACGGGCATCACAGGCACCCCAGCGCGGGCGTCTCGGTCCTCTTTCGTAGCAGCCCGGCCAATGTCAGAGTCTATTTGTAGCCGCTTCGATCTTGGCGTCGCAAGCTCCTCCCCCAAGCGCTTATCCGCGACTTGAGTCCGGGGCTCCGCAGGCCGTCTCTGTTTGTGAACAGACATTCTGTTTGCTGGCGCAGGGGGCTTCCCCGCCGGTATCAGGTTGCAACGCTCTGTACCTTTGGTTCAGACTGTCCGGAGAGAGCCCCGTCTGGTGGTCTGCCAGCCTCCTCGCCTTCCTCAAGTGCCTGAATTGCCTTCTCCAGGGGGTGACGTGATTCTGGCCCTGGGGACATGTCGGTGCCATCGGAGTCAGTCTGCCGGTTGGTCGATTTTAAGTGTTTTGTTTTCAGTGACACACCCTTTATGAAAGCCATATTTGTATTGTACTAACAACTTCTTGGTTGACAAGTGTAGCAAGTTGTTCAACAACAAATTTTTCTATAACTCTGGCCAGTCATGGAAGACATATCAGGACGATAATTAGACAGTACGCGAGAATCAGCTGAGATTTTCTTTAGAGAGAAAGCGGTTGTCCATTTTTGTCTATATTTAACCCCTTCGCTGCTAGGCCTTTTCCCCCCCTGTGCTAAGCCTTTTTTTGGCTATTTGGGATAGTGCGCGCTTAGGCCCCTGTAACTTTTTAACCACATAAGGTATCCACGCCAAATTTGCGTCCTTTTCTTCCAACATCATGGGGATTGTAAAGGTACCCAGGGTTTGTGGATTCCCCTGGAGGGGTCCCAGAAATTAGCCAAAATACAGCTAAATTTTGGTTTTTTGGGGAAAAATGCAAAAAAAGGCCTGCAAATGAAAGCGTCTGGGTTTTTTCCTGCAAATGGTATCAAAAAAGGGTTTGTGGGGCTGAAATCACCATTTTCCCAGCTTTTAGGGAATGACAGACTTTTGTCAGAAAACCAACATTTTTTACACAGTTTTGGCATTTTTCTGGGACATAGTCTATTTTTGCTATTTTTTGTGCTTTCAACCTCCTTCCAGTTAATGGTAGAAATGGGTATGAAAGCAATAATGGATCCTAGACAGCTATACATTTTAGAAAAGTAGACAAAATTCTGAATTCAGCAAGGGGTCATTTGTGTAGATCCATCAAGGTTTCTTTATAGAAACTAACAGTTAAATATAGGAAAAATTGAAAATAAGTTGAAAAAAACAGCCTTTTCTGTCAACGTTTTCACCTGTAACTTCTTCTAATTATGACAGCTCTTTGAAATTCCCCTTGTTCTCCTGAGTAAAATGATACCTCACTTGTGTGGGTGTCCAAAGCAGAATTGGCTAAAAACGTATTTTTAAAAAATGTAGCGCTTAGAATTCTCGGTGCTATACTATAAATCCCTATGTTTTGGGCTCTTCCTAGCCACAGGCCTTTGGCCCACCCACACAAGTGAGGTATCATTTTACTCGGGAGAACAAGGGAACGCTGGGTGGTAGGACATTTGTGCCGGCACGGTGATTCCACACAAAAATATGTGGAAAATGTGGTTTTTCAGCTAAATTTAAGGTTTGCATGGCATTCAGGGTAGGAAAACGTTGGGGGATCCACACAAGCCATACCTCATTGGACTCCCCGGGTGTCTAGTTTTCAGAAATGTTTGGGTTTGGTACTTTCCCAAGATGGCCGCCGAGCCCGGGCCAAAATCTCAGGTGCCCCCCAAAACCAGGTAGTTTTGCTATAGGTAATTTTGAAGTCTCCAGAGTACGATTTGGGCCATTTCCTGTTGCAGCCACTGTGCCTACCCACACAAGTGAGGTACCATTTTTATCGGGAGACCTGGGGAAACGCTGGGTGGGAGGAAATTTGTGGATCCACGCAGATTCCAGAACTTTCCACCACATAAATGTGAGAAAAAAGTGAATTTTTCAGCAAAATTTGAGGTTTGCAGGGGATTCTGGGTAGGATAATGATGGGGGACCCACGCAAACCATACCTCGCTGGACTCCCCCGGGTGTATAGTTTCCAGAAATGTGTGGGTTAGGTAGGTTTCCCTAGATGGCTGCCGAGCCCCGGGCCGAAAACTCATGGGACCCCCCATGCAAAACCAGGTTGGTTTGTGATAGGTAATTTTGATGTCGCCTCAATAGCTTTTGGGCCCTTGCCTGTCGCGGATCCTTGACCCACCCACGCAAGTGAGGTACCATTTTTATCGGGAGATCTGGGGGAACACTGGGTGGGAGGAAATTTGTGGATCCACGCAGATTCCAGAACTTTCCACCACATAAATGTGAGAAAAAAGTGAATTTTTCGGCAAAATTTGAGGTTTGCAGGGGATTCTGGGTAAGAAAACTTTGGGGGATCCACGCAAGCCATACCTCCCTGGAATCCCCCGGGTGTCTAGTTTTCAGAAATGTGTGGGTTTGGTAGGTTTCTCTAGGTGGCCGCCGAGCCCCGGGCCAAAAAGTCATGGGACCCCCTTGCAAAACCAGGTCGTTTTGTGATAGGCAATTTTGATGTCGCCTCAATACGTTTTGGGCCCTTGCCTGTCGAGGGTACTTGGGCCTCCCACCCGAGTGTGGCACCATTTTTATCGGGAGACCAGGGGGAACGCTGGCTGGTAGGAAATTTGTGTCAGCCCGGTGATGCCACAACTTTTCCACACACAAATGTGTGAAAAAAGTGATTTTTTTCAGCTAAATTTGAGGTTTGCAGGGATTCTGGGTAAGAAAACGTTGGGGGATCCACACAAGCCATACTGCCCTGGAATCCCCGGGTGTCTAGTTTTGAGAAATGTGTGGGTTTTGTAGGTTTCCCTAGATGGCTGCCGACCCGGGGCCAAAAACCCAGGTAACCCCCGTGCAAAACCAGGTTGGTTTGTGATAGGAAATTTTGATGTCACCTCACTAGGTTTTGGGCCCTTGCCTGTCGCGGGTACTTGACCCACCCACACAAGTGAGGTACCATTTTTCTTGGAAGACTTTGGGGAATGCGGGGTGAGTGGAATTTTGTGGATCCACACAGATTCCAGAACTTTCCACCACAGAAATGTGAGGAAAATGTGTTTTTTATACACATTTTGAGGTTTGCAAGGGATTCTGGGTAACAGAACCTGGTGAGAGCCAGTCAAGTCACCCCGTCCTGGATTCCCCTGGGTGTCTAGTTTTCAAAAATGTACAGGTTTGCTAGGTTTCCCTATGTGCCGGCTGCGCTAGGGCCCAAAATACACAGGTAGGCATATTGCTAAAAACAAATCCGTTCCTAGTCGGCTTTCTGCCGCCCTGGGGGGATATCGGGGTGGGGTTGCCCCGATATGCCCCCAAGGGGGGCAGAAACACTGTGGCTATTTTTTTGGGGGGTAGGGGCATTGGTATGCCCATTCTGGCCAGCCCCCACCCCCACACACAAAAAAGCCAGCGTAATCGTTGGCGTCTAGTGGGCTTTTTGCCCCCCTGGGGGGGGCAGATTGGGGGCTACTGCCCCAACTGCCCCCCAGGGGGGTCAGGAAGGCTGTAATTTTTGCGGGGAGGGGATGGGGGCATGGGCATGCCCGTTTTGGGCAGCCCCCACCCTAATTCAATTTTGCCCAAAAAAAATCCCTGGCGTCTAGTGGGCTTTTTGCCCCCCCCGGCGGGGCAGTTTGGGGGCTAATGCCCCCATCTGCCCCCCAGGAGTCCACTAGATGCCAGGGAGTTTTTGGGCAAATTTTAATTAGGGTGGGGGCTGCCCAAAACGGGCATGCCAATGCCCCCACCCTAATTAAAATTTGCCCCAAAAATCCCTGGCGTCTAGTGGGCTTTTGCCCCCGGGGGCAGATTGGGGGCTTCTGCCCCATCTGCCTCCCAGGGGGCAGGAAGGCTGTAATTTTTGCAGGGAGGGGGTGGGGGCATGGGCATGCCTATTTTGGGCAGCCCCCACCCTAATTCAAATTTGCCCAAAACAAATCCCTGGCGATTAGTGGGCTTTTTGCCCCCCCGGCGGGGCAGATTGGGGGCTAATGCCCCCATCTGCCCCCCGGGGGGGGCAGAAAGTCCATTAGACGCCAGGGAGTTTTTTGGGCAAATTTTAATCAGGGTGGGGGCTGCCCAAAACGGGCATGCCAATGCCCCCACCCTAATTAAAATTTGCCCAAAAAAATCCCTGGCGTCTAGTGGGCTTTTTGCCCCCCCGGGGGGGCAGATTGGGGGCTACTGCTCCATCTGCCCCCCAGGGGGGGGCAGGAAGGCTGTTATTTTTGTGGGGGTGGGGTCATGGGCATGCCCGTTTTGGGAGCCCCCACCCTAATTCAAATTTGCCCCAAAAAACTCCCTGGGGTCTAGTGGGCTTTTTGCCCCCCCCCCGGTGGGGCAGATTGGGGGCTAATGCCCCCATCTGACCCCCAGGGGGGGCAAAAAGCCCACTAGATGCCAGGGAGTTTTTTGGGCAAATTTTAATTAGGGTGGGGGCTGCCCAAAACGGGCATGACAATGCCCCCACCCTAATTAAAATTTGCCCAAAAAAATCCCTGGCGTCTAGTGGGCTTTTTGCCCCCGGGGGCTAGGAAGGCTGTAATTTTTGCGGGGAGGGTGGGGGGCATGGGCATGCCCATTTTGGGCAGCCCCACCCTAATTCAAATTTGCCCCAAAAAATCCCTGGCGACTAGGGGCTTTTTGCCCCCGGAGGGAAGATTGGGGGCTACTGCCCCATCCAGCCCCCAGGGGGCAGGAAGGCTGTTATTTTTGCGGGGAGGGGGTGGGGGCATGGGCATGCCCGTTTTGGGAGCCCCCACCCTAATTCAAATTTGCCCCCAAAAAATCCCTGGCGTCTAGTGGGCTTTTTGTCCCCCCGGAGGGGCAGATTGGGGGCTAATGCCCCCATCTGCCCCCCAGGGGGGGCAGAAAGTCCACTAGATGCCAGGGAGTTTTTGGGCAAATTTTAATTAGGGTGGGGGCTGCCCAAAATGGGCATACCAATGCCCCCACCCTAATTAAAATGTGCCCATAAAATCCCTGGCGTCTACTGGGCTTTTTGCCCCCCCGGGGGGGGGGCAGATTTGGGGCTAATGCCCCCAGCTGCCACCCAGGGGGGGCAGAAAGGCTGTCATTTTTGCGGGGGGTGGGTGGGGGCATGGGCATGCCCATATTGGGCAGCCCCACCACAAATTATAATTATAAAAAAATCCCTGGCGTATAGTGGGCTTTTTGCCCCCGGGGGCAGATTGGGGCTACTGCTCCCAACTGCCTCCAGGGGGGCAGAAAGGCTGTAAATTTTGCTGGGTGGGGGCATAAATTATGGGGCAAACAAAAATATCCCTGGGGTCTAGTGGGCTTTTGCCCCTAGGGGGGCAAAAGTCAAAATCGCACCCAAAAATTGGGGGGAGCAAAAGCCCTTGCCCAAGGGGCCGCTCCCCCTCCCTGGTGTCTAGTGGGTGGATCCTGGCTTGGGATCGCCCTCCTGGGGCGATCCCTAGCTAGGATCCACTGGGAGAGGTACCATTGGAAAGGGAGATTCTCCCCTTTCCAATGATACCTCTCCCGTCTCTTCTACGTGCCCGGGGGCTGAGATAGCCCCCTGAGCACATAGAAAGTGAAACTGAAATGAGCCTAAAGGCTCATTTCAGTTTCGGTTTCTGTGCAATGAGGACAGCGCGACGTGCGCGCTGATCCTCATGACACAGAAACCAGGGAGGAGGCCTCGGGAGCTGGGAAGCTCTTCCCCAGCTCCCAAGGTCACAGGGGTGAAATAGAAATCCCTCTGCTGTCTGCAGCAGAGGGATTTCGTGCCTTGGCCTCATGACGGAATGGTTCCGTCATGAGCACAGGAGCACCGATGCTCATGACGGAACCATTCCGTCATGAGCATCGAAGGGGTTAAGTGCTTCAGAGATGATGCCCAATAATATAGTTTGGTGAAAAATGTTTTTAATCATAGCTGCAGGAATGATGTCCTCATGGCAAAAAGCAGACTTGATTTTTTTGATGGTATTATTCAATTGATATTCGGATACTGGAGCAAATTAAGGCCATGAATTATTTGAGAAAAGTGGAAGACAGGTCTCATCTTGTGGACTATCTGAGGTGACAATTGATCTTATGCAGATTTGTAGAGCACACTATCACCCGGGAGGGTATCCTGGCGCTGAGCTAGTGTAAGTCTAGCATAACCAATGGCTTAGTGGGACTACTCTTCAGCTTCTTGCGGAATTCAAAAAGTGGTGGAGGATGCTCTTTTGTGTAGCAGCAGGTTGTTCCACTATTTAGGAGCAACATCGGAGAAGGCTCAACTGCCGTAACTGGTTTTCTGTATGCATGGGATATGTGCAAGTAGGAGTCCGAATGAGCGGAGTATCTGGAAGGTTTGTGAAAGCAGATGAGACTGTTGAGATATGCTGGGCCAGTGTTATGTAGTGTTGTGAAAGCGTGAGTGAGGAATTTGAATTATGCTGGTTTGTGTATGGGGAGCCAGTGGAGCTCCTTCAGGTGTGGTGTGATGCAAGTGCGGTGTGGGACGTTGAACGTGATTCTGTCCACCGAGTTCTGAATGGTCTGCAGCATTAGGGTGAGTTTTTTGTTGTTCCTGGCATGAAGGATATTCTTGCCAGGAAACCGTGCCGTTCAAATCAGCACGGTTTTCTGGGTGCTGATTCGGAGCCATTAGAAGATCTTCCTCAACAGCTTCAGGGTATGGAAGCATGAGGCAGTAACGGAATGGACTTGGGCAGTCAAGTTGAGTTTGCTGTTGATGACGATCCAGAGCTTCTTGGCGTATGTGGTGGTGGTGGATGTCAGTCCTAGCTCTGTTGGCCACCAGGTGCAGTGCTCTTCTGGAAGATCAGAATTTGTGTCTTGTCTGTGTTCAACTTCAGATAGTTGGTCTTCACTCAGAGGGCGATTTCAGTGATGCAGGATTTGAACATGATCGCGTACTGGGTGTCTTTTCCATGAGGGAGAGAATGAGCTGTGTGTCGTTGGGTCGAAGAGGACCTTTATCTTGTGAGAGCAGATGATGCTGGCTAGAGGAATCATGTATGCGTTGAAGTGGGTCGAGCTGAGGGAGGATCCTTACATATCTCTGCAGATTAAGTCACAGATATCCGAGGTGTTTGGTGCCAGGCTAACTGACCGGGTCCTTCCAGTCAGGAAGTGCCAGATCCATCAGAGTGCATGTCCTTGGATTCTGATGTCATGTAGGCATTGCATCAGGATGGTGTGGGAGACTGTGTCAAACACTGCGGAGAGGTCCAGGAGCTCATTGGCTACCTTATCTCCTCTGTCCTGAGTCATGCAGATGTCATCTGAGGTGGCAATGAGGTTAGCTTCTGTGCTGTGGTTGGGTCTCAAACCAAACTGAGTGATGCTGAGCAGTTGGTGTTCATTGAGGTGTTCGGTAAGGCGTCTGTTGATGATTTTCTCAAAGACTTAGGCCAAGAATGGTAGCAGGGAGATCAGTCTTTAGTTGGCAAGCATTGATGGGTCCGCAGAGGGTTTCTTCAGAAATGGGAGGACAGTTGCATCTTTCCAACCATCTGGGAAGTTTGAGTAAGAGGCATTCAGAATGGATGTGAGCATGGGGCTGATAGGTTTCAGTCCTTTGGAGAAGGCGTGGTGTGGGCAGTGGTCTTATGGGGACCCCGACTGGATGGTCTTCATGGTGGTGGCAGTTTCTTCTGGGCTGATGACGAGCCATGTGGATAGCATTGGTTCTTAAGATAAGATTGGGAAGCAGTTGGCGAGGTCTGCCAGTTCCGGTTGCGGGTTGAAGTGGCTGTAAATGGAGCTGATATTATTGCTGAAGAACAAAGATTTCAGAGGTCCTGCAAGGGGGTGATTGAGTTGGGAGGGGGCCGCTTGTGATGTGAAATCTTTCACTACGGCAGAGATTTCTTTGTTTCTGTTGGTGCCGGCATTGATGCAGTCTGCCAGATCACCACGCTTGGTGGTCTGGATCATTTGGTGGTAATGTCTCTGATTTTAACGTGTCTCCGTCTGCATTGTCCTGGCTCATTCTACATTTGCGCTCTAGTTGTTTGCATTGGCTTTTCATCAGTCAGGGTTACTTCATGTGCCAACTAGCTTGGAGTCTAGATCTTGTTGTATTGCTGTGTTTGAGGATGGCCAGACAGTCAGCGCAGAAGATGATCCAATTTTTGAAATTCTTGATGGCTTTGAGGAGGCTGTTGCTGTGTTCGAGTCAGTGGCAGTTAAGAGCCGTGTTCCAGTTCTTGCAAGTCATGCTGCTCCAGTTTTGGCGGGCTGATCTCGTGGTGGCGAGTATGCGTTGGACCAGGACGGGGAGGCTGAACTTGATGAGTACATGGTCTGTCCAGGAGACTGTGTGGGCTCTTAGACTTGGCTGTTGTCAAAAATGGTGAAAATAGGGTCAAGGTGGTGCCTGGAGGTGTGGGTAGGTCTCTTTACTCATTGGGTTGAAACTCAGGCTTCAAGGACTTCAATTAGTGATTTTGAGTTGGGGTCAGCGTGGTCTTCCAGGTGGAAGTTCAAGTTTTCACATAGGAGAGAACCAAGCAGATGCCTTGAACACAAAGAGCACATCATGCTGAACGATTCGGTGGTGGTCCCATCCTCCTAGGACCACCCCAAGCACAGTTATGGGCAAAAATACAATCCCAACCAAAGGCCCTGCAAAGCATTATGGGACGAGATTCTAGAGTGCAGTGAATATTATAGTATCCAATATAAAAACATTCCTCAAGCAGCAGAGGCTCTCCCAGCTCAGCTGAGAGCTAATACTATAATATTCACTGCACTCTAGAATCTCGCCCCATAATGCTTTGCTGGGCCTTTGGTTGGCATTGTATTTTTGCCCATAACTTTGCTTGGGGTGGTCCTAGGAGGACAGGACCACCACCGAATCGTTCAGCATGATATGCTCTGTGTGTTCAAGGCATCTGCTTGATCCTCCCCTAGGTTAGGGGGGACCCCAAAATCATCACCTCTCTCATTGCCTGATATTTTTCAAAGCTCACTTTTGTGAATTGGTTATATGCTTTTTAGCATGTAAAGGTAAAGTTGTTTTATCAAAGGGTTGTGGGTGCAGTAGCTAACTCCGCTATGTGGCGGAGTCGGAGTTTTTGCATGAATTCCGTGTTTTCAATGTAATGCGTAGTTAGCAAATCTCCGCAACCTCCGCTAGCGGAGCGGAGTTCATTGCCCACGGTTACTTTTGCCAACCTCCTCAATTTTCTTCCTAGGCAACATGAACCCACCATCACCTATCCATCTTCTCAACAGCTTGGAAGTGGGAACACGCCCTCTTAGCAGGACAAAAGGGGACACGCCAGTATCAGAATTGACAGTCGTGCGGACCGCCCAAAGAAGTTTACTCAGTTCTGCCTTGCAATCCAGACCACTCGCTCTTGACAATTGTACGTTTTTTTTAATAACCCTGTTAGAGCGCTCAACAAGGCCATTACTTCTAGGATGATAAAGAGAAGTTTTGACATTTTTAATGCCTAAAGACTGTAGAAATTCTTCAAATTGTAAGGTAACAAATTGGGGGCCATTGTTTGTGAGTAATTCCTCAGGTACACCTTCCCTGGCAAATAACGACTCAAGGAACTTGATAATAGAGGTGGAATCAGATGTTTTTACCCATTTGATTTCTGGCCAGCGACTGTGAAAATCCATATTCAGACACGCTACCAGGACATAAGCATGGGACCAATAATGTCTATGGCTAATTTAACCCAGGGTTTGTCAGGAACTTCGATGGCCTCCACGGGACAAGGAGTAGTTATTTGCGTCTTGTCGCTAACAGCACACTCCATACAATTCCTTACAAAATGCTCCACCTGCTTTTCCAAGGCCGGCCACCAGAAATTTTCCCTTACACTCCTCTTCATGGCACGCATGCCGATGTGACCCTCGTGAGCAAGGGTAAGTACTTTGTTTCTCATGACATCCGGTACCACTAACAGGCATGACCTATACAACAAACCGTTCACCACTGATAGCTCGTCAAAGACATGCTTGTACTTCCTGACACAACTCAGCTCATTAATCTCATTCGACCACTCCTTGCTTAACATCCTTACGACTTCCTTAAACTCTTAATCATTCTCAGAAGTTTCTCTCCACTCTTGTTCAGATATGGCATCTTCGGAATGACCCAATACACTGCATATCAATTCCAAATCTTCATGCTCACTCTCTGTTACCATAGCGTTACTGTAATTAGAGCTCAGACGAGACAAGCAATCAGCCAAGAGATTCCTCTTACCAGGCACATACTCAACTCTGAAATTGTGTTTCATGAGTCTATACTACCATTTTGCAATTCTGGGAGCCGCTTTACCCCCACCCCTTGTGGTGAACAACTCTACCAAGGGTTTATGGTCAACACGTACCACAAGTTTAGAGCCATACAGGTAATGTTTGAAATGAGTAATGCCCCACCAACAAGCAAGGACTTCACACTCAATCACGGAATACGAGGGTTCAGCGCCATGCAGGCTCCTAAAAGCGAAAGCAATTACCTCGCCTTTGCCATCTCTATGCTGCATAAGCACAGCACCCAGACCCTTTTGACTGGCATCAGTCATTATTATAGTTTGATCAGTTGTGCTGAACGCCTTGAGGGGAATATCGTGAGCCGCCTCTTGTTTGATTAAATCAAACTCCTTAGTACATTCATTATCCCAACAAAACCAGACATTCTTCTTGAGTAACAACCTGTTGTGGAAAGTTTTAGATGCACAATTGGGTATAAATCTGGCATAAAATTCAATGAGACCCATGAATGATCTTAATTGATCTTTGTCAGTAGGAACACTGAAATCTAGAATGGCCTCTACCAGACTTTGCTTAGGCTGCACCCCTTCAGAAGATAACATATATACCAGGTAGTCTACAGTGGTTACATTCAATCTGCATTTGTCTATATCCAAAGTTACACCTTTTTGCTTTAACAAAGACAAAACACAATTTAATCTTTTGTTGTGTTGGATTTGATTCTCCCCGTATATCAAAACGTCATCCTGGAAAGCCACTACCCCGGACATGCCCTTGAACATGCTCTCTACCACTCTCTAAAAAACAGCAGAAGCGGAGGCAAGGCCAAAGGGCATGCGTTTAAATTGAAACAGACCCTCCGGATTAATAAATGCAGTAAGATGTCTTGATTCAGCATGCAACTCAATTTGATGATACGCAGATGACATGTCCAGCAAACTGAAGTGATACCAAAGGGGATGATGGACGGAGCGTTAGAGCAAATCAAACACTCACCCCCAGTCAACTGATCTGGGTTTAATCCATCATCATTCTTTAGCTCACTCCATCACCCCAGTTCAGACATGGCCATATGCAAATCAGTCTGACCCTGTGCCTCATGGGAACAGTCCAGCCCGAACTGCCAAGCCATGTCTTCCTGGACCGGAAACAAGCATCCTGGGACCGGTTTCGGGTTCAAAACCCTCATCAGCCAGGCTATCTTGAATCCAGTGGCAAAGTGAGCAAGGGACCCACGTCTGGGCATACCCTGCCAACTTAGGGCGAACAAAGCGATACCAAAGGGGATGATGGACGGAGCGTTAGAGCAAATCAAACACTCACCCCCAGTCAACTGATCTGGGTTTAATCCATCATCATTCTTTAGCTCACTCCACCACCCCAGTTCAGACATGGCCATATGCAAATCAGTCTGACCCTGTGCCTCATGGGAACAGTCCAGCCCGAACTGCCAAGCCATGTCTTCCCTGGACCGGAAACAAGCATCCTGGGACCGGTTTCGGGAACAAAACCCTCATCAGCCAGGCTATCTTGAATCCAGTGGCAAAGTGAGCAAGGGACCCACGTCTGGGCATACC
This sequence comes from Calotriton arnoldi, assembly GCA_963921515.1. Classification (NCBI taxonomy): domain Eukaryota; kingdom Metazoa; phylum Chordata; class Amphibia; order Caudata; family Salamandridae; genus Calotriton; species Calotriton arnoldi. The sequence continues at coordinate 3,636,343 of CAWUFW010000459.1, forward strand.
CTGCCAACTTAGGGCGAACAAAGCGATACCAAAGGGGATGATGGACGGAGCGTTAGAGCAAATCAAACACTCACCCCCAGTCAACTGATCTGGGTTTAATCCATCATCATTCTTTAGCTCACTCCACCACCCCAGTTCAGACATGGCCATATGCAAATCAGTCTGACCCTGTGCCTCATGGGAACAGTCCAGCCCGAACTGCCAAGCCATGTCTTCCCTGGACCGGAAACAAGCATCCAGGGACCGGTTTCGGGTTCAAAACCCTCATCAGCCAGGCTATCTTGAATCCAGTGGCAAAGTGAGCAAGGGACCCACGTCTGGGCATACCCTGCCAACTTAGGGCGAACAAGCGACACCAAAGGGATGATGGACGGAGCGTTAGAGCAAATCAAACACTCACCCCCAGTCAACTGATCTGGGTTTAATCCATCATCATTCTTTAGCTCACTCCACCACCCCAGTTCAGACATGGCCATATGCAAATCAGTCTGACCGTGTGCCTCATGGGAACAGTCCAGCCCGAACTGTCAAGCCATGTCTTCCCTGGACCGGAAACAAGCATCCTGGGACCGGTTTCGGGTTCAAAACCCTCATCAGCCAGGCTATCTTGAATCCAGTGGCAAAGTGAGCAAGGGACCCACGTCTGGGCATACCCTGCCAACTTAGGGCGAACAAAGCGATACCAAAGGGGATGATGGACGGAGCGTTAGAGCAAATCAAACACTCACCCCAGTCAACTGATCTGGGTTTAATCCATCATCATTCTTTAGCTCACTCCACCACCCCAGTTCAGACATGGCCATATCCAAATCAGTCTGACCCTGTGCCTCATGGGAACAGTCCAGCCCGAACTGCCAAGCCATGTCTTCCCTGGACTGGAAACAAGCATCCTGGGACCGGTTTCGGGTACAAAACCCTCATCAGCCAGGCTATCTTGAATCCAGTGGCAAAGTGAGCAAGGGACCCACGTCTGGGCATACCCTGCCAACTTAGGGCGAACAAAGCGATACCAAAGGGGATGATGGACGGAGCGTTAGAGCAAATCAAACACTCACCCCCAGTCAACTGATCTGGGTTTAATCCATCATCATTCTTTAGCTCACTCCACCACCCCAGTTCAGACATGGCCATATGCAAATCAGTCTGACCCTGTGCCTCATGGGAACAGTCCAGCCCGAACTGCCAAGCCATGTCTTCCCTGGACCGGAAACAAGCATCCTGGGACCGGTTTCGGGTTCAAAACCCTCATCAGCCAGGCTATCTTGAATCCAGTAGCAAAGTGAGCAAGGGACCCACGTCTGGGCATACCCTGCCAACTTAGGGGCGAACAAAGCGATACCAAAGGGGATGATGGACGCGGAGCGTTAGAGCAAATCAAACACTCACCCCCAGTCAACTGATCTGGGTTTAATCCATCATCATTCTTTAGCTCACTCCACCACCCCAGTTCAGACATGGCCATATGCAAATCAGTCTGACCCTGTGCCTCATGGGAACAGTCCAGCCCGAACTGCCAAGCCATGTCTTCCCTGGACCGGAAACAAGCATCCTGGGACCGGTTTCGGGTTCAAAACCCTCATCAGCCAGGCTATCTTGAATCCAGTGGCAAAGTGAGCAAGGGACCCACGTCTGGGCATACCCTGCCAACTTAGAGCGAACAAAGCGATACCAAAGGGGATGATGGACGGAGCGTTAGAGCAAATCAAACACTCACCCCAGTCAATTGATCTGGGTTTAATCCATCATCATTCTTTAGCTCACTCCACCACCCCAGTTCAGACATGGCCATATGCAAATCAGTCTGACCCTGTGCCTCATGGGAACAGTCCAGCCCGAACTGCCAAGCCATGTCTTCCCTGGACCGGAAACAAGCATCCTGGGACCGGTTTCGGGTTCAAAACCCTCATCAGCCAGGCTATCTTGAATCCAGTGGCAAAGTGAGCAAGGGACCCACGTCTGGGCATACCCTGCCAACTTAGGGCGAACAAAGCGATACCAAAGGGGATGATGGACGGAGCGTTAGAGCAAATCAAACACTCACCCCCAGTCAACTGATCTGGGTTTAATCCATCATCATTCTTTAGCTCACTCCACCACCCCAGTTCAGACATGGCCATATGCAAATCAGTCTGACCCTGTGCCTCATGGGAACAGTCCAGCCCGAACTGCCAAGCCATGTCTTCCCTGGACCGGAAACAAGCATCCTGGGACCGGTTTCGGGTTCAAAACCCTCATCAGCCAGGCTATCTTGAATCCAGTGGCAAAGTGAGCAAGGGACCCACGTATGGGCATACCCTGCCAACTTAGGGCGAACAAAGCGATACCAAAGGGGATGATGGACGGAGCGTTAGAGCAAATCAAACACTCACCCCCAGTCAACTGATCTGGGTTTAATCCATCATCATTCTTTAGCTCACTCCACCACCCCAGTTCAGACATGGCCATATGCAAATCAGTCTGACCCTGTGCCTCATGGGAACAGTCCAGCCCGAACTGCCAAGCCATGTCTTCCCTGGACCGGAAACAAGCATCCTGGGACCGGTTTCGGGTTCAAAACCCTCATCAGCCAGGCTATCTTGAATCCAGTGGCAAAGTGAGCAAGGGACCCACGTCTGGGCATACCCTGCCAACTTAGGGCGAACAAAGCGATACCAAAGGGGATGATGGACGGAGCGTTAGAGCAAATCAAACACTCACCCCCAGTCAACTGATCTGGGTTTAATCCATCATCATTCTTTAGCTCACTCCACCACCCCAGTTCAGACATGGCCATATCCAAATCAGTCTGACCCTGTGCCTCATGGGAACAGTCCAGCCCGAACTGCCAAGCCATGTCTTCCCTGGACTGGAAACAAGCATCCTGGGACCGGTTTTGGGTACAAAACCCTCATCAGCCAGGCTATCTTGAATCCAGTGGCAAAGTGAGCAAGGGACCCACGTCTGGGCATACCCTGCCAACTTAGGGGCGAACAAAGCGATACCAAAGGGGATGATGGACGGAGCGTTAGAGCAAATCAAACACTTACCCCCAGTCAACTGATCTGGGTTTAATCCATCATCATTCTTTAGCTCACTCCACCACCCCAGTTCAGACATGGCCATATGCAAATCAGTCTGACCTTGTGCCTCATGGGAACAGTCCAGCCCGAACTGCCAAGCCATGTCTTCCCTGGACTGGAAACAAGCATCCTGGGACCGGTTTCGGGTTCAAAACCCTCATCAGCCAGGCTATCTTGAATCCAGTGGCAAAGTGAGCAAGGGACCCACATGTGGGCATACCCTGCCAACTTAGGGCGAACAAAGCGATACCAAAGGGGATGATGGACGGAGCGTTAGAGCAAATCAAACACTCACCCCCAGTCAACTGATCTGGGTTTAATCCATCATCATTCTTTAGCTCACTCCACCACCCCAGTTCAGACATGGCCATATGCAAATCAGTCTGACCCTGTGCCTCATGGGAACAGTCCAGCCCGAACTGCCAAGCCATGTCTTCCCTGGACCGGAAACAAGCATCCTGGGACCGGTTTCGGGTTCAAAACCCTCATCAGCCAGGCTATCTTGAATCCAGTGGCAAAGTGAGCAAGGGACCCACTTCTGGGCATACCCTGCCAACTTAGGGCGAACAAAGCGATACCAAAGGGGATGATGGACGGAGCGTTAGAGCAAATCAAACACTCACCCCCAGTCAACTGATCTGGGTTTAATCCATCATCACTCTTTAGCTCACTCCACCACCCCAGTTCAGACATGGCCATATGCAAATCAGTCTGACCCTGTGCCTCATGGGAACAGTCCAGCCCGAACTGCCAAGCCATGTCTTCCCTGGACCGGAAACAAGCATCCTGGGACCGGTTTCGGGTTCAAAACCCTCATCAGCCAGGCTATCTTGAATCCAGTGGCAAAGTGAGCAAGGGACCCACGTCTGGGCATACCCTGCCATCCCCTTTGGTATCGCTCAGCAAACTGAAGTACCTGGCACCCTTGAGAGTGGATGCCATCTGAGTAATGTTGGGTAAGAGATGTTGGTCGATCCATATATTTTTGTTAAGGTCGCGCAAGTCCACACACATGCGCAGATTGCCATTGGCCTTCTTGGCCAGGATTACAAGGGACACCCAATCAGAGGACTCTATAGGTTCTATGACATCACATGAGCACAATTTGTCCAATTCTTTTTTAAGTCGACTTGCAATGCCAAAGGCACTCTCCTAACCTTGTGTACCACGGGCGAGCCTGAATCGGCTAACACTTTGACACATATATCATTCACTTTTATAGAACAAAGGGGGTCTTCTCAGTCCTTGTGAATTGACTCCCCAAATGCCACTAGAGTCATTCATGTCCACTATAGTAAGAATTTGATCTCCCTTGCTGGATGAGGATGCTTTCGCTGTTGTTGATTCTACGTTGTGCACTTTTCCTGATGGTTCTCTTCTAGAGGACTTGCAAACTTTGGCAAAATGCCCTCTCTTTGAACACCTAGCGCATGTTCTATCCACGGTGGGGCACGATTTATCGTGAGCTAAATGACTGGTGCTACCACATCTGTAAAACACTAGTTTCCTCTTGGTGAAATAGTTACTGTCTCTTTTATTTGGCCTATCCTTGAATTCTTTTGTTTTTTTATGTTTTGGTTTAGCTGTTTAGAACACTTTGAGATTTGATATGTCAAGCCCACTACCTTTATAGTAAAATTCCATTATAAAGAATCAATCAATCCAAATTTATTTCGGTTAAAAAAAACAATGAAAGCAGGTAGGAGCACATATTAAATACCTGTAAAAATACGTGTGGCCAGCACTGTACATTAGACACAAATATATATGATATTTACAGCCCCCAAGGGACTTTGTGGAAATATACATAAGGTTTACATAAAAGACGTTCCTTGGATACATTACATTAGTCCAAAAATAAAGCTCCAATGAATAAAATGGTAGCAATACCTAAGCTCTCAATTGCTTTAATTTGCCCCCAAGCTGGCAGACTAGCTGGCTTCACCCAATAAAAGTCACCAAACTACTAGATGCACAGTATGAAAAATAAAATGCTTGATTTGGTAGCAATAGCATAAAAACAATTAAAACGTGGTAAGATCATCTGTAAAGCAGCAAGACACATTGTACCAATCTTTATAGCAAAGACTGATCACGCTATGGAGACTGGAGGGACAGAAGAAGAATCCACATATAATTCTATGGGCTGTAGCAACTGGCGAAGAGGGGCTGCATCAAAGCACTTCCTAGGGTGAGCACAGACAACAAAAACCTTCACGGTCCACCATGTTAGACTGTACACCCCTACATGGCATACATAGACTTTCCAGAAATGACATTTGCCCCCCGTGGGTAGAATTAATCAGCCTCTACATTGACACTAGAATCACAGTTCTTATTTGGGCTAATAGTTGTCAAGAGTATGGCCCTAATCCGCCATGCACACCCAACAAATTTCGTCATAGCCCAAATAATGGTGCTACCAGTGTCCGTTTTTAGGATTCTCAAGTCCTCTATGTGCCCTCTTACTACCAAATTGCAGCAGTCTGGTGTTACCTTATCATCTAGTGCCAGCATAAATCGGGAAGAAGAACAGGAAGCGTGTGATAGATTCCGATAATGTGAGAAAGAACGGACAACTAGAATCGTGGGTGGACAACGATTTCCATCTAGATAAAAAGGTATTTAAGGGTAGAGAACCCAACCGAAACTAAATAAAAAGCTTCCTGTCAGATTAATTGAAATCATATCCAAGTATGGTTTATAGAATAGTTGGCTTTATGTTCAAATTATAGACCAATATCGCAGCTCTCCTTTCTCAGGAAAGTTATGGAGACACTTGTTAATCAACAGCTCATATCTTTTCTAGAAAACTATTCCTGGTTAGATCCCTCCCAGTCAGCCTTCCGAGCTTCCTATTGCAAGGAAAACAGCACTAGTGGAGGTTTTTGATTCAATCAGACTTGCCCTGGACGAAGGGAACCCAGCTATGCTGGTTTTACTTGACTTATCGGCAGCAATCAACACCATCTCGCATGCAGTCCTAAGCCATAGATTGGGGGAGACTGGTGTTGGTGGCAAAGGCCTAGGTTGGCTGAAAAGGTTTCTGACTGAACGCACCCATTTGGTGCAGATAGATCGCTTCAACAGCAGAACTAGGGCCCTTGACAGGGGGTACCACAGGGCTCATCTCTGAGGCCAACCCTTTTTAAAAACTATGTGGCCTCCCCTGGCTAAAGTGATAAGATTATATAGTTTGTTTTTTCACAACACATTTTATTAGATTTCCTGCCACAATATGGCCCGAAGGGCCGAATACATATACAGATAGACATTGAAATATTTACAAGGCATTATTACCAATGTTTGAACCAAGCATACCGGCTGGTAAAGAGAGAAGAATACAAGTCAACAACATAACAAAATGTGCTTTGTCCCAATTGTGCTCCCTGTGCCTACCCAGCCCATGTCTCACAGTCCGCCGAATTCTTGAGTTATTAAGTATTTCGTATATCCAGGCCATAGTGTCGAATTTCAATGACTAAATGCCTGTCCACAGAGGCGATAGGTCCCAGGATCAAGCCTCAGTAGTCTGCCCACGGCTGCCAGATTTTGGGATCTCTCTGTGGGCAACCCCTTGCTTGGAATACAGGTATCTTTAAGCCCATACAAAAATCCATGCCCTTCTTCCATACGCCTAGCAGAGGCGGAGACTCGGCCTTCCAAATTTTGGCTATGTCACGCTTAGCGAGGGTAAGACCAAGGAACAGCAGGTGGCTTCCTTAAAGAAAAACGAGCTGCATTTAAAAAACAAAAATGAAACTTTTCAGTTTCATTTTTTAGGGGCAGGCAGTGGTCCCTGGGACCACTGCCTGCTATTAAAAAATATTTACGCACACAATCACAAAGGGAGTTTGCGAGTGGTTTACCACCTACTTGAGGTAGGTGGTAAACTGCGAGTGTTTTGCTATCGCAAATGTGGTCGCAAAACAACAGTACATGGCATGGTGACTCGCTATTAGGAAGGGACGCCCCTTCCTAATATTGAGATTCGCAAATGCTATTTTGCGAGTCAGTGACTTGCAAAATAGCATTTGTACATGCCTGGTAACTTTTTTGCGGTCGCAAGGGGGCCCATCTCCCGTTTGCGGCCGCAAAAAAGGGTTGTACATCTGGCCCTCAGTGCAGCATAGGAAGGTTGTCATGGACCCCAGGTCAAGCAGGGGATTGTCCCTTCTGGCCACTGATTGGCTAGTAAAAGAAAGTCCTAACTGGGTTATGGCAGTCCTCTCAAATCCCACTGCACACGCTGCACTAGTGATAGTTATGACCGGGAGACAGAAGGAGAAGGTATACATTTTGGTAATCAAAACTAAGGAATTTCTGTATTGTATTAAAATAGATTACAAAACTACCAATACATAAATCGACCAGTTGATTACATGCTATGGAAACGGCGACATCTGTTGCTCACTGGTTTCAGTTCAAGGAGAAAGTTCAGGCGGCCAAAGGCAGGCCGCAGTGATCTGTGTATAACATGAAGGCCAAAGGTCCCAATGCTGCCAACATAGCTCGGTGGTGAATGCAACTGCATCAGAAACAAGCATTTGCAATGCAATAGGTCTCGCATTTACTAGAGTTTGAGCTATTGGCATTGTAGATTACAATGCCTTTTATTAATGTGTTGGTTTTTGAAACAAATAAATAAAAGGCATTGTCATTTGCATAAACTCTCGCAAATGCAAGACCTATTGCATTGTAAATGTGACAACCTGCTTTCTTCAGACTGCTCAGATGCGCGCACACACAAACACATTGAAGTGCACTCGGATAACCCAATTAGACGCAAGAGTCAAATTTAAAGATAACATGCATTAAAAACACCTCAATTTTGACCCGATGACGTTTTAACTGAAAGAGGCTGAGAGTATGCTTTTTGGGAGGTGAAGCGCGCACACACAAACACATTGAAGTGCACTCGGATAACCAAACTAGACACAAGAGAAGAAAAAGATGTCAGGCACTAAAACCATCTCAATTTGGTCCCGATGGCGTTTAAACTGAAAGAGGCTGAGAGTATGCTGTTCGGGAGGTAAAAGCACATACAGAAACGGAAATTGTTTTTACTGACTATTATATAACAGACCAAGACTAAGTTCTTGTGTGTACTTTTTAAAATGAAAGTGTAAACGAATTACCTTGAAATGTACACTTCGTCGTGTGTTAGTTTTGGTATGCTGGAGCAGCGGCGCTGCCTATCAACTTCTTGGTACTGCATGTCTTTCTTGCCGTACCTCTCAACATGGTAGGCTGCAGCAGCAGGGACACGGGGGCGGTGGTTTAGCGGCTCCCGATTATATAAAATGCTGTAAGTGAAGTAGTGCAACCCTCTCCACCTACTTCAAAGCGGAGGCACTGTAAAGACGGAGTGACTATGTCACTCCCACGCCCGGATGCATCTGTTTCCATTTGTAGGGACACTGTCGATACCTCGCCTGGTCGAGCCACCGGGTCCCCAGACAGTATAAGCTCGAACACCAAATCAACTGATTAAGGGTCTCGAGCCCCTGCCGTGTGCCATAGTCTGTCAACAAATTCTCAAGGAGGGTTAATCCCCTGCCAATGGATATGTTATTGTTACCCTGTGAATTGCGAGGAGGCGCAGGGCGGAAGCAGCGTTCTGACCGGGATGCCTGAACACAAACAACACAAATAAAAGTCCTCGGACTAATGCATCCACTGCTCTTAAAAAGAAGGAGCGAATGACGTCATTTGTGGGCCAATGCGCCAAGAAGACCTTGGAAGCTGGCGGGAAGGCTCGTCACTGCACAGACGAATCAGTGTTTCAAACCCCTGCCGGTTCACACTGCTGGGGCTGCTTGTGTGTTTCATCCTTCCGTGTAATCTGCTCGGTGGGCAAAGAAGGATTGGCAGGTACCTTTTTGTTCGACACCAAGCACAATGCAAAGTAGCAGTGCCTTAAAGCATCACAAGCGAGGCACTTTTCATTTTAAAAAAAATGGCGTGCTGGTAAAACGTTTTAACTTCAGAACTTCAAAAAACGTCAAAATGTCTCAAAGATGTAATATATGTTTTAAGCTAAAACAAAACCATGCAGAATTGTCATAAAGAGGAATGCATGATTTTTTAGTAATCTGAGCACGGGCTTTAACAATCCTGTCTGCGCTCGTCACCTATGACAACGCACACCATGAAGCGGCGCCGTGGCGATTAAAACAAGTGCGAGCGGATGAAAAGAGGAATGCATGTTTTTTTAGTAATCTGAGCACGGGCTTTAACAATCCTGTCTGCGCTCGTCACCTATGACAACGCACACCATGAAGCGGGCGCCGTGGCAATTAAAACAGGTGCAAGCGGACGAAAACTGTAGTTAGGCGCCACTGCTTCCGGACTACACGGAAGTTACTATCGGATCAACAGCCAACAGAAAGAAAGATAAGAACAGCAATGCCACAGTTAAACGAACCGCAAGCGGTATGACAAATTACACGGAGTTTCACCCAACATACAGATTAATTTATGTCTCGCTGAGACAGCGCATGCAGCGCATGCGCTGCCAAGGTGAGACCTAAAAAGGAGGAAGCCAGAGTGAGCTAAAGGACAGCTTATGTGTGCAACCTCAAGGTTATTTTCATTAACAAAGAAACACGTCTGTCTTATGACTGATTTACTCCTCTTAATAGGAGTTACTAGGCTTGCATAACTTACATAGTATTTACAAAAGCTAAAAAGTGATGCGGGTCAGTGGATTAAGTGTAATTTATGAATGTGGGTGTAATTTACCCACTATTATGTTTCATCTGAAATTTGATTTGTGGATGTCCCCACAGGTGTGTCAGGGGAGTAGTTAAGGAAATTCCATACACATGTAGTACAATGTGTGTATTTTTTCCTGCCGCTGACCACTATGTGAGGGCATGAGCATGGCGTCCTAGGCAGAAAAAAAACAGAGTCCACAAGGCTTTGACAAGACTGTCCTAAGTAGAACTGGTCTTCAATGCCATGTCTGCTGCTGAACATCAGTGGTTGTGGCTAGTGGCACATCTCCGTGGCAAACTCTGGGGGAAAACATTTGGTAAACAGGGTGGAAACGCTGATTTCATTATTTTCCTGCCCCCGCAGGATTCCCGGTGTTAGACCTGGCATCCTTGGCGTGGGTCTCCCTTCCATTTTTTGAGGATACCTCCAATGTTATTGATCTGTTTTTGCTGGTTTAGATGCTTTGGGCACTGTGCCACTGCTATTCAGTGCCACAGTGCAAGTGCTCCCTATGATAAATTGTGTTATGTATTAGTGACTCCATGAGTGGATGATTGGTTTACTTGTCAGTCCCTAGTACAGTGCACTGAGTGTGCCCAGGGCTGGTAAATCCAATGCTGCTGGTGGGCTTGCAGCACTGGTTGTGCCACCCACAGAAGCTGCTTGTAAAGTGTGTCTCAGGCCTGCCATTGCAGAGCCTGTGTGCAGCCTAGGGCTGCCATGTCGACTTGGTGAGTGCACCCACTTACCAGTCCCTAAACCTTCCCTTTACTGCATGTTGGTCACCCATAAAGTAGGCCCTAGGGCAGGGTGCATTGTAAGTATAAGGTAGGACATGCCCTGGTGTGTGTGGCATGTCCTAATAGTGAATTACAGCCATTTTCGTTTTTCACTATTGCAAGGCTACCTGTTCCTCATAGGCCAGAATGGGCAGTTTGATTATTACACCTTATAATCCTAACTGACCCAGGGAACATGGTAGAGAAACGAATTTAGTATGCCTGAACTCAGAATGATAAAATACATCTTTTAGTGAAGTTGATTTTAACATTCTGTGTTTGAAAATACCCTTTTAGAAAGTAGGTATTTTCTTGCCTAACCTTCAAGCCTGCCTCTGCTGGGTTGTGTATTCCTTGTCTGGAGTTTGAGTGACAGGGGCTGGGGGTGGCTCCAGGAGACAGGGTGAGTCAGCACAGGGCTGAATAGAGAGATCTGCATCCAGAGTGGAGGGAGGAGTTGCACCTGGGTCTGAATAGGGCTGTGCCTGCCTTCCACAATTCTGGCTCCCCCTCCTGCTGGGTGGCTGAGCACCCTGCCCCACATTCTGAAAGGAAAGGAGTCCTGTAAGCAAAGTGCTCCAGGACTGACCAGAACTGGTTTTGGACTAGGCAAAGGCCTCTCTGCCTTCAGAGAACAAAGAGAAAAGGTGTATAAAAAGGGGACCCAGACCCCTAGGAAATTAGATCACTTTTGGGAAACAAGAAGAAACCTTTGCTGAGGAGCGGAACCAAGAAGAAACTGAGGAGAAGACTGTCCCTAAGCTAGAGGGATCTGCCTGCAGTGGTTGCCTGACTGCCAAAGAAAGGAGAAGGGAACTTTGTGTGTACTTTCATCAACTTGTGAAGGATCTCCAAGGGCTTGATTTCAGAGCTTGCCTCCTGCTGAAGTCTCAGGAACAACAGATTTCACCCACCAGATCCCCTGTATTCCCTTGCTGGGAATTTGCACCTTCTGACACACTTGCATGTCGCTGGGAGCTGGAAGCACGACTCAAGACGAAGAAGCGTGTCGCCGCCGCAGCCGCTGCTTCTCGCATCGCCGGAGAAGAGTGTCGACGTCGCATCAGATGCCGGCGCATCGCCGACGCATCCCATCACGAGGCGCCCCGCATCCCAGGAGAAGATCGTCGACCACGCATCAGACGCCGTCGCATCGCCAGGGAAGCGTGTCGCAGGGCCTGTCGCGACTCCAAAGATTCATCGAAATCGCCGCACGGCCGTCAGGCGTGCCCGCATCACCCCTTCGTTGTCGCAAGATCAAGAAGACGCCATTTTGTTTCTTTGCACCAGATCTTCATCGCATCGCGGCGCTGCTTGTCGCCTCGCCACAGAAGCGCAGTAAGAAACCGACGCATCACCTCCCCACGCCGAGAAGAACCGACGCATCACTGTCCCCTGCGCATCAGGAGGGAACCGACGCATCACCGTTCTTGCGTGTAAGGAACCAACGCATCACCTTCCCTGCACCACTTTTTGTAGTATCGCGTTACGCATCTCAGGTACATTGAACTCAAAGTGTCGCATTTCCATTTTAAGAGACTAAAGCTAATCCTACCATCTTTAAAGTACAGTATTGTGGATTATTTTTGTCGTTTATGGTCTTGTGGTAAATCTATATAAAAGATACTTATTTTTACAATACAACCTGTGTGGTGTCCATTTGTAGTGTTGTCACTGGATTACTGTATGTGTTCACAAATGCTTTAAACACTGCCTCTGAACTAAGCCTGTCTGCTCGTGCCAAGCTACCAAGGGGGTGAGCAGGGGTTATTTCAGGAGTGTGCCCCTTATCCTGACTAGAAGCAAGGGTCCCTATTTGGACAAAGGTACCTCCCTCTGCAAACTAGAGACCCCCAGTTCTAACATTGGTGGGCAGCGGTGAGGATTCTGGACTTGCATTTGTGACTCATGTACAGTGATTGGTGAACACTACCTAGTGAGTGCAGACCAAAACGCAACCACATACTTTTGGTAGATATTCTTTTCTGGGACTTTCTATTTTTGCTAAAAACTGCCAAGTTTAACCACCATGGATACAGCAGCATCCATAGCATCTGTTGATTGTGATTGGGAAGAGGAGAGACTAGAATGCTACAATGTGAAACAGCTAAAGCACTACTGCAGGAAATTTAAAGTTGCTATGACCGGTCTCACCAAGAAGGATGAGTTCCAAAAGGCGCTGAGGGCCTGGGTTCAAGCAAGGAATACCCCTGAGAATGAGGAAGGGGCTGAGAATGCAGATGAGCAGCTGGATGGGCCAGTGGGTCCACAGGGGAGGAGAGCGACCTCCCCAGTAGGTAGCAGTGTTTCTGCCAGAGGTCTGTACCCAGAAGAGCTGGAGGACAGAGAAAAGAGTAGGATGCATGAGATGGAGCTGACCAAGCTCAAGTTAAAGGGGCAGTTGGAATTTGAATTGCAATCTAGAAAGTTGGCCTTAGAAGAGAGAAAAGAATGGATCAGGAGCATGAAAAAGTTTGAGGAGATGGAGTTCAGAGCCAAGAATTTAGAGATTACTCCCTCTGGTGGCAGCACACCGTCTGTGCCTGTTGAGGCTAGAGGTGTATATTCCTAAGGATGTGGTTAAGGAGTTTTTAAGAATGATGATATTGAGCAATGGTTCAAGACCTATGAGGTAGCCATGACTTCCCACCGGGTCCCTGAGAAGGATTGGGGAGCGGGGTTGTGGGGTCGGTTCCTTAGTGAGGGTCGGGATACCGTGTTGGACTTGCCCTCTGAAGTCTATAATTCCTACAGCCACATGAAGAATGCATTGATGACCAGGTATGGGTTGACTCCTGAACTCTATAGGCAGAGGTTCAGGAACTGTAAGAAGATTGAAGCCAGTACCTGGGTTGAGTATGTGACCTTTTTTTGCAGAGCCTTGGATGGTTGGGTAAAGGGTAGCAAAGCAAATGATTTTCAGGCGCTCTTTGATTTGATTGCATGGGAGCACTTGTCCAGTAATTGTTTTCCTGAGCTACGCCAGCACCCGATTGATAGTAGGCTGACTAACCCTAGGCAGCTTGCCTAGGAGGCGGACCGCTGGGTGAGCACCCAGGTCCACAAGGGTCACGTGGGAGACTCCGCCAAGGGTGGGCAGGGTCCCCAGCAGAAGAGTGGGGGGACAAGGGTAAACAGAGGGAGTTCCAGAAAGGGCCCCAAAGTAAACCCCAAGGGAACCAAGGGAAAGGTTCCCAGCCTCCCCCTGAGAATAAGCACGGGGCCCCGACAGGTCCACCTGTTCATAGGGGACCCATGGTGTGCTACAAGTGTGGCGCCCTAGGCCACAAGGCCAATGATCCCCATTGCCCTTTGTTTGTAAAGCCAGCACCCCCTGGTGCAGTCCCCCGGCAGTTTCTAGTGTAGCCCTGGGGGAGGAGATGGGTGCCCAAGGTGGGCGGGATCCTGTAGTATTGTCTCTTGTCTCATTAGGAGACTCTGAGATGGTCCCTAGGACCCAACTGCCTGAGAACACTAAGAAGTACAGGCAGTGGGTGACCATCAATGGCCATAGGGTGGAGGCTCTGAGAGACACAGGAGCCAGTGTGACAGCTGTCAAATGTCACCTGGTGTCTAAAGAGCAGGTGGTCCCTGATGCATTCTATCCAGTTGTTGCCGCTGACAACACAGAGAGCCACTGCAAGGTGGCTCAGGTTCCCTTTGAGTGGGGGGGGGGTCTCTGGTACTCCAAGTAGCTGTGAGGCCAGCCATGCCTGTTGACTGTTTGTTAGGGAACGATTTGGAGAGCTCCCCTTGGGCAAAGGTGGAGCAGAGTGCTCATTTGGAGATGTTGGGCTTGCCTGATTGGGCGTGTGTGACCACCCGGTCCATGGCAGCCAGAGGTGTTCAAGAGGACCTGGAGCCTGAGAGGAAGGCCCAGGTGCCTTCCGGAGAGAGAAGAGGCAGGGGGCGCGGGAAACCGGCCCCCGAAGTTCCCACGGGGTCAGGAGGAGGCAGAACCTGAGGGGGATGCCCTGGAGCCTACAGGGGAACAGGTAGCTGAACTGGGGGACCTGCCTGAGCTGACCCATTGGCAGCAAGATGGAGGACCCTCCAGGGAGGAGTTCTGCGAGGAGCAGAACAAGTGCCCTTCTCTCATGGGTCTGAGGCAACAGGCCACAGACCAGGCAGCAGGTGATCAGTCTGGATCACATTGGATCTACTGGGAGAATGGTCTCCTGTATAGCGAGCCTAAGGTTGCTGAGCCTGGGTCAGCCCGTGTGCTGGTGGTACCCCAGCGCTTCAGAGCCTTCCTACTGGGTTTGGCTCATGATGTGCCTTTAGCAGGACATCTGGGGCAGGACAAGACCTTTGAAGGCTTGTCACCCATTTCTTTGGCCCCAGATGTGCAGGAGTGCCGCCACTCACTGCAGGACCTGTCAGACTTGCCAGGCAAGTGGAAAGAGTGGGAGGAAGCAGAAGGCTCCTCTCCAGCCATTCCTTGTAGTCAGCACCGACTTTGAACGGGTGGGTATTGACATTGTGGGGCCACTGGACCCCAAGACAGCCATGGGCAACAGGTTCATCCTGAACTTGGTGGACCATGCCACCCGGTACCCTGAAGCCATCCCTCTGAGGACAGTGACGGCCCCCGTGGTGGGACGGGCACTGATGGGAATTTTCTCCCATGTGGGGATCCCTCAAGAGGTGGTGTCTGACAGAGATACTAACTTTATATCCAAGTATATGAAGTCCCTGTGGCAGGAGTGCGGTGTAACGTACAAGTTCGCCACTCCTTACCACCCCCAAGGCAATGGGTTGGTTGAGAGATTCAACCGGACCCTGAAGGGCATGATTATGGGTTTGGAAGAACCCATGAGGCGTAAGTGGGACGCCCTCTTGCCATGCCTTCTTTTTGCATACAGTGAGGTGCCACAGAAGTCTCTAGGGTTCAGCCCCTTTGAGCTTCTGTATGGTCACCCAGTGAGAGGACCTCTGAGTTTGGTCAAGGAAGGCTGGGAGCAATCTCCCAGGAAACCTCCCCAAGATGTATATAGCTACATACTGGCCTTCAGGAACCAAACTAGGCGTTTCAGGCAACTTGCTGACACAAATCTGGAAGCCAGCCAGGAGGAAATGAAGCAGTGGTACGACCAGAATGCCACTCTGGTTGAGCTTCAACCTGGTCAGAAAGTGTGGGTCATGGCCCCAGTGGAGCCCTGTGCGCTCCAGGATAAGTGGACCGGACCCTTTGAGGTGGTGGAGTGCAAAAGTCCTGTTACCTACTTGGTGGACATGCGGTCTCCCAGGAACCCCTTGCGGGTCCTGCACGTCAACCGCCTGAAGCCCCACTTGGAGAGGTCCCAAGTGGGCATGCTCTTAGCTACAGATGCTGGGATGGAGGAGAAGACTGAGCCTCTTCCTGACCTCCTGTCAGCCCAAGAGCAAGATGGATCAGTGGAGGGTGTGAACCTCTCTACCTCCCTGACACCTGAGCAGCAAGGTGACTGTCGCCAACTGCTGGGGCAGTTTCCTGACCTGTTCTCCCTGGTTCCTAGTGTCACTGACTGGTGCGTCCATGATGTGGACACTGGGGACAGTCTTCCTGTCAAGCACAAGGCTTACAGGGTGACTGACAGGGTGAGAGCTTTCATCAAGGAGGAGGTCTCCAAGATGTTTGCAATGGGGGTAATTGAGTCCTCTCACAGCCCTTGGGCCAGCCCAGTGGTCTTGGTCCCAAAGGCTGCCGCACCTGGTGCCACACCCGAACTCCTGTTCTGTGTGGACTACCGAGGACTCAATTCCGTCACCAGGACTGACGCACACCCCATCCCCAGAGCTGATGAGCTCATAGATCGGTTAGGGGCTGCCCGGTACCTCAGTACGTTTGACTTAACGTCTGGGTACTGGCAGATCGCCTTGACTGATGGGGCAAAAGAGAGGTCAGAATTCTCCACACCAGATGGGCACTACCAATTCCGGGTGATGCCTTTTGGGATGAAGAATGCCCCTGCCACCTTTCAGAGGTTGGTCAACCAGGTGTTGGTTGGACTGGAAGAGTTCAGTGCCGCCTACCTGGATGACATCGCAGTGTTCAGCACCAGTTCGGAAGAACATCTGCGCCACCTCTGGGAAGTGTTGATGGCTCTGCGAAGGGCAGGCCTCACGATCAAGAGCGAGTAAGTGCCAGATCGGGCAGGGTTCCGTGGTGTGCTTGGGACACCAGGTTGGGAGCGGCCAGGTGGCGCCCCTACAGCCCAAGATAGATACCATTCTGGCTTGGGAGCCCCCAAGACCCAGACAGTGGTGAGAGCCTTCCTAGGACTCACCGGGTATTACAGGAGATTTGTCAAGGGGTATGGCAGCATTGTTGCACCCTTGACAGAGCTGACTTCCAGGAAGCAGCCCAAGAGAGTGATTTGGACTGACACCTGTCAACAAGCTTTTGACACCTTAGAAGACAGCCATGTGCACGGCGCCCGTGCTCCTGGCCCCCAACTTCTCCAAAGAGTTTATCGTTCAGACAGACGCTTCAGAGCATGGTGTGGGGGCTGTTTTGTCACAGATGAATGAGGAGGGCCTTGACCAACCGGTAGCCTTCCTTAGTAGGAGGTTACTTCCACGGGAACAGAGGTGGAGTGCTATTGAGTGTGAGGCATTTGCTGTGGTCTGGGCGCTGAAGAAGCTGAGACCATACCTGTTTGGGACTCACTTCCGGGTTCAGACAGACCACAGGCCACTCAGATGGTTGATGCAGATGAGGGGTAAGAATCCAAAGCTGTTGAGGTGGTCCATTTCCCTACAGGGGATGGATTTCACGGTGGAACACCGCCCTGGTACAGAACACGCCAATGCTGATGGTCTGTCCAGATTTTCCGCCTTAGTGAAGAGAACTCCCTAGAGGTAGGATAGTTCTCCCCACATTTCAGCTGGAGGGGGACACGTGTTAGACCTGGCATCCTTGGCGTGGGTCTCCCTTCCATTTTTTGAGGATACCTCCAATGTTATTGATCTGTTTTTGCTGGTTTAGATGCTTTGGGCACTGTGCCACTGCTATTCAGTGCCACAGTGCAAGTGCTCCCTATGATAAATTGTGTTATGTATTATTGACTCCATGATTGGATGATTGGTTTACTTGTCAGTCCCTAGTACAGTGCACTGAGTGTGCCCAGGGCTGGTAAATCCAATGCTGCTGGTGGGCTTGCAGCACTGGTTGTGCCACCCACAGAAGCAGCTTCTAAAGTGTGTCTCAGGCCTGCCCTTGCAGAGCCTGTGTGCAGCCTAGGGCTGCCATGTCGACTTGGTGAGTGCACCCACTTACCAGTCCCTAAACCTTCCCTTTACTGCATGTTGGTCACCCCTAAAGTAGGCCCTAGGGCAGGGTGCATTGTAAGTATAAGGTAGGACATGCCCTGGTGTGTGGCATGTCCTAATAGTGAAATACAGCCATTTTCGTTTTTCACTATTGCAAGGCTACCTGTTCCCCATAGGCCAGAATGGGCAGTTTGATTATTACACCTTATAATCCTAACTGACCCAGGGAACATGGTAGAGAAACGAATTTAGTATGCCTGAACTCAGAATGATAAAATACATCTTTTAGTGAAGTTGATTTTAACATTCTGTGTTTGAAAATACCCTGTTTAGAAAGTAGGTATTTTCTTGCCTAACCTTCCAAGCCTGCCTCTGCTGGGTTGTGTATTCCTTGTCTGGAGTTTGAGTGACAGGGGCTGGGGGTGGCTCCAGGAGACAGGGTGAGTCAGTACAGGGCTGAATAGAGAGATCTGCATCCAGAGTGGAGGGAGGCGTTGCACCTGGGTCTGAATAGGGCTGTGCCTGCCTTCCACAATGCTGGCTCCCCCTCCTGCTGGGCAGCTGAGCACCCTGCCCCACATTCTGAAAGGAAAGAAGGAGTCCTGTAAACAAAGTGCTCCAAGACTGACCAGAACTGGTTTTGGACTAGGCAAAGGCCTCTCTGCCTTCAGAGAACAAAGAGAAAAGGTGTATAAAAAGGGGACACAGACCCCTAGGAAATTAGACCACTTTTGGGAAACAAGAAGAAGCCTTTGCTGAGGAGCGGAACCAAGAAGTAACTGAGGAGAAGACTATCCCCAAGCTAGAGGGATCTGCCTGCAGTGGTTGCCTGACTGCCAAAGAAAGGAGAAGGGAACTTTGTGTGTACTTTCATCAACTTGTGAAGGATCTCCAAGGGCTTGATTTCAGAGCTTGCCTCCTGCTGAAGTCTCAGGAACAACAGACTTCACCCACCAGCTCCCCTGTATTCCCTTGCTGGGAATTTGGACCTTCTGACACACTTGTGTGTCGCTGGGAGCTGGAAGCGCGACTCAAGACGAAGAAGCGTGTCGCCGCCGCTGCTTCTCGCATCGCCGGAGAAGAGTGTCGACGTCGCATCAGACGCCGGCGCATCCCCGAAGAAGCGCGCCGCTGACACCCTCGCATCCTTCGAAGCGCCTCGCAGCACCGGAAAAAAGTGTCGCCGTCGCATCAGACGCCGTCGCATCCCCGGGGCAGAGCATCGACCTCGCATCAGATGCCGACGCATCGCATCACGAGGCGCCCCGCATCCCAGGAGAAGATCGTCGACCTCGCATCAGACGCCGTCGCATCGCCAGGGAAGCGTGTCGCAGGGCCTGTCGCGGCTCCAAAGATTCATCGAAATCGCCACACGGCCGTCGGGCATGCACGCATCACCCCTTCGTTGTCGCAACATCAAGAAGATGCCATTTTGTTTCTTTGCACCAGATCTTCATCGCATCGCATCGCAGCGCTGCTTGTCGCATCGCCACAGAAGCGCAGTAAGAAACCGACGCATCACCTCCCCACGCCGAGAAGAACCGACGCATCACTGTCCCCTGCACATCAGTAGGGAACCGACGCATCACCGTTCTTGCATGTAAGGAACCGACGCATCACCTTCCCTGCACCACTTTTTGTTGTATCGCGTTACGCATCTCAGGTACATTGAAGTGTCGCATTTCCATTTTAAGAGACTTAAGCTAATTCTACCATCTTTAAAGTACAGTATTGTGGATTATTTTTGTCGTTTATGGTCTTGTGGTAAATCTATATAAAAGATACTTATTTTTACAATACAACCTGTGCGGTGTCCATTTGTAGTGTTGTCACTGGATTACTGTATGTGTTCACAAATGCTTTACACACTGCCTCTGAACTAAGCCTGTCTGCTCGTGCCAAGCTACCAAGGGGGTGAGCAGGGGTTATTTCAGGAGTGTACCCCTTTACCCTGACTAGAAGCAAGGGTCCCTATTTGGACAAAGGTACCTCCCTCTGCCAACTAGAGACCCCCATTTCTAACACCCGGAAACATCAGCATTGGTCATTCTGGGTTGGGGCAATGACAAGGGAATTAATATGACTATGATAATCCACCAAGATCAGGGTGATGTGCACACTGTGAACGCTGGTTTAGATATGGTGTGGATGAAATGCTCTCTCCATTGCCCTTGCACTGGCACCATTGTAATAAAATCTCACACTGACCTGCCTCAAATTATGTGAGGGGCAGCCCTATTTAGAAAGCCACCCTCTTCTGTTGAAACCTCAGCCCATCTTGAAGTTAATGATGTGAGGCGATCAAAGCTTTAGCATGTCAACAGTTTCAGAAACACCAGGAACATCATGAGAAGCCGGGATTCATGGGACAGGGTCAGCACTGTTGGACAGTCAAGATTGGCTGTAATGAGCCGCCGATGCAGTTGGTGGTCCTAATTTTAGTGGGCCTGTAAACTGCACTGATCGGAGGATGTGGCTCTCATGACAGGGGTGACCAAAATGCTAGATCATCATTTTCGTTGGCTGACAGTAAATGCTTGATAAGGATAAGTGAAATCTTCTCTTAACTCGGTTCCCAGAGATGTGTCTTAGTGTAATTGTAACCTGCTTCAGCCATGTTGTTCTCACTCATACTTACGTTCTGTACACAATCTGCCTATCTTGACGCAGAAAACCGATTGGCATCCCAGATGATGAAAAAAAAGCCTGCTTAGGCGAAAACTGTTTACTTTTTTAACTCTTAAAGCCCACTTCCTTTTCACGAGCTGAGCTAGGCACCTGCTTGTGTTAATTGTGAGAATTATATAATGCGACCAACGCTAGAGAAGTGTATGTGTGAGTATACATTTGAGTCCTTCTTGTGTTTCTTGAGCTTGCCTTCTCCTATAGTTTTCAGAGGAATCTACAGTCTGTTGGATCTGTGATTCACAGACAACTGATTTTGCTTGTTGCCAATAAACACTTTAATACCCAATCCAAAACCGGGCTGAGAATGTCTTCGACAATACAAAGCTTCTATGTGGAGACGTCATGAGCTATGGGATACATTATGAGATGTACGACAATGGTGAAATTACGGAGGGAGTCAATGGAAATACTGATGTGAGTAAGCCAGAGCATGCTGACACCCAAATGGAGTAATACGAAGGTGTTGTGCACTGACACCCCCCCAAGCCTTCCTTTCATTGGCTTACCTTCATTGGAGCCAGGCCTATGATATCCTCAAGGTTAAAAACCCTTGGGGGCTTGGTTTGACCCTAATATATCTTTGAAAAAGTATATTTGAGAATTAGTTCAGACATGTAACTAGCAAACGTACACCGTAGCTTCTTATCTGTATATTCAAAATTGTGCACCTATAAACATAATCATTATGCCATGTTGCACAGATGACCTAAACTCCCTTCCTTCAGAGCAGGTTGCCGGCCTGCCTCATCACCAGACTTCAGCTGGTCCAGAATCGAGCAGGTCGAGCTAATAGAAGCCTTTGAGCGAAGGTCTCTACTCTAGAAATAAGTTCCATCCATCCATTCATTCATGAGATTATATGACCCGAGTTGCCGTGGCTGCACCAGTTGTCAGTTCTGGGCGCATGCAGCTTGGTTTAGACCAGGCACAGATCAAGCATACAGATATTTGCTAGAAAAGCCCTCTCTGTATTTAGAAGTGCCCAACTGTTTCACCAAGCCTATGGTTAGGGTTCATGCATTGAGGCCCTCTGCTGAACATTCTAACATTTTTCAGGTTGTTGGTTTTACGTGGTAAGAAATCTATAAATAGCAAGCAAACTTAAAAAAACATGACTTGGGATGACTCCTGACATCACTCTGGGCCAGATGTACGACCATTGGAATTTGCGACTCGCAAATTGCAACTCGCAATTTTCGAGTCGCAAAATCCAATGTACAACAGTGTCTCAGACACTGTTTGCGATTCCCAATGGGGTCGCAAACTGCATGCCCCATGAATATTAATGAGGCTGTCGCAATTTGTGTACCCATTGGGAATGGCTGGCACTCCCAGGGATGGTGGCCTGCTGGGGTCAGCAGACCACCATGTCTGGGACTGCTTTGTCAATTTAGCAGTTTTTTTAAATGCAGCCCGTTTTCCTTAAAGGAAAACGAGATGCATTTAAAAAATAAAAATTAAACATTTCAGTTTAATTTTTTAAGGGTAGGCAGTGGTCCCTGGGAGGGGAAGGGGACCCCATCCCGTTTGCGCGTGCTTTACCACCCTTTTGAGAAGGGTGGTAAACTGCGAGTGTTTTATGACCGCTATTGCTGTCGCAAAACATTCATACATAAGTTTTGGAGTTGCTATTAGGAAGGGACACCTTGGCACGCCCCTTCCTAATAGCGAGTCGCTAACCCTATTTTGTGAGTCGCTAATTGATTAGCGACTGGCAAAATAGGGTTAGTACATTGGGCCGAACTATTTTGCAGTCGCAAAGGGGCCGAAATCCCCTATGCGACCGCAAAAAACGGTCATACATCTGGCCCTTAATTCCCTCAACCGAACTATGGAGCTTGTCCAGGACCTGGCGACAAAATATGTTTGGCAAACAATCGATCAGACTGATTGGTCTGTAATTAGATGTGAAGGCAGGGAGCTTGGTTCTAAGTGTGAGGGTGCCCTGCATGAGCAGGATACACGTTACAAACCCAGAAGTTGATTCTCCAGGCTTTGTAAGTGCAGTCAGCCATTTTATACATATAGTGGGCATCAAGTCAATTACAAGATGTCTAACTATATATTGGCTGCACCAAAACCGGTCATGCTTGGTATCAAACATGTTGGAATCCTACCCCAACACTGATTCCAGTGTTGCATGTAGGATCCCATGTATTCCCAGTTCCATCCTTTCGGGGTCTAACGACAAGCTAGTGCTGCTGCCGACCACAGACCTAATTCTGCCCTCCTGCTGCAGAGCCAGGCTCGAGTCGGGGGGAAAGCAGAACAATAGGTTTTCTGTCACAGGGAGGTGTAACAACCTCCCAGACAGGACTAAGTTTATTGCTCATGCAGGGCACCCTACCTCACACTTAGAACCAAGCACCCTGCCTTCAGGATTGAAAGGCCTACCTTAGGGGTGACTTATAGGTTTTAACTGCAGTGACCTCATATATAAGGAAACTTATATCTGTTTCGAGTGGTGCTAGCACCAGCTCACACAGGCTGCAATGGCAGGGCTGTAGACACAGTTTGAGTAGTCTCTCCTGGGTGGCATAATACATGCTGCAGCACATGGGAGACCCCTGGTGTACCTATGCCCTGGGTACCTTAGTACCATATACTAGGGACTTACAAGGGTCTACCAGTAGCCAATTAGGAAGGTACCAAAGTACTTACCATTGTCAAATTTAGGGAGCAAGCACAGTGACTGGGGTCCTGAGTAGCAGAATCCCAGTCAGACTAGTCCAAAACACACTTGCACCAGGCAAAAAGTGGGGGTAACCATGCTAGAAGAATCCTACCTTCCTACACTTTAGCACACTGTAATATTAATCAACCCATAAAAGCCTTCTGCCTTCAACACATGATTTTCACAATAAGTAATGAAGGCCTATTTGCTTTGTCATAACGTTTCAATATAAACAGATCACACCTAAAGAATCTATCACAATTTTTTCAGTGAACTGATAAGACCTCTAGCCTTTACTAGTTGCTTGGCACTATATCCACTCATACTCATGGGTGGAGTTTGATGCTGTAGATCCCAATACAGGAAGTGCGATACATACAGAGCTGCTGAAATTCCGGCAAATTATGAACTCTATCAAGACTTAGAACTCCTGTTAGGTTATCAGGAACATTAAAAATGGTTTGGTGGTCAACTACTCCATATAATTCAAAATACATGAATGGGCCTCTTAAGCAATGATGTGGCTATCTCACCCTATTAGCCAGGTATACACTATATTCTGATATAGCAAATCTGACAACTGCAGAAGACACTTACTAAACCAGGCCATGCATAGGTAACTTTGAAAGTATGTACTGGTGACTGCTACGGGAGCATTTATTCCTGACCTGCACAACAAGCGCCGGTAGTGCAGGTAATTAGTCCACAGACTATTAATGACAATGGGCAAAACACCCGCAAAGTTACATGAGATTCTGTTTTGGTTTGCTTGCAAAACTAATCAGCTAGAAGTGGTTTATCATCACACAACACCCCAGGATAGGCATAGTATGTTAATTAAGTGTATTCTACTTGGCATGGTATCACCGGTAAAAGAGTGGACTATTTGGGGAACAATATTTGTGAGTATTTATATTACTACACATAGCACACTGTCATTAGCAGTGTTTCCAAAGATTCTAAAACAAATACAAAATGACAATGGTGCTGCACCTGCTCTCGATTAAGGATTGAAATTGATGGGTAATTTTGAGACAGTTTCCTCAATAGTTCAAAGTAATGTTCAAGGAGAAACCACAGTATTGGCAGTACATAGAGGCTGGCAGCGTTTTCCATTCAAGTGAAAAGGAGCTTCTTAGGATTATTTCAGAAGTTTATACCTCTGTGGGGGGTGATAAGTTGGGTTCTCAAGCCATAAAACCACAGCTCAAAGCAAAGAATGAGTATTAGGGTTCTGGTAAGACGAAAGTTGCTCCGGAAGCTCAGGAAAAGCAGATGGCAAAGCAAAAAAACAGAACTGGATCTTCTCCAACACAGGAGTCCAGCAGGGGTGGATACCATTTGAGGGACTGTGATAAAATTAGAAAGGCAGATCTGAATCATTATTATTCCGGCAGACGTTCGTCCCAAGAATCTGGGGGCAGTATATTGGCAGAGGAGTGGATGGGTAGAGTATTGCAGAACAGACAAAGTACCTCAAGCAGAAAAGTAAACCAATGTGTGAAGCTGAAGTTAGCATAAAGAAGGAAGTGAACGGTTTCGACTAAAAGACTCCCTTTAAGAAAAGGAAAGCAGGCTGTAGCAAAAAAGGAAGCCCTACAAACTACAGATACTTCTGCAGAACTGAATCCAATTATCACAATACCGACCAAAAAATGCATGATAAAAACACACTTTGATAAGTTAAATAAGCATGTTGTAATCCTAACACAGAAAGAGTTTGCTTTAAACTCTGTGGCACAAACCTTTACTCTGCAAACAGCCTGGTCTGCATTTAAAATTCATCAACTTCTTTAAACACAATTTCCAGCACATTTTGCTGACTTGGTGCATGCTGTTTGCCACGCATCAAATACAACGGCATAGTCCATGTTTTCAACACAATTGGATCTGCCTATTGATGGCTTTAAGACTATTTTGGGATTAATTCCTTTCTTCTTCAGTTCATTACTTGAAAACGTGTTTGGTGGAAGCTCAAGTGCGCTTCTGACAGTTGGTCGTGCAATTCTCATTTTGTTCCTGGTAAAGAAATAGAGTATGCGTGAATGCTAAGGTGAATTGAGGTGACATCTACCCTACTGAACAACAATGTTGTGAGACGATGGCATTCTACTTTGGAGGAGAATTATTGAAGATAAGTGAAAAATTTGTGATTTCACAAATTTCAAGGACCTCAAGTAAAGCCTGTCCTTTTGGTCTAGACGTGCTTTGAAACAATTTACAAGAATGTGCCACTGGAGCAACCACGAACAGTGGCACTTTAATGAGAGAAGCAATTAGACCAATGAGAATATATCAAACGATCTGTACTGCAATGCAGTTATCGATCCTTAGACAAGCCATATAAGACAATCCACCACTGCCAAAAACACCTGTATCATCGATGCCAACTCCGGCGAGACTCTCACTCAATGGGTGTCGTCGTGGACATAAATGTATATACATATGTTTATGCCATGAGAGAGAAAATAAATGTGGGCCAATAGCACTTTATCCAGAGCACATGCAATAATAAATGTACATTTAACATTTTTTACTACAGTGTAACAATTAAATTTGACTTTATTATCAAAGCACAGTAAAACCTGAAATTAGATAGACATGTTTTACTTCCTTCCAGACTGCATGTAACAATGCCTTTACTCAGGAAACGACTCTCCTAATAGCCACAAGGTATCTTCAAAGTAATTTTGTTGCACTGTACAGATATAACTCCTTGCATCCTGGTTCTGCTCAATATACCTTATGTTTAACAAGTACATCTGAAAAAATTTCATGGCAAAAACCACATACCATGAATTCAGGTACTTATTGAATGTTTGCCAGTGTTTTGAAAACCGGTATCTTTGAATAGTTTCCCGTAATTAACTTACAGGACATTTTGCTTCACTAAACAAATCAAAAAGTTTAATGACCTCATTGAACAAGTTATTTACCTTCGGTAACGCATTATGTGGTAGAGACTCTATCTAGCTGCAGATTCCTTACCTTTGAATTTCCCAGGCGTCAGGCTAGATCCGGAAACGTTTGCTGAGCAATACCCCTTGCGCGCGATGTCGGGTGGCTCCATTCGGCTCCGCGTGGCGTCGATGACGTCGGTAGCGTCGGTTATGACTTCGCGGTGCCTACATAGGCTCCACACAGGCACGCGGACGTCAGTTCTTTTCTTTCCGCGCCAGTTAAGCGCCGATCCGGGAAGAGCGACCCCTCTGCCGCTTTTTGGCAGGTTTTTTCTCGACTTTTGTCGATATTTTTGACGACCTCGTGTGCGAGGGATGTCGGGTAGGAAGGCAAGTTTTAAACCGTGCGGGACTTATTCCCGCATGATGTCGGTTACCGATCCCCACCGCGTATGTTTTTTTTAAATATTTTTTTTTTAATGTTTTATTTATGATTTTCCATAGAGTATCATAAAATACATACAAACGATAATGCCAAATGATGACAGTATGGATGGACAAGGAGAGAAAAGAACAGTGCCATTGAACCGAAAAAAAGGAAAAGTGGCCATAGAATACATACATAAACGGTAGATTCCAATTTCGACAGTGGAGTTGTAGTCACAATACATCATAAACATTGATAGCAATAGCAGTTATATAATCGCAGCATCAGAGGCTTCTTGTGGAACAATGAAACGCAAGTATATCAACAGGGGCTCCCAGATATCATTTGGCCGAGAGGTCACAGGTAGCTCCTCCGCATATAACACCAAGTTTTCCCTGCAATATGTCAAGTCTTTGAGCCATTGTGCCACAGTGGGGCTCCGTTTACTGTCCCATGCCATCGCTACTCGTCTCTTCGCAATAAGTAGTGCAACTCTAGCTAGTTTACGGAGATTGAGGTGGTCTATCTTGCCATCGATGGACTGCAGGCTGGCCTGCACAGCAAGGAGCGTTTTATCAATATTGGATAAGTGATCATTAGGAGTGTCCGCCTCCGAGGCTGCATGTTGGGCCGACCTGTTAGTTTTTTGGGGTTCAAAGGTGAGGCGTGGTTGGCTCTTCCCCATGGCGCACACCCAGACCAGCGCGCCCAATACGTTGGAACAACAGTTGAACACAGGCCTCCGCAATGTCTTAAATATATTGCAGCCCCAACAATGAAAGCGATGCAGTGCTCTCCCAAGGATTACTGTAAGGGGGCCAGAGAGGCTGCGATGGTTGAGGCGTGAGCAAAGCGCCGCGCCCCCAAGTGCGCCAGAATGAAGCGGTCCCCGAATGATCGGCCACAAAGTGCCAATGCGCAGCCAACGACGAGAACAGTGCAGGATCAGACTGTCTGACGCATCAGGCTATCTCCAGGTCCGAAGGAAGGGGGGATACCAGGTAGCAATGGCGCAGCAGGCCCGTGTCAATGTCGGACATCAGTGTCAGGAAGGCCGGGACATGGAGTAGGCCCAAGCATGTGGTGGGGCGCACAGGTAGGAGAGGCGCCGTCTGGACAGACCAGAGGAAGCAGATGTAATCAGCGCTAGAAGCAGGCAGACACCACAATGTCGTGTAGCGCAGGGGCAGTCCCACAGATGGCAGCAATTCAAGCGGCTAAGTGGTACCGCAACCAGAGCTGCTCCGGTGACGCTGGTCGCACGAGGCGTCCTCACCCCACACAGACTGGAGGACTCAGGACCGGCGGTAGTAGGGAGGCTTCCCGGATGGCAGGGAAGCCCCAGGCAGGAGTATGCCGTGGCAGCATGCTGGAAGATAAGGAGCGCTTGGCGGCGGCGAACAGGGACACAGAGCGGTGCACTGACGCAGCCTAATACGGGCCCGCGGCCTCGTGCCGGCAGGCCACGAGGCCGGGAGATGCGGCGCAGCCCACAACCAAACCCGACACCGACAGGCCGCGCGGCCGGGGCCCCGGATGCGGCGCGGTCCTTCCGCCGACGAAGTGTATGTCGGCTGGATGCCCGCCGGCCCTCTAGGCTCCGCCACGCGGTCCGCCACACGCCAGGTCAGGGAGCCGAGTACATCCCCGGCACTCCCAGCCCACCCCCTGCGCCAGCCGCGGCCTACGGAGCCACCGGACGTCGCGCGCAAGGGGTATTGCTCAGCAAACGTTTCCGGATCCAGCCTGATGCCTGGGAAATTCAAAGGTAAGGAATCTGCTGCTAGAAGTCTCTAGCAGATTTATTTTTCTTTCAGGATGTTTGGAACTTTCACAGTACCAGTCCTCTCTTTAGCCATTAACAGGCACACCTGGCAAGTTCCCCCTTGCAAGCCCTTCCTTTATGCAAGCATCTACCAATGAATCTTTCTCAGTGTGAGTAGATAAACACTGTAAATGCAGGACCTTGACAGCCAAAAATTACGCTGTCCCACATTGCACTTTATTTTATTTCCTCATCTGTTAAACCTACTCTATAGGGTAAATGCACTGCAAAAGAAAAGCTTATTTTTACAATGCATGTTTTTACTTTCCATACACTGTGCTTTTCATTTAAAATTTGATTTGTAATAATACACATTATTGCATAACACACATTTAATATATTACCAACCCCAAAAACACAAATTTCTCAAAGCCTAGACAAACATCTGCAGTCTCATGCAAACAATAAATACCAAACGGATGACGCTCAAATGCTCTAAATCTTTCCAAAGAGTACTAAAATTAATTATTAAATCATGTAATATAAAAAAAACCATAACAAGCAAAATATGTCATGTGGTGCATCGATATTGCCTCTCGGAGGTTACAGTGACATTTATAAATCACGTTGGCCTCGTGGTTTGAAAATATCACCAGAACCACTTGATGGCAATATAGGCCCATATTACACAGTTACCTCATTATGCTTTATGTATATCATTTGGCAAAGTAAAAGAGCAGCAGAGGAGCCAATCAAAGAGATGAAAACCTCATTACTCAGTAAATTGATTGACACCTTATTCTGAAGTTCACTAATTACTCCTGTTGCATCAGTCATTTTTATGGCATTTTTGCAGTTTTGATGAACTTATTCCTTACCCCCATTTTTAACGCTATGTTTGAATCTGGGCAGTTCCCAAAAAAATGGAAAGTAGCATCCATTCTCCCACTACTAAAGAAGCCAAATCTTGATCCTAAGGACCCAAATAACTACCGCCCAATTTCTCGTCTACCCTTACCTGCAAAATTGGTAGAACGAACCATGAACACCCAACTCAGTACATTCCTTCACGCTAACAACATACTATACCCCACTCAATATGGTTTCAGGGCAGGCCATAGTACGGAGTCGGCTCTGTTAAAAGCTACAGAAGAACTAAGAGAAGCCTTGGACCAAGGAGGCCAGGCTGCACTAATTATGTTAGACCTTTCCGCGGCCTTTGATACGGTCCATCATGATGTTCTGCTGGACCGTCTAGCTATATGTGGGGTACAAGGGAAAGCCTGGAACCTGTTAAAATCCTTTCTTACAGATAGAACTCAAACAGTGGACCTAGATAAAGCCCGTCCCAAACCTTTCTCCCTCCCATGTGGAGTACCACAGGGCTCCTCCCTCAGTCCGACTCTTTTTAATGTATATGTGGCACCTCTAGCGGCGGTGATCAGATCCTTTGGATTTCAGCTGACATCCTACGCCGATGACACGCAAATAGTGGTGTCACTACGTCCGGAACAGGAGGCAGAGATAGGGGAAAGGTTTAATGATTGCATGAAAGCGATAAAATCCTGGATGATGACTAACTGCTTAAAGTTAAATTCCAGCAAAACAGAGGTCCTCATTTTCGGCAACAATGCCAACTTTTGGACCTCGGACTGGTGGCCGGATGAGCTGGGGACTCTTCCAGAGTCAGCCAGGAAAGCAAAAAATCTGGGTGTCATAGTGGACAATAAACTCTCTTTTGGGGACCAGGTAAACGCGGTGACATCTGCCAGTTTCCATCTTTTAAGAATGATAAGGAAAATAAAATCATTCCTACCAGCAGACTGTCAAAGGATAGTAATATCATCCTTAATCCTATCGCGGGTGGACTATTGTAATAGTCTGTACCTTATTGTTCAAAAGAAATACCTAAACAAGCTTCAAGTATTACAGAATGCTGCAGCCAGACTGCTGACTGGGACACTAAAATTTGCTTCTGTTAAAAAGGAAATAAAAACCACTTTCAATGGTACATCCCCAGAAGAGCCCTTCAGTCGGCTGAAACAAAAGGGGTGGTTGTACTGCCAGTTAAAAAAGCTAACTGGGGTGGTAGAAGCTTTGTCACCTGCGCCGCCCGGGCATGGAATGAGCTTCCTTTTCACCTCAGAAGCACCACGGAACTGCTGACATTCAGGAAGGGGTTGAAAACCTGGTTGTTTACCATGAAGGCCAACACATACTCTGTAATTTGGACAGATAGTAGCAAGCGCCAGGACACCCTCGGGTAACAGTGCGCTCAAGAAATGCAATTAACATAACATAACACAAAATGCAATGGTATAAAAATCCTTACTTCACAGGACATGTGAAATATGAAATATATTTCATGGGTCCCTGTGAAATATGGGTTTAATCACCATAATAATGGCTGCCAAACCACAGTGAAAAGCTTTTAATTCGTCAGGGTCACTAGGATTATGCAGCAATTGAGGGACAAATTATGCAGCAGGGTTATAACAAGCATTTGCTAGGCAATAGGTCTCGCATTTGCGAGAGTTTGAGCTATTGGCATTGTAAATGACAATGCCTTTTATTTATGTGTTTTGAAAACCTGCAAGTGGTCCGTAAACACGCGCTTTGTACTTATAGTCCTTGCTTACGAGAAGCAAGTCTGGCAGTAAATGAGGAGCAGTTACTGCCAGCCTTGCTTCTAGTAAGCAGCGCCTATAAGTACAAAGTGCGTGTTAACGCACCGCCTGCAAGTTTTCTAAAACACATAAATAAAAGGCATTGTCAAATGCGAGACCTATTGCATTGCAAATTATTGTTCTTGCTTAGCGACTTGTAGCTGGATCCTGCAGCCCTTAAGGCCTGTTTGATGGATTCTCTTTGGAGCAGGCCATGTAGATCTAATTTCAATCCCTTGCTTACTTCATTAAACCATACCACCTTCTAGGGATTATTTTGGTTAGTGTAAGATTTTTTTTAAAGTCCAAGCTCTTGAAACAATTATGTTATGTTATAATTTTTGTATAGCGCATGGCTGCCCCAGCAAAGGGGCGTCCCAGCGCTGATCTCATTCAGACAGAGGGGCAGGGCAGAAGCAGGCGGGGAAGAAGATTACTTAAGAAAGAAGATTACTTAAGAAAGAGATAGGTTTTTATAGCCTTAGGGAATGCTGCATGGTTTTGGATGCATGCGGAAGGAACCCCACTTAACGAAACACCAATTGCGCTGTTTTACAACACTTAAGCAGCAGTGTAAGGTTTAGTAAGTCTGGGGCTCTTATTGAATGCATTTCAACTAAAAGCTTTTTAATTGAAATAAATGTATTTACTTTTTAGAAACGATGTCAAGGATGTACTTACTGGTGATAATTTACGAAGATCAAACATTATTGCAATTTATGTACAACAAATCTACCAAATATTAAAGTTCCTGTCTTTAACTGATAGTCACACCTCAAATAAACGTTGCTTTAGTCAGCTAATGTATTACGAACCAATTGAGCCAAAACACTTAACTGCCACAGTTAATAGTACTCATTTTACCAACCTTCGAAGGATAAAAAAGTCGTGATATCACTGCCAGTGTTTGAATTTTAAACAGTGGGTTTCAGGAACACAACGCAGGGAGATATTTTACTGCCAAGAATGAGGCTGCATCACAAAGTTAATATTTATACCGCATATTTACTAGAATAACTGGATAATGAACAAAACGGAACGAATTGTTTGTGTGCACCCGATGCTTCTAATGTCTTTAAATGAAAATGCAGATGTCTGCATTGAGAAATCGGATTTAAAACATCACGGAGGGCTTTGCATGCACACTGTTTGAGGGGGGGTGGGTGGGGGCGGGTGCAGGCACTTGTGTACTGTTACTGCATACTGCAGAAGAGGCTGCCTGAGTGCATATCTAGTGACATTTTCCACAAAGTGGACAGCCATCAAGCAGCTGCTTCCCACTTCCGCAGGGCATTTCTCGACCAGGCATGTAAAGGGCACTCAGTAGTGATGTCACATCCCTCTCCCCGGATCACATAACTCAAATGTCTGATCGTTTTCGGGTCCCTGTATGAAGTGTGACAACCAAGGGCTGCCGCTTATGCCTCATACGTATCTCCAGAAATGTAATTCAGGCGATCAGGGACAGCCGCAGTGGTAAGGACAGTGGTTCAAACAGCACGGTGGCTCAGAAAATTGCATTTACGAACAAGCACTGGCAAAGTCAGCAAGTCAATCGCGGCGCCCGGGGGCGGGACGGCAATGAGGAGCAAGCTGCAGCCCTGCCAAAAAAAAGAACGGAAGGGGCGCGGCGCTATACTTAAAGCGTGCCATGCTTGTAAAACTTAAATAAATAAATAATGCAAATTAAAAGGAGCAAGTTGCAAGGAAAATAAAGGCGTGCGGATGCTACAGTTACAGCGCACCGCACTGCCAAAATTAAAACAAGCAGAGCTGCGGACTTTATGCCTGTGGATCCGGGTTCGAGTCCCTGTGTTGCCTCTACAAAACACATAGGGACGATATCAATTACATTTAAATATAAGAAGAAATATAAATATATAGTTACAGGATCGGGTGAATTCCAGCTGTACAAAAAACATAGGGATGGGAGAGGAAAGTGCACGGAGCAGGCACCATCGGCGTCTGATGAGCAAAAATGAAAGACATGAAAATGCCATAATCAGATACATTCCTGCTTTTCAAAAAACGTTGATGGGAGAGGGAAGTGCAGGGAGCAGGCGGGGAAGTGCATGGAGCAGGCCATCCGGATCAGTGTCAATAAACAACAAGCCCAATCCTCCTTTAAACAAAGCCCAAAACCAACTAACATCCTACAAAAAAAAAGCCGAAATGACGGTCGACAGCGAAAATTGCTAAAAGCCTACAAAATATAACCAACAAAGAGGGAGGCATGGCGAAAGACATACCCCCAATACAACTGTGGAATTAGGAGGAGGTGGGAGGGAGGCAAACTATATTTAAAACTACACACAGGCAAAGAGAAACAGAGCAGGAAACCAAGAAAAAAGTAGTCCCCTAGAGAACAGACAAAGAACTGTAGTGTGATGAGACAGTACTTAGTCCCTGCTGCATGGGGGATTGGAAGAGAAAAAGGAGGGACACAGAGGCAGGACTGACCACTGGAAAGCAATGATTTTTGAAGGACACTGAAACAAACAAATCAAAAGCAGGGGGATGGCTTTAAGTCAACATAAGAAATTACAACAGGTCTCAAATGCTCGACCTAAAAATTAATACGTAAAAAAGCTAATTTTGTGGCTATGCATCACATTTCATGACAGCATTATTTTGATCTATTTTAGCAAGAATCAACATCATTCGTTAAACTCTGCAAATTATGGGCGAATTATGTGGCAAGTGCAGTAAATCCATATTTACATGGTAAATGATGGAGCCACAAAAATCACCCAATTTCGCTGGCCCTGGCCATTTTCCATTTTTTATCAACATTCTATTCTTGAAAGTTAAACAAAACCCAACATTTTAATTTCAATCATTACCCAGTGTTAGTTACACCTTGAGGAAACATTACCTCCCTTTTAGAGATGAAATGTGCTTTTTGATAATATGAAGGTTGCTTTTTACGTTCCATCTTTTTTCTTCTTTTTATGAAAACAAACTGTATGATCAGTATTTCACTTTTTATTTTCAATAAACAATTATCTGTTTGAAAAAATCATTTTCAAGGCGAACTAACTCAAAATAAATATATAATACATAAATACATGTCAGATAACATTTGTGATATGGTACATTCATGCCACTCGAGGTTCTGGTGACATGGTGAGCATTGTGCCTTGCATGCGGTAACTGGCAAATTTCAGGGCTTTTCAATTTTGTTTTTGCTGAACCTTAAAAAAAACTTTATTTGGTTTTTTTAATGGATTTAATACGTTTTCTATGATGTACAGCAATTATCTTCCATGTAACCATTCTGCACAAAACCCTCTTTGGCCGGGCACAACGGAAATTGATCACAAGTCCCATCTGGACTTAGACTGTGCTAAATTTGCTGTCTGCCATATTATCATGCAGATTCATCAAACAGTGCCAAAGTTATTAGTAAATTAAAGTTATATCGCCCCGATTCATCTTTGCCCACCCGCCTTGACAGCTCTACTCAAAGTGTGACATGTCAAGAACAGAAAGCAAACCTGCTGAGTGTATGCCGAATTTTGTGCCAAATATATTAGCAAGTCAACACTTTTTTGACACACCAACCCCTCTCCATTTCCCTCCTTTTTGATTGAACTGCATGAAAGTGAGTATGTCAAACCTGCTAAGCCTCTAACAAATGTAGTTCAGATCTATTAAACACTGTCAAAATATTAGTAAATCAAAAATGCTTAATTTTCATTTAGTTTGGCCCCCATTGGATCTGAACAAAACCTGAAATATCAGTTCTGGGTGTAACTTGCTTAAGAGCCTGTCACATTTGTTGCAGATTCATCAAACAAAGCTAAAGTTATAAGTAAATGAACATGTTATTGCCATCGACCCCTTTACATTGAGTATTGGGCACAAAACTTGACATACCAATCAGTCCTCCCATGTTTCTGTCTAATTTAGTGCAGATTTGTCACACAATGAACACGGTAATAGCAAATTAACACTTTTTTGCTCCCCACCATTTTAAATGCTCCTCATGATGAATCTCAATGAATTTCAAAATACCAAGAATAGGCTAAATGTGCTGTCTCTGGCAAATTTCATACTTGTTCATTAAATGATGCTAAAGGTATAAGCAAATCAAACATGTTTTAATCTCTCCTTTAATTTTGCTCCCTTCCCAATTAGTTCTGCTCAATATCTGAAATAATAACATGGTAGCATGGGGTGTAATATGTTAACCACCTGCCACATTTGATGGCGATTCACCAAACGGTGCCAAAGTTACCAAAATTATAAGCAAATGAAAATTCTATTGCCCAACTTAACTCCCCCCGTCTTGAGGGACTGGCTAAAAACTGGACATACCAATCGAAAACTAATCTTTCCAGGTTTCTTCCAAATTTTATGCACATTTGTCAAACAGTGGAAAACTTATTAGCAGATGAACACTCTTTCTGTCCCCTTTATTAACTGTGTCCCCTTTCATGGATCTGCATAAATTTCAAAATACTAAGAGAAATCTCAGCATACCGTGTTATACAAGCTTCATGCATATTTTCCAAGCAGTGCAAAAGCTATAAGCAGATTCAACAAACATTTGCAATGCAATAGGTCTCGCATTCACGCGAGTTTGAGCTATTGGCATTGTAAATGACAATGCCTTTTATTTGTGTTTTGGGTTTTAAAACATACATAAAAGGCATTGTCATTTACAATACTAATAGCTTAAACTCTCGCAAGATCCTTATTGGATTTGTTGTTGGTCTTATTTTACCCATAAAATGTTTCTCTTTATTTAAAAATTGGTTGTGGAATTTTGCTATTTTTTGGACTTTTTCTGCTGTGCATGCACTGCGTAATTACTATATTATACATTGCCTTTGATTTAAGCCTGACTACTTTGTGTCACAGTACCAGGTGTAGAACACAGGTTTATTTTGTTTAATATGTGTGACATCTGGCAACAGTGGCCTTAACTTTGAGTTGAACACTTGTCAGTCGCAAATAATAATTCACTTTACTATAAGCATCATGTAAACTACCCAGCATATACAAATGACACACTCATTTTCGGCGTAACATCACTACCACCAGCTTGTGGTTGGAACACATACTCCAATATATGAAGGAAAGCTTCCTCTGTATGAAAAGAACTAAGACAGATCATCGTAATGGGAGGAAGTGACACTGTGTCATTAACTGGCGGGCTCCTATATTTTGGGATCCCTTGTTCCAGCACAGAGTTCTAGATTTGTTCATTCCACAAGTCAGTCAATGCAGTGATAAAAACACTCCAATTACTCCAAAGCAATAACCAGGAAGAACGGAGTATAACGCTTGTCATGTCCCACCCGGACTACTGCAAAATCTACAATGACTTCCCCAAATTCTCATTACACGGCCACAAAACCAAGCAGCCAGAGTGCACCTTAATCCATGTAAACAGGACCACTGTACTGTACTGGCTACCAGTCGATCCGTACCAGGATCTAATTGAAGTTTCTTTGCACTGTCCACTAAGTTTTCTTGAAATTAGCTCCACGCTACACTACAAGTACAAAACATCCACTCACTGGCTGCTAATTTGATAGATCAACGTTCGCTCAAGCACATGAAACCAGCCCTGCCAAGTACAACGTATCATGCGTTGATTAACGCATTTTGGTGTTGTGGTCCGCATCACCGCACCAAAATGCTAAGTCACGCATTTAAGGCGCCTCCTGAAGTTGGCTGGCAAACAGAGATGGAGCGCCGCGCTATTAGCGCTCATTAAGCACAGCAGCACTGACCTCACGCTGCTCTGGCAGCATGAGCCTACACTGTACTACACTCTACAGTGGAACTGCACTGCTCTGCTCCGGTGTTGGGCTATTATATGTTTACAATCTCTCTCATCTGCCAGCCAGGAGGTGGCTCCGGTCCCGCCGACCAGGCTGGGCTCAGCTGTGCTCTAATTGGCTCCAGCACTGCGCCGTCATTCACAACAACTAAGAGTCAACTAACTCGGGCGGCGCAAGCGGGCGGAAGTTTGTAAATTTAGTTGCAGTCCGCCTATTTTTTTTATTATTTATTTAAATTTTATTTGCAGAACAAGAAAAAGACAAAATAAGAAACAATACAAAACAAAGACCATCTGTCCAGGATATCATTGCATTTGAATACAGAATAGGAGGGTGCTGTGTATTTTAACAGTGCATCAAGTTGTGGCCATTTGCAAACACATTTCACTGCAAGCTACGTGGACACCAAGGAGGCAGAGAAAAGCCTCACTTATGACAGCCTGTGGACCCTAACAGGGAACATTGCCCAGTCGGTCGGCCTCCGCCTATGCCCCAGGCCCTCACGTAATATCAACTAGGAGCATCCTCCGCCCTGCCTCCCCCCGCCATCAGCTTCTCAACATACAGTAACCCAACCATCATCTATACAGGGGCCTCAGTGCACCCCACATCCTGTTCGTTCAGGGCCAGGTATGTTCTGTACAATTCCCAGAAATTTTAAGGGCAGCTACGCGGGGGCATAAGTTCACTGTAGCTCTCCGTCTGGGTACAACAATATAGCATATCTCTTGAACAGCTCGCCATGGTGGGAGTCAGACCCCGGGACCAGCAAGCCGCCACCCTACGTCTCGCTATTAACAGCTCCATGTCAACCAGGCGTCTAATAGTTTTGGGTAGGTATTTGGAAAATCCCAACAGGGCAAGCTTGGGGTCTGGTGCGATGGGTGTGTCAGTTATATCTCCCAACGTCTTAAAAATCTGGTCCCAGAAACCAGCAACCCCAGGGCACGTCAAGGCTAAGTGGAAGAAGTCAGTGTGGTCAGCGCCGCAGCGCTCACAGGCGTCGGAGTCTCGCAACCCATATCTGTGCAGTCTCTCCGGGGTGTAGTATACTCTGTTAATAAACTTGAAATGGATCAACCTATGTCATCCGTTCAGGGAGATACGTCTTGTGCTCTCACAGCAGTATTTCCACATTTCATCATCTATGTCTGCGCGCAGGTCCGTCTGCCAGGCCAGCCTAGCTTTTGTGTAGTGGTTTACTCTATATCTCTGTGCCTCCTTATAAAGCTTGGATACAATATGTGTTGGAGAGTCGGCTTTGATCAGGAATGTGAGTGCTGCCATTTCTGAAGGCTCAGCTAGATCATTACTGTTGGACTTGGCCCTTTTTGCAGGGTCATCCCTGAACTTTTTGCCTTCCTCCTGTACTTTTTCTGACCTGTTTTTGTTGGTTTTATGACTCTGGGCACTTTACCACTGCTGATCAGTGCTAAAGTGCATATGCTCTCTGTTATAAATTGATGTATGGATTAGTGACTCCATGATTGGCTGGTTTGGTTTATTTGTCAGACCCTAGTACAGTGCACTGAGTGTGCCCAGGGCTGGTAAACCAAATGCTGCTGGTGGGCTTGCAGCACTGGTTGTGCCACCCACAGAAGAAGCCTGTAAAAGTATGTCTCAGGTCTGCCATTGCAGAGCCTGTGTGCAGTCTGGTACTGCCATGTTGACTGGGCAAGTGCACCCACTTGTCAGTCCCTAAACCTTCCCTTTTCTGCATATTAGTCACCCCTATGGTAGGCTCAAGGGCAGTGTGCATTGTAGGTAAAAGGTAGGACATGCCCTGATGTGTGTGGCATGTCCTGATAGTGAATTACAGCCATTTTCGTTTTTCACTATTGCAAGGCTACCTGTTCCCCTTAGGCCAGAATGGGCAGTCTGATTATTACATCTTATAATCCTAACTGACCCAGGGAACATGGTAGAAAAACGAATTTAGTAAGCCTGAACTCAGAATGATAAAATACATCTTTTAGTGAAGTTGGTTTTAACATTCTGTGTTTGAAAATACCACTTTTAGAAAGTAGGTATTTTCTTGCCTAACTATCCAAGCCTGCCTCTGCTAGGTTGTGTATTCCATGTCTGGTTTGTGAGTGACAGGGGCTGGGGGATTCCAGGACACAGGGCGAGTCAGCACAGGGCTGAATAGAGAGATCTGCTTGTAGATGGGTGGGAGGAATTGCACCTGGGACCTGAATAGGGCAGTGCCTTCCCTCTACAATGCTGGCTCCATCTCCTGTGGTGCGTCTGATGTCCCTGGCCTACACTGTGAAAGGAAAGATGTAGTCTTGTCAACAAAGTGCTCCAGGACTGACCAGAACTGGTTTGGACTAGGCAAAGGCCTTTCTGCCTTCAGAGAACAAAGGGAAAATTAGTATAAAAGAGGGGACCCAAACCCCAGAACTTTAGATCACTTTGGGAAACAAGAAGAACCTTTGCTGAGGAGAGGACCCAGAGAAACTGAGGAGGAGACTATCCCTAAGCTGAGTGCTGTTTGGGGGATTGGCCTGCAGTGGTTGCCTGACTGCCAAAGAAAGGAGAAAGGAACTTTGTGTGTACTTTCATCAACTTGTAAAAGATCTCCAAGGGCTTGAGAGAGAGCTTGCCTCCTGCTGAAGTCTCAGGGACAACAGACTTCACCCACCAGCTCCCCAAGAGTTCTTTTGAAGTGCCTGCTGTTGTGTTGGGCCTTGTGAGGGACTGCGTGTCGCAAGGAGCTGGAAGCGCGACTCACGAAGAAGAAGCGTGTCGCCGCCGCAGCCGCGGTCGTCGCATCGCTGAAGATGGGTGCCACCGCTGCCGCTTCGCAACGCAGAAGCGCCTCGCATCGCCAGAGAAGAGGATCAACGTCGCATCAGACGCCGCCGCATCATCGGAGAAGCGTGTCGCCGTCGCAGCCGCTGTCGTCGCATCGCTGAAGAAGGGTGTCGCCGCTGCAGCTGTCGCATCGCCGAAGCGCCTCGCATCGCCGGAGAAGAGGATCGACGTCGCATCAGACGCCGCCGCATCACCGGGAAGCGTGTCGCAGGGCCTGTCGCGGCTCGGAAGAATCGTTGAGTCGCCGCACGGCCGTCGGGCGTGCACGCATCGTGTCGCATCAAGAAGAAGATGCCATCTTTGTTTCATTGCACCGGATCTTCATCGCATCACGGCGTTGCTGGTCGCATCGCCACGGAAGCGCAGTAAGAAACCGACGCATCACCTCCCCACGCCGAGAAGAACCAACGCATCCCCTACGCATCAGTAGGGACCCGACGCATCACCGTTCTTGCGTGTAAGGAACCGACGCATCACCTTCCCTGCAACACTTTCGTTGTATAGCGTTACGCATCCAAAGGTACATTGAACTCAAAGTGTCGCATTTACCATCTAAAGAGAACTAAGCTAATTCTACCATTTTTGAAGTACAGTATTGTGGATTTTTGTCGTTTGTGTTTGTGGTCTTGTGTTAAATCTATTTAAAAGATACTTATTTTTAATATACAACTGGTGCGGTGTCCATCTGTAGTGTTGTCACTTGATTACTGTATGTGTTCACAAATGCTTTACACACTGCCTCTGAGATAAGCCTGTCTGCTCGTGCCAAGCTACCAAGGGGGTGAGCAGGGGTTATTTTAGGAGTGTATCCCCCTTACCCTGACTAGATACAAGGGTCCCTATTTGGACAAAGGTACCTACCTCTGCCAACTAGAGACCCCCAAATCTAACAATTACCCAACATCTCCCTTAAGAATTGTCTTATTCTATGGAACTGGAATTTGACAAGTGGCGTGACCCGCTGTCCCGACGAGTCCACCCCGCCCATGTTTTCACTATGCCCTCTGAAAACACATCACCTATCGTCTCGATCTGAACGGTGTACAGTGCTCGGGTGACCCCCCTATCCGTGCATGTCAGCAGCCATAGGCACCATTCTAGTGGTGCTAATGGGGAATAAAATATAGCTCCTGCCTGCAATTTCAGAAGATGATGCCATGCGTGCACAGTTGTGTTAATGGAGTCTAGAATTCCAGTTCTGCGGTCCGGCGGTCTAAACAAAAGCGCCAGCAGTGGGACCGGTGCCGCCACCATCTTCTCAATCTGGATATGCGGTATACCCGCAGGGCC
This sequence comes from Calotriton arnoldi, assembly GCA_963921515.1. NCBI lineage: Eukaryota > Metazoa > Chordata > Amphibia > Caudata > Salamandridae > Calotriton > Calotriton arnoldi. The sequence continues at coordinate 3,677,177 of CAWUFW010000459.1, forward strand.
GTATATCCAATAGTGCGCATGGGCGCTTTGCGACACTCTATAGTATAGGCCAAGGTCCGGGGCACCTAGTCCCCCCATGTGGTATGGAAGCGTGAGTATGTCCCACCGCACACGTGCCTGCTTCCCTGCCCAAGCCAGCCTTATCATTAGGGAGGATAACTGTCTGAAAAAGGTGCTAGGGAGTACCACAGGGAGTACCACAGGAATATTGGTGAACAGGAACAATAATCGAGGGAGAACCACCATCTTCATAATCGAGACTCTGCAAGCCAGGGAAAGGGGCAACCTGATCCAGCGGTCAATGTCGTCCTCTAATTTGCTGATCGCGACCCCGTAGTTCTCCCTGATAACTACATCAGTGTCCGTGTGCACCTTAATACCCAGATAACGGATCGGTTCAGTGGTCCACTGCAATGGAAAGTCCGAGTTGAAGTGGGTTGTGTCAGGGGTGAACGGGAAAATGGTCGATTTAGACCAATTCACCCGGAGGCCAGACAGCGCCCCGAACTTTACAACTTCGCGGAGGACAGGAGACAAGTTTTGTTCAGGGTCTCTCACGTAAAGTAGCGTATTGCAGCGTATGTTGATATAATCAGCTCGTATCCAGGGAAACTTATACCTCTGAATCTATGATACTCTCTCAGCGCACAGGCTAAAGGTTCCGCCACATTAGCATAAAGAATTGGGGAAAGCGGCCACCCTTGTCTCGTACCTCTAGTTATTCGGATCTTATCCGTGACCATGTCACCAATTTTTATTCTCGCTGTAGGGCTGTTATATAGAACACTGATCATTTGAAAGAATATCCCCCCCAACCCTAGTCTCGTCAGGACATGCGTCATGAATGGCCATTTGACTGAATCAAACGCCTTTTCCATATCCAGGAACACTGCGACCGCCTGCACATCCTGCCTCGTATGTTGGAGAGCACCAAATACCGTTCGTAAATTGTAGGTCAGGTTTCTGCTCGGGACAAACCCGGCTTGCTCTGGAGCAACCAGGAGCGGGACCAGAGGGGCTAAGCGGTTTGCTAAAATCTTGGCGTAAATTTTTGTATCCACATTTAAAAGGGATAGTGGACGATACGATGTGCATGAAGTCGGTGGCTTATCCGGTTTGAGAATGGCGACAATAAGGGCTTCCCTCAAAGAGGGCGGCATTTGGCCGCACTCACTTATTTCTTCGAAGAGTGTGCTTAAATGTGGGATTAAGATATCTTTAAACTCCTTATAGAAGTAGACCGTCAGGCCATCTATACCAGGCGCGCTGCCAGATTTCATGCCGGCTAACGCGGCCGAGATTTCCTCGGCGTCCAATGGACGCATGAGGTATTCTCGGTGAGTGTTTGTCAGCCAGGGAAGCTTTATATGCGCCAGATAGTCTAATATTTCAGCGTCAAAGCCCGCATTTCTAGAGGTGTATAGAGTCGAGTAGTACATCTTGAACCTGTTGGCTATTTCTGTGGGTTCCGACAGTGGGGCTCCCTCCGCATCGTCTATTACCACCACTCCCGCTGTCTCCCTGCGCTTCCTCAGCAATGAGGCCAGCACTGAGCCTGGTCTTTCCCCTTCACCATATGCGCAGGCCGTAGCGTATTTACCCATGTGTTTTAATTCAGAGTCGGCCGTCTCGTGATACTCTTGCAGTAGGGCTTGGAACTCATTCCCCGCACCATCATCTAAGCCAGAATGTAGCCTGTCTTCAAGGGTCTTCAAGTCGCGCTCCAAATCAGATAGTCGCTTATGAAGCGCCCGCATGACGCCCAAATGTTTAGCCATCGCTATCCCCCTTATATATACTTAAAAGCCTCCCATACCACCGCGAATGTCTACACTGATCCAATGTTACACTCGAAGTAAGTGTCAATCACTTCAGCTAACTCAGTTTTGAAGACTGTGTCAAGGAGTGAATAAGGCGGGAAGCGCCATGTGAAGGGGGGGATTCACTTATGAGGACAGGTAAGAACCATCAAAACCGGTGAATGGTCCAAGAATGTGCGAGGGAGGACTGTACAGTTACTAATTTGGGCGAGTGAGTCCCTGGAGGCTAGCCAATAGTCAATCCTAGTGTGAAGATCGTGGTAAGCCGAATAGTGAGCATACCTTCCCCTACCCAGGTTCTGCGCTCTCCACACGTCGCAGAGCTCGAGTTGTGTCATTGCGTCTATTATAGTTCGCGCAGTCGCTGTTGGTCGTCGGTCGGGCCTCCCGATCTACCTAGCTGCAGGTCTAATACGCAGTTGAAGTCGCCGCCCCAGAATTGGAGCGCCCCCCCCCCGTAGGTGCGCATATTCTCAAGCAGAGAGGCATAAAACCGAGGATTGTCATAGTTCGGGCCATATATGTTAACCAGAATTAAGTTAAGTCCCTTCCCACTGCACCGCGTGATTGCATATCTCCCTTCTGAATCCGTTTCCAATGGAGCTAATTTTAATTCCTTTTTGGGGTTGACCCAGGTGATCACCCCTCTGGCGTGAGTCGTGAACCCCGCTGCATGCGTGCAACCCTTCAAACCTCTATTGTTGAACAAACTGCTGCTGATCGGTAGGTGCGACTCCTGTAGTAAAGCAATATCTATGTCGTGTCTGGTCAGATATGACAGGACCTTCCTAAGCTTCCTGAAATCATTCAGGCCGCGGACGTTCCAAGTAACAATGTTGAGCCTGCTAGTCTAGGTTTGTGTCATGGATTGTATTTAAGTGAATCATTGCAAAAAACACCGGTAGCACGGCTAGCTTTCTGTATAGCCCGGCAAGCTTGTGGATCGCTTGTATTAAATGCAATAATCTTTGCCTTTTTAGAAAAGTGTTTCTTAGGTCTTGGTC